>CM057343.1:433950988-435150988 GCA_030015575.1 Agapanthus africanus
ACGTGGTGGTCCATCGCCAGTTTAGGGACGTGGTGGTCCAATATTAGTTTAAGGACGTCTCGGTCCGATATTAGTTTAGGGACGTTTCGGTCCGATATTAGTTTAGGGACGTTTCGGTCCGATATTAGTTTAAGGACGTTTCGGTCCGATATTGATGTGTGGTCGTTGCGACCCATCATCTCTTTGACGTCGTTGAGGAATTACAACGATGGATGTCAAAGGATTTCGGAGATGTACCCTCGAACCGGATGTAGATTGATTTAGGAGAACAATTTTGCTCAGTCGATTTAATTTAAGGACTTATGGCCGCGATTGGGCTAAGTCCAATTGGAAGCACTTTTATTTGTTGTTGGTCTGTTAGATCTGTGCCATGGCTGTTTATTTATTTTGGGCTTTGCTCAAACAGAGTGTCAATTTAAATGGGGCTCTGCCCTTTTATTGCTTTGCAATTTATTTAGGCCTGTTAGGTCTTTTTGACTTGGGCCTGGCCCTTTAAGTAATGCACTGCATCTGTGCAAAGCACTAAGAATCTTTTTAAATTCAAAACAGAAGTGCAAAGCACTTTTTTTTTGATCCCCTGATCTAAATAAGTTTTTCCTTGTTTCAGAGAACCAAAGGTTCATAACAAGTGCAAGGCACTATTTTTTTTTTTTTATTTGCTTATTTATTTGTTGAAGATCCATGATCTTGTTTTTAGATCACTGATCTGTTCATAAGAGAAATTTCTCTTCTTTCAAAGGTTCTTTACCTTTTTTATTCTTGAGGAGTTCTTCAGAGTCCTCTTTCTCTTTCTTTTTTTTTAAAAATGTTGATGCCTTTGAATTGAGGTCTGGGGTCCCTTTTATAGTGCCCATAAATTAGTTAAATTTGTTAAAAAGATTTTTCTCTGAGTGATTTGGGGAATTTTCCCCACCGTTGGATCTTTGATCCAAAGGTCCCTGTTTTACAGAAGGAAATCTTTTTGTTTTTAACAAGAACAGAAAAGATTTATTCTGTTTTGCGCAACTCCCTTAGCGCGTGACACGTGTCGCGCAGCGCAGGGCTTGCGCAGCTGCGCTTGCGCAGCTGCGCAGACACGTGTCGCGCAGTGCAGTGTGTCGCGCAGCGCAGCGCTTGCGCAGCTGCGCGGACACGTGTCGCGCGGCGCAGCGCTTGCGCAGCTGCGCTTGCGTAGCGCGGTGCAGCGCTTGCGCAGCTGCGCTTGCGTAGCGCGGCGCAGCGCTTGCGTAGCGCGGCGCAGCGCTTGCGCAACTGCGCGGACACGTGTCGCGCAGCGCAGCGCTTGCGCAACTGAAAGTTGTTTCTTTTACTTTTAGTTTTTTAAAAGAGCCCTGCTCTGATTGGACGCACCGCCTTGGGCGTTGTGATGTCGTATCAACTTCTGACACATGGCGCGTTGCGCGCAGCGCACGGTATTTGAAGCGTTGCTTCAAAATTTGAATTTTTTTTTGAAATTTAAACAGAGCCTTGCTCTGATTGGGGAAACAGGCCTCCCAAGTGATCTCTTCACCATTTGGGCTGCGCCAAAGCACCTTCACAGATAGCAAGACCTTCGATCGAAGTTTCTTCACCTGCCGGTCCAATATCACGACAGGCTGCTCGGTGAACGAAAGATCGCGCTCGAGCTGAACGGTCTGATGCTGAATCATATGAGAAGGGTCATGCAGGTATCTGCGAAGTATCGACACATGGAATACGGGGTGAACATCTGGGAAGTCGGGTGGAAGAGCCAAACAATATGCTACCGCACCCACATGTTCGAGGATCTCGAAGGGACCTATGAATCTGGAGCTAAGCTTCCATTTCCATCCAAACCTCATTACTCCCTTCATCGGAGAGACCCTCAGAAAAACGTGATCGCCAACTGCAAACTCTAATCTGCGGCGGCGTCTGTCTGCATACGATTTCTTCCTGCTCTGAGCTGTCCTTATCCTATCTTGAATCAGCTGTATCTTCTCGGTCATCTCCTGTACGATCCGCGGCCCCAAAATACTGCTCTCACTGAGCTCTGTCCAACAGACGGGCGATCTACATCTCCTCCCATACAAGGCCTCGAAAGGTGCCATCTGAATAGTATCCTGGAAACTATTGTTGTAGGAGAACTCCACCAAGGGTAAATGATCATCCCAGCTACCACCAAAGTCTAAAACGCACGCTCGAAGCATGTCTTCGAGAGTCTGGATAGTCCGCTCTGACTAGCCGTCAGTCTGCGGATGAAATGTTGTGCTGAAACTCAAGCGGGTGCCCAAAGCCTCCTGAAGCCTCTGCCATAGTCGGCTGGTAAACTGGATGCCTCGGTCGGACACGATACATGTCGGGACTCCATGCAGTCGTACAATCTCGTCGATGTATATCTGGGCATACCAAGAAAATCCGAAATTCGTCTTCACCGGCAGGAAGTGAGCCACTTTCGTCAAACGATCCACGATCACCCAAATGGAGTCATACCCTCACCTAGTCCTGGGTAGCCCCACAATAAAGTCTATAGAAATTTGCTCTCATTTCCACTCCGGAATGGGTAACGGCTGTAACTCTCCCACTGGCCTCTGGTGCTCGGCCTTGACTTGCTGACAAGTCAGGCATCTCGACACGAAATCTGTGATGTCCCTCTTCATCCCGTCCCACCAGTAAACGTCTCTCATATCATGGTACATCTTAGTGGAACCCGGATGAACACTATACACCGATCGATGTGCCTCCTCAAGAATCTCACACCGTAGTCCCTCAGCATCTGGTACGCACAGTCTAGTCCCAAATCGCAGTATCCCCTGATCATCAATCACAAACTCGGAAAATCTGCCCTGTCCAATCTGTGCCATGATCTCTGAACAACGGTCATTACTGTACTGTGCCTCGTGTATACAGTCAAGCAACTGTGGGTGTGCACGAACATGCGCAAGCTGTTCCCCGATCGGCGTGAACTCGAACTACACTCGGCTGTCGCATAAAATCTGCCAATCTGCCGACGACTGCCTCTGCACTGTGCTCAAACAAGATAAACTACCCCCGGGCCTCCTGCTCAAAGCATCCGCCACTACATTAGCCTTACCCGGGTGATACAAGATCTCGCAATCGTAGTCCTTTACTAGTTCCATCCAACGGCGCTGTCTAAGATTCAGGTCTCGCTGCTGAAATATATACTTTAAGCTCTTGTGATTAGTGAATATCTGGCATGACTCGCCGTATAGGTAATGTCGCCAGATCTTGAGTGCAAAGACCACTGCAGCCATCTCCAAATCCTGAGTGGGGTAGTTCTGTTCATGTTTCTTTAACTGCCGTGAAGCATACGCGATCACCCTGTCATGCTGCATCAATACGCACCCTAGCCCCACTCGAGAAGCGTCATAATAGACCACAAATCCGCCCGATCCTGAAGGCAATGATAACACCGGCGCCGTAGTCAAACGAGTCCGTAACTGCTGAAAGCTATGCTCGCACTCCTCCGTCCAATCGAAAGGAACTCCCTTCCGGGTCATCCTGGTCAAAGGTGCAGCAATGCGGGAGAAGTCATGTACAAATCGCCTGTAGTAGCTGGCCAGTCCTAGAAAGCTGCGGATCTCAGTAACTGATGTCGGTCTGGGCCAACGCTGAACGGCCTCGATCTTCTTTGGGTCCATACATATACCATCTCGTGTAATCACGTGACCCAAGAAGTCTACGCTGTCAAGCCAGAATGCGCACTTGGAGAATTTTGCGAATAGCTGGTGCTCCCTCAAAGTCTGTAATGTGATCCGCAGGTGCTGCTCGTGCTCCTCTCGGCTCCGGGAATACACCAAAATATCTTTGATGAATACGATGATGAATAAATCAAGATACGGCCTGAAAATACGGTTCAACAAGTCCATAAATGCTGCTGGGGTGTTGGTGAGTCCGAACGACATCACCAAAAACTCATAATGGTCGTAACGCGTGCGGAAAGCTGTCCTCGGAATATCCTCCTGTCGAACCCGCAACTGATGGTATCCTGATCGCAAGTCGATCCTCGAAAAATACCCTGCCCCCTGAAGCTGGTCGAACAATTCGTCGATACGTGGCAAAGGATATCTGTTCCGCACGGTAACCCTGTTCAGCTGGCGGTAGTTGATACACAAACGCAAACTACCGTCCTTCTTAACAAACAGGACTGGAGCACCCCAAGGAGACACACTGGGTCGAATAAGTCTCTTATCCAGCAAATCCTGCAACTGACCTTTCAACTCTCTAAGCTCCGCCTGGGCCATCCGATAAGGCGGTATAGAAATAGGCCCCGTGCCGGGAATCAAGTCAATGCAGAAAACAATATCGCGCTCAGGCGGTAGCCCAGGAAGCTCGTCAAGGAAGACATCAGGGAACTCACAACCAATCGGAACCTGGTCCAACGGAACATCTGTAGCTCTAGTATCGCAAACATAGGCTAGAAATCCCTGACATCCCTTCCTTAAAAGTTGTCCAGCGCGAAGAGAAGAAATCAAACTGTGAGGGGCGGCACCACGGTCCCCCTGCACAACAAAAGCTGACTTGCCGGGAAAACAAAACCTAACTGTCTTCTCTCGGCAGTCCACAGATGAATAACACGTGGCTAACCAATCCATGCCCAAAAGAACGTCGAAGTCCAACATCTCGAGAAGGATCAAGTCGACAGGCAACTCTCTCTCGCCAATATGGACAACACAGGATCGGAACACGTGTCTAGCAACAAACGACTCGCCTACAGGAGTGGTCACAACAAGCGGCTGATCAAGCAAACCGGACTCTCTACCCAAACTCGGCATGAAGTGTGTGGAAACGTACGAGTGCATGGATCCGGGATCAAACAACATGTGTGCGTCAACCGAACATACTGATAGGGTACCTGAGACCACTGCATTGGACGCCTACGCGTCCTGATGCGTCAAAGCGAAAACTCATGCCTGTCTTCCACCTGCGACTGGCGGTCCCTTACTAGCAACTGGTCGTACTCTGCCGGCAGCTGGCTGTCCTCTGCCTCGGCCACCTCGTCCTCTATGAGCAAACCTTCCGCGACCACGGCCTCTCTGTGCATGAGTCTGGCGTCGAGCAACAGTAGGTACAATAGGCAACGCCCTCTGGGGTGGGAAAGGTGGAAGTGTGACATGTGGTACGGCAGTCTCGCCCTCACGTGGCTCCGGGCAATCTCGAACACGATGATAAGTACTCCCTCATCGGAAATAGTGTCGGATGACCCTCCTGGGGATAAGTGCTGAACAACCGGCCTCGCCCCAAGCCTCTGCCACCTGCAAGGTGTCTGTCGTAGAGTCTAAATGGCCGTATCTGTGCATGTGTACCAGTACGAACTCTCTTCGGCTCTGGAATTACCGAAGTCTCAGCAAGGCGCTCCTCGACTAATAAGGCTGCGTCTACAGCTGCTGCATAAGTCTCGCAATGCTGTGCGCTGATCGCAAGGAACAGTGGGGTGAGAAAGCCTCGAACAAACCTCTTGAATCGCATCTCCTCAGTAGCCACTAAATATAGGGCATAAACAGATAGCTCGGTGAACAGTACGTCGTACTCTGCCACTGTCATCTCCGGAGTCTGACGTAAAGACTCGAACCTGCGCGCTCGGGCATCCCTGACACTCTGGGGAAGGAAACGCGCTAGAAATACCGTCACAAACTCGGTCCAGGTCATAGGAGGGAGACCTGCTGCTCTGCCCTTCTCGACTGACTCACACCATTTCTGCGCAAGACCTTCCAGGCGAAAGCTCGTGAACTCTACCCATCTAGCATCTGAGCATCTGAGTAAACGACATATCCGGGCCATCCTATCAATAAAAGACTGTGGGTCCTCGGCTGCATCGGTGCCTGTGAAGACCGGAGGCTTCAGCCTCATAAACTCTGATAGCGATACTGTGATAACCTCTGTGGCTGCAGGTGCAACTGCCTGAACTATAGGTACCATCATAGTCCTCGTAACGGGTGGAACTACCTCTGGTCGCTGCGCTCGAAGTGTCTCAACTAGCGACCCTATCATCTGGCGCATCTCCTGCATACCGGCCCCTAGCATAGAGATCTGATCTGTCATAGGAGGAACAGTCTGCTCTGGTACAACTGGTGTACTGCCCGGGTTAGTCCTCGTCTCAGACGAGTCAACTCTAATCTCGGCTCTTGCGGCCACTCTCTGCGCCCTCGTAGTCTTTGGCGGCATAATGGCTGAAAGGAAAGTAGGATTCGATAAGGATGCGGAAATCGAATCACAAGAATGTATATAATCACGAAGGAATTTCAATCAATAAGTCCTAAGGTCACTTAGGCGGAGAACCGTGTCGTGAGTATGCCGCGGAACATACACACGCTACGCCACTCGGCTTCAGCTACCTACTCCATCATACCAGGGTCATCCTACACTCCGAAAGGTAAAACCTACGCTCTGATACCAACTTTGTCACGACCCAAAGTTCGGCCCATGACCGGCACTTAACCACGTAACGTCTACAGGCATTACGCGACTAAGTAAGCCGAAACCCAGAAATCAAAACCATTAAAAGTAGTGAGTGTTAAAACATTTAATAGAAATATTTGTTAAAACATTTAGAAAACCTTGGGTAATTTAGTAAAATTATTTAAAGTTTAAGTTATTATCTTAAAAAAATTGGCAGCATTTCCTTTGTAAAAACTATCCCCGAAAACGGGTACAAAATAAGATATCAGTAAAAATGACATACATTAAGAGTAAAGTATCCCAAACGGGAGCAATCATGCCCAACGGCGGAAACAATCACCACAATAATAATATACGATGCCGTAGCGAAGAGATGAGCAATATAAGTGAAAACAAGTATCATGAAAGATAAAACTGCATAAATAAAGTCGGCCCACAACGAGCTCGACACCAGAGTACAAAATAATATACATCGTCCTCATAACTGGTCTCTAAGTCAATACATGAATAGTAGATGGAGAGTACTAAATACAACAGTGTATAAAACTGGAAAATAAACGGATACGGCAAAAAAAACCACCTATCAGCAAAAGGGCTCACGCGCCAACTGCAGTGGTATCCGTAGCAAAAGATGCAAGAAAGCAGCCTGCCGCGACTACTCTGAGGGGCAACCTGCAAACACTGTGGCACAACGGGGGTGAGTTGCCAACTTGTGAATAGTAGATAACAAATAAAGGTAATCGCGAGTATGCACGTACTGCGATACTCTAACATATGCCAACAGATAATATCTATATGATGAGTTGGATGCGCAATAATCATGCAACAAGTGCGATCTAATAACATCTCTATATGATAAGCAAGGTATGCGATAATCATGCAAAAGTACTCTATCAGGTACTACAGATACAGAATGAGATGCATAACACTGAATGCTGAGCATGGGATAAAATATCATCTACACGGAATATCAACGTGGAAAAATAACCGGTGTCCATCAACGCACCCAAATCCCAGTAAAACTCAGACGCCGTCACTCTAATCGGCCCTCAAATCCTGTATATCTCATGGAATCGTGAGTGCCCAGCATCGGCACTCGAAAATATCATGAAATCAACGTGTCCAATATCGATACGCAAATCCTCAAGTATCGGGCTCCGTCGGTCCGGATCGGCCCACGGGCTCCGTCTGCGGAATCGGCGCTCGGCCCCGGCAGTACGTATCGTCCCGTATCCATCTATCGACTCTGGTCAGTATCCTCCGGATAACCGCGAGATCCAACCAATCACCGGTAGGTAGTAGTCCCACTGCCAGGCTCACCGTCTACTGCACAGCGATCCGTTCTCACCCTGGGGTACCATACCGGGTCCACCATGTACCCGCAATCGGCCTCATCCAGCTCCTCGATTCAGGTTCACATGTCACACGTCTCAGAACCGAGAAAACGCATGGTGGACGCACTGAAATATCATATCAAGAGAAACCGGGTTTTAAAACAGTGCGTATTTTCTTAAAATAATACCACGGTTCTCAAATCCAGAAATCACATAAATCCGAACTCAATGCGTAAATCCATGCAATGTGTCGTATGACACTAAGAGTAAAAAGAGAAAACAGCTCTTTTAAAACGATCCAGTTTTTGAAAATATCTCATGCGGTCCCTATTTTTAAATCAAGTCAATATCATCCATGTATGTAACATATGTATGTATATAGATATGGATGTGCAAAGGGATATATACGCGAATATGAGTGTGCTAATGTATATGTGCACTAATATGGATATATAGTGTGCATGTGCGCAAGTATGAAGATGTCAATGTATGTGTGCACCGGTATGAATATATAGTGTGCATGTGCGCAAGTATGAAGATATCAATATATGTGTGCACCAGTATGAATATATAGTGTGCATGTACGCAAGTATGAAGATATCAATATATGTGTGCACCAGTATGAATATATAGTGTGCATGAGCGCAAGTATGAAGATATCAATATATGTATGCACCAGTATGAATATATAGTGTGCATGTGCGCAAGTATGAAGATATCAATATATGATTCGTAGCAATCTTATAGTGCGAGTGTCATGGCAATCACTAACGGTGTGAGTGTAACATACAAATAGTGCTCGTGCAGCTTAAACCGCTAGTGACAGTGCAGTGTCATATAACTACCATTTCTATATGCAATAAAAGGGGGTATGCTACAATAGTACCTATGCGCGAGCAATATACTTAAAAATATATGCGACTACAATATCCTATTACGCCCTGACGCTTAACGCCATACGGGAGATTTCCCCGTAGATGTTAAATCTACTCACCTGATCTAGTGCTAGGCGTAGCCGACCACTTGCTTCCCTTTCTTTGCGGCGTCCTACGTACCTTCCTGCGAACCTAAAATTTACACAAAGAATACACATAAGCAAAATCCTGCAAAAACACGATATCGAAACCAAACGAGAAACTCGCGTCGCGAACTAAACGCGCGTGTGTCCGATACGCTGAAACGTGTGTATACGCGTCTGAAACTATCCTGACACGTCGCGACACGCAGCAACACTAAACCCACTCACGCATCATACGTGTCACGCAAACTAAACGTAATATAAAAATGGTATATCGCTCCAGATTTTGACTCGGGTGAAAACTTAAAAAGTTGCATATGCCAAACTACTTAAATATACAGCAGACTACCCTAGACCAAACCCCAGCACCTATCTCCCCCTTCTGGCCGCAATTTGCGGCCAGAACGAATAAAATTGCGGCCCAGGTGTGGAATCTGGGGCTCGTGCTTCGTGTGTGTGGTCTAGGTCTAGTGTGCATGCTCCAGTTATCCCAGATTTTGCCTGAAGCATACGGGTCTACAGCAGATCACGGAAAGGCCAAATTTTGCTTTAAAACGTTAAATTTTACACTAAATGAAACCCTATGGTATTTTAGTGAAATCTGGGGCAAGACTAGGTTTACGTGGCCCTAACAACACTTAGTTAAGCTAGGCTAACCATCAAAATCACCACTTGGCCAAATCTCCACACAAACCACCATTTCTAGCACTAAATCTCATTTTTATCACTAACCGATGCTAATTAACACAAAAGTTTAGCAACAAAGAAGTTGGGCTCAGAACTTATACCTCACTTGACCCTAGGTGCAAGGAGAAGGAGAAGAAGAGGAAGAGAAGAGCTGTGCTGCTGCTGGGTGCTGCTGTTGCTGATGCATGTTGCTGATGCTGCTTGTGCTGCTGTTGCTTGGCTGCTGCTGCTGCTGCTACTTGTTGTTGTTGTTGTTGTTGCTTGGTGCTGCTGCTGAAGCTCTTGCTTCTTCTGCTTCTAGTTGTGAGTGATAGTGAGAGAGGTGTGAGGAAAAATGAGTGAGGCAAAGAAAAGAAATGAGAGTCTAATCTAGTCAACCCCTCTCTCTCTCTCCTCATTAAATGTGAGCATGGCTCAAGCCATGATGCCCACACACTCTCTCTCTCTCTCTCTCTCCAAGTCAACCAAAAACTAAATCATTTCTCATTTAAATAAAAAAAAACAATTAACCAAAACACTTAATTAAAATTCAAATTGGCTTAACAAAATGGTTAGTCCACCATGGTTGCTAATCATGGTCTAACCCCAATTTAACCCTAGTTTACATGCACATGTGTGTGCAAGCCTAAATAAATTCTAATAAAATATTCATTAATTTTGATAAAATATTTGAAAATCGTTTTGGTAAACTTTTTATTAAAAACCATTTATTAAAGTATAATTAGCCACTAATCACATCCTATGGTATTACAGTACAAGTCCAAACACTAAACTAAACAAACCCTAAATAGAGTTTTAGCTATTCGGTTGAAATTACAACCTTTGTAGACGGTCCTTCGGGTCTTGAAAGTTGACTCTTCAAGTTTCTTGGGTTGATGGAACGAGCTCTTAAAGCCGGTCTTCCGTGTCAAAGACGATCCACCCGAGAATGCCGATTCAAGCGATAGCTTCGTCCGAAGCAACTAAAGAGCAAGTCTTGCTAAGATAAGATACTTAGAGTGGTGTAATTTGTGAAACTAAATGCTCTCTTTTAATCCTCATAACTCAAGAGAGAGAATTGAGGAAGATGATGAAGAGGTAGCAACATGAGAATTTTCCTCACTTGAGAAAGATCAACCATCATTTGAAAATATCTCACTCTCATACTTATCTCTACTCACCCAAAATAAAAGAGTGGGTGGGCTTGGTGAATCACTTAGGTGAGTCATAAGTCCTTAAACTTCCATATTAAATGGCGAGTAGATAAGTGAGAGAGTGCAGCCACCTCACAAGTATACATACACATACACTTATAAATACAAATGCATGTATATAAACAAGTATACTCAAACCCGTATAAATACGTATACCGTATTTGTACCCAAAATACGAATACCGTACTTGTACCGAAAATACAAAATACGTGTATTCATATTTAGAAAGAAATACATGTATTTGTATCAAAGCACAAATACCCGTATTTATACAAATACACGTATTTGTATAAATACCGTATTCGTGTTAAAATACAAATACCCAAAAGAGAGCAATATAATACTAGCATCAAAACTGGCTGTCTTTCAAACCTGCTAGCAATACTAAACCCTCCGATTAAAACACATGTATAAATACACGTATTCAATCCAACACCTCTGCGTAAAACCATACGCAAACTACACCGTTTCACCTGAGTCGGGAAACCCTCTGTGTGGGACTCTAAAGACTCGACAATACACTGGCAGTGGGTTTAACCACAAGCATGTCAGTGGCACTAGCTACACGTAACGGCTACCCAGGTATCTGTCGAAGTGAAGTTCGACACGATAACTCGTCCGAAAACTCTACTGAGCCTACAGGTGACATTCTTTGTACAGTCCAGTCTGTTCGTCTAAGTATTAGCTATAGTTCCCTCAAGTCAATTATTGTAATCGTAGGCACGCGATTATGATGATTGAGGGAGGATCTATATGGGTAGAACAGTCTTACTCAAAATGATAGTATGCTATCTGGTTTGCCTTTATCATCATGCACATGCATTATGTGGTATTACAGATCACTATTACATGTTGATAGAGTCTATAGGATTCTTGCTTGACTACCAGCATTATGATGGCGATCATATACGTGGGAGCTGGGTGGTCTATAAGCACATCCTTAAATGTCCCTAGTCGAGAGAGTGTCGAGACTGGGCATCGATATTTCAGAGTAGACTAGTGTATACTTTTCGAGACCCCAACGAGGGACGGTGGCCGGTCTCACAAGCCATTGGTGTCAGTTAGTCACCTAAGATAGTATACAGGTGCTTGTTAGGTTATGAGTTACACTGGACGGACTCGTCGGGAACTTGCTAGATGGTATTATACCTATTGTCAGATAGCAGTTCTCAGGTGACATGAGTACAGGTTAGTCTGTCAGCCTGAGATCGTCATTTATCTCGTATGAGTTCCCACTGTGCTTTGATTACTACCATACTGGCGCAGTTCGTTCTTTTCTTCAAGTGGATCCAAGATTAAATCCTATATTGCAAGTTCGTTCTTTTCTTCAAGTGGATCCAAGAAGAGTTCTAGGGACTACTACTTGGAGTTTAGGGACTACTACTTGGAGCTTTAGAAGTAAAGGACTTGGTCTACAATGGTTGTAACCCTCTTCACTTAGTTTAGAACTTGCTTTCATGCTCTAAAACCCTAATTCTCTAGTTCGATTCTTGGTTAGTGTAGGTTAGACCTCTAGATTTTTTAAAATCGCATACTTGATGCATATGGAAACCTGGTAGAGGTGCGAAGACACGCTATCACCTAAGTGATCCAACGGTGGTAAAAGTGACACCGTTGAACTCACGTGTAAGCCACGTGAGAACAACGGTGGGCGCATTTACTCCCCTAATAATTAAATACAATAATAAGAACTAAGCTCTGTTAAATCTAATGAAGCAGCGCCTCACGTGCTCCCTACGTGAGCGCCGGCGCCGACCTCTTATAAGATTAAATCCTATAGTAGTGCCGCACGTGAAGTTCACGTGAGCGCCAATGTGCAAAGCACAGGAGTGTCTGTTATATATATATATATAAGAATTTAGTTCTTAAGTGGCGCCCACGTGCATAACACGTGCGCGCCAGCGCCCAAATTAAGAACAGGTAGAATTAAATTCTGCTCAGAGCCGTTGGATCAAAAAGCCAATACATATGATAAATTATCAAATGATAGAATTAAATTCTATTAGGAGAAAATATCTCTCTAATCTTTCTAAATGGGAAAGATATTCTCTGTTGGATCAAAGATCTAATTATAGAATTAAATTCTATTTTTGGGAATATATTACCCCAATCTTTCTAAATAAAAAAAGATTGTTCTCTGTAAAACAGATAGCCCTTGGATTAAAATCCAATGGTGATTAAAATTCACCGTTTGACAAAACTAAATTCTGTATATTGAAAAATATTTTCTTAATCTTGTTAAAAATAAGAAAACATATTCTGTAAAACAGAAATCTCAGGATCAAAGATCCAACGGTGGACAAAATTATCCAAATAATCTTTAAGACCAATAAAATCAATTGGAATCTCTCAATGAGAGATTTTCTAAAAACTAATCAACAATTTGCCTTGCCTATAAAAAGAACCCGAGATTTCAACTCTCACAGGCGAAAGAAAAAGAGGAACCTCCCCATAAGCTTCTACAAACAAAAAGATAAAAGCTGCAACTGAGAATTCAATTCTCTTTCAAAAAAGATCCACATGTTCTTTCAAATCCTAGGTAAACAAAAAGTAGAGATAAAATGTATCTTTTTTTACAAACATAAAAAAAATAAGGGTTTAACCCTTCATAAAAAAAACCCAGTTCTTCCTCTGATCTGAGATTTGCAAAGCAAATCTCTCCACAAGTTGAGAATTTATTTTTCATTGGGGAGATTTTGTTCTTCAAACTCAAAATCTAAGGGAAAGAAATAGATTAAAAGAAAAAAGAGAGAAGAAAACTTATGGTTCTAGGAATTTAATTTCTCTGCAAGCAGAGTTTAACCCTACATAAAAGAACTTAGTATAAAAGAAACCTAGTTTTCTAATAATAAAAAAAGAAAAGATCCCAGATCTTTAAAAACAAAGATCTTGGCGATCATTAATGGCCAAAATACCGTTAACAGAGATTCAATCTCTGAAAAGAAAATGAACTCAGCGCCTCACGTGAAACACACGTGAGCGCCCAAAAAATTCCCAAAACAAAGAACCCAACGCCTCGCGTGCTTCCTATGCTGGCGCCCTAAAACAAGAGACTCAGCGCCTCACATGATACATACTTGAGCACCATACAAAAGTGCTTAGCACTATATATTCAGTCAAAATGACTGAGTGCTTAGCACAGATTGGGCAACGCCCATATCCCAGCGCCTCACATGATACACACGTGAGCGCCATACAAAAGTGCTTAGCACTATATATTCAGTTAAAATGACTGAGTGCTTTAGCACTGATTAGGCAGCGCCCATATCTCAGCGCCTCACGTGATACACACGTGAGCGCCATGCAAAAGTGCTTAGCACTATATATTCAGTCAAAATGACTGAGTGCTTAGCACTGATTGGGCAGCGCCCATATCTCAGCGCCTCATGTGATACACACATGAGCGCCATACAAAAGTGTTGAGCACTATATATTCAGTCAAAATGACTAAAGTGTTTAGCACTGATTGGGCAGCGCCCCTGACTGAGTGCTTCACATGATACACATGTAAGCGCCAGAGCCACAAATAAGTGCTTACCACTTCTGCATAAAGGAAAGGGTTGTGCAAACAGAACCATAAATAAGTTCTTAGTACTTTTAAATAAAAAAAAAGACTGAGCAGACCAAGCCCAAATTGGCTAAAAGTCTCTCTGAAGTTTCTTGCAGCTGAGCCCAAATGCTCTGTTGTTTAGACCTTAATAAAATTTAATGATTCTAAAAATATTGCTAAGTTGATCTTAGTCTCAAATAGGACAAATGTATCCTTAGTTAAAATAAATTGAGCCTAAATGCTCATATATTTAAGTTGATCTTAATCTCTAACTAAATTAACGGTCCTTAAATAAAACAAAATATTTTTGAACTAAAGGAACATATAACTTAAGTTTAAACCCAAATCTAAAATATACGGATTTGGACTGATCCGCACCCTACGGGCGACGACATAAAATAGTCTCCGTATACAATCCATGGGCAACCAAAATAAACAAAATAACACACGACACGAAGTGAACTACTGGAGAAGGAGAAAATGGTTATCGCAACGCGATAACGTAATTAACTGTAGGGGCTTGTGTCTGCAAGGAAGAGCGTCACCACAGTCAAAAACCCCTCACAAATGAAGGGGATCTGATAAAGTCTGCTACAACGGTCGCATCTATCCAAACCTCCGATATATGGTGTCATAAATCAACTTGGTATCTTCGGAGAGATGAATGGATATGTCCAAATAGCATCTGCCCCCAAATTCAGGCCAGACATCCCAATGTCTCGGTCCGGTCTTTCGGCGGTAAACAATCGTCATAATCCATCGATGACTGTCCTCTTACCCAATGATCTCCTGATAAGAGCTAGGATCTTCACTTTCGGTGACTAGAGCAAATGTAACTATATCTTCGAAACCATATCTGGCCGGTGCCTTATAAGTACGTATCGATCTCCTTAATTCCATTGCATGTGGGTTCTAGTAGGGTTGGTCCGCACCTTCTATCTCCGTAATCTACCCATCCACCTCCGCATCAATAAGCTGAATTTGTGTTTCGGTGTCCGTATCCTTATGAGCGCCAGATAACTCGACCTCTACCGAATCATTATCCCTTAATGCTCCACATGCCTCCTTATTATCTCCAGCCATGTATTTCAACATGGAATGCTCATCGATGATCACATCTCGGCTAGTGAATGCTCTTTTTGTTTTTGAGATCCCATAACTTGTAGCCTTTAACACCAAGTTTGAAACCAAAGAAAACACACTTTTTAGATTTTGATTCCAGCTTAGACTTATCTTTATGATTCACGAGCGAGTAGGCAGGGCACCCAAACACCCAAAAAGAATCATAACTGACTGGCTCCCCTCTCCATACTTCTTCTTGGATCTGAAAATTTATGGTCGTTGATGGAGACATGTTGACCAAATAGCACACATGACTCACCGCCTCTTCCCAGAAATCCTCTGAAAGTTCGGATTGCAACCGTATACTTCTGGCTCTCTACAATATTGTCCTATTCATGTACTCTGCCACCCTATTCTGCTCTGGCTATCCTAGAGTAGTCCATTGCTGCTTTATGCTCTGTTCTTTACAGAAATCTTGAAATTCCTTTGAGGTGTATTCACCTCTATTATCTGTCCGCAAATACTTCATTGGTCGCCCTTTTTATTTCCCCACGGTTGCTTTCCACTCCTTAAAGCTAGCAAACACATCTGATTTATGTTTGAGGAAGTAGACCCATACCATCCGTGAGAAATTGTCAATGAAGGTGACATAATACATAGCACTGTTCGCCGCCGAAAGACGCGACCGGGACGTTGGGACGTCTGGCCTGAATTTTGGGGGAAGATGCTATTTGAATTTATCCATCCACCTCTCCGAAGATACCAAGTTAATTTATGGCACCGTGCATCGGAGGTTTGGACGGATGCGGCCGATGTAGCAGACTTTGTCAGATTCCCCCTCATTGAGGGGTTTTTGATTGTGGGGATGCTCTTCCCTGCAGGCGCAAGCCCCTGCAGTTAATTACGCTATCACATCGCGGTAACCACTTTCTCTTCCATATGGTCACTTCATGTCGTGTGTGTTTGTTTTGTTTTTGGTTGCCTGTGGATTGTATACGGAAACTAATTTATGTTGTTGCCCATAAAGCATGGATTAGTCTAAATCCGTATTTTCTTAGATTTGGGTTTGGGTTGGGTTTAAGGATCGTTAATCTCATTTGAGACTAAGATCAAATTAAACATTTGTTAAGGATACGTTAGTCTAATTTCAAACTAAGATTTGCTTAACAGGATCAATTAGATCCAACAAAAGAGCATTTGGGCTCTATTGTTTTAGTTTAGGGACATTGCGGTCCATAAGTTTAAGAAAGTCATAGTCCTTGGAGTTTAAAGACATCATAGTCTGTAAAGTTTAAAGACATCATAGTCTATGAGTTTAGGGCCTCACAGATCATGGTAGTTTAGAGACATCATAGTCTGTAACGTTTAAGGACATCATAGTCCAATTTAAAGACGTCATAGACTATGGGGGTTTAGTTTAGGGACGTTGCGGTCCATTGGGCTTATTGATCGTCGGGACCCGCCACCTCTCTGAAGACGTTGAAGAGTTACAACAACATATATCAGAGGTGTGAGGAGATGTACCCTTGAACCAATGTCGGTTGAGGGATCTGTAATTGGATTGATTTAAGGATCGTTAATCTCGTTTGAGATTAAAATCAACTTAAATGGTTGTTAATGATACGTTAGTCTAATTTTAGACTAAGATCTACTTAACGGTGTTTTAGTATCATTTAGATCCAGCGAAAGAGCATTTGGGCTCTATCGTTTTAGTTTAAGGACGTTACGGTCCATAGTTAGTTTAAGGACATTACGGTCCATGGAATTTAAGGACATCATAGTCCATAGTTTAAAGACGTCATAGTCTATAGAGTTTAGTTTAGGGACGTTGCGGTCCATAGTTAGTTTAAGGACATTACGGTCCATACTTAGTTTAAGGACATTACGGTCCGTTAAGGTTTAAGGACATCATGGTTCATGGAGTTTCTGGCTCTTCAATTTAGGGATGCGCTAAGAGTTAATGGTTATTGGGACCCTCCACCTATCTGAAGACGTTGAAGAATTACAACGACATGTATCAGAGGTGTGAAGAGATGTACCCTTGAACCAGATTTCAGATTGAGGAGTCATCAGTCGTGAGCATGGAGGCTCGGTTTATTTAGAGATTTAATCTCAGGAAAGACTTAGCCAATCTGGGGTTGAAGTCGGCCTCTTATAGTGTTAAACGCTAATGTATTTTTAGTGCTCACGTGTTCCCACGTGATGCTCTCAAGTCAGTATTAAACACTGAAAGTTGAAGGCGCTCACGTGTGGCACGTGGGGCTCTAAAGCAGTGTTGAATACTGGAATTTGGGGTCTCTCACGTGTTGCACATGATGCTCTTGAAAGTTGGTGATTGGTTGGAAAAAGAGTGTTTGTAGAATAACCGCAATCAATAACGGTATCGCGCGTAGCTAGACCGAGATGAGTACGGGTCGTCCTCAGGGAAACGTGGAACCTTTTTACTCTTACTTTAGATGTGTTGAGAAAGGAGGAAGAAATAAGAATGTTGTAGAATGGTTTCTAGATCTATGTTAAGCACTAATGCAAAAATATAGATTTAAATTATTTTAGGGATGTAGTTAATATAATAGGGGGGCTTATAGGGTTCGTTAGGATTTAGTAGTTATGGATGATTAATTAAAAGTTACCCTTTTTATCCTTTAATAGATTTAAAACTAGAACGACGGTGATGCGTGTAGATTAGGGTTTCTGGAGGGAAAATGAATCCCACTCTTAACCCTTATCTCGACACGGAACTCCGTTCATATCTAGCATTTACCGAAATAATCATTAATCTAATCTCTAATCGCAGTCGGAACTAACAAAGAATTGTTAGCGCGCCCGATTAGGATGTTAATGATTCTTTTGATAAAGTTCATAAACTTTATAGGACTTAAAAGGGGTTTAGGGATGTTCATCATCCATTAGCCTACCCTAATCCTACGAACCCTAACAAGCGGAGAATTACTCGCGCATGTTGGGAGAAAAAGAGATAGAAAGAAATTGCATAATTAAACTACAAAGAAATAGAATAAGAAAAAGAAAGCTACCTTTATTAATCAACAATATTCATTACACTTGAATCCTTAGAAAATGATTACAATCTCTAGTTGCTTCTCGATCTCTTCTAAGGAGGTAGATGAACCGTTGATGATCAGCCTGGATGCGTGAGCCGTCTTGGACTTCGTGATCTCTTCGGCTTGATGCCTTCTAACTTTAGCCCTTGGTCCTTTATATAGCCCTCAAAGAAGAAAACTAGTTACCATATATGGTGACTTCCTAATATGGTGACTTTCCATGCCTGGATTCCGAGTCCCTGTCAGTATTGATTTTATGATTTTGGCAGATTTTTGATCCTGACATCTTGAACATCTCGATCTCTTGACATAAGCTAAATCTTGCATAATATCTCTATGAATAATGTTAGTACTATTTATTAAATTAGAGGGAGTATCTTAATCACTATATATGGTAATAAATCTTTAAGAAACTTGATTAAGAATATTTAATATGCTATGCACTTTATATGGTAATAAATCTTTAAAAAACATGATTAAGAATATTTGATATGCTATGCATCTTTTAGTTACTAAAATATTATGCATATATTTTGAAATATTATTCTAACCATTTGTATGATATTATATCTTTTAAGAATTGTGATTAGAATATTTGATAAGATATGCATATTTTCAATTACCAAAATATTATATAAATATAAAATGCCTATATTTTCCTTCATAATATTAATTATAATATATAAACATATGGCAAATAGTATTTTGCAGATAAATCCAAATATGTTTAATATTTATAATAAACACCTTCAATTATTTAAGAAATGTAAGAAAAATACTTATACCAAAATGCAATACTTTCAACTGAACAGTTGGCGTCGTTCACTTAGGTTTATTCTCTTGCTCTTTTATAAGTGCTAAGCACTATTGGGGGGTCACGTAAGGCGCTTAGAGTTGGGCGCTGCCTATTTTATTCTGTTATTCTTTTACAAGTGCTAAGCACTATTAGGGGGTCATGTGAGATCATGTGAGGCGCCTCAAAAATAGGGTTTTATCTTTTTTCTCTTTTATAAGTGCTGAGCACTTCTCAGGGGTCATGTGGGGTCACGTGAGGCGTTCCAAAAATAAGGTTTATTCCTTTTTCTCTTATATAAGTGCTGAGCACTTCTTAGGGATCACGTGGGGTCACGTGAGGCGCTCCAAAAAATAGGGTTTATTCCCTTTTCTCTTTTATAAGTGTTGAGCACTTCTTAGGGGTCACGTGGAGTCACGTGAGGCGCTCCAAAAATAGAGTTTATTCACTTTTCTCTTTTATAAGTGCTGAGCACTTCTCAGGGGTCACGTGAGGTCACGTGACTAGATCTCAGTCTTTCCTTTTTTGTTCCTCAAAGGTGTTCATGTGGGGACACGTGAGCTTTTGTTGTGTAGCATTGAACACTAATATGCATCACCAGGCTGTTCTTCTATGGTTCTGAGGAATCAAGTTCTCCTTTTGTTCTTTGGAGGGATTAGATTCTTTTTAAAAGGTTAAACCCTAATTTCAGAGGAATTAAATTCCCATATGTTTTGTAAGAGTTAAACTCTTTTGGATTCAGTTCTTTCCCCTAGGTTTTGAATCTGCATGACAGAATCTCCCCGTTGAGAATTAAATTCTCAACTTGTGGGGAGATCTGCTTCTGCAGATCTTGACCGGAGGAAGAACTAAGTTCTTTTAGAAGAGTTAAACTCTTGGTTTAAGAATTAAATTCTCTTTTTGTGGGAGATTTTGGGAAAGGTTCCTCTTCTGTAGAGAATTAAATTCTCTCTCTATTTTTCTTCCCCTCTCCCTCTCTGTCTCTGTGTATCCCCCATTTTTCCTCCTCTCCTTACTCCTATTTATATGAGAGGAAAAAAATTAATTTGTTCAGAGAATCCCTCATTGAGAGATCATGATTGATTTCAGGATCTTTTAGATCAATCGGTGAATTTTATTCACCGTTGGATTTTTAATCCAAAGACTCTCTGTTTAACAGAGAAGATTTCTTGTTTGTTTAACAAGATTATGAATCTCTTGTTAGTTTTACCAAGATTAGAATTTTATTCTATCAAATCTTTTTAGTTTAACAAGATCAGAAATATATTTTCTTAATATGGATATCTTGTTAACATAGAATTTTATTCTTGTTATAAGATTAGGAAAATATTTTCCTATGATAGATTTTTATTCTATCAAATGATCACCGCTGGATCTTTGATCCAAGGGTTCTCTATTTAACAGAGAATATCTTTCTAGTTTAAGAAAGATTAAGAAAATATTTCCCAAATAGAATTTAATTCTAGAATTTGATAGGAACATTTTAAATTAGGGTCCTCACATGCTTTGCATGTGATTGGCAAAAGTACTCACGTGTTTAACACGTGACCCCTGGTGTGGGTTTTAACCTGTTTATGTTCAGCGCTCATATGCTTTGCATATGTGCATTCACGTGTTTTACACGTGATGCCTGTTTGGCCCTTGGTTATTTATGTTTAGCGCTCATGTGCTTTGCATATGTGCGCTCACGTGTTTTACACGTGATGCCTGTTTGGCCCTTGGTTATTTATGTTTAGCGCTCATGTGCTTTGCATATGTGCGCCCATGTGTTTTACACGTGATGCCTGTTTGGCTCTTGATTATTTATGTTTAGCGCTCATGTGTTTTGCATATGTATGTCCACGTATTTTACACGTGATGTCTGTTTAGCCCTTGGTTATTTATGTTCAGCACTCATGTGCTTTGCATATGTGCGCCCACGTGTTTTACACGTGATGCCTGTTTTTTGAGGATTCCCCCCTTTTTTGTAAGGGAACAAGTAGCTCTTGGCCGAAAATTTTGGCGGAAACAAATGCCCCCCACTACTTTGCCCACATAAGTATGTACGCGGGTGAAGTAGTGCAGAGTTATGTGTGACCGTAGAATTGATGGCTTAGGAGACAAGTTTAGGGTCCTTGTAGCCTAAGACTTTTTCCATCTTCATGAGCCGTAAAGGTTTTAAGAAGGTTTTTCTCCCTACAAGTCGAGAGGATCTCGTAGGTGCAAATTCTCCCTAGAAATCGTGAGAATTTCTAAGGGTTCATCGCCTCCGTGAGTCGTAAGGATCTCACTCGGGTATTTTCCTTACGAATCGTGAGGACCCGTAGGTAGCTTCTTTATTTCATTGGCGAATGTGGCTTTGGCAAATGTGGCCCGTAGATAGTCCACTTTGACCTCCTTATAGGGCAGCGATGGCTTAGGAGACAAGGTTAGGATCTGCCACCTAAGTCTTTTCAACTTTATGAGCCTTGAGGGTCTCATAAAGACTTTTCTCCCTACAGGTCGAGAGGATCCCGCAGGTGTATTTTCTCCTTAGTGGTCATGAGGACTCCTAAGTGTGTTTTCTCTTGAGAGTCGTAAGGATCTCACAAGAGAATTTTCTCCCTTACAAGTCGAGAGGACTCATAAGTGATTGTTTCTCTCCTTGTCGATGTTCGACTTCGGAGAGTGTAGCCCGTAGATAGTCTATCTTGACCTCCCTGCAGGGCAATGATGGCTTAGGAGACAGGGTTAGGATCTGCCACCTAATACTTTTCAACTTTATGAGCCATGAAGGTCTCATAAAGACTTTTCTCCCAACAGGTCGAGAGGATCCCGTAGGTGTATTTTCTTCTTAGGAATCGTGAGGATTCCTAAGTGTGTTTTCTCTTGAGAGTCGTAAGGAACTCACAGGAGAATTTTCTTTTCATGTGTGGGGACACTAATTTCCCTAAGGTCGAGATGAATCGAGAGATTCCTGCAAAGACATTGATTTCCCTGTGGGTCGAAACGAATCGAGAGGTTCTCGTCAAGAACGCTGATTTCCCTGAATCGAAATATTCTGCCAAGGACACTGATTTCCCTGAGGTCGAGAGGTTTAGCCAAGGACACTGATTTCCATGGGGATGAGACGAATCGAGAGATTCCTGCAAAGATACTGATTTCCCTGCGGGTCGACACGAATCGAGGTTCTCGCCAAGGACGCTGATTTCCCTGAATCGAGATATTTCACCAAGGACACTGATTTTCCTGGGGTCGAGAGGTTTAGCCAAGGACACTGATTTTCCTGGGGTTAAGACGAATCGAGAGATTTCTGCAAAGACATTGATTTCCCTGCGGGTCGACGCGAATCGAGGTTCTCGCCAAGGACGCTGATTTCCCTGAATCGAGATATTTGTCAAGGACACTGATTTCCTTGAATCGAGAGGTTTGTCAAGGACATTGATTTCCTTGGGGTTGAGACGAATCGAGGTATTCCTGCAAAGACACTGATTTCCTTTCAGGTCGACGTGAATCGAGAGGTTCTCATCAAGGACGCTGATTTCCTTGAATTGAGATAAGAAGCGGTGGCTTAGGAAACAGGTTTAGATCTGCCGCCTAAGACTTTTCAACTTTATGAGCCGTGAGGGTCTCATAAAGAATTTTCTCTCTACGAGTCGAGAGGATCTCGTAGGTGTATTTTCTCCTTAGGAATCGTGAGGATTCCTAAGTGTGCTTTCTTTTGAGAGTCGTAGGGATCTCACAAGAGAATTTTCCCGCTTACAAGTCGAGAGGACTCGTAAGTGGTTGCTTCCCTCCTTGTCAAGATTCGACTTTGGAGAGTGTGGCTCGTGAATAGGATGCAAGGGTCTATCTTGGACCGACTTGCAAGGCCCAGTGATTAGGAAACAGGTCCTTATCCCCATTGCCTAAGGATTTTCCCTACGAGTCGAGACGAATCGAGAAATTCTTGCAAGGACACTAATTTTCTCACGGGTCGAGACGAATCGAGAAGTTCTCGCAAGGGTTTCCTAACGTTATAGTTAACTCCTGCTAATAGAAGTCCGTTAGGGTCTGTGGTACTAGGGTTTTCTACCCGCCGCACCGTCGCGTTGGCTAATGTATTCCTTGATAGGCAATCTTGTTGTTCGAGTAGCCTTGCGACTGTCATGTCTCTGATCCCTTCGGGGACTGGACAAGACGTCTTCAAGTAATCTTCCAGGTAGTATTACCGTCGAAAGAGCAAGCGTTAAGGATATTCCATGTCGCTTTTTACTTGAGGTTAGGCTCAGTTTGGGAGCCCAGATGAGTCATAACCACTCCGCGCTGGTGTGGGATGATCTCCGATAGTCTTTCAGGTTTTATTTGAGTTGCCGTCAAGACCCTGAAGCTAGGGATTTTCCTTTGCTTCATCTGCTGGCATTGCGTCTACTGTAACGAGACGAATGCCACGGTTGCCTCTAGGTTGCCTGTGAACTGTCGAGGCTTGGAACTAGGGATTTTGCCATGGCTCCGTTGTTTTGACCCTGGGGTAAGTTGTTGACATTGCATCTGCATCCTGCTGGAGTTGAGAAGGAACGCCGTTGTTGATCTCTAGGTTGTAAATGTTGCCGTCGAGACTTGGAACTAGAGACTCTGCCATGGCTCCGAGGTAGTCTCTAGGTTATCTGTGAACCGTCGAGATTTGGAACTAGGAGACTTTGCCGTGGCTCCGCTTGGTGATGTCGCGCCTGTATCCTGCTAGAGTAAGAAGAAACGCCATTGTTGACACTGCGTCTACTGCAACGAGACGAGTGTCAAGGTGGTCTCTAGGTTGTTTGTGAACCGTCGAGACTTGGAACTAGGGACTTTGCCGTGGCTCCTTTTTGTTTTGACCCTGGGGTCGCTTGTTGACGTCGCGTCTGCATCCTGTTGTAGTGAGAAAAAACGCCGTTGTTGACACTATGTCTGCTGTAACGAGACGAGTGTCGAGGTGGTCTCTAGGTTGTCTGTGAACCGTCGATACTTGGAACTAGGGACTTTTCCATGGCTCCTTTTTTTTTTGACCCTGGGGTCGCTTGTTGACGTCGCGTCTGCATCCTGTTGCAGTGAGAAGAAACGCCGTTTTGACACTATGTCTGCTGTAATGAAATGAGTGTCGAGGTGGTCTCTAGGTTGTCTGTGAACCGTCGAGACCTGGAACTAGGGAATTTGCCATGGCTCCACTTTGTTTTGACCCTGGGGTCGCTTTTTGACGTCTCGTCTGCATCCTGTTGTAGTGAGAAGAAACGCCATTGTTGACACTGCGTCTGCTGTAACGAGACGAGTGTCGAGGTGGTCTCTAGGTTGTTTGTGAACCGTCGAGACTTGGAACTAGGGACTTTGCCATGGCTCCTCTTTGTTTTGACCCTGGGGTCGCTTGTTGACATCGCGTCTGCATCCTGTTGGAGTGAGAGGAAACGTCGTTGTTGATCTTTAGGCTGTAGATGTTGCCTTCGAGATATGACTCTCCCTTTGACAGAGTCCGGTGCGGAAATGTGGTTCCCTTTCATTTATGCCCATTGATTGTATACAGGGGTCAGTATGGACTCACCTGTAGGGCAGAAGTTTCATTTTATACGTAATTTGTTTTCTTTCCACGATGCTCTATCATTTCAGCTTTTTGTATCGCGAAAGTCGCGATTGCCCAATCATTTCGGCTATTTTTCGCAGTGCCCAATCATTTCGGCTATTTTTCTTTTTTTACTCGCTGCTTTTTATTGCGAGTTGCCCAATCATGTCGGCTATTTTTTATGCGTATATTTTACTTGCTGATTTAGTTGCAAGTTTTCCCATCATTTCGGCTATTTCATATGCATTTTTGGCTCGCTGATTTTTTTATCGCGAGTATGGGATTTGGGATCTGATACCGATTTAGGCATCAGCATCGCTATAACTGGGATATTACCAGGAGCGAATCATCATTTTCCTTTGTCAATGTCGAACAAAGGTGGCTTAGCAAACAGGGTTAAGATCCTGTCAACTAAGGCTTTTGACTTCATGGGCCGTAAGGCTCTCATAAAGGTATTTCTCCCTACGAGTCGTGAGGATCTTGTAGGTGCGTTTTCTCCTTAGGGGTCGTGAGGACTCCCAAGTGCGTTTTCTCTTGTAAGTCGTAAAGATCTTATAGAGTGTTTTTTCTTTATAAGTCGAGAGGACTTATAAGTGTTGTTCACCATATGGGAACATTTCGCGCCATCAGTGGAACTAGGCAAAGAAATATTTATTCATGCACATGCCTATAGGGCAATTTGAGAGATATGACGGCTTAAGAACAGGTCTAGATCTCTGTAACTTAAGGCGTTTGAATCCTATGAGCCGTGAGGGTCTCACAGGGGGGATTCTCCTCACGAGTCGTGAGGATCTCGTAAGTGTATTTATTTTAACGAGGTTGCGTCCTTCTGGGTTTTCACAAGCTCGCCGGCAGTCCTGCTGTTTTTACTCACGGCGCCCTTTCGGGTTTTCATCCGTGCCCATCTTGCTTGCGGACGTACCATTTTTTTTAACGAGATTGCGCCCTTCCAGGTTTTCACAAGCTCGCCGGCAGTCCTGCTGTTTTTACTTACGGCGCCCTTTCGGGTTTTCATCCGTGCCCATTTTGCTTGTGAACATACCGTTTTTTTAGGGCATGATTTAGGAAATCAATATCCAACTCGTGCTTTGTTCTTTCTCCAGGTGCGTCTTCGGGATATGCATTAGACGATAGATTAGCGAGTGATGCTGCCTGAGCAAGCATCTCCTGCAGATTTTCACGTTGCAGTTGAACTTTTATCAAGGACCGAGTTTGAGGTCGGTGACTAGTAGAAGCTCGAACTTCGTCTTTGGAATTCACCACATAGACTATGTGAACTACCATGCCCCCAGGCTTGGGGTGTTTGGAGTTTTGGCCTTTGGAGTTTGTTCCGGGCATTTGAGCTTTATTAGGCCTCTTATTGTGAAAAACCGCTTTGGTTTTGGGAGGAACCGTTGTATCAGGATCCGTCTTGGGGTGAGTCCCCTTCACCTGCTTCCACACCTTATATATAGATGAAGAAAGTTGTCTCAGAGAGCGAACTGGTTTCTGCTCTCGTGGGATCTCCATGGGCTGCGGAGACTTCTTCAATATTGCGGTAGGAGAATTTTGCCTGACCCTTTACAACAGTTTGAAGTTGTTCCCAGTTGGAACAACAGCATTCACCACTGGGGTTGAAATAGGACCATACAGAGGACTGCCCCCAGCTCATTTTGTATGATGCCGATATCGACGTTGGCCATCTCTTACGACCGGGATTTGATTAGCCTCAGGATTTTTCTGAGCCTGCCCCATGTTTCCTTTAAGAGCTTGAATATTCTGCCCCCTGCATCGACCTTGGTCCTTGGCATGTACCAGTTGTTTGAGGACTAATTCCGTCAGCAAAGCTGCTGCTTGGGGAACCAGCCTATGGAAGACAGACTTCCTCTGGGATTCCTCCATCGGCGTTGAGGCACCGAGGGTGGGAGGTGGGAGTATCGATCCAAAAAGAAGCCCGTTGATTTCTTGAAGAGCCGGATTGCAGAGATTTGAGCCTGCAAGTGGCCCGTACTTGACTCCACCAGATATGACAGAGCCTGAGTTGCTAAGCTGGGAGCAAACGCCATTCTTCATAGTGACGAAACGCCGGCTTCAGTATCCCCCCCTAAGGGCAACCACAAACATATATACCGCGATTATTTGATCGCGGAAAAACACGACACACGAAGTGTGGAGTGGAAAAAGGAAAAGGTCCCACCGGGCGTGCCAGAATCTGTTCGCCGCCGAAAATCGGGAAGACAAATTTGGGGGCAGATGCTATTTGGTTTTATCTGTCCACCTCTCCGAAGATGCCAAATTGATTTATGGCACTATGCATCGGAGGTTTGGACGGATGAGGCCGATGTAGCAGACTTCGTCAAATTCCCCCTCATTGTGAAGGGTTTTTTATTGTGAGGACGCTCTTCCCTGCAAGTGCAAGCCCCTGCAGTTAATTATGCTACCGCATCGCGGTAACCACTTTCTCCTGCTCCAGAAGGTCACTTCGTGTCGTGTGTATTTGTTTTATTTTTGGTTGCCCGTGGATTGTATACGGAGACTAATTTATGTTGTCGTCCGTAGGGCGGGGATTAGTCCAAATCCGTATTTTCTTAGATTTGGGTTTGGGTTGGGTTTAAGGATCGTTAATCTCATTTGAGACTAAGATCAACTTAAACATTTGTTAAGAATACATTAGTCTAATTTCAGACTAAGATCTGCTTAACAGGATCATTTAGATCCAACAAAAGAGCATTTGGGCTCTATTGTTTTAGTTTAGGGACATTGCGGTCCATAAGTTTAAGGACGTCATAGTCCGTGGAGTTTAAAGACATCATAGTCTGTAAAGTTTAAAGACATCATAGTCTATGAGTTTAAGGACCTCACAGTCCATGGTAGTTTAGAGACATCATAGTCTGTAACGTTTAAGGACATCATAGTCAAGTTTAAAGACGTCATAGTCTATGAGGGTTTAGTTTAGGTACGTTGTGGTCCATTGGGTTTGTTGATCGTCGGGACCCGCCACCTCTCTGAAGACGTTGAAGAGTTACAACAACATATATCAGAGGTGTGAGGAGATATACCCTTGAACCAATGTTGGTTGAGGGATCTGTAGTTGGATTGATTTAAGGATCGTTAATCTCGTTTGAGATTAAGATCAACTTAAATGGTTGTTAATGATATGTTAGTCTAATTTTAGACTAAGATCTACTTAACGGGGTTTTAGTATCATTTAGATCCAGCGAAAGAGCATTTGGGCTCTATCGTTTTAGTTTAAGGACGTTACGGTCCATAGTTAGTTTAAGGACATTACGGTCCATGGAGTTTAAGGACATCATAGTCCATTGTTTAAAGACGTTATAGTCTATAGAGTTTAGTTTAGGGACGTTGCAGTCCATAGTTAGTTTAAGAACATTACGGTCCATAGTTAGTTTAAAGACATTACGGTCCGTTGAGGTTTAAGAACATCATGGTCCATGGAGTTTCTGGCTCTTCAATTTAGGGGTGCGCCAAGAGTTAGTGGTTATTGGGACCCTCCACCTCTCTGAAGACGTTGAAGAATTACAACGACATGTATCAGAGGTGTGAAGAGATGTACCCTTGAACCAGATTTCAGATTGAGGAGTCATCAGTCGTGAGCATGGAGGCTCGGTTTATTTAGAGATTTAATCTCAGGAAAGACTTAGTCAATCTGGGGTTGAAGTCGGCCTCTTATAGTGTTAAACACTAATGTATTTTTAGTGCTCATGTGTTCCCACGTGATGCTCTCAAGGCAGTGTTAAACACTGAAAGTTGAAGGCGCTCACGTGGGGCTCTAAAGCAGTGTTGAATACTGGAATTTGGGGTCTCTCACGTGTTGCACGTGATGCTCTTGAAAGTTGGCGCCGTTCACTTGGGTTTATTCCCTTGCTCTTTTACAAGTGCTAAGCACTATTGGGGGTCACGTGTGGCACGTGAGGCGCTTAGAGTTGGGCGCTGCCTCTTTTATTCTTTTATTCTTTTACAAGTGCTAAGCACTGTTAGGGGGTCACGTGGGATCACGTGAGGCGCCTCAAAAATAGGTTTATTCCCTTTTCTCTTTTATAAGTGCTGAGCACTTCTCAGGGGTCATGTGGGGTCACGTGAGGCGCTCAAAAAATAGGGTTTATTCCCTTTTCTCTTATATAAGTGCTGAGCACTTCTTAGGGGTCACGTGGGGTCACGTGAGGTGCTCCAAAAAATAGGGTTTATTCCCTTTTCTCTTTTATAAGTGCTGAGCACTTCTTAAGGGTCATGTGGGGTCACGTGAGGTGCTCCAAAAATAGGGTTTATTCCCTTTTCTCTTTTATAAATGCTGAGCACTTCTCAGGGGTCACGTTAGGTCACGTGACTAGATCTCAATCTTTCCTTTTTGTTCCTCAAAGGTGTTCACGTGGGGACACGTGAGATTTTATTGTGCAGCATTGAACACTAATATGCATCACCAGGCTGTTCTTCTATGGTTATGAGGAATCAAGTTCTCGTTTTGTTCTTTGCAGGGATTAGATTCTTTTTAAAAGGTTAAACCCTAGTTTCAGAGAAATTAAATTCCATATGTTTTGTAAGAGTTAAACTCTTTTGGATTCAGTTCTTTCCCCTAGGTTTTGAATCTGCATGACAGAATCTCCCCGATGAGAATTAAATTCTCAACTTGTGGGGAGATATGCTTCTGCAGATCTTGACTGGAGGAAGAACTAAATTCTTTTAGAAGAGTTACTCTTGGTTTGAGAATTAAATTCTCTTTTTGTGGGAGCTTTTGGGAGGGGTTCCTCTTCTGTAGAGAATTAAATTCTCTCTCTATTTTTCTTCTCCTCTCCCTCTCTGTCTCTATGTATCCCCCATTTTTCCTCCTCTCCTTGCTCCTATTTATATGAGAAGAAAAAGAATCAATTTGTTAAGAGAATCCCTCATTGAGAGATCATGATTGATTTCAGGATCTTTTAGATCAATCGGTGAATTTTATTCACCGTTGGATTTTTAATCCAAAAACTCTCTGTTTAACAGAGAAGATTTCTTGTTTGTTTAACAAGATTATGAATCTCTTGTTAGTTTTACCAAGATTAGAATTTTATTCTATCAAATCTTTTTAGTTTAACAAGATCAGAAATATATTTTCTTAATATGGATATTTTGTTAACATAGAATTTTATTCTTGTTATAAGATTAGGAAAATATTTTCCTATGATAGATTTTTATTCTATCAAATGATCACCGCTGGATCTTTGATCTAAGGGTTCTCTATTTAACAGAGAAGATCTTTCTAGTTTAAGGAAGATCAAAAAAATATTTCCCAAATAGAATATAATTCTAGAATTTGATAGGAACGTTTTAAATTAGGGTGCTCACATGCTTTGCATGTGATTGGCAAAAGCACTCACGTGTTTAACATATGACCCCTAGTGTGGATTTTAGGCTGTTTATGTTCAGCGCTCATATACTTTGCATATGTGCGTCTACGTGTTTTACACGTGATGCCTGTTTGGCCCTTGGTTATTTATGTTCAGCACTCATGTGCTTTGCATATGTGCGCCCACGTGTTTTACACGTAATGCATGTTTGGCCCTTGGTTATTTATGTTCAGCGCTCATGTGCTTTGCATATGTGCGTCCACGTGTTTTACACGTGATGCCTGTTTAGCCCTTGGTTATTTATGTTCAACGCTCATATGCTTTGCATATGTGTGCCCACGTGTTTTATACGTGATGCCTGTTTTTTTAGGATTCTCCCCCCTTTTTGTAAGGGAACAAGTAGCTCTTGGGCGAAAATTTTGGCGGGAACAAGCGCCTCCCTTTGATGAAACCGGTGATGTCCCTCATACGTCTGATTGAATGTAATCGAGAAGTCTTTTGGTCTTGTGCGCGGCTTACTTGAAGCCGACCTTATGTTGCTTCCCCCATCATACAAAATTTGCAGAAATCTAGTTTGCACGAGGTAACACCTTTCAGCAACTCCCTTCTGTACAACTCACGAAGCTCCCTCTCACTCATGTAGCCAAGACGCATATGCTACAGCTTTGTGGTATCCTCCACCTGTTTCTCCGTAGCTATGGCTGCACCACCAGTCACTATGCTGCTGTCCAAACAATATAAATTCTTTAGTCGTTGTTCCTTCAAAACCACTATGGCACCCTTGACAACCTTTAATACTCCATCTTGACCAACGAACTTACATCCCGCCGCATCTAATGCTCCAAACGAAATTAGGTTTTTCTTTGGTTATGAAATATGTCGCACGTTCATAAGCGTTTGCACCATCCTATCAAACATGCGGACTTTGATGTTCCCTATACCAATGGCCTTGCATGCCACATTGTTCCCTATGAGAACGCTGCTGCCATTGAACTCTTAATAGGTGTCTAACAGTTCCTTCTTCGGGCACATGTGGTATGAACATCCAGAATCCAGAATCCAAGTATCAGAATTTGCATCCCCTATATGTATAGCTAGTACGTCACATGGATCTTCTTCTGCTTCGGTCGCAACACTGGCTTGATCCAAATCCTTTGAATTGACACCTTTACCCTCCTTCTCCAGCCACTGCTTATACTTTTTGTATTGCTTCTTCAGATGCCCTAACTGTTTGCAAAGGAAGCATGGTTCACTCTCTTACTCGGATGATTTGGATTTCCCCCTTATGCTCTTGCCTCCGTCCCTATTATTCGATCTTCCCCTTTCACTGGAAAACAACTCCAATGACTTCTCTGATGGATTTTATTTCTTCATGATCTCATTATTTAAAAGAGTCGATATAACCTCCTCCATCTCGAGAGTCTCCTTCCCATAAAGGTTCGTTGTCACCAAGTGTTCATACAAATTCAGAAATGAAGATGGGAGCAATAGCGCTTGGTCCTCCTCCTCCTCTAACTTGACTTCAAGGCATAGAAGATCGCTCACCATCTTATTGAAGCTGTATAGATGGTCGTGAATAAGAGTCACTTCCTTCATGCGTAATCTGTAGAGTTTCTTCTTTAGGTACAGCCTGTTTGACAACGAATTTTTCATGTACAAGCACTCTAATTTCAACCACAAACTTACCACAGAAGTCTCCTTCATAACGTTATATATCACGTTATCCGCCAAACAAAGTTCTATCGTGCATTGTGCCTTCTGACCTGGTTATGCCTACACAGCATCTATCATGTCGATAGGTTTACTACCGCCAAGTATCTTGAACAGCCCTTTCTTCACCAGAAGTGCTTTCACCCTTCTCTTCTACATCGAGAAGTTTTGTTTCCCATTAAACTTCTCCACCTCAAACTTTGTGCTATTTATTTTGTTATCCGTCATTCTTAATTCCAAAGAAAATACATTTCTCTCGGATCCTTATGAACCACTATCAATATAATCATGATCTAAGAAGATAGGGAGCGGACACAAGCGTTGTCACCTACCGTAAACTTAAATCGTATAAATACGGAACGTAGATCTGATACCAAATGTTATTACCACAAGATCAATCGACAACGCAGCGGAAAATACCTTACAATTCTATAAATCTAGATCCTTTTATAGACGAATAACAAAGAAATCAGATGCAAAGCGCAATAAAAATAACACAAGAGATTTGAGGGGAAACGGGGAGAAACTTTATTAGAACTTGAGAAGAAGAAACCTTACAAGAGTTATTACACTCTCTCCTTATGATCTCCAACGAGATCTCTCTCCTTCTATAAATTCTCCTTCACTTTCGATAGCTTAGATCCCTTATGGAGACGTCGTTTACTCCTTTTGCTTTATGATCTAAAACTCTTCAAAATCAACCCTAATATCCTATATATAGCCTATATAATTTAAGTTATAATAAGATCCCAGAAATTACAAAACTGCCACCAAATAACTGAATTTTCGAGATAGATCTCGACCTGAGATTCGCGGTTATCGTCGAACAGACGTCTGTCCCTCTGGGGTAGACGTATGCCTGCATCTTTGACAGAAAGTCAATTGTGATGCCAGATGTCTGTTCCTCTGTGGTGGACGTTTGGCCTAATTAACTGCGACTTTCTAAGGCTCAGCCAGACGTCTGTCCCTCTGTGGGAGACATATGATGCCTGTTCTGGGTTCTGGATCTTAAATACCAAACTTCTGTCCATTTTAGGTAGACGTCTATACTTTCTTCGACTTCGCAGTCTTGAATAAATATGAGACATCCCTCACAACACCATCGTCATCATACCTTCATCAAGAATATTCACCAATGTTTATGGATAAAATATCTAATAGTAATTAAATTTTGGCTCAAACACATTCATTTTATTTTATCTCTCGAGGAGATGAGAAATCAAATAAAAAGATCTATTTGGTTGTAGCCAATAGATTACTTATAATTCCATATATAATTAGCTAATTAAGCATCAAACTACATTTCTCGCTCGATTATTCTCTGTTTATCTTTGCAACATGATTGTAAAACGCTTGCAAACCATCCATCTTTAGAATTTGTAGCATGAAAGTATTCCAAATATCAACTGGGCCTGGCAAACACCAATGCACACAGTCGTTATATTGCAAAACTTTCTCCTCTGGCCAATGCCCGTAACGGCTAGGATGCCCATCTGGTCTCAACAACATAGCTTCTGTAATATCCAACAATCTCAATCTCTTGCCTCTCTTTTTTGCTTCCCTCTCTGCATCCTTGAACTCTTCAATCTGAGCCATATACACCTGAAATACAAAACCGTCCAATTTCATCTGATTGTTTCTAATTGGCTTCGTTCTTACGCAATCCCCTCCTTTATTCCACTCCCCGTTCTCAAAATGCGCGGGCGAAAATGTTCGAAGAAATACCGTCCCCTTGAACTCATTTGAACTAGACAATGCCTTAAATGAAGTCCTAAAGGCCCTTCTATAACCATAGTACATTGTTAGATCATTTACATTTTCTTGCTTACAGTAGTAGCATCCTACAAGCTTGTTCTTCTCATAGTACATCACCGGTCGGAAAAACCATTGGCCAGCGGAAATGATCACATAGTCGAATTTGTTAATTTGGGCAGTCCAGTTCTTATCGGGCTCATCAAGGTGGAGGTTGTATAGGCCGACGAGAGGGTCACCATTAGGTTCGGCCTCTTTGGCTTCAATTAAAAAAGGTGACCAGAAGTTGGCTAGTGTAAAATTATGGGTTTGGAACAGCCATGCTCTGGATTTATAATCTGTAGTTGGAGACACATCTACAACATGTGAAACCTGTATCAATGAAGATCATGCATTAAGATAATGATATATATATTGAAGAATTCGGTATACTCTATCGTCAATAACAATACGAGTATATATACGGTATCTACGTTTGGTATAAGTGATGAAGGGGACACACACACACACAGAGTAAATTCTTCAATGAATAGTATGATATACCAGTGAACAGCAATAACAAATATTTATTGCAATTTTTTTGGATTTTTGTGGTCTATATGAATCATTTAGTTTCTTTCATTTTGTTTTGTTAAAGGCTGGGCATTCCGATATATTAACATATCATTCTTAATTGTTTGTATCTATGTTCATTTAGGTTTATCCTTATCCCTACTTCTGTCATTTAATGGAATATTGTCATTTCTCCTAACTAGGTAAATGATTGATTTCTATTGCACATGACAAAACAATCTCAATAGGTTCTCTCTTATCTTATTCTTTATAGGGATTACCTCTAACTTGTTACGAGTACACTCAGTTTTATCACATCTTTAGGGTATCATCACTCATCATGTTAATATTCTCATTTCAGCTACTTATTTTTTTGACATAGTGTTTCTCAATTGTCGATTCTACAAAAAGTGATGACCTTATCGCCGCCTTACAAAATTTGCTGTAAAATTTTCTTTTAATTTCAACTTGCAATCTCATAGCACTTCTAAAACAAGCTTAGACCGTCTCACTTTCATCTTATGAGCTACATATCCTTCTCGGTCTTCCTAGGATCAGACTTTTCTTGATAAGACATTTGATGTGTTGTAAATCACAACTCTTTTAGGCGATTAAAACCCGCTATATATTTATATTTTTATGATGAGAAGGCCTTAACCTTTATTAAGTCAAACGATAAAAATCTTATGATACACCTAGAGTGTTACAAAAAGTTACTGGGAGTTCAGGAACTTTCCAATAACCCAACTCACTACAAGCTACAGCTTTCGCTACCAAGAAGAAAGCTGCCGAATTTTCCGCTCTAAGAGTGTGTACTACACAAATGCGAGATAGTGATTGTAGAATGTTCCTTCCCTCTTCATAGACATGACCCATTCTCCGAGGAGTGTTACAATTCATAGACGTGAAAGCTTGGACAACTACGATCGAACGAATCTCAACATCAGTGAAGAGTTTCTCATAACACCATTTGAGAGCTTTTAATACTACACCTTCGGCCTATGTTGCTTCTGCGTCTTGAGCATAAGAATTACTCATGGCTATAAATTACCCACTATGCATTAGGACAAAGGAACTATATTAACTATCTTTTTTGCACATGAGAAACTAAACATATTTTATCAAAATCAACCCTGGATGATATTAAAATATTGTGATTTTAAAATGAATTTCTTGAGATGACTCCAAAAATAAAAATGGATGACTTAGATAATGCCTAGATGGGAGGAGAGAGAAGGCTAGCTACTTGGAATTTGAATTAAAAAACTGAATTAAAAAATTTAAATAAGATGATGCGGATATGTTGGAAAGAGCAATTAATTGAAAGATTTATCATTTTATTAAAAACAAGAACAACTGAGCCTTTTATCCCAAGCATATGGGGTAGGCTACATGAACCAACATGAGAATCATGCTGGGTCCAGCACGTGAATCCTCCGTCTCTATTCACTCCTATCAAACAGTATACTTTCATTGAGGCCTTTGGCACCCATATCTTTTCGTATCACCTGCATCCATATTTTCTTCGGTCTCCCTTTCGTCCTTTTGATATTGCTTATATCAATAGTATCCATTCGTCGAACCAGTGCTTGCATAGGTCTGCGTCACACATGACCAAACCATCTTAGCCGGTTTTCCCGCATCTTCTCCTCCACAGGTGCTACACCAACTTTTGCATGAATATTCTCATTTCACACCTTATCTTTTCTAAAGTTACCATATATTCAAAGAAGCATGCGCATCTCCGCTACGTGCATTTTCTATGTATGATACTTCTTAGAAGCCCAGCATTCTATACCATATAATAAGGCAGGCCGAATAGTGCTCCGATAAAACTTCCCTTTCAACTTTAACGTAAAGTTACGATCACACAAAATCCCTGTTGCACTCCTCCATTTCAACCAACTAGTTTGGATCCTTTAATTAATATCACTATCGATCTCCCCCTCCTTTTGGATGATGGAACCTACATATCTAAATTGATCGCTCGGTGATATCTCTTGTCCTTCCAGTATTATATCAATGTAGTCTCGTTTTTTCTGTTTGCTAAATTTGCGATGTATACATGCTGTCTTGGACCTGCTCAATCGGAACTCCGAGATTCCAACATTTGCCTCCATAACTCTAATTTGGCATTAACTCATGTTTTCGTCTCATTTACTAGAACAGTATCATCAGCGAATAGTATATACCAAAGTATCTCATCTTGGATAGTTCTAGTAAGCTCATCCATCATGATGGTAAATAGGAATGGACTTAATGCAGATCGTTGATGTAAGTCAATCGTAATCGGAAAATCACTCATTAGACCGCCGTAAGTTTTGACATTTGCCACTACTCCATTGTACATATACTTGATTATGTCAATATACTTGACGAGAACCCCCTTCTTCATCATTATCCCCCATAATACCTTTCTAAGTAGTTTGTCGTACGTTTTCTCTAAATCAATAAACATCATATGCAAATCTTTTTTCCTCTCTCGAAAATGCTCGACAAGTTGACGAAGCAAATGAATAGGCTCTGTCGTTGATCGTTTAGGCATGAACCCAAACTGGCTCTCTGTTATCTTAACATCCTTTCTTAACTTGTGTTCAATCACTCTCTCCCAAAACTTCATGGTGTGACACATAAGTTTTATTTCACGGTAGTTTAAGCAACTTTGAATGCCATTCTTGTTCTTGTAGATAGGTACAAGGGTATTTTTTCTCCACTCATTTGGCATCTTTTTGGTCTGCCAAATTTTATTAAACAGATCTGTCAGTCATTTAACGTCTATTTCTCCTGAGTATCTCCAAATCTCGATAGAAATTCCGTCTGGATCAACCGCTTTTCTTGATATTATTCTCTTCAAACCCTCTTTAACCTCTGGTATTCTTATTTTACGCATGAAATTACGGTTTATATCTTGAGATTGAATGACAAGTCCATCCAAATTCTTAGTAAATTTCTCATTGAATAATTTGTCAAAACAATCTCTCCACCTTTCTTTGATATTCTCATCTTGAACTAAACCTTCTGATCTTCATTTTTAACACACTTCACTGCACATAAGCCTCTGATCTTTCTTTTCCGTATCCGAGCAATTCAATACATATTATTTTCAGCTTTCTTAGTGTCCAACTTCTCGTATACCTCCTTATAGACCTTAGTTTAAGCTTTCCGAACAGCTTTCTTAACTTCCTTTTTAACCATTTATATTTCTTAAAGCTCTCTACGTCTCTGCTTTTCTTCAAATTTTTATAAAAATCCCTCTTGATTTTAATAACAGCCTTTACTTCGTCGTTCCATTATGATATGTTCTTAGATAGTGGAGCACCACCTCTCGACTCACCAAGTAGATTTCTAACTACCCTCTTGATACAACTAGCCATCTTATTTCATGTTTTGTCTGAATCATCTTCAGACTACCAATCCGCCTCTTGAACTATACGATCTATAGGCTATCTTCCTTCAGTCGCCACCACTTAATTCTATATTCTACCTTACGTCTAATCTTTCTAGGTGCGCTTCTAAATCGAAAATCTAGAACTAAAAGTCTATGTTGAGTGGTTACACTCTCATCTCGAACTACTTTACAGTCGATGCAACAATCTCTATCTATCCTTCTCGTCGGAAAAAATTCTATTTGATTTGCACTTGATCCGCTTCTAAAGGTAATAAGGTGAGTCTCTTTTTTCCTAAACAAAGCGTCTGATAAGATTAAGTCATAAGATAAGACAAAATCTAGAATCGAGCTACCTACTTCATTCTTTTGTCCAAAACCAAAACCTCCATGGATAGTATCAAATCCACTACGACTAATACCTACATGTCCATTGAGATCACCACCAATAAATAACGTCTCTCCACTAGGTATTTTTTGTACCATCTCGTCTAAATCCTTCTAGAATAGACGCTTACTTGCATCACCATGACCTATCTGTGGTGTATAACCACTAATAATATTAAGAATCTCCCCATCTAGAATAAGCTTAATCAGTAAACTTCTATCACCTTTTCTCCTGATCTCAACTACATTCTCAAGCAACCGTTTATCTATGAGTACGTCTATCCCATTACGATTTTTATCTCTACCCGTATACCAAAACTTATAATCCCAAAACTCTATAACTCTACCATTTTCACCTACACCCTTAGGTTCTTACAAACACATACTATCAACTCTCCTCCTAATCATCACCTCCACTAATTCTGTCAGTCTACCCGTAACGGAACGTATGTTCTAAGAATGTAGATGGATCTTATGAAACCCTTACTTATTTGTCACTACACTTGGGGTCTGATATAGCGCGCCGCTTCCAGACGACGACCTAGAAGCCTTTGCATACTTAACACAACACCCGGGATCCGATATAGCGCATCGCTGAGTACGGGACACCCCAACGATATTCTTATTATGGGTTCATGTCATAGAATGTGACAGTTTTACGTTGGCTGTCACAAACCTACCACAACTCTCACTCTTTCTCATCCGGGCTTGGGACCGGCAACAGTGGGTTTTTATCATTTTATTAAAAATAATAATAAAAAATAGAAGACTATTAAGTGAAGATATGATCTACACAGTTTGCATTATAATTTCAAACTATAATCACATAACTCTTCTAAATCACTTCTCCACTTAAACCATCTAATTTGGATCTTACGAGCTACATCCTCTTCAGTCTTTTTAGGATAAGACTTTTCTTGATTAGATATTTGGTATGCCGTAAGTCACGCGGATCTTCTAGGTGCAAGAAACTATATTAACTATTTTTTTTGCACGTGGGAAACTAAATATATATGATCAAAATCAACCTAGATGATATTAAATATTGTGAGTTTAAAATGAATTTCTTGAGATGACTCCAGAATGAAAATAGGTGACTTGGATATTAATCCTTACATGGATTTAGAGAATAAAAGAAGATTTTTTTTATTACTTTTATTGAGCGTGGGGGTGGGGGTGGGGGTGGGGGGGGTGTAAGAGAGGATATTTGGAATGTGAACTTATAAGACTAGATTCAAAATTTTACATAAGATAAGATGGTGATGTAGACAGATTGGAAAGAGCTATATCATTTTCTTAAAAAGAAAATTTTAAAATGACTATTAATATTAAGTGATGATATGATCTACATCTTTGAAACGTGCATTAGGGGCTGTTTGGTTGCAGGATTATGGAATTTGGAATCCAAAAATAGTACGGTTGAAATTTCTGGATTTGGTAATTTGTTGTTTGGTTGGTTTTGGATTTGTAGATCTGGATTTGTAGATCCTTGTAATCTTTGTTTGGTTGTTGGAAAAAAAATAGGATTTGGATTTGAGGATTTTAGAGAGAGATAGAGAGAGAGGATTGTTAAATAAATAAAGTGCATGGGCCCCATCTAAAAGTACAATGAATAGTGCCAAATTCTTGAGAATCCTTGAAAATTTTTAGGATTCATGAATCCTTCTTTTGTGGTGGGCCCTCCATATAAAACAAAGGAATCCTAGAAATCCTAATCCTGCAACCAAACACAAAATTGTGGAATCCTAGGATTCCACAATCCAAAATCCAAATCCAAACCCATAATCCTGCAACCAAACAGGCCCTTATAAAAGCAATATGATTGCAGTGCAATGCACCTGATATCCGTGGGAAGTTATTGTTGGATAGTTTTTTCCTTCTCTATTATCATAACTATTAGGCTTCATAAACATAATTTATTTGTGTTGTACATAACTTAGAATGAAAAATTGGCTCCATTATTTTTTTTGTTTGAATTTGAATGAAGAAAAATGGCCATCTTTCTTACTTTGTAAGAAAATATTTAGCATTCACAAAAGAAGAAATGAAGAAAAATCAATTGAAAATAATATGAAGAAAACAAAACCTCTAAATTTGCTCTTCCCTCTTATACTTTTTTCTCTTTTCCATTATCAACGTTATTGTGGTTGGGTTGTATAAAGTTGGCTTCTGTGGTAATTAGAACTCTAGAGTGAAGATTTGGCTCTTTTTAGGGGTTTGAATATGAATTCTAAAATACAAAGATACTGGGGGGAAGTTGTCTTTATTGAGATGGCATGACTTGCTTTAGTTCATTATAAAATGCAATCATTTTCATTTTTTCCATTGTATTATCCAAAATATATTTAATGAGCTATAATTCAATTTGGCATCCCATTTCTGAGTTGGTATCATACTAGTACTAGTCTTTTTGTACATGCCATGCACATAGAACAAAAGAAATTTTGCATCACATTTACATTTATGCATATTAAGATTCTTATTTTTATTAAGCTCATTATAATATTAGTGTAGAAAAAAATTATAAATATTCCTAAATATTATTTGCACTCATTTTTCAATTTCTAATTAATATTTTAGTAACCTTTTGAAAAAGAAATTTTTACTCTTTTTGAGAGAAAAAAGAGTGTGATGAGAGATTTTATTTCGAAACAGAAATTTTACTCTTTTTAATAAACATTTGAAAAAAAAAATTTGATGACATGAATAATCTAAATTAAAAGACTTTGGAAAGGATTTTTCTTGTTTTTTTATAACTTTCCATATAAAAGTAGAGGTATTATACATCTATGCAAAAATGACAAATCAATTTGAATCCCTAAATGCCAATGAGCAATAACTTTGGTGGTATGACATTTCTCTCTTGCCAGAGTGGGGGTTCGATCCCCAATGAAGGAAGTGACCACAATTTAACGTTTTCGGAAAAAATTCATGGGTCTCCTCCCTCTGTGTGTGGGTGTCGTGTATGTTGTATGCATAGGTTAGGATTTAGGAGCCCAAAAAAAAAATATCCCTGAAAGAGTGCATTGTAGTGGATGGAGGTTGTTGTGTGTGTGTGTGTTGGGTGGGGGGGGGGGGGGAGGTTTGGGTAGCTATGAAAATATGAATGTAAGCCTTTGATGAACGTTTTGTATTCTTTAACCTTTGGGTCTCTAGCTTAGTCATAGTAGTAGGGATGTAAACGGATCCAGATAATTCGATCCGGAACCGTTTTTGAATCCGACAACTGGCAAATATAGGTACGAGAAATCCATATCCCGATTCGGATAAAAAATTTGTATCAAAGTTGGATCTGAATTTAAATCCGGATACTAACAAAATTTTTGGATCCGGATCCGGATATCGAACTAATGGTATCGACCATCCAGCTATTAATCGGTTTTAGTTATAGCTAGATTTATGGATGACCGACGGACTTGTTACATGAAAAAACCCTAATTTGAATCTAATGGAGACTTGTGAACTTGATGTGATTGTTTAAATCTAAGAATATTGGTTAACCTATTTAAATATTTTATTAGTTTTGGTTATGAATCATGACTTTTTATATTTATTCGAATAACATCCGTATCCGATTTTAGCGGATATGGTTTTTACAATATCCGATCCGTATCTATATTTGATATGTAGCGGATACGGATAATAAATTATTGTTATCGACAACTATCTGTATCCGCATTAGCATCGGTAAATAGATGCCGGATACGGATATGGTATTTGCCTATATCCCCGATCCGTTACACCCTGCACAGTGGTCCAGTGGTCTCGGTATGTCAGTTAAGCCTGTTACTTTAACAAATTGGTCATCAGAGCCCATGGGCCTTCTTTGTGAAACTATAATGGATATTTATCATTATTAAATGTTGTCGCACGATCTTGACTCAGTATAAAATATGAGCCCATTTGGAGTTTTGTACGATTTCCATGATTCTACCACTCATTCTTTTGAGCACATAAAAACCATGGAATCAAAAAAGATAATGCGTGCTCATCAAAACTGTGCCAATGGAATTACATTCAGGGACAGTTTATAGTGTAAGAGTACTAACACTCGACGAAACCGCATCTTAAATCTGCACGTTGAAACTCGACTTGCTGAACGACTGTCTAGTAAGCTGAGATAAATGACCTTAAGCATTCGTATTATTTTAAGATCCGATTTAAATACGTTCTCGGCTAAGATATAAACCAGAGTCGCTTTGATAGCATTCCCAATAAAAATCTCTAATTATGTGTTAGAAAAGGTTATTGACGACTGCAAAGGTATAGGATATTTGTTTCAGCACTCACTGCAACTTCATGGTTTTTCTGTAATGTCAAGACTTAAATTTGATATTAGAGCTAATGAGGCTCAAATTGTCAAAAGCATAGCATTAAACAATTCAGAAAATTTGCATGCCAAACAAGCGAAGAAGCATAACTCACTCACTCTTAGCAATTGGCACATCAAAGCTTGCATTTGATTTCTCCCCAACGAGTCCCCGACAAAAGCCATAGACTTCCCCCTAACAACCTCCAAGAACTGCCCAGGGTTGAAACCAGGCAGCTCACACTCATCAGGCCTCCACTTCCAGTTCAAATATTCTCTATCAGGCCTCCCATACTTCATGCAGTTCTGATTGTCATGAATCGCCCAACAACTCTCGTTCGTATACGGAGGCGGTCCCGTGTCTGGAACCCAACCGCCTTGGAAGATATCGCAACTTGTTCGATTTACGACAAACCTTCCGTCGGAAGGAGGAAGAGGGAATGGGCTTAAGAAATGGTAGAAGATAGTTACGAGTATGAGTGATGAAGCTGAGGAAATGAGCAGCTTTGCGATGTTTGCATGTGCTTTGTTCTTTGCATCAAGGTAGTGTCTTTTGCATGTTTTCATGATGAGTGAGTGGGATGTGCAAGATTTTGAAAAGAATGGTATCTGGGAATTTATAGTGTAGTGGTGGCAGAAGTTAGAGTGCCTAATGTTGCTTAGGAATTTATAGCGTAGTAGTGGCAGAAGGTAGAGTGTCTAATGTCGCTCATCATTCAAGGGGTGATATGGTAATGATTTAGGAGAGGGATGTATCAACTTACATCACATTTTGCACGTAGGATTTTGGAGTCGAGTGTAATGCAAGTCTACCATTAGTCTAGGCACTGAGTAGAATAAGTGGGAAAGAGAGAGAGATGCATCTCTGGAAAGAGAAGCATGTATTCCCTCATTTTTTGACCGATTAGCAGAAAACCATCCTGATCTTAAAAAAACCTGCACTTTGCCTCTAGTGACCTTTAAGCTTTTCTGTTTCTAATAAATTTTAATTTGGGAAACACCTCTGCATAAAAAATACTAGCTACGAGCAGTTAATCCAGCAACAATGGAAGTATGAAGTACTTTGCAAAGCAACTAACCGAAATAGTAGCACCTGACATGAGACCCTCATCAAACCGATTCTAAATGAAGCATATTCGATCCATAACAAATTTTGCAGTGCAGAATCTGTGACAAATTTTGCCGTGTAGTAAGTTTTTTTTAACACAATGTACATAGCATCAAATGACATTCAGGAATGAAGCTAAAATGATTTGATTTTGACTAATTGTATAAATAAATGAAAAGTGGGCAATATCATTGTTGCATATATGATTAGACAAATGAGAAAATAAAATGCTTATCAAGCTTCAAATCTAAACAGAGGCTGAGAACAAAATAAAAAATGCTAGTTCCCCAGGTTCAGATTAAAAATCCTCTTGCTCTGTAACAGATATAATAAATACATCCATCATTGCCATCATAAAAGGATAATTCAAGTACATTTCCAAAATTCTCTTTACATATAACAACAATACTGAAAGCTCTTTTGAACAAGTGCTCAAAGTGATCAGGCAAAAAAACAAGACAATAAAATGCCATTATATTTTTGGCACCTGATTTCACATATATTTAGTTGTTGTCTGCATTCAAAAGCATCCATTAAAAGGTTAATGTGCTTCAATCAAGAAGAATATAAGGAAAGTAGTACAAGCAAATGCTCAAACTGATACAACAACGTTAAGCTGTAAGGATGGTTTACACTTGACAAGATAGATGAAACGAAATAAAAGGCTTCTCGATGACCTCATTAGCATCAAAATTCAAACAAAACTTAAAGAAACAAACATCAACGACAAACGTTTAGAAAGTTACCTCGCTATTTGTCATCCTGCTTCCTACCGATATATCTCTGATCCTTAATTCCTTCCAGAAGAAATACAACTAGAAATGAAAGAAGGCCTGCATGCCATAGTCATCAAAGATATATCAGCAGGAAGAAATGAACACATAATTATCTTAAGGATCAACAAATCACATACCATTAGATACTGCAGCAGATGAAGATACCAGGCAACAAGCACAGGAACCAATCGGACTAATTGTGTGGCCTTTTGAGGTCAAATCTTACCAAACTAAACCCAAGATCTGACGACAAACAATTTAGGCAGGTTAGATAACAAGATATGTTAGAAGAAAATGCAAGGAAGGTAGTCGTTAGTATATTCATATGACAGTATATATGAGACTATTATGAAAGAGGGAAACGCTGACAGATGGTAATAGCAGCAAATAACAACATAAACAAATAAGGCACAGCCATCTCATCCTTTAGCTGCAAGTATTTCAATAGTCAGAATTTATATGTATTCATAACTGTGAGTAATTTTGCATATTAAAGAAGTAAATATGAAGAATGGGTATTTCCGTAACTGTAAGTATTTCAGAAGTAACCCTCACTTTTTTCTTGTGTGTGTACGCACGCGAGAGAGAGAGAGAGAGAGAGAGAGTATTATGCCTAATAAATCCTGCATTTGATTAAAATTTTGTCCAAGAAAGTACTTTTACATTGCTGCCACTTTCTGTATGATGTATAAATTGTTGCCACTAAGGGTAAAATAACCCCCACCCCATTCAAAGTGCTTGCCGCTGAGACTTGAAAAAAACATGAGAGAACCCGATGAATGCATTTCCATCTGATAAGCCTAGTACACACCCCACCTCCAATTAACACCCCAGCATCTCTGCTTCTCAAAAATCACCCTACCATCCTGAGTCAGCATCTATAGATAGCTATTTACACAGAAGCAACCCACCAATACTCAAGTTTCACCCTCTCAGCTGCTCCTATAAAATACTGAGCCCCCCTTTCAAAGCTCAGAGAAATTATCAAAACTTTTACATTAGTCATGAAGACATTATAATGAAGGTCATCATACATCGGCGATTTCTTTTCTCTTCTTCCCTGATGACTTGTTGGTTGGCTGAAAACTTTCTACCAAAGGGTCCTTATCTTTTGAGTAAATGATAGAATCGTCCAAAGCATAAATTCTGAGAGCGAGTGAGGAAACAGTGCAAGTCTTTGCTGCGGCGGTAAGGGATGACCAGTACCACCGCCCATTTTTCAAGAAGTCGGCCTTAATCATGCCTTCTAGCAAGATGGTTGCTTGAATCATCTACAATAAACAAGAAATGACAAGAAAAGATTCAGCTGGACAAGATGTCGTGAACATAGAGGATAAACAGCTTAAAGAATTGTATGGTCATGTCACAGAGCTTCGACATTGTGTTGCATGCTATGAAGCATTGACATAAACAATAACACGGATACAGACACCGACACGGAGGCCACAGGACATGGCAATTTTGTCAAAATCAGGACACTGAGACACAAATATATTAAAGTTATACATGTATATTAAACAATATAATAAACTACAAGGAGAAACATGTAGCAATATAATTTTAGAAGTACAATAAAAATCAAATTACTGTTTTATCTTTCATCCATAACCAAAAGATTTTTTGAGCATACAGAAAATAAAAATTATATGCAACTAAAACAAAAACGCACAAGAACTACGTCCAATAAGAGTTAAAACAAACGAAATTTTAACTCTTCTTCATTGGAGCCGACTTCCATAGACCCAACTTCACTCCGGGCCCTAGTCCGTTAGGGAAGAGACTAGAGAGAGAGAGAGAGAGAGAGAGAGAGATTAAATATTCTTTTATCGTTAAGGGTACCAAAGTTGTCTGCACTTATGTTCCACGTTCTTCTCAATCCGATATGTTTAAAAATTGAGAGAGAGAGAGAGAGGTGTCAGACGTGTCCAATTTGGTCAGACCCAGCCCAAAAGGTGTCGGACACAGCGTCAAGCCACGTGTAGCGGTGTCAGTGTGTCCGGTATTGTATAGGTGTACCTGGCGCGTCATGACACACCAAGCAAATAGAAGTGTCGATGCTTCCTAGATTGCATGGGCTACAACCAACTATGAACATCGAACATCGAAAGAAAGTAATTTTGTTAAAATCTATGCTAAATTTTGTTAAAATACCAAGACCTATCGGTGGTTGTCAGATACCTGCCATGAAAGTTATAAATTGTAAGAAAATAATTCATGACACAAAAGTTCTGTGTGTTTCAAGTAAATACGACCGGACGTTTATCAATTAACTATTTGATTTCTACTTAAGTGGAAAAAAAGATGTTTGAATATATAGCATGAAAGGTGTGAAATGAAGACAGTAAAAGAATCTTACCTCAAATATTGATTCTGCTGATTTGACAAATGCACGCCATGCACATCTTCTCATTCTGTGAGAGTTTGAAGGTCTAAATGATTCCTCTGGTAGTGCCGCTTCCATGTCAAGCAAATTGATCTTGAGCCTCTTTATAATATGAGAAACTTTTCCAACAAGAGGCCTAAGTGATGGCTCAGGAATTGTGCAGCTCTGAAAAACCTTTGAACCCTGTATCTTAGATGCATGTTTTCCAGCTGCCATGTACGTTGAAGGTTCTTTCAATAAATTATCACCCTCGCCATCCTCGAAACAACTTTTGGTTGACTCAGAATCATGACTAGGCTTATCTCCTACAACACCATGAGATACTTTTGCTGCCTCATTCAGTACAAACTTATCATTAGATGAAGCCAATTCTTTACTTGGGTGAGTATCGGTTTTTTTATTCCCTGTTAGAAGTAAAGGAGGATCAAAAAACAGAGGTGGAGATGAAATTAAAGATGGGACCCCATTGGAACCAAGAAGTCCAATCTCCTTAACCAACTCCTTGTTAGAATCATTCGTAATGAATTTTTTACTGATCTCCTCAAGGTCAAAAGGGCAAATTTTGTTTGGGGACTTGCCTAACTTGGAACTGATATCAAACTTTCCCCACATCGATGTCTCAACAGCATCAGCATCATCAAAGTGATCCTTGCCTTTTATGTTATCAGACTTTATCCCTTTCCCTTTCACTTGATCATCGCCTTCTTTGCTTTCGTCAGGAGCAGGAATAGTTGAAGCACACCTTCCATCATTATGGCCTTCAAAATCATTGACAGAGAAGAAGGTTTGGTGGCAAGAGAGGCAGTGGTGCCGAGAAGGCCAAACAGGCTCTAAACATCCGCATCTGTACATTCTATCTTTGTTGTTTGCTTCTGCCTTTTTCCCACGTTTCTTGGGAATTTCACTTTCAAGTTCCAAGCAAGGACCATACATACTCTCAAGTATAGCTAAAGCCTTTGTGATAAAACAGCGAGTAGACGCAAGCTTTTCACCTGCGGAAAATTTAAATTTAGGATCAACCTTTGAATAAATATTATCGTGATAGAATGAAAGCCTTTGCCACTGCAAGATGCATTCTTTCAGATCTCTTTCCCTGGGATCAGCATCCCTCAACCAGCTGACAAGTTGTTGGATTTCTGTATCCGATTCATATAAAACCAAGGGAGATAAATTCCGGATACCATAACCCTTAATGAAATCAGATGTAGCTGCCCCCAATTCACTTGTTTTCTCCATCTCTAATGGCATCATCATTTTTCCATCTACCAATAGAAAAGGTTTTTTACCAGGCCTGCCAATAACCCAGTACAGTCTACCAAGAGAATCTCTTCCCAGAAAGTCCCTCCTCAAAGATGTGAACATAACCTGGGACTCTAGACTTGCAATTGAATCCTCCAAATGTGAAATCTCATTCCTTATGGAGTTCGCCTCAAGATTACTTGCTTCAGATTCACTGATGGAATGAGCATTCTCAGCAAAACGATCTCTACCAAAATCCAATATCGAATGAGACCCATGAAGAGCATCTGCATTCAACTGTTCTGTTCCATTTTGTTCTGTGTTTAGAACTTCTTCCCGTGCTGCTTCAATTCCTTGCCCATTAGGTTCATTAGTGTTGCTAACATTGATAGAGGAGAACATGTTTCCGTTTACAATGGCCTTATTCTGAATATGACCGTTTCCATTGTGTGTTTCAGATTCAGCAGCCATGGGATCTATACCATTAGCATGTTTCTCAATCATGCTTCTCAGTAGTTGGCCAAAGTTATGGTTGACATCAGTTTGCCCATTCTCCTCGCGATCCATCTCAAAGGGCGCAGATGCTCTTTTCAATGGACTCACGAAAAACTTTGTCTCCCTTTCTTCCATTACAAAATCTCTGCTTCCAGTGGATTTGCTAGTGTGTTCTCTCACAGATCTTGCTACCGATTCCTCCTTGGATTTCAAATTTCTCCAGTCAATAGTAAGAGCATATAATTTTTGTTGTGCACTATTTGACTTGTCAACACAGAGTTCAAGGTGCTCACGGATAAGGGCAGTGTTCAGCATTTCATCACACAGAAACTTCAGTAAAAATACTCGCTACATTCGAAAGGAAACACGTTTCAGAATCATGCAGATAAAAACATCAAATTCATACATAGGAAAATATGATATATTGGAAAATATAACAGAACAGCAAGCACCAACAAGAAGTACCAGCATTAGTTTAAAACTCCTGGTTTGTAAATTTATCTCATGATATGACAAAAAGAAAATAATAGAAACAATACTGGTCTAATAGTATAACATGGTAATAATAGACTTCTACACAGTATAAAATCATTTTATAGATAGTATGTGAATTGTTTTCCTATTTAAAAATATGCATCGTGTATATAAACACGATGCACATAAAAAAAAAAAATTAAGGCTCAGGAACCATCTTAGCATCAAATTGACGACATTAAATTCTAGTGGAAACAACCAACTGTTTCCAAGCAGGGAACAATTTATTCTGTCAGATAATTTTACTAATAAATATGCCCATTAACTAAATATGAAAAAGGAAACACTAAAAACCCTCTAACTATAGTGACTGATAATCGGAAATCTATAATGATTTTCCTACAAAGACAATCATAAAAACCTATCAAATTTCCATGGAGAAACATAAGTAGACTAGCAAAACAGGTGGCATTTTACTTGCATGCTATATTCAAGAATCTATGAAATAAAATTTGTGTATAAACTGTATGCCACCCAATATCAATAACGTGGACTTTTACTAAATGGTCCCTCAAAACTTGGCTAATTACTAAAAAAACCAATACTTGATAATTACTATTTACTCCCTCAAAACTCTATATGACTTCTAAGAGGTGCACCGAGTTGCCAAAAAGATTCTCTTTCCTTTACTTTGTCAGGCATCAAACGGAGGGATGTCGGGGCTAGTTAAAAAACCCAAACCCCTCTCCTACATCTAAAATCCCTAAGTCGGCCACAAATCAAAATTAGGGTTAGGGATTTGCACTATCAAAACTCAATTCGCGATGGAAACAAGATCTTCCTCAACCTTCTTCCCATGTAGTAGCAGAATGCGAATGTGGTCAAATTCGCAATGTAAGGATAAGTGGAAAACCTAAATCAAAAGGAGAGAATTTGAGGGTAGGGGAGAAAGCTTTGAAATAGAAAAAAGATCGATTATCGAATGAAGGTAAATCTTGGAGGAATAAAAGGTATTAAAAAGGTGACTTGAAGGTTTTGGGAGAGTATTAAAAAATTCCTAATGGCGACGTTATCTTGTTATCTTTGGATGGAAATCTTGGAGGAATAAAAGGTGACTGGAAGGTTTTGGGAGAGTACATAGTAATTATCAAGTTTTTTTCCCGGGGGTGCGTAATTTTGAGAGGCCATTTAGTAAAAAAACCATAATAATTTTTAACAGACTCATAATAATTTAAAACCTATAAGAGCCTGTTGATTGCAAATGATCAAACCTCTTCTATGTTGAACTCCCAATACTCTTTTACTTCCATGGAGCTAGCTAGCTGATGCAGTGCCTCTTGAGAAGCACAAGATTCATCTCCCAGATGGCCTGTTGAATAGCTAGTTGCACCCTGACTACACTGACTTTCGCTTTGCACTTTATGTGGATCAGAAACACAAGATGGACAAAACCAGTCCCCTTCAGGAATCCGAGCGAGGGGAGGGTTCAGGCAATACCTATGGTATTCAGAGTCGCATTTGTCACATAACAGAACGCTGACATCATCTTTATCTATGCCACAAACTTTGCATACTCCATCCTCCCAAGGCGCTTTAGGTATTTCAGCTCCAACAAGCAAGATGTCATTTAATTCTTTTGTCAATTCAGTATCTAACCATTCAGGACCAAAGTGAACGGCACATTTTTGGAGCAGCTGCAGAACCTGCATTTAGAATCCATAGCATAAAAGTGTATATGCAACATGAGATAAAATTTTGTGCTTACGTTCTGTAAGGACTATGAACAAGACAATGCATTAGTGACTGAAAGTTCAGAGACTATAAAATTTCAGTGGAAACCGTCTATTCAAAGATACATAAACAGGGTAAAACATGGTATGCAATAAAACATCTACAAGGTTCCATAATGAGGTGAGAAAAACACGCTTTGAACAGATCAGTTTTAAGCTTTTGGCAGTCTAAACGAATATTTAAGGAGGGGGGAACAACAAAAATCTGCTAAAACTATATAGTTGCTTCCAAAGTCATGCTCATTTAAACTATGACCAAGAAGGCAATTAACCCAAAAATTGATGCTAAATCTGAGGTGTCATGAAATACTTCAAATTGAGAATTTGTTATAAAAGGACAAGAACAGAAACAGAAACATGATTTGCATCTTACATATCATAGAATGAGCAAAAAGAACTGACCTATGTATTTATTATACTAGACATTCGATAATTCACACATACTTGCCTGCAAATCACATATAGTCACTCACCATGGTGCTCACCATCTAATTAAGACATAAAATACCAGCTACAATGAAATGTAATGTGAACTAAGATGCAAAATACAATTAAGAAACATGACAACCCAAGCAAAAAAACAAGAATGGACTTTAAGTTAGAAGTTTAGAAAGTACCTCCTCCTCATATAAACAATCAAAATCCTGTGACAGTTTTTCAAGTTTTTGCATTAAATCGGGCTGATCTCCATATGCAATGCGCAAATTACGCCAAACCTGCAAGAGAAAAGCAAATTAACAAAGGCCATTATGCAACTAAACATAATCTGTGACATGGGAATTCACTCACATGAAAGTTCTATTTATATAATTCACTCAAATATGGAAAATTTGGGAAAACAAAACATTGTTTCCCCAGACCAAATAGTGTCTCAAGATTATAGAATGGGAAATTAAAAACCTGTCTTTTACAAATAGTTATGAATATGAAATTAAGGTATGCTTAAGATAATGAATAAATATTAATGCTGTAGCATACATGCTTATTGCAGAAAGTGCATATATGTATTTGTAAAACTCATGATTCCTATGCAGATGGTAATACAGTGTTATATCTGAACTTCTGCTGATTTTCCCCTTGGAATTCCTGATTTTTAACACTTAAACATAATACTTTTTACCTTTTGACTGCAATCATAGAAAGAAAGTCAAAGTTAAAAACTGCATATGTGTTAGCTATCCCACGCATATGCGCAGTAAACCTCATAGGAACCAGATATTTGCTCCACTCTACACCTCATGACTATTTGCTCCACCAAATATCGAGCAAGTCTCCTTGCCTGCCATCTTCTCCAATCGTCTTCTTAAAGCACTCCAGCTGAAAGTTATCATTTTTTGTTTCAATTGGCTCTATTCCGCAATCATGATGATTGCTATGCGATAGAGCAACTGTAAAGAGATGATACCCAATTGTTTGCAACAACTTATCTTCTTGGTTCTTTACAGATTTCCAGAGAAGTAATTTTTTTTATCTAACACCAGGGTTACAAAAGAAAATTGGCGATTTATAGTTTTCTTAAGGATTTTGGTTCTTTATATTGTCTTCAGTCATCATAAAATGGGCTTCAGTAGATTATATTAGCTGCTGCTGACCAAACAACTATAAGGTCCCTAAATGATTGCTTACAATGCAGAGCATGCTCACACACTAGCATAACTATCTTCGACCCCCACTTTATAGGTTTGATCAACTTGTATAATGTGGCATTTTATCAAATATATAACAGGTTAAGCATGCAGGTGCGTTTTCAGCTGAGATCTATTGTGTTAATTCACCAGCTAGCCTGCCAAGGTAGTTCTTATTCGATGCTGCAGAGCACAAACTTGATTGTTTTCACAACATTGATATATATTGGATAACAAGGACATTTCAAGATCTAGTTGTACATTTAGTAGTGCATAAACATAATGCATGTCAAAATATTGAATAAAATACCTCAGGAGCTATACACAATTGTATATGTACATAAGACAAAATTCATCCATTGCAGACACTGTAAATTTGCCAATTTCATCTACTAGTTAGAGAGTGACAATGAAATGTTTTGCAGATCTGAAAGAGATTGGCACTGATCGGCTATGGTGATTGATTACAGCAAACTACTTAAATGGTGAAGATAGTTGCATTCAAATTCCCAAATTAATTTTATTGGTTGTGTACAGTATGGTAATCACTGTTATACCATGACACATACTGGGAAGAGAGGGAAAATGACAATGTTAGGGGTAAAAATATCCAGTTACCAGGACACCAAATAATACTACAACAACAATGATTACAGGGAGATTATCTGAAATAAATGCTAAAAAATAATTAACAAGATAGGGAAAAGAGCACAATCATTATGCACAAGACGTAAATGGAAAAAGAAATATGCCACCCCGAACATCTTTAAATAAGACATGCATGTAGTTAAGCATGTGGAACAAAAGGTTAGAACCACCTTCCTAAAAAACAGTGACTCGTGAGATTGAAAATTAATCAAAAGGAAAGGAAAAAGGAAAAGAAAACACACTTCCTGAACATCATCCAGAAATGCTTCATGAGATCCACCATAAGCTCCAACTGCTAGTCTTATATCAATTGTACGGAAGTCTAAGGGGCGAGAAACCATAGCAGGTGATCCAAGAATTCCCTTATCATTGTTATCACTGGAAGAAAGTAATGCAGTACCAAGCAAATTGCAAAATTTCTTTGATTCGTCTGCAGAAATAGCAGAACGCAGTACAACGCGACATTTTTTCATTACAGCATCCCTTAGAGAAAGAGGTTTTTTATCTCTCTGATCTTTGTTAGGTTTCTGCGGCTGACTGGCACTAGTTAACTTCGCCAAAATGGACAAAACAGCTTTCTGCACCCAACATTTAAGCAATCAGGTTAATGTAAAACTGGCCGATACAAAGAATAATGAATTTAACAATATGGTAGAAGACTAAGAGAGGTTTGTTCAACCTCGATATAATTAAGCAAAATGGAGAAGGAGAAAACAGTTGTGGAAACGTATTCCAAGCTATCACAAAGTGATTGAAACTTGAAAGAAATAATTTAATTGAAACTAATCTATCTAGACCACTATTAATATTCTGTTACATGGAAAATATTTTGGTACTAGATAGCACGTTTTGATAATTGCTAGGATATATCCCCTAAACATTGAGCACAACCGATACAAATATTTGAAAGAATTCCATTCTCAGATATATAAATTCTACTTTGTATTGAGAAGAAAGGTAATTGGAGACAACCTGCAAAGTTTGATATCCTTTTCATTAAAGTTCTTGGTTTGTTCTTATATTATATTATTGACTGAGCACTTAAAATGTGATTAAAACTCTCTGGTTGGGTTTTGGAATTTGGAATTTTTTTTAACTTTTTAGTTGGATTCGATCACTCTCTACCTGAGTCTAAATATGAGACCAACGTTTTAGTTTGTTTAGAACTCTCCAGTCAAGTAGTTGGATTAGACACTTTTTTTAGCAAGTATATTTGAATTTAGAGTTGGAATTCTAGTAGGGCTGCAAATGAGTTCCTTGATTAGTGCATTTTGGCTACACCCTATATGTGTATCAAGGTATGAACATGCAAGCACATGCAAGTGGCACATGAACCTTCCCTTTGTTTTATGCTACATTACGTTAATGGATGCTCACTCTCACTCGCTCAAAAGTGGAAATGATGCCATGTTATTTGGTGAAAGTTTAAATTGATTTCATTTGTTGCCTGAGTTTCAGTTAGTATCTCTTGTTATTTTTCCTCTCTAAAACAAAAGCATCAACAACCACCATCATCCAAAGATTCACTTGGCCAAAGAATTCAGCTAACAACAGGCCGCCACACCCTCTAAAGCGCAGCCAACTGCTGGTCAGCAGAGTAGCCTCAACATCTCTACATCTTCTGCAGCCCAGCAAGTCAGCCTTCAAATCCAGCCAGCTGAAAATTTCAGCTGAAGGCAGCATAGTTTTTAAATTTATGCAACGGCCAATCCAAAACTTCCACTCGCAAAATACTTGGGTTTCCAAGTTGAACAGGAAGGAATTTTGCATCCAGATAGTTCCCAAGAATAATGGTTTATGTATACTTGATTGGCTACAACAACAATGGACATACTTCCTCAAGTATACTCTCATCAAGGCTAATTTGATCTTTGATTGTTGATGTCATTTAACATAATGTATATAAATATAGTGAATTCGTAGACCCTATGGATGTCGAATCTTGATGCATGTTTGATTAGCATATCCATGACTTGACCAAAAATCTAGAATCGGCCCTGCAGACAAGCTGCCAAGCTTATGACAGGAACCTCACCTTCCCAAAATTGTTGAGGTTCTGGCTATTCTCTGGGGGTGTTTGGTTGTGGTTGTAGAAGCCCCCATGTGGATCCAACTGCAGTGCATATAAGTACATCTTTTGGGATGGTATATTTTTTCGGATCCAAGGTTGGGGTACTTGGGTCCCAAGAGATTCAATTGCAATAGCATCAAAACAAAATTAACTAATGTAGCTCCAACAACGTTGTGGGACATGCATTCCGCTGCTGTCCCAGCAGCATTGAAGTGATGAAAAGATTTATCTCATTTTAAAATATGTAGAATATATATTAAATAATTATATTTAATAAGTTGGTTAAGTATTTCAGCTCCACAATCCAGGATGAAATTCTAAGCAGTTGGAGTAAACCAAACACCCATTTAGACTAATGAGCAATGACTCATTGGTATGGCGCACCTCTTCCTTAGGAGAGTGCAGGGTTCAAACTCCGGGAGGGGAATTGACCACAATTTAACGCTTTCGAGCCAAATTCGCAGATCCCCTGGGCGCGCGCGTGTGTGTTGTGTGCTCTGTGTGCCTAGAAGTGTTCTTTTCATGGGTGAGGCTTACGGGACAGTTCAAAAAAGAAAAAGAAAAAACGCACATTTAGAGGTTGATGCAAGGATGGAGCCAGGGCCCGGCAAGGCTCCATACATAATTATATATAGTAGTTTTCAGGTTTCTATTTAACACTAACACACACACACAACTTGTCTAGATTTTTAGATAGTGGTAGAGGCATAGAACTTTGGCCCTAAAGGTCTTAGGTTCAAGCCCTAACAGCTTCAATTTTTTATTTTTTATTTTTAAATTTTTGAGTCCACATGTTAGGTAAACAATACATTAATTCAAGTTGGCATATAATTTGGATCTAACTAAACCACTTATTAATAGAAACATTTATAAAACTGTAAATTACTAATAATTAGCTTCTTTCATTTTAAATCATTATGATTGGATTTATCTTGTAAAAGTAAAAAAACGCAAGTACATTCACAATAGTCATATGGCTTAGAAAAATATTTAGTTGTATTTTTAATATATGAGTACATTTTTATATTAGAGTAAGTTTTACTTGCGCCTGCCCGCCCGCCGAACCCCCCCCCCCCCCAAAAAAAAAACAAAAGAACAGATATTTTCTGGCTCCAGCTCTGGGTTGATGCCCATTACAACTGTCATAATTTTTTAAGACTTGTTCTTACTCGTTTGCTTCCTACGCCCTCGATTGCTCATAATTGCATATTTGCCTTGGCTGGTTAGTTGCTAGGGGGTTTCAGATCAGGTCAACAATTATCCACTGTTTGATTTTGGATCAGTGTCCCCATGTGGGAAAAGGCTTGGAGTAATTAATATCCAGAAATGGACAGCAATGGACATCACAATAGCAAGAAGATTTTTTTAAAAAAAAGTTAGGGAATATGGAGCAGGAACCTCCGCAAGCAATCTATAAAAAAGGTCAGTGTAATTTTGCAGTTAGGCAGACATGTAGCACAATGAAAATAAACTAATTGATTGTGTACCTTGGTTGGCCCTGACGCATTTCCCTTGTAAACTTCTTTACTAATTGAATGCTCTAAAATCTCCTTTGCCCACTCTGGTGGATTTTTCTCCAAAGAATTGTATACACACTTCCTAATCCTTGTTCCTACATTGGTTGGTAGCTTTCTAACAGGTTCAAGTGGTTGAGCCCACTCAGGAAGATCACTGCTTGCAGTAACCGCCGGTGCGGGTGCACAAGTACCTGCTGCATCAGAATCCTTGTGGTCTACTGGAAAAAAAACATTCTCCTGTTTTTTCGAATAAGATATTTGCCTTTCCGTCTCTGCGAGAAGCTGAGATTTGCATACATCAGTCCATAATTGCTAAATTACAAACAGTACCCCTAACCACAGTGAATAAAATTTGAAACAATTAATTATAAGTTGTCAAAAAGGTAGAGAACACACAGAACGTGAAAATCAGCTGAATTATTTGAGTAAGAAGAATTTAATATTGAACCCTTCCCAAGGGATAAATTTGAGTCAGGAAGAAGGATAAACGTTTCGTACTGCAATAAAACGTTTATTTTGTTACCTTTAAAGAAGAAAACAAAATTTAAAAATATGAAAATGCATAAAATCTTCATAGGAAGTAAATATTGCAGTCTAAGTTTAATTTGGCCATATCACTATAGATTAACAAACTTGCCCAATGGCTTCTATGTTTCAGATTACTCATGGTAATGCTTGCAAATAGAAGTTGTCTAATAAAATTGGATCTTATATTGAATAGTACACTTTAATTAAACATTTTATGTGAAGCTTATGAACAGGATACATAGTAATACAGATGACTGACAAGTTTTTTTTCTTACCAGTGCATCGGCTTCCATTCCAGCAATTCCAGAAAGAGCGCCACAGAGAATACCGCCATCACCTTGTAAACAGCGAAATACTTTAAGGCTTTCACGGACACTGACATCTTCCATGCGGCCATTCATTGACAAAACTGCCAAAACATACCTGCGAGCTAACTCCGGCCACGTCAGTTCGTTGACACTAATAGCTGGTAATTCATTCTTTGTTTCTTTAATAGGAGAGGAATTCTCTATATCTTTCTTTCTTCCGCGTCTAGGCTTTGAATCTCTAGCATCAAAATTTGGATCTAGAAAAGCAGCAACCTTGTTTCGGAGCTCTCCAACCAACACTTTCAGTAGCAAGATATGAGCTTTTGTCAAAGCTACACCACTGCAACTCCCATAAGTGCGTGATGCCACTTTTGCTTGTGTGGCTTCCCTTGTAGCAGATGTTTCAACTGGAATTAACCTGAAAGGATTCTGCTCTTGATTTGCAGAGTCTGAGCAATTAGCACTCTCGGTTCCTAATGATAATGGGCCTCTGAGGTTCTGATTTTCCTTTTCAAATTTTTGCAGGTGATTCAAGTCGCAGGGCCATGGATCAATAAGTTCCTCTTCAAGTTCCTCAAATAATAAAGGTTCTTTCAGGGCCAGAATTTCATGAAAACGCCAGAGGAACTCCCATATCTAAAGTAATTTTAAACAAAAAAAATTATAAATTATAAGTTCATTGAATTAGAGACTGAAAAAATAAGGATATTGGTAGAGTACTTGGAACCCATGTAGTTTTAACTACAACAGAATCTAAAAGCATGTGTTTGGTTAAAAGTAATTACAAATTATATAAGAAAACCCATATTGAATGTCTTTAAAATTTACGCTTTTTCCATTTACAGATATTGGGGGGAAAATGAGGCTAAATTCCAAAAAACTATCAAATTTTTTGTCTCGGTTACGAGAAACTACCAGATTCTCTCAAAATTATGAGAAACTACCATACTTTGAAAGTTTTATGGTAGTTTCTTGCAATTATTGCTGATGTGGCATCTTATTTATGGTAGTGTTTAGTAGTTTTTGAAAGTTATGTGGTAGTTTCGTGTATTTTTTTAATGTTTTGTGGGAGTTTCTTCTGTATTTAACAAGAATTTGGTAGTTTATCGTAATTAGACCAAAGTATTTGGCAGTTCTTTGGAATTAATAAGGGACTATTAGTTACGTTACTTGCTACAACTACACCCAACCAAACACAGTTTGTTAGTTAGAGCTACACTCCAACCAAACAAAGAAATATTGACATATTGTTATAAACTGATAACTGTGTTACTTTATTTCTTTTCTTTTCTTTTTTTGAGAAAAGTTATAATATTAGTTGGATCCGCATGTAAAGCTGATGCATTGCCAACTACAAGGTATCATCAAGACCTTAAACGTAAAATAAAGATCTCAATCTAAAATTGTTTTTATTTTGTTGGATGTACCTGAAAAACATCTCCCACCAATTCTCCAGGAAGCTTACTGCTTAAAGGCCTTCCTGAAGGGGGGCGGATGTCCGTCAATGGAGGATCCTCAGGAAAATCCTGCAGCTCGGAGCCATTTTTCGCACTATATAGGCCATATGGTACTTCTTCATCACCTCCTTCCTCATTCTTTTGTATAGCCAAAAGTAACCCACTCCCAACTGTACATGATAATGAAAAGTCATTCCTATTGATTAAAAATTGATATTGTGAACAAGTGCGTGATGCAGGAAGAGTTTCTATGATTTCTTGTACAAAGCCTGTATCAAATCCAAACCGATCTTGCTCTAACCACTCTGTGAGTGATTCCAATGATGTTTCTAACTCAGTATCGTTCTGAATCACTCGTGTAATTTCAATGGGCCCAGAGGCACTACAAAATCTAGCATGTACATCTTTTAGAGTTTCCCCATCTGAGCAAGATGGAGCACACTCATGTCTGCAGTAGAATTGCAGACATCCTGACTGCCTGTACACTTCATTGCAATTATCAATAAGAGTCCTGGACACCATTTTCCATACTGAAGAAGAAGATCTTCCTTCTACATAGAATTCCCCTATTTCATCCCTCGAACAAGAACTCATGTTTGAAGGATCCACAGACTTTTGTTGTTGGCTATCAAGATTGGGTCTTAAACTACATGGTTTTTCCATGTCCCTTTCCACAAAAGAACCATATGAGGGTCCACCAACATCATGCCCTAAACAAGATAAAAAATGTTGCTCCAAAGGATTGGGGTCTGAAAGGAGCATCAGAATTTCCTCTTCTTCGTTAGAGCTAGCATCAAAAATTATACTGCTGCTTTCTATTCTTTCTGCAGTCTCCACTGTTTTAACTCTGTTATGTAAGAGAATAGTTGCCCCATTTGGGATGGAAGATGAGGAACAAGGACACCTTCTGACCTTGAAAATAGGCCCAGTGTCACCTCCATCTGACACTTCGCAGTAAAAGAGGGAACCTGTAATCTTATCATGCCAGTTTGATTTATACCCAATGGGCCAAATTTGGTTACTATCATGATACGCTCCTCGGACATCTATCTTCCCCAAACAGAGAACAAAGAAGTCCTCATATTGAATAGGAAGCTCAATCTGAAAATACAGTGTCAAAAACACGGTAAAAAAACTTGCTATGGATATATTGTTGAACAAGGAAATTGGATCAAGAACATTGCAATCAGAGGCAAAATACTCACAGATAACTTTCGAGATTTATCGACACCATTTTCCTCCATATAAGATTTTGCACCTCTTGGAGCACTCTTGATATCATTATACTGAGGTATGAACTCGGTATCAGAACAAAGCTCCTCCCGGCAATTGAGCCTTGCGCTATCTTGATTTTCAGCAGATCTACTAGTTGCAGAAATTCTTGCGAGATGCTTCCTCCCCCTGCGAGAAGGCAATGGTCTCTGCACTGAGCCACTACCATCACTCCTTTCATCAACCTCAACAGGAGTAAAGCCTGGAGAAATCCCAAGAAAGTAAGCAACATCATACATTGACTCAAACTTCCTTCCATCCGGAGCACAGTACAGAGGAAATGAATCAGGACCATATCCATAGGGAGATTGAATGAATTCTACATGCCATCCTTCACCAAGAACACCGCCCCTTTCCAGGATAAAACTTCTTAATGTACTGAGAAGCATTTCTTCAGAAAACAACCCCGAACTTGTTGCCCTACTGGGAACAGGCCTTCCTCTAACTGAAGAGCCCACAATCAGGTCCTCAAAGCCTCGGCTTGTATTTAGTCCATGGTTTGGTATAGCTTCTGAGCTTGTTTGCGCACTGTCAGTCTCAATACCAGTTCGATTAGCTAAATCAATGATATTTCCTACTTGACTCATGTTTGGACATGAATGTTGCATGTCAACGCCACCATTTGAAGAAGCCTCATCATGATTGCTCATTCTGCAATTAATACAAACTTATTTGAGAGTTGCCTTCAGGAATATTTCCTTCTTGTAAGAAACAAACAAAAGTTAAAAGGGATATATATATAATTTATAATGTGAATATAAGTGCACAATAGTGCTACGACTTCAGGTACGGAAGGGATTGGTTCATGGAGTTTTCCGCCTACACTTAAAAAAATAAAAATGGAATATGAAAACATCTTTGACATCAATCTTATGTATAAATAGAAGTTAATTCGACAGAAACTTTTTCCCACGGTAACCCAATGTATGCCACAGAGGAGTGTTTTTATGAAATACACAAGATCAAAGCTATTTTCTCACTTTCCATTCACTTTTTAACAACTCCATGTGATTTTCTCCTGCAAGAGGACTTCTAGAAAATTCTACATCGATACTGTATGGGGTATTATCAAATACAGGTGTACAATGGGTTGGTTTCAACCTGAAACCCTCTAGGATTTTGTGGGTAAAATGCCTGTCAAAAACTTGTTTATCTCTATATCACGCCAATATTGTATACATTGTCTTAAAATCGGAGGGCTCGTAGAAAAATGCATATCCGCCCCAACCGCATTAGCACCTGCCGCTCCCGCAGCTGCCCAGACCGGACACGTATCTCCCAAACACGTTAAGCATCCCTTCATCTCGACCTCAAATTATTTACTCTCTTGTATGAAGTTATTTATGTGCTATAAATGTATTATTTATATAATTTAATTCAAAACTCAATGTTGATGTTCTTACATATTTACTAGATTTATCTTTGAAGTTTATCTAAGTAATAGATTTATCTCATTACAATCCGATCTCATAACAAACCTGCCTTATTTTCTTGAACCCCGGTCAGCACTTGAAACATGCCCAAACCTGATGTGTGCGGGTATTAAAGCCATTAAAGTCAGAATTTTTAGGCTAAAAAAAAACTTGTGAGTCTTTGGTTCGAGTGCAAGATGTAAGAACCCTCCAACCTGACCCATGAACCCAATTATCCCAATTATCAGATCGACCTTACCATTTCTTTTTCTTTTCGGCTCCAAATTGGATTAGTTTAAGATTTTCAAAAAACCATGAAAATTGGTGTACATCGAAAACGGATGCCTCTTCAAATGAGATGTTCAAGTTTCTGTTGCTAAAGAAAATGGGAAGAAAAAATGGAGCCAATGATGGGTGGCAATTCATTAATGGCGCTAGCTTGAATTGAGCATGGGCATTCATGAAAAATAAAATACGAATAGGATGTAAAAGAGTTCATCGGCTATAGTTACATAAAGAGTAAATCCATGAAAATTGTCATCATATAAACAAATATGCGTATATAAACTACTGACTATTTTAAGACCATCTCTTGAGGTTAGATGTCGCCACCTGTTTCAATCCATTCATGATATTATCTTCCTTCCAATATCGTATATTACTTGCATTCTTCCTTCAATTTATTGTTAAATGTAGACCGTGGACATGTGTAATCAGGCAATTTTATTTAGATATAGACATTTCTATGTCAAATATAGATGACACGAAAATAAAAAGCACTTTATGGTTGACATATACCAAAGTTATAACTAAACAATTCTAATGTTAAATAGGCGCTTTGCCATTAAATCTAGCCAGTTGTCATTAACCGGTAAATATACACTTCGTGGAAGATAAATGTACTTCTGCCACTATACTTGATGTTGGGCAAATCGCTCGTTACTTTTTGGGTTAAACGCTTTCTTACGGATACGTTCCAATTTTATATGATATGCTTACACCTACATATAATTTACATACATACCCAATAAACAGTGTACAACTTAATTGAATTTAACTACAATGAACATAAAACTATATTATTTTTTATCATCTAAATCACATATACATCAATGCATAATATTCCTTTGTGTTTGACTAATATGGTGATGTGTGTTTATATGTAGAAATAATCCATCAATATTTACATGCTATATTTCTATACTGAGGATAAAACTATCTATTACTATATGAAAGTGATAGTTAAACTTAATTGTTAACCTATACATAGCTGGGGACAAAACTATCTATTACTATATGAAGGTGAGAGTTAAACTTAATTGTTAACCTATACGTAGCGGAAAATTTCCTACATTGAACCTTAAGTTGATTTATACTTAACTTGAAATTAAACTCTTACCATGCAATGATTCGGTGGGTCTTGGCATGTACTCCTAGTTTGATAAAGTTGTATTAAGACTATGATTTGGTAAACCATGGCATATACTCCCAGTTTACTTAGGAGCTGGGTTGAAATACTACTCAATAAGAAATAGGGGTAGGTTGTTTGTAAATTAGGAAATATGATATTAGAAAGTAATTTATATCTCTATTTTTGTAACCTAATTCTATATTAATTGGGAGTATATTAAAGTTATAAAAAAGGGTTAATGGTCTCATTGTAAATTAAAGTTTCAATAGTTGTAATTTTAATAATCCAAACTAGTTGGAAGGAAAATTATTAAACTAATTTTAGATAGGTAGCTCTCTCTCCTCCCCCAAAAAATCATTGTTTACTACCCTCTCTATTTCACTTTAGTGTAAACCAAAACCTTCACAACTCTATATCTCGTCTATTAGATTAGGGTTCTCAATCTGTCTTTGTAAATTTAGGATCACACAATTGTGCAGATCTACAACTATGCTTTATGGTTGATAACTGTCTAAAATTAATTACACCTAAAGACCAAAAAGTGCATGTGCATGTTCGCAAGCACACTAGCTACACATGCAGCTATATCAAGGGGAAAACACGGGTCCAGCCATATGCGAGTGAGACCCAACCCTGTTTCCCCCTATTTTGAGCTACACGCGCAGCTAATGTGCTGACATATAGACGCATTTTACTCCTAAATAATATGTCTACATTTCATTGTTATATCTACATTCACAGGAATTTGTGTGCTTGACCAAAGTATTTCTACATATAACAAAATCAAGTCTACATTTGGACATAATCTATTTACATATAAAATATGTCTAAACCTTCTTTGTCCTTTGTAACTACACAAGCCTGGTGTATATCTTAATAAAGTTGTTTGACTTTTGATAGAAAAAGGAGATAAATGGGGCTGAGATATACAGACCCAACTTTTGTGTAAGAGGGCCCATCTAAATTAACCCATGGGCGTCCATGCCTTGTGTTTTACCTAGAGCTGGGTCTGTATACCTCGGCTAATTAACTGAGGTATACCTCAGGCCCGGTAACATCATAAAAAAACCATAACACTTGAAATATAACTAATTTTCACTCAAAACAACTTCCATCATGCTAACTCAACATCAATATCCTTATTGCATCTACTCCATGTAGTATCCATCCTAGCCATGCAACGCTATTCTTACCAAGAAAAACATAACCATAGATATTATTTCAAACTATTTAAAAAACCCTAATCTTTTTATTATTAAAAGAAACAAATAAATAAATTGGTCAATTTTGTCATTTCAATCATAATTTAGAAATTCTCTAGAAGCTTCAGAATTCCATATCAAATGCGTGTGGCTCTTTCTTCTTCAAAAAGAGACAATCTTCAAAATCCAACATTTCTACTAGATTCTCAAACTTAAAAATTCAAAATTCATTTTTCTCATGATTCTTAAAATATTAATAAAGTTGAAAGACTTGCTTCTCCATCACTACTATAAGTTTTGAAACCCCATCTTTCGTCAAAATCGTATCTTTTCTTATGATTGATAAGGTCGAGATCGGATGTAGTTAAGGTGTCAAAACAACCTGAATCCGATTATCTAACCTAAATTGATCATAAAGTTACGGGTTTAGATAGGGTGTATTTGGATGAGTAGAATAAATGGGCCGAACAAATCATACCCAATAATTAATTTGGTAGATTCAGGATAACCAGCACAAATATGACCTGATTTCAACATCCATTATCTCCTTCCCGAAAGGTCAAGGGTCTATACTATCTTCATCAATTCTTATTTCCTTGCACCCGTGGTTAACTCTAAATTCATAATTGATTTATTCCAAGTGTTTTAAGAAGTGGTCAGTTAAGCAGAAGATCTTTCTCCGTCACTTCGCTAGTTTTCGCTAAAGCAGATGATATTATCACCCTATTAATTGGGTAATTGTACTCTTTCTTATCAATTTAGGTGCATTTAATATTTATGAGTGTGGTTTTAGCACTTTCATTGATGTTTAAACTCTTATAATGAGTAAATGTGTATTGCATTTGGTGTGATAATAACATTTAAATCACCCCAAATCACCAATTCTTTTCACATTTTCTTTTCCTTTCTAACCAAGACTTCGAATTAGGGTTTTAGGCTTTGACTCTGACTTGAGAGCTTCGAACTTCAACCTCAATAATTTGACTTAAACTTAGAGACTCCAAGGTTTCGACTTCAAGCATATGGGGTTTTTGACTTGGATGCTTCAACTTAGACCCCAACATTTGGACCTCCACTTTAAGATTTTGCGGCTTCAGCCTTAAGCGGATATGATTTTCGACTTGGAGGTTTCGATTTCAAGAGCTAAAATTTTTGACTTGGACTTTGATTTTGCTTACAGATTCAAGTTTGGCTTCGAAGCTATAGATGAAGCAATTAAAGCTTTCAAGTTTTATTTTGATTTCAAAGCTAAGGTTTTTAAGCAACTTAAGACTGAGCTTCGAACAGCTTTGGCTTCCAGTTTTTAATTTTGGCTCCAAGCAAGATCGATTTTGACATAAAAATTCGATCCAAGATCTAGATATTAAATAATAGCTGAAAAATATTAGAATTAATGTTTGACAAACAACTTATAATCAACAACAAAATAAAACATTATTGATTACTAAGCAGTCAAAGTGACTGTTTATACGTTTAAGCGGCATGTAATCAATCATGCACTCTTATCATTTTGCTTCTCTATGGTTTTCAACCATTGCTTATTCTCAAACTAAATTTACTTCCATTTTTCTTATATCCACGGCTAATCATAATATGTGATTGACTTATTCTATATTTATCAGCTCTTTCTCTTTCACTTATGACAGTAGCGTTTATACTTGATTTCAATTTAAAACGATGGCGATAGATGAGGCTCTCTCGGGCAATGACAAGGTAAGCATTTTTGTATCATAATTGGTACTAAAGAAATGCTTAAATAATAATTCCCAGAGGTCTTGTTAATTTCCTATATTATTTTTTGGAGGAAATACATAATTGTTTTCCTATTCTTGTTACTTTTTTACAGTATGAAGTCAAGATATATCCAAACTTTTTATTTTCTAAATAGCTTTATTTTTACTTTATTTCTATTCGTTCTTAAAATTTCCAAGTTTCTTATATTTGTCACACTTAACTAATAATTTTAGTGATCTAATGATCTTTTTCATAATCTAATTTTTATCATCGTTATAAAGGATTGTTAATTTGATTTCATTTTTCTAGTTGATAAAAATATAACAGAATTACAAATTTATATGATATGAACTCCATTGTTATATATTTCTAATTTTCTTCATTTTTGAATCAATTAGATTCACTTTATCCAACTCAAATCCATATCGTATTCATATTCTTTTTTCATAATTTTTTTTAGAGTTTTCCACTTTTATCTCGTTTCATCCAAAATATTTTTTATTCTTAATTTTATTATTTCGTCATTTTTTTCTTTTTTGTTCCGCAAAATGATCCTTATAGATTAATTGAAAACTAAAGTTATAAAACTCCCTCTTAAAAACATGATAGACTTATCACAAGGATATATATTTAAAAAACTACTTCCTTCTGTCTTATGCATGTTTAAAGATACATACTTTTCACTTTCAACATTAAATTTATTTTTATATAAAAAAACTCAATGACAGCTTCACTTCATCATATCTTTTCCCAGCATGTCAAACCATAGAATTTGTCAGATTTACAGTCATATAGTATTCTTATTCTTAGTTTATTCTGCATTGATTGTTATAAATAAGGTATAATCGAAGTTATGGCTTTTCAAATTCATTTTCTTATATAATCAAGAAAATTTATTTAACTTATATTTTATGATTATAATTCTATTATAAAACTAAAAACAATGAAATTACCGAAATATTATGAATTAAATTTAGTTTATTGAGGAATTATGATCTTCTATATCATCATTATCCTTTCTCTTTTTGAATTCCAAAATGCTTGAAATCAATATTTGATTTCTAAACTTTAATTTTACCTTAAAACTAAATACTTGATGATTGGATTTTCACAATCTTATAATATCTCAATCGTCATTTGCTATCTGGCAATCCTAGATTGCATAGCTTAAAGATAGTCTTTTTCATTGCAGGTTCTCCACCTCATGTACTTAATAATTCTATAAAGGATGAATTACATCAAATTACAAACTTTCTTGAATTTGTTTGTTCTTAGATATTTCAATCTAAAATGTCCCTCATATATCATGCGTAAAAGATAAATATGTTAACTTAAAATGAACATTATAAAAATTTCATAAGATATATCCAATGGATTTCCACTTTTTATACTTTTTCTATCCAAAAGAAAATCATAAATGTTGATAACCTTTTAAAAATCTTCTTTATAAAAAGTTCAACTATAAATCTGGGTAATTATTTGACACGTTGCACCTTTTATATTATTTCCCAACAGTCCAAGTTTAGGTATTAGTCCTTTATTATTGAGTCTGTATTTAAGATAACCTAACAAAGTATTTTTTTTGCATTTTATTTATTTATTAAAGATATAATATTACTTGAATAATAATATTTTAAAGCAAGCTTCTCTTGTCCATAGCTACCTTGGCGAGATATTTGGCTCCAGTAACGTCAAAGTTCACCTCATCTAACAAATCTCAGCTATGGACGCTTTAACATCCCTGAATCTAGGCTTACAATTACATAACTCAAGCTACATCCATATTTAAATTCCTAGGTATTCAAATAAGTATAACTTAGGTGTTTTAATCACTAGCATAGGCATGAGTTCAAGATAGGCACAAATTTTCAAAAAATAATTTAAAAAATGTTGGATAGGAGTATCTCGAATTTGATCCGACTTGTACGCCAAACTTTGAGCTTCAAACCAATAGGCTAACTTTGATTATTGGTTAATTTGTTGGTTTACTTGTTTTGTTAAGTTTTGCTATCCATGTACTTGTATATGCATATAGAAAACTATCAATCTCTGCAAAATTCGAGCACCGCCTTTCCAATCACTCAAAAAAAAGATCTCACTAAAAACTAAAAAACCCAAAACATGCTAACTTTAATCACCCAACTTCTATTTTTAAGAAAGACAATTTTTTACTTATCTCCTAGTATTGAAAGAAGGGGGCCGACAGAGGTGTTGTAGAGACATTTCCTGCGGTTAATCTAATAAGGCTTGATCCAATTGGTTCTTGCCCATTTCTCCTAGGATATAAATGAATGTGTACAATGAATTAAATAATATTGTAACTGCAATAGGATAGTGCCACATCGGTTACGCCATATGTCTCTCCACGATGGCACGGGTGACCCCTTCTAGTCTTATGGACTCATAAGCCAACGCGGTTTCCACCATCAAAACATGATCTTGATGAGCGTGAAGGCCAAAATTCAAAAATCACGTTTGACAACAAATCTAGATTTCTCGATAAGATTTTATGGACCTAAAACCTCATCAAACCATGGTTTCGGCTCCATGGTTATTGGGTTTTTGCAAGCTTTCAAAACTCAAACTTCAATCTAAGTTGCCAGACAGCATTCTAACTTATGCCCAACCATAATTTAAAAATCTATGTTGTCTAACTAGGCTGAAAAAGAAATAGTAATACTAATAAGAATAAAAATACAAATCAAGTTAGAGAGCACATTGCCTGCCAATCTCCAAAGCCCCGGCGCAGTCCTGGTCCCCCGGCGGCGGCTCATTGATGTCCAGCAGCTTGATGGGCCCAAGAACCCACCTTTTCTGCGTGGGCCCACTCAAAGCACACTCCCCACACACCCAATCCCCACTCACAGCCTTCTCCCTCTGCCTCGACCTCAAGCACCCCAAATGAAACCCGGTTTCGCACCCATCGCACACTACGGTCCCACATCGGACCTCCGGCCGCTCGCAAATCCCACAATTACGGGCCCCACCGACCCCGGCCTCCCCAGGGAATCCCGCGGCGGCTCCGTCGGCAGCGACGGCGAGGCTCCTGACGAATCTCACCACCAGAGAGTGAGTGTCAACAGCGGGGGTGTCGTCGGCGGGGGTGTCCGCTGCGGGGGCGTCCGCTGCGGGGGCGGGGGCGGGGGCGGTGGCGGGGCCCTCAGTCAGGGGAGAGGGCGGGGCTTCGTTGAGATCGATCGAGAGTGGTGACTTCTTGCTGGAGCTGGGATCGTCCATTAGAGAGGGTTGAGGACAGCTAGGGTTAGGGTTAGGGTTTTCGATGGGGGCCGCATTATTATTTTTAAAGGCGAAGATTTCTAGGGTTTTTGTGTTCGCTGAATTTGGGCAAAAGTTGGCGATGGAAAGTAAGGGCAGAAGCGAGAATGGAAGGGGAGAGGGTCGAAATCGATCGGAAATCGAGCAGCCTCGGGGTTGTCGTTTGATGGATTTTCTTATAAATATCCCCTTAAATATCTCGTAATTATATCTATTAATTCTTTTCACTTGCATATATGCCCTATATACAACCTATATACAACGGTTACATAACTGGTCAACCGTGGTTACTTAGTTGCAGGGAAACGAGGGATGGGTCTATGTGGTTTTATAATGGGGCATGACCCACCTCCAAAACTCCGTCTATAAACCGAAGCCAATTCATTGTGATAATAATACATGATGGGTATGTGTTTGATAAGTTAAATTGTAGGTTCGGTCAACCGCACCAATCCGTCTGCTGTCGCCCGCAATGAAAGTAAGGTAAAAACATAGGATGGGTCCATAGAGTCATACTGGGGCGGTATGCACACTCAGTGCTGGACATGTCAACCATGCCGAATCAACCTTTGTCCCGGTAAATCTACTGTTTGTGTTTTTTTCTAACCTAATGCATCGTCTATGTTGTCGTTATTGGAATATGTCGTTTACATGTTATCTTAATTAATGTGCAAGTTCATCCAAAGAGTTATAACATAACAAAGAAAAACAACATACAACAAAATCAACAAAACGGTATATGTTTTAAGATTCTATATATAAAAGATATTACGAAGGAGCAATAGACAAAATAGAGAGCTATCATTTCCTCCTCCTATTTCTTTTCTCTTTTTTTTTTGCTTAATAATATGAAATATATCGTTATAAACATGAACCAAGAATCATGAACAGGTGCATTTCAAAGCAATTATAAAGTTTTAAATAAGGTGAATGCAAATATAAAGAAATTTAGGTGGTGTATAGCAAAATAATGTTTAAGTGTTATATACAAAATACCTTGTTAACTGATGGCTTGGTATGCTGTTTGGTGTTCTGGGGATTGGATGGGATCTAAGATTTCTGTATGGTGAGGATGCAGGTTACATGTGACGAGACGAAACGGAAACGGAAAGGGCTTTAATGAAGTCGACGGGATCCAATGTCAAAAGCAAAACAGAACGGAATTTTCGACGAAAAATCAGATGATGCCACGTGGGCAAGTTATGTGGGCCCAACAGGAAAGTGATTCATTCCCTTTTGTGTTATGGGGCGAGTAAAAATGGAGGCAACAAAGACCAAGCTGTATATTCGATTTTTACGATACTAGCAGGTTTTAGGTTAATGTATGGTTTTATATTTTGGTAAGAAATTATGGTTTTCATCGAAGAAGTTTGAACAAAGAAGCCTAATTTTCAAATTAGTCTTCTCAATTTGTCCTGTTTTAATTAATGTAAATGACAGTGCATGCATGTTTAAAGATTTAATCTAATTTTGTTTTATTATTATTATTTTTTATTTGGAAGGGGAAGGAGAGACGGGATAGGTATTCATATTGGTTTTTTAAGAACAAAAAAATTCATTCAAAAACCCAGTGGGCAAATAAATATTAAAATACATAATAGCATGCGTGTAGTATTCGATAACCCATGTATGATATATTATAATATTTGAATATTATGTGAAAAAGGTTAGTTTGGATACTAAATATAGTACGGCAAAACTAATATTCCAACCTAGTAAACAAATGAATATTAAAATATACAATAGATGTGTATAATATTGGTAATCATGTAAGGATTATTATAATATTTGAATTAAGCTAATATTATTGATCGAATCACTCGTACAAATAAATATCATTGATTTTATTGAAAATAAATATCACAGCAAATAGGGTTTTTGAAACATGTAAATTTAAGAGGGCAATTTATAAATACGAAGAATCAAGAAGACAGGTTTAAATCTCAATGATTGCAAAGCTACATATATTTTAAAAAGAACAATTTTTATCTCATTGTTCCTCTATTAGAATGCAGCAATTTTTTTTGAAAATAATCGAGGCATCCCTGAGGGGTTAAAAACTATATTGTTAAGAGGGAGTTAAAAGTAATATATAAGAGAAAACAATTTATACATGCTCAAAGAAAATCGGTAAATTAAATTATAACATGCAGTGAGAAACTTAGTTAAACTATTTCCATAATATTTTCTGGTAAGATGTAGAAATAATTAGACAATATTCAGAACCTTGGTAAAAACTCTTGTGTTGTTCCTTCATGCGTGTGGATGAAACATTATAAGGATCAGGCGAACACAAATAGATTATCCGTCAGCTATGAAGAAATATATAAATTTATCCCAAAAAAGAAAGTTTTCCTTCAAGAATTCAAACGCGTCATTAGATTGAAACATGACTATAACAGTAAATATATCTCACCTGCTTGATGAAGATTTCTCTTCCACTTTGAATAATCAATTCTTTGAAGCGGATGATTGCCTGGAAGAATGGAAGATTAAAAATGAAGATTGTATACTGCCGCCGCCGCACTAAAAGAATATAAAATAGGTAAAATGAGGATGTCGCTAGGGTTAGGGTTCTTATGCTTTTATACCGAGATTGGTAGATGGATAGGTTCACATACAACGAACAATTTGTAAGAGCGAAGAGTATAATTCACTAATAAAAAATACGCTTAATTCCAAAAAAAACCCAAACTTTCTAGCTAAAATAGGAGAAACCCACGAATAGTTTCAAAATTACGAGAAACCCCAACGCTATGCAATTTTGTGCTATTTATCACTGACGCGGCACTTGATTTTTGGGGGTTTCTCGTAGTTTTTTAAAGTTTTGTGATAGTTCATATGTATTTTGAAAGTTTTATGGTGATTTCTTGTGTACTTCAAAAGTTTTTTAGGGTTTCTCGTATTTTAGCTAAAAAATTTGAGTGTTCTTTGGAATGAAGCCTAAAAAATAAGAGGAAGCAAGTGTATAAGAAAATATACGGTCGTGCCAGCTGGAGCAACTCGGGATGGAGGCGACACCTTTCCGTTCTTATTTCATGCGCTCAAACCGAAGCTGGATAAATTCTGTTGGCGGGCAAATAATGGCATTGGATATGGAGGAATATCTAAAAAAAATTGTTGTTTTATTATTTTTTACTATATATTTGAATAATATATGTTTATAATTATAATGTATTTACTAATATGTAATGCATGGTGAAGGGGTTAAAACTTCATTTAAATATATAAATTAACAATCATTTATTACTTATGATTATGGAAATGTCAAATAATATTTACCATAGATAATAATATATAGGCTTATTTACAAAATACTACCCAATAGTTTTACCTCGTGGCAGCAAACTAAATTTTTAAAGAAAACTACAGGCTGGTGGGAGGCAGTGGAGGCCGATGAAGCAGGAGATGAAGGAGGTGGAGGATGAAGGAAGATGATGGAGACGGAGATGGAGAGGGTGGTCGGAGGAATGAGGTAAGGGAAAAGTTGGGGGTCGAGTGAGATTTGGCAAAGAGGAGAGAAGTGAGGCATGGACGATTGGGGCGGAGATAGGGACGAGGCTGAGATTAGGGTGGTGATGACAATGGGCTAAGGAGGAGGTGTGGGACCTAGGGTTTGGATTATGGAAATGTCAAATAATATTTACCGTAGATAGTAATATATAGGCTTATTTAGAAAATACTACCCAATAGTTTTACCTTGTGGCAGAAAACTAAATTTTTGAAGAAAACTACAGGCTGGTGGGAGGCGGTGGAGGCCAATGAAGCAGGAGATGAAGGAGGTGGAGGATGAAGGAAGATGATGGAGACGGAGATGGAGAGGGTGGTTGGAGGAATGAGGTAAGGGAAAAGTTGGGGGTCGAGTCAGATTTGGAAAAGAGGAGAGAAGTGAGGCATGGACGATTGGGGCGGAGATAGGGACGAGGCGGAGATTAGGGTGGTGATGACAATGGGCTAAGGAGGAGGTGTGGGACCTAGGGCTTGGTTTAGGGAAGAGGAAGAAGTATGTGATAGCGGTGCCGTCGTGTCGGCGGAGATGACGGAGAGTGGTGTTGGCAACGAAGGGTAGCCAGTATTGGCGACACAGGCCAAAAACAACAGCAGACGTTTGAAGATGGAGTTGTAGACATCTGTCATACGTCTGCCCAAATAGCAGAGTGTATCCAGACGTCCGAAGAAGGAGTTACAAACGTCTTTGTTATGTCTACCAAACAACAGAGCGGACCCATATGTCTGAAGAAGACGATCCAGACGTCTGGCCATAAAACCACCGCTGTATCGGTTATTAATCAGACGTCTGAACAATGTGCTTCAGACGTCTGACCATCAGGGGTGCAGCTGTTGCGGATCTCAATCGCTTCAATCTTTCCATAACTTCCAAATTACCGAGTCCGTGATAATGCCATCATCTTCGACGAACTCTGTGACAAACTCTTAGACTATGAACGCCATCTGAAGAAAGAAGACACATGTGCGTTTCTCTCTCTCACAACTGCCAACTATACCAGCCAACCCAATCGCTCCTCCTATCGCCCTCCACAACAATATGGAAGCGCCTCTTACAATCGCAGCAGCAACAACCACAACTTCGCTCGCAACAAAAACAACCAGTACTCCACCGCACATAACACTCGTCCCGCTCCAACGCCTACTGCAACTTTTGTAAGCGTCCTGCTCACAACACCAAAGACTATCGTCAACTCGCTGGTTTCCTTCATGAGAACGCAGTGCAAATCAATCCACCGCAACATCCGTCGCAGACACTCTCTCAACCTATGGCCAACAACACAAATTCCAACCTGCCTGCTCCCTCCTCCTGAATATTGGACACCGGTACTTCTCATCACGTTACGTCCGATGTTGGGACCCTTCAAAGTTGTTTATCGCCGAAGACTGGACTGAGACGCTGAGAGAGTCTAGCCTGAATGTGGGGGAAGATACTATTTGGAACATATCCATCCACCTCTCTGAAAATACCAAGTTGATTTATGGCACCATATATCGGAGGTTTGGATAGATGCGGCCGACGTAGCAAACTTTGTCAAATTCCCCCTCATTTGTGAGGGGTTTTTGATTGTGGTGACGCTCTTCCCTGCAGGCGCAATCCCCTGTAGTAAATTACGTTATCGCGTTATGTCATGACCCACCCCGAATACAGAGAGTATTGTCCGCTCTGGCCGTAGCCGCACGGTTTTGTCCTTCGGGGCGAACCGGACCAGACCGGGGGCCACTTCCCAGGAGGTCACCCATCCTAGGACTTCCCTGGCCCGAGCACGCTTAACTACGGAGTTCTCAAACTCCTGTAGTGCCAGTTCACTGAAAAGGCGCCTCTGTATTGAAGAGCGGTATCATTCCATTTATAGCACAGATCTGTCCTCTTTCGGAATGTATTCCGAAAATTCCCCATTGTTTTATAGTGGGTCCCCATGCAAATCTGGTATAAATGGGTATACCAGATAATACATGGGGTGTTACATTCTCCCCCACTTAGAACAATGGTTCGTCCTCGAACCACAGACCTACTATTGAGGAACCGGCTCTGATACCATTCTGTCATGACCCACCCCCAATACAGAGAGTATTGTCCGTTCTGGCCGTAGCCGCACGGTTTTGTCCTTCGGGACGAACCGGACCCGACCAGGGGCCACTTCCCATGAGGTCACCCATCATAGGACTTCCCTGGCCCGAGCACGCTTAACTACGGAGTTCTCAAATTCCTGTAGTGCCAATTCACTGAAAAGGCGCCTCTGTATTGAAAAGCGGTATCATTCCATTTATAGCACAGATTTGTCCTTTTTCGGAATGTATTCCGAAGACACACTATTGTTTTACAGTGGGTCCCCATGCTGATCTGGTATAAATGGGTATACCAGATAATACATGGGGTATTACATCGACAAAACCATGTCACGCCTCGCTTCCCAAAATACGGGATACGAGGGGTCGACAAGGCCAGCCATGCTCCTACGGCCGAGAAAATATCCCGCCGTAGTCACACTTCGGCTTCTAGCTTCACGTGGTAATCAGTAATCAATGCACAGGTAATGAGAAATGCAGTCACTAAATCAAAACAAATACAAAGAACTAACCAGATATAGATCAAGGAAGTATAGCTCTGAGTCGCTGATCAAGATGTCCACAATATCCTCGAGGTACGTCAGGTCCTGGTCCGAGCTAAATCCATTTCTCACTCTGAGCATGCATACTCAGGTCGTCAGAGTGATAGAATAGCAATAAATATAAATACAAATATAAACACGTGCAATGATGATGAACATGAAACAGTAAATATATAATGATGACGCTCATGAAATAATCTGTACGGGTAAACAGTAAAGTAGGTATATCAAATCAGTAAACAATGCACGTCAATGTTGTAAGTGCACGGCGGCGCCCCGGCCGTCAAACTGACGCCGGAATGCGGAAACGAAAAACTTTTCAAACTAGAAAACCAGCACCATCGTGCACAAAAATCCCGGATCGGGCCATTAAACTAGTCCTAGCTAACTAAAGAACGGGTAGAGAGATATACCGAGCGATCTGTGTCCTTCGGTCTTCTCGTCGTCGTCCCGATCTCCCCGCGGAATCTCCGGTCTCCACCAAGTCGCCGGAAGAGCACCACGTCGCCGGCTTCTTTTACGGGCTACCACCTCTGGACCGAGGCAACTCGGGCATGAAGTTGGCGAGCCGACGTGCCCAAGGATTGCTGCAGAATACGTGTAGTGCTCTATGTCTCATTTTGGGGTTTGAGGAAGTTGCCTTTGGTGGAGGAAATGAACCATGAATCTTTTGCAATGAACTAGGGAATTTTTGTAGCAAGAAATGAACAAAAATTCCTCTCTCATATTTTGGACAGCCCTCACATAGGCTTGGCCGGCCATGGCTTAGTGAGAATGAGAGGAGTGTATGTGGCCAAATGAATATGGGTGTCTCCAATAATCAAGAGAGAGAAAGGGTTATCATTAACAAAAGAAAATGATCACAAACAAAGTCCAATACTCCACCAACCATCACCCTCATCATCATCAACAATCATGACTCTAAAAGTCAAGCCATCTTATGTTCAAAAGAAGTCAAATGATGGTGCAACCATCATGAAGCAAGGATATGCAAATAACACCCTCCACAAATGCTTATTTGCACAAATGCAAATAAGCCCTCCTCCACCAATCTTCAGCCAATGAAAGATACAAAGAAATATGGCCAAAACGGAAAACAAACTGGCAACTCCAAAAAACTGATTCCGTAACAAATTACAGGAAAACCCCGCTACTGTATATACATACCCGCATTTGTATTCCGACCGAAATACAAATGCAATGAGACAAAATCTACACTGTACTATAGTAGGATCCGGCTTAAACCAAAGCCCGCTAGTATATACCGTCCGATCATAATCCGTGTAATACCGCACGTATCTGATCGAACCCTGCCATATCTCCATACGGCCTCTACAGCGTTTCGCCCGAAACTTGAGTAACTGAATGTGGGGGATTCTAAAGATTCATCAATACTATGGCTGTGGATTTAACCATTAGCACGTCAGAGGTATTAGCCATACGTGACGGGCTACCAGCTATTGACCAAAAGGGACGTCGATGAGCGAACTCATCCTGATACCCTACTGAGCCTGTCAGTGACAATATCCGTACAGTCCGGTCCGTTCGTCTATGAGCATCGCATGGCGGGCCTAGGGGGTTGGTAAAAGTCAGACCCCCAAAAGCGGTACAAGTCGTGTCGGAGTGTAGCCCAGAACACTCTGAGATACTACTAGAATACCTACCAGTAAATCTCCTGCCTCGGCCGAGGGCTTTGTGTAATGGCTCTCCTAGACACAGCGCGACCTCACCTCCAATACCGGGAGAGACGAACCCCTGAAGATCTGCTCACTGCCTCCATGTGGCTCGGGACTGTACCCAGCTAAAACCTGTTTGCACGTCTCCTTTGAGCGTGGTAGGGTAGTAATCAAAGTACAGTGGGAACTCACACGAGACAAATGACGATCCTCAGGTCGATGAACTAACCTGTACATATGTCACCAGGGAACTGCTATCTGACGTCTAGTATAATCCCAACTAGCAGGTTCCCGGCGAGTCCTGTCCGGTGTACTCATAACCCAATGAGCACCTGTATACATCTTAGGTGAACCAACTGACACCAGTGGCTTGTGAGACCGGCCACCGCCCCTCGTCGGGGTCTCGACTGTATACACTAGTCTACTCTGGAGTATCGATACCCTATCTCGAAACTCCCACGACTAGGGACCTTTTAAGGATGTGCTTATAGACTACCAGCTCTCACGTATATGATCGTCCTCATACTGCTGGCAGTCAAGCAAGAATCCTAGGGGCTCTATCAATGTGTAATAGCGACCTGTAAGGTCACCTAAAGTAGTACACGATGATAAAGATAAACCAGATAGCATACTATCATCTTGAGTAAGACTGTCCTACCGGGATAGGTCCTCCCTCAATCATTGCAATCACGTGCCTGTGATCTAATAATTGACTCTGAGGGCACTATCTCCAACAAATATCACTAACCCTATTAGTCTCTAAGTCTCACTACCAAGTCGCTAAACCTATCGTCAGTCCAAGTGTGAGAGTCAACCACTCGTGAGTATCCCCCACCCAAGGGTAGGGCCCCAGGGGCAAGGAAACACGGGCCCGAAACACGCACGATAATAATCAGTAACTCCATCCATACAACTCCCACAATCACGATATAAGCTGGCAATGGGACTCCCGAGATTCTGTTGAAGTCACACTCAAACTACCCTACACCCCGTGGTCTACATCAAACCCCGACCATAAACCCAAATACTAGTCGGTCCATGACAAGTCTACGCGAGAACTGGAGACAGGATCTCCATCAAGCATGTCCCGACTGGTACCCAAGACAAATGGACAGTGTTTGGTGTTTTACCTATGACACTAATATAAGTGCTCCATAACCGTCCCATTCCAGTTATAGTTACACTTATATATGTCCTATAGACGTCGACAATGCAATAAATCAACCGGGTCTGCTGATTGTGTACAAGTATGTGTCACTTCCACTTATTCATTCACACTTTATCACTACGTACTTGCCACAATCAAAACACTAATGTCTAACACCGGGTAATGCACACGATCACTAGGTTACCAATGCAATGACATCTACACGATATGATGAGAATCCAATAATTACGATATGAATAGAATATCATCAGTCAGTGTCCTACCACTTGCATAATTTACTATAAATCATACATGAAGAATTGAGCAAAACAATGAAAAGGGGTAAGCAGTATGTTTAATTATATATCCGTCAAAATTTGTTTCGCATCAATCGGGTTTCAGGTCTGCTAGATACGGCCATTTCAATTTAAGTGTTCACTGCTGGAAATCCGATTTCAGAATTGGAAGTCCGTTTCGTAACACATTTTAATCTCAGTTGGGATCGTAATCAGGTGACGCTATAGTTGAACAAAATTTAGGTTTATCAGTTAGGTTTCCAACTCAATTGGCGGACCAGTAATATCCTATATCAACAGGGAGTTATAGTCAGGTTAAGTTCGATGTGTAAAATCCGTCACTGCAGAATTCACCTGGACATGTCGACATTATAAAATGTGTTAAAAATATCATACAGAACAGGAATCCAATGAAACCAGTGGGGTAAGAAAGCTAACTCAATTTTCTACGTAAAGATATAGGGTTTCGCACATTCTCGCATTTGAATAAGGATATACAGTGATTTAAAAACAAGGGTTGACTGGGATTTCTGCTCTGGACTGCAGTCCAGAACCGCAATCCTCCCAGATTTTCGCTGTCACGACTCATTAAGATTTAGTGAACAAAATATATTACAGTAGATTATTATGTTAGCTTCGATATGAGTCCTGAGATGCCACAATCCGATCTTAATTTATTATAAATTTTATGGTTTAGCATGTACGAAAGTTTTCAGGTTTTACTACAGAAATCGGGACACCGTCTTACGTGAGCAAACGACATTGTTTGGTAACTAAAATCTTAAAGGATATTCATTATTACTCGGGCCATCTATTATGTTTACTTTCCGTCATTTTAAGGGGATTTTCGGATTATGGTTTGCACCGAACACTTATAATAATAATGAATCGCGATCGAAATGAAAAATATAATAGAATGAAGCATGTATTTAAACTTGCCTGACGAGTCGACGATTTCACAACAGCGACGATGACACAGGAGACGGATCGCACAAGCACGGCAATACAACAGTACGGGCACAATCACGACACGGTGCGGCTACACATGGCTAGGGTTCGGGCTTGGCCTCGGCGATGGAGCTCGATATTGTGCTTGATGGCTCGGTGTGTGCGACGGACGTGCGCTGGCGTTGCGACGGCCACTGCGTCGACGACGAAAATGGACACAATGATGGTCGAGGTGGCTTGGACGGCGATGGCGGCGGCTAGAATAGCGGAGTTTCCGAAGATTGCAGGTGTTCGATGAAATGTCGAGGCTATTTGGCTTGAAGCTTGGGGCTTGGTGGTGGTGGTGGTTTGCAGGGCTCGTCGGCGGTGATGTGCACTGGGGTTGCCGGAGGGCGTGTGGTTGCGGTTTGGTGTCAGAATCTCGGGTGAGAGTGGAGCTCGGCTTGGCTTGGAGAGGAGAGGATGAAGGTGAGGCCCGATGTTGGCGATGGTGCAGGTGGAGGTTGCAGGCGATGGAGGGGAAACTGGAGGCTTGTGAAAGGAGGCGAAGAGGTTGGTGGTCACCGGAGGAGTCGGGGATGCAGGCGAGGCCGCCGGTGAGGCGTGGGTTCTCGTCGAGGACGTGAGTTGCAGGGGTTGAGGCGGTAGAAGAGGGAAGTGGTGTTGTCGGAGAGGGAGACGGGGGTGACGGAGAGGGTGAAGGAGACGACGACGAGATCGGCAGCGGTGGACGCGAGCGACGGCTAGGTAGACGAGGGCGCGGCGTGGGTTTGAGCTCGCGCGCGGGAAGAGAAGAGGGAGAGAGGGAGCGAGAGGAGAGGGAGTGTAAGTGGGAGGGAGAGAGGGAATGAGCGTAGGAAGAGAGAGCGAGAGAGCGAGGGGGAAGACGTTGGGCGAGGACGTGGGGAAATGGGCGTGGGGAGCGAGGAGAAGGACGTTGTGAGGAGGGTGCGAGTCGTGGGGGTTCCTGTGTGGAGGACCGTTGCAAGAGGGGTAAGAGAACGAGGGGGAACCATTAGGGCGAGGACAGGGTCGCGAGGCACGGGTCGTGGGCGCGAGAGAAGCGGGGGCAAGGAGGGGGGAAAAGAGTGGGAAGGTGAAAACGAGGGAGGAAGAAGGGAAGAAGCGGGTCGGGTTTGGGGAAGAGTTTCGGGCCGGGGTTCTTGGGCTGGGCTCAGGAAAATAAAGAAAAAGAGAGATAGAGAGGAAGTGGGCTGAGCTGAGGGAAAGGAAAAAGGAAAATGGAAATAGGGTTAGGGTTTTAAAATAAACCAAATAATTATAAATATAAATAAACAAATTTGTAAGCAACACTTTATATAAATACGGATATTGGCATACAAAAAAACTGAGTATTACATCATACCACCCTTACAAAAATTTCGTCCTCGAAATTTAAAATAAACGATAAGTTATAACATAATATGCGAAAAGCCACAAAATCAAACACTAACATATAGTGATTTACTTAAAGTAGCTAGATAAAATCCAAGGTCTATATAAGTATAAGAAATAACGCAACTAAAAGAATAGGTCTAAGTAAGCACAAGACAGAACCATCTATAATGATAAACTATATGCACAATACCAGAAAATAAAATGACAATAACAGACAATAGTGAAGGATTTGCCGATAGGCCAAAATGTTTTAGAATAAATATATCGATCAAACAATTTAAAATAACTTGAGAAAACCCATATGGCGAAATAAGAAAATAGTATGTGCGGCATATATTTGCGCTATTGAAAATATGACGAATAATAGAGTATTCAGAATAAGTAAAACGGAAGTAGTTAATAGCACGCAAGAATTTATTTATTTATTTTTTGATAGACACAAAATAACGAAAAATAGATTTCAAATAGCAATGTCACTGAATGTAATTATAGTAATAGGAGATAGCACTAAAAATGTATAGGGGCTAGCCTGGGTAGGGATTTCAATGGAGTATGACCTATACAAAAAGGTCGGAATGCGGTACTTTAATCTGAAAGTCGAAGAGGCTGGGGTCGTGTCAGCACAGGGTGCAAGGGTGAATAGTAATGAATCTCAGAAGGGAAAGAAATTTATTGGGGAGGGAAGACAGTCAATGCATCACGCGAATCAAATATTCAAAAGATTAGAGAACTCAGAAACTTTATTATTGTTATTCCAGAAGATCTCAAACATGGCATTCTCGAAAGATAAAAGGTGGCCTTAAACTATACATAGATTTATTTGGGCAGAGGAAACAAAGGATAAATCGCGTCAGTCGCGGTTATGGAAGTTCAGCAGGTTACGGTAAGCTCACGCGCTAAGATAGGGCGTCTATTTCCATAGCGCCTCGCAGGGTTTGCCACTGGAGATTCTTCTGCCACGGGGTCTTCTTCTCCTGGTCCTTCTTCCTCGGCTGGAGCTTCTTCATCGTGTTATGCTTCCACGTGATTCACTTCTTCTGGATTTTCTTCCACGGGATTTTCTTCCACTGGATTCTCCTCAGGGTCTTCCTCTCCTGGATTTTCTTCTACCGGGTCTTCCTCGGGATCTTCCTCTATCAGGTCATCTTCGGGGTCCTCTTCACTGATCATGTCGACTTCTGGGGCTGCGACTCCCTCATCCTCGGAATCGCTGTTACCGAAAATAACCTGTGGGCCGTTGATCTCGTCCTCTGAATTTACCAGCATGCAGTCCAAAGAAACGCAGGACCGAGTATCCTCATCGATAAGCGGCGCAGCTCCAGGATTGGCCATAGGCTGAAAAGAAAGAGTCATGATCAGACAGTGGAACACACCAAGAAAATAACCAAGGATATGGAGCACAAGGAAAATATACGGTAGGTAAGGACTGAAAATCAAAATTTAGAATACAAACACAATAAGCAGTACAAGGAAAATGAGTGGCAAGGGGACGATACATACATCACGACTCACAATTTTATTGCATTCAAACTAAAAGTTCAACGGATACAAGATTCTAAACGAAAAGAAACATTTACTAAAGAGTGACAATATTTTTATTGAAAGCAGAAAAGGGGATAGTTCTTCGTTGATATCTAGACCGCTGCATTCTCGTCAAGCGAGTGGAATCCCGCGCTGGGTCCGTACTATCCTCGAAGCTTGAACTACGAAATAACCAAGTCACTTAGCAGAAGTGGAGAGTGTGGACGAATCTCCTCCTTGCAGCTCCTTCCTTCTAGGGCAACCATTGACAAGATGTTCGTCGGATCCACAAATCAAGCACTGCCCTTTGACGCTGCGACAGTCTCTCTGAAGGTGTCCTGGTCTCTTACAGTATCCACAACGTTGAGTTCTCCGTTGCTTTTGTTGCTGAGAAACAAATGGGCGCTTCATCTTCACGTCTTTTCCTTGTTTGATAGGGATTCCCTTACGATCGGAGGCTTCTGCTGGTGCTTGAGCCATTTGCCTTCTTAATCTTTCAGCTAAGAGATCGTTTGTTCGCTCCTGGGCTTCCTTCAAGCCTTGCAGTACACTCAAAATTTCGACGGTCTGACTTTGGGGAGTGGAGATAGAAAAAAAGTCGTTGGAAGACATGGTCCTGAAACAACAATTTTAGGACAGCATAAGGTAAAAGATAAAAATCAGAATAAGATATAAAACGAAGCAAGAATAGGTGGTAAGTGAAACTCAATCGAGCGGGAATCAAGTGTAGAACTTCAAGTCATTCAAAGCTCTAGCGGATGGATCAAAATATGTAGCAGAACACACTATGTGAATCAAGATCAAGGATAACAAGTTTACAATCTAGACCGAAGGATGTCTTAGATTGTCAAGCCCTACACGGAAACTGTAATCCCATTCTAAATCTGGCTCTGATACCAACAAAACCATGTCACACCCCGCTTCCCAAAATACGGGATACGAGGGGTCGACAAGGCCAGCCATGCTCCTACGGTCGAGGAAATATCCCGCCGTAGTCACACTTCGGCTTCTAGCTTCACGTGATAATCAGTAATCAATGCACAGGTAATGAGAAATGCAGTCACTAAATCAAAACAAATACAAAGAACTAACCAGATAGAGATCAAGGAAGTATACCTATGAGTCGCTGATCAAGATGTCCGTAATATCCTCGAGGTACGTCAGGTCCTGGTCCGAGCTAAATCCATTTTTCACTCTGAGCATGCATACTCAGGTCGTCAGAGCGACACAATAGCAATAAATATAAATACAAATATAAACACGTGTAATGATGATGAACATGAAACAGTAAATATATAATGATGACGCTCATGAAATAATCGGTACGGGTAAACAGTAAAGTAGGTATATAAAATCAGTAAGCAATGCACGTCAATGTCACTAACCCTATTAGTCTCTAAGTCTCACTATCCAGGTCGCTAAACCTATCGTCAGTCCAAATATGAGAGTCAACCACTCGTGAGTATCCTCCACCCAAGGGTAGGACCCCAGGGGCAAGGGAACACATGCCCGAAACACGCACGATAATAATCAGTAACTCCATCTATACAACTCCCACAATCACGATATAAGCCGGCAATGGGACTCCCGAGATTCTGTTGAACTCACACTCAAACTACCCCACACCCCGTGGTCTACATCAAAACCCGACCATAAACCCAAATACTAGTCGGTCCATGATAAGTCTAAGCGAGAACTGGAGACAGGATCTCCATCAAGCATGTCCCAACTGGTACCCAAGAAAAATGGACAGTGTTTGGTGCCTTACCTATGAAACTAATATAAGTGCTCCATAACCGTCCCATTCCAGTTATAGTTACACTTATATATGTCCCATAGACGTCGACAATGCAATAAATCAACCGGGTCTGCTGATTGTGTACAAGTACGTGTCACTTCCACTTATTCATTCACACTTTATCACTATGTACTTGCCAAAGTCAAAACACTAATGTCTAACACTGGGTAATGCACACAATCACTAGGTTACCAATGCAATGAAATCTACACGATATGATGAGAATCCAATAATTACGATATGAATAGAATATCATCAGTCAGTGTCCTACCACTTTCATAATTTACTATAAATCATACATGCAGAATTTGTTGGATATAATGCCCTCTAAGTCAATTATTGGATCGCAGGTACGTGATTGCAATGATTGAGGTAGGACCTATACCGATAAAACAGTCTTACTCAAGATGCTAGTATGCTATCTGGTTTGTCTTTATCATCATGATAGAGCCCATAGGATTCTTGTTTGACTGCCAGCAGTATGATGGCGATCATATATGTGGGAGCTGGGGTCTATAAGAACATCCTTAAAAGAGTCCCTAGTCGTGGGAGTTTTGAGATAGGGCATCGATACTCCAGAGTAGACTAGTGTATACAGTTGAGACCCCGACGAGGGGCGGTGGCCGGTCTCACAAGCCACCGGTGTCAGTTGGATCACCTATGATGTATACAGATGCTCATTGGGTTATGAGTACACCGGACAGGACTCGCTGGGAACATGCTAGTTGGTATTATACATATCGTCAGATAGCAGTTCCCTGGTGACATGTGTACAGGTTAGTTCATCGACCTGAGGTCGTCATTTGTCTCGTGTGAGTTCCCACTGTGCTTTGATTTATACCCTACCACGGGTCAAAGGAGTCGTGCAAACTGGTATATTTTGGGTACAGTCCCGAGCCACATTGGAGGCAAGTGAGCGGATCTTCGGGGATTCATCTCCCCCGGTATTGGGGGTGAGATCGCGCAGTGTTTAGGAGAGCCATTACACGAAATCCCTGGCCAGGGTAATCGAGATATACTGGTAGGCATACCAGTTGTATATCAGAGTGTTCTGGGCTGCTCTCTGACACGACTTATGCAGCTATTGGGGGTCTGACGTTTACCGACCCCCTAGGCCTAATATGCGATACTCATAGACGAATGTTCCGGACTGTACGGTTATTGTCACTGTCAGGCTCAGTAGGGTTTATAGATGAGTTCGCTCGTCAGCTTCCCTTCCAATCAATACATAGGCAAAACGTTACGTACAGCTAGTACCTCTGACGTGCTAGGGGTTATACCCAGTGCCAGTGTACTGATGAGACATTAGAGTCCCCCACCGACACTTTCCCAAGTTCGGGCGAAACGTTGTAGAGGCCGTATGGGTTTATGGCAAGGTTCGGAAAATGCACGTGCGTTTTCGCACGCGTCAGTTTTCGGGCAGATAATACTGGTAGGCTTTGGTTTAAGCCGGAACCCAGTATTATATTGTGTAGATATAATATCTTTGTCTCAGTTGCATTTGTATTCGGTCGTAATACAAATGCGGGTATGTTTATACCGATACGGAGTTATCCTGAAATTCGTTTCGGGATGATTTTTGGAACTTGCCAGTTTCCAGTTTTCTATCAGCCGTATTTTGACATTCAGTTAAATACGGATTTTTCTTTTTGTCTTCTGAGTGAGTCATGCTTCTAGAAGGTTCTAGAAGTGATGACAAGGCTTGTGACTCACTTGGGTCATTAATGGTTCATTAATGATGGAGGATGACTAGGTTTAATGTGATTGGTTCCATTTAATGATTTCTAGTGATTCATGCTTTGTTGTTAGTTTGTGATAAGCATGAAGGGATAAGGTCACCCTCCTCCTTGCTCCTACACTCACCCTCCTCCCCTCTTCATATAGTAGCCGGCCCCTCTTTGTGAGGCATGGGTTGTTCATTTTGATTTCATTTTGTGAGAAAAGATTATGATAACTAGTGTATGAAAATTTCCTAGTTCAATTTCCATTCACCCGATTCCAAATGGCAACTTCTGTTAACCGTTCGTCCATAGTCTTGGACGTAACGAGACAAAGTATTCTACCCATTCTCTACTTCATCTTGGTCGTCTCTTTTAGCAAATTTGACGAGCGAGTTGCCTCGGTTCAGAGGCGGGAGCCCGTTTAAAGATCCGTCAACGTGGTGCCACCTGGACGATGAGAACGGAGATCAAGCAAGTTCGGATCAGTTGCAACATAGCGTGGGATGATGGTTGAAGACCGAAGGACTCGGATCATTCGGTATAACAATTCTACCCTCTTTACAATTTGTTAGTTTAGCTTTAATGGACGATCCGGGATAAAGTACGCGATAGCGCCAGTCGTAAAAGTTTTGTTCCGCATATCGGCGTCTGTTAGACGGCCGGGGCGCCGCCGCGTACTTACAGTTGTATCAGAGCCTCACCATTAAGCTATACTAAGTTGTGCTAACACGTTTAAAAGATCGATCGAACAGATTTCGCGAAATCACAATTTTCTGTACATGATGTTTCTGTTGATTTTTAAACTGTTCTAAAATTCATTTTAAGCATTTCAGAAAATCATGCAGGGTTTTTGAAGAATACTGGTGAAATTTGGGCACGTGATCCCACAAAACGACCGCTGATCTGCGGCCCAAACCATGGTTTGGCCGCTGATCCGCCGCGCTTTTGTGGGAACAGTGCGCCAAATTTTTTTCAGTGGTTTCTCATGGGAAATGGTGGTTTTTGGTATATGTCTTTTGGGCCAAAATTTTATTACTGTACACCAGATGCTTATGGGGCCCACTTCGGGAAATTTGCTCGATCGAAATTTTAAACTTGTTATTTTTCAGTACTTTCATTATATCTCCGACCGGGAATGTCATTTGATCGGTAAACCGCGTCTGATTGCTATAGTTCTTTTAGACGGGTTTGCGAACGTGATATTCGCGTTGATATTCTGTGTTGTGCTGTAATGTTGCGGATTTGTCGTGGTGGATAGCAGGGTGCAATGATAGTGTTGTTCAAATTTATTTGTACATTTGATATTGCGGGGCGAGCGTCCAACATGTGGACTGCCGTCACTGCCTGTTTGTATATTATTCTTTTGGGGCACGACCAGGTTGCGGTCGATGTACCTGTTGTACTATTTTTTTTGTACTAGGTTTATCCCGCGGTGGGGTGCACGAATAGCCGGGTTCTGGAGGACAACGGGTTCGTATCTCATGGCATTGAGAGGCAAAGGGACCTTACTGTAGAATTGGCAGACTATTCGCCGCACTCGTAGGGGGTACAGGTTGACCCAAGGAGGGGTGCTCAATTTACCGGATTCCGTGAAGTGCCGGGTATTCCATTCACTATGTTGTGGGGACTACCTCGCTTTAAGTTTTGGCGGGTAACTTGCCGCACCCGTAGGGGTCTAGGTTTTATTGCATAGGCTATCCACACGACCAGGGGAACGTCGGGTTTCAGTAGTGGCTCTGTGAAATCCGGGGATCCCAGATTATCTGTATTGTTCTGTGATGCTTATTACTTTTCTGTAATGTTGCATATTATCACGCCTGGAGCGATTATTGTATATTAGTATATATACTATTAGATGTTGTATATGTTTTACACCCGCGCTAGTCCAGTCCCCGCTCTGTCGTTAGTTAAGTAACCTAACGAGTGATGACGGGACCCAGTGGCAAATGCGGATGGCATATACGTACATTTTATTTTCGTTCTTTTCTGATGTGGTTGATTGATGGGACTGCATTGATTCTTATCAATGCAAAGATAAAACAAACCTATATTCGATGTTGTTGGAACAAATTTTAAAATTATTAAAAAGACGTTTCCTTTTGTTTTGCATAGCGGTATTCAGTTGGAATATCCTGCACCTCATTCCACGAGGAAAGAGTCGAGATCCCTTCACCGGGAGTGACTTCTTTAGCAAAAGGTTTTCGCTACTATATATTTTTATAAAGCTATTAGGTTCCTTCAACGAGATCAGGTTCATTACGTTAAAGGTTTTTCGCCAAAAACCAGCCGTAATCCTCCGTCGTTTCTTATGGATGGTCAGTAGTATTCAAGCTATGTTTGTTGGCCTACGTCAAGACATAGTGTTTGGTAGTTGCTGGGTATTCATTTGTTGCATAGATAGATGCATTAGTTTAAGTCAGACGTACACCTTGTTGGCCTACGTCAAGGGCTTGTACGATGACTTAAGTTGATCAGGACAACGACGGGTAGAACTTGACATGTTGCTTATGACTTGTTGGCCTACGTCAAGGTCATAAGAGCATGGGATAAAAATTACATCGGGAGTTTCAAACATACAAGAAACTTGCCAGACTTGCGCATACCTTCTGGAGTGTGTTGACTTGAGTGGCTTCCATCAAGTTATCATGCGATGATAGTTGGATCCCGATTCTCACTGATGAGTTGGTTTACTCTTCGGGTGACCCCGACTAATTCTTCTTTCAGGTTTGGAGGATAATTTGAGATAACAGTGGGAGGTTTCCTAATTAGATAAAGTGATAACCATTCTGATCTAGGTTTGAGTGCACGCAGAGTGTTTCTTTTCTCTCTCTCTTTGGCAGCAACCTTTGACCGACCCTAAACTATAACTCAGTGACCAAAGTTGACCGAATCTTCTTAAAATACTGGCTTTTGGATTGTCTATAATTGCATAAGTCATTGCAGCTCCTTCTTTTACCCTTTGTATTTCTCAGAACACCCCGTATCACTACGGACATCCACTTCCATTGGATAGATCCATCGTATGATTATATACGAACTCGAAGGGATTTCTTCGAGGATGGATCCAGGTTCAGGAGAAATAGAATTGGTTTATTCAATTGTCTTTTATTATCACCTTCTCTCAGGTTGCGAGGGCTCCTTGTTTTAGGAGAGTACATCTATTACGCTTTTTGGATAGTCTTATTCCAAACCATAGGCAGGTGCCGAAAGGTAGAGAATGAAGAAAACCAATTAGCCTAAGAAAGGTGTGCAAAAGGTAATATGTAAAGACAAGATAAAAGAATTAGAAAGAGGGCAAAGTAAATTGCGACTATTTACATTCAGACCAAACCACGTATTTCATCGCCACTCCTACTTCACCTTTGATTTCTCCAGAACAACCCGTATCACTACGAATATCCAATTCCATTGGATAAATCCATCATATGGTTATATACGAACTCGAAGGATATTTTTTCGAGGATGGATTCTGGTTCAGGAGAAATAGGAATAAGGTATTATTCAGTTATCTTTTATCATCACCTTCTCTCAAGTTGCGAGTACTCCTAGGATTAGGAGGGTACACCTATTATGCTTACTGGATATTCTTATTCCAAACCATAGGCTGGTGTCGAACGGTAGGGAAGGAAGAAAACAACTTAGCCTAATAATGATGTACAGAAGGTAACGACTAAAGACAAATAAAGGGAATTGGAAAGATGGCAGGGAAATATACGGTTAAAGTCATGATTTGGATTATGGAAGAGGCATTACTAGGAATACCAGGAAACCACTACAAAGCATATTTATGTTTCATATTCACTGTGCATTGATAATAGAAAACTGATTTCCCGATTGGATACTTACTCCAGGGTATGTATTTACCAGGAACGATTCTCACATCTGCATGGTTTTACAGATGTTGAGTGGGAGCAAGTTATTAGGAATTAGGTGATCATACTCATTATATCGGAATTCGTTGTAATTGGTGATATTTGGGAAAATCGCCTGGGTACAGTTTTTCAACCTACGATGCACAGGTTTTGAGTTATTCAACTCAGAGGACTTATACAGAGTATTGTATGTTGTCCAGTGTCCATCAGGACAAAGGGGTTGGTTCTCGTACTATATTCTGTTTACTTGTAACTTCTCTAGTTTTTAGACAAATGTTTCGAAGAAATATAATGTCTAAGTTTTGAGAAGTTATGGGTATAAGAATAAAGTAGAGTACCATGTATCGCAAGTATCGGGATTCTTCAAAGAAATCGAAGATGTAGATACTTGTGAAAGGTATTCAGTTGATAGTAATGGTTTTTGAGAAACTTGTTTCTCTTTCAGGTTACTCATAATTGGATGGATTCCTAAATTGAGTAATGCTGATTGGCCTCTCTCCATTAAGTTGATATGCACTGGAGACAGCTGTATGATTTGAATATGGTTCCAATTAAATTAGTGCATCTATTTCTATATTGGATATAGAATGGTTCATATCTTAGAGATGTTAAGATACAAGGAGTTGTACAGCTTATGTTTAAAATCAGACACTGGATAACTCAAGGCACGTTTCTGTAATGGCAGTTTGTGGGTTGACCCTAGCTTCGACGAGGGTTGATTTTCTACCATCCGGAAGATCAATAGTGATATTGTTCTTGACTCGCCACAGTTTTATTAAAATGGATTTTTTCAGAAAACAGTAGTGGGAGCATGGTAGAACTGGAAGTGATTCCAGAACCACAAACAATTACGGAAAGTTTAATAGGACTTATATATTCAATCAGGTTTGACATTCCAATAGCCACTCCGCAGATATGGTGGGTAACCTCAGACACCCGAGAGGTACTCCGGTAGCCTCAAGGACGGTGACAGGGAGGTTCTTGTTTACCCAGACTTGACACTACTGTTGTTCCAGACTATGAGACCTGGCAGAAGGAAATGTATAGTGTCGTTCTAAACTAGTTTTAGAAGTATACGTATATATTATTCTGCCAGAGGGTTATCGTAGTCAGTGGGAGCAGCGGAAGCATAGTGGGCAAATAGCTAGCGTCTATTTATAGACTTGAGCAGATATAGCGGAGATAGATCATCTGATTTTTGATGTAACAGTCATGGGTTTGACTTCATCAGAATAGGGGATGGATCTGTTAAGAAGGTAGTAAGGTGTGATGTCCTGGTATTTGGATGACATACACAGAATAGGAAGTAAAATTCCTATACTACGATCGGTTGTACTTTGGTCGTCACACAGTTGTTTATCCACAAAGGATATGGATATAATATAAAACATTCTGGTAACTAGATCTATGGTTTTAGATCTAGATTTGGGTATTTTCCCAATGTGGGTACTTTGACAATATTCTAATAGTATTTTAGAATAGATGACTCCGAGCATGGTGGTGTACCTGCAGGTGATGGAGTCACCCTCTCTAAAGGTGTCTTACAGACTAAAAGGGAGAGGGAAGTGCATGATTGGCAGATCACTTGCTTAGGCAATTGAGTCAACCGTGAGATGTCAAGTACCACACCAGATGTTGTTATTGCACTAGATGCAATAAGTTTATATTAATCCAATCCTGGAGAAACATTAGGAAGCAGTTTTAGAACATAAGTACATGTTCTACGGATTTGATGACGGCAGCCTCCTTCGGGAGACAGTTATTATTCCAGGGTTCAAAGGTGACATGGATGACAGAGTGATTGTCAGAGTTATAGTTTTCCCTCTGACGAGAGACAGTATTATGGACAGGTGGTCCAAGAGGATACTGTGGGAGGCATAGTGCGCAACACTGATTAGTTTCAGTGATCGATACAGTCTAAGAAGTTTGGATTTGGTGTTCATTTATGAGCTAGGTCCCGTCAGATATCCAGACATATTCTAAGACAGATATTACTCAATTCGGGAGATGGTTTTCTCCGCGAAGTTGAGATATAGAGAGATACAGAAAGAAACACCAGAGCGGATCCACTCACTGAGGCTATTTCTCGAATACAACAGTTTTGCAAACGAGCTTTGTGAAACTGATTAGTAGAGGAGTTGGATGCTCGGTAACACACGAGCTGTGAGTACACGACATCGCAATAATTAGCCTTAAGTGCAAGTGGGAGATTGTTGGATATAATGCCCTCTAAGTCAATTATTGGATCGCAGGTACGTGATTGCAATGATTGAGGTAGGACCTATACCGATAAAACAGTCTTACTCGAGATGATAGTATGCTATCTGGTTTGTCTTTATCATCATGATAGAGCCCATAGAATTCTTGTTTGACTGCCAGCAGTATGATGGCGATCATATATGTGGGAGCCGGGGTCTATAAGCACATCCTTAAAAGAGTCCCTAGTCGTGGGAGTTTCGAGATAGGGCATCGATACTCCAGAGTAGACTAGTGTATACAGTCGAGACCCCGACGAGGGGCGGTGGCCGGTCTCACAAGCCACTGGTGTCAGTTGGATCACCTATGATGTATACAGGTGCTCATTGGGTTATGAGTACACCGGACAGGACTCGCTGGGAACATGCTAGTTGGTATTATACATATCGTCAGATAGCAGTTCCCTGGTGACATGTGTACAGGTTAGTTCATCGACCTGAGGTCGTCATTTGTCTCGTGTGAGTTCCCACTGTGCTTTGATTTATACCCTACCACGGGTCAAAGGAGTCGTGCAAACAGGTATATTTTGGGTACAGTCCCGAGCCACATTGGAGGCAAGTGAGCGGATCTTCGGGGATTCGTCTCCCCCGGTATTGGGGGTGAGATCGCGCAGTGTTTAGGAGAGCCATTACACGAAATCCCTGGCCAGGGTAATCGAGATATACTGGTAGGCATACCAGTTGTATATCAGAGTGTTCTGGGCTGCTCTCTGACACGACTTATGCAGCTATTGGGGGTCTGACGTTTACCGACCCCCTAGGCCTAATATGCGATACTCATAGACGAATGTTCCGGACTGTACGGTTATTGTCACTGTCAAGCTCAGTAGGGTTTATAGATGAGTTCGCTCGTCAGCTTCCCTTCCAATCAATATATAGGCAAAACGTTACGTACAGCTAGTACCTCTGACGTGCTAGGGGTTATACCCAGTGCCAGTGTACTGATGAGTCATTAGAGTCCCCCACCGACACTTTCCCAAGTTCGGGCGAAACGTTGTAGAGGCCGTATGGGTTTATGGCAAGGTTCGGAAAATGCACGTGCGTTTTCGCATGTGTCAGTTTTCGGGCAGATAATACTGGTAGGCTTTGGTTTAAGCCGGAACCCAGTATTATATTGTGTAGATATAATATCTTTGTCTCAGTTGCATTTGTATTCGGTCGTAATACAAATGCGGGTATGTTTATACCGATACGGAGTTATCCTGAAATTCGTTTCGGGATGATTTTTGGAAGTTGCCAGTTTCCAATTTTCTATCAGCCGTATTTTGACATTCAGTTAAATACGGATTTTTCTTTTCGTCTTCTGAGTGAGTCATGCTTCTAGAAGGTTCTAGAAGTGATGACAAGGCTTGTGACTCACTTGGGTCATTAATGGTTCATTAATGATTGAGGATGACTATGTTTAATGTGATTGGTTCCATTTAATGATTTCTAGTGATTCATGCTTTGTTGTTAGTTTGTGATAAGCATGAAGGGATAAGGTCACCCTCCTCCTTGCTCCTACACTCACCCTCCTCCCCTCTTCATATAGTGGCCGGCCCCTCTTTGTTAGGCATGGGTTGTTCATTTTGATTTCATTTTGTGAGAAAAGATTATGATAACTAGTGTATGAAAATTTCCTAGTTCAATTTCCATTCACCCGATTCCAAATGGCAACTTCTGTTAACCGTTCGTCCATAGTCTTGGACGTAACGAGACAAAGTATTCTACCCATTCTCTACTTCATCTTGGTCGTCTCTTTTAGCAAACTTGACGAGCGAGTTGCCTCGGTTCAGAGGCGGGAGCCCGTTTAAAGATCCGTCGACGTGGTGCCACCTGGACGATGAGAACGGAGATCAAGCAAGTTCGGATCAGTTGCAACATAGCGTGGGATGATGGTTGAAGACCGAAGGACTCGGATCATTCGGTATAACAATTCTACCCTCTTTACAATTTGTTAGTTTAGCTTTAATGGACGATCCGGGATAAAGTACGCGATAGCGCCAGTCGTAAAAGTTTTGTTCCGCATATCGGCGTCTGTTAGACGGCCGGGGCGCCGCCGCGTACTTACATAATTGAGCAAAACAATGAAAAAGGGGTAAGCATTATGTTTAATTATATATCCGTCAAAATTAGTTTCGCATCAATCGGGTTTCAGGTCTGCTAGATACAGCCATTTCAATTTAAGTGTTCACTGCTGGAAATCCGATTTCAGAATTGGAAGTCCGTTTCGTAACACATTTTAATCTCAGTTGGGATTGTAATCAGGTGACGCTATAGTTGAACAAAATTTAAGTTTATCAGTTAGGTTTCCAACTCAATTGGCGGACTAGTAATATCCTATATCAACAGGGAGTTATAGTCAGGTTAAGTTCGATGTGTAAAATCTGTCACTGCAGAATTCAGCTGGACATGTCGACATTATAAAATGTGTTAAAAATATCATACAGAACAGGAATCCAATGAAACTAGTGGGGTAAGAAAGCTAACTCAATTTTCTACTTAAAGATATAGGGTTCCGCACATTCTAGCATTTGAATAAGGATAGACAGTGATTTAAAAATAAGGGTTAACTGGGATTTCTGCTCTGGACTGCAGTCCAGAACCGCAATCCTCCCAGATTTTCATTGTCACGACTCATTAAGATTTAGTGAACAAAATATATTACAGTAGATTATTACGTTAGCTTCGATATGAGTCCTGAGATGCCACAATCCGATCTTAATTTATTATAAATTTTACGGTTTAGCATGTACGAAAGTTTTCAGGTTTTACGACAGAAATCGGGACACCATCTTACGTGAGCAAACGACATTGTTTTGTAATTAAAATATTAAAGGATATTCATTATTACTCAGGCCATCTATTATGTTTACTTTCCATCATTTTAAGGGGATTTTCGGATTATGATTTGCACCGAACACTTATAATAATAATGAATCGCGATCGAAATAAAAAATATAATAGAATGAAGCATGTATTTAAACTTGCCTGATGAGTCGACGATTTCACAACAGCGACGATGACACAGGCGACGGATCGCACAAGCACGGCAATACAACAGTACGGGCGCAATCACGACACGGTGCGGCTACACATGGCTACGGTTCGGGCTTGGCCTCGGCGATGGAGCTCGATATTGTGCTTGATTGCTCGGTGTGTGCGACGGACGTGCGCTGGCGTTGCGACGGCCACTGCGTCGATGACGAAAATGGACACAATGATGGTGGAGGTGGCTTAGATGACGATAGCGGCGGTTGGAATAGCGGAGTTTCCGAAGATTGCAGGTGTTCGATGAAATGCCGGGGCTGTTTTGGCTTGAAGCTTAAGGCTTGGTGGTGGTGGTGGTTTGCAGGGCTCGTCGGCGGTGATGTGCAGTGGGGTTGCCGGAGGGCGTGTTGTTGCGGTTTGGTGTCGGAAGCTCGGGTGAGAGTGGAGCTCGGCTTGGCTTGGAGAGGAGAGGATGAAGGTGAGGCCCGGTGTTGGCGATGGTGCAGGTGGAGGTTGCAGGTGATGGAGGGGAAACTGGCGGCTCGTGAAAGGAGGCGAAGAGGTTGGTGGTCACCGGAAGAGTCGGGGATGCAGGCGAGGTCGCCGGTGAGGCGTGGGTTCTCGTCGGGGACGCGAGTTGCAGGGGTTGAGGCGGTAGAAGAGGGATGTGGTGTTGTCGGAGAGGGAGACGGGGGTGATGGAGAGGGTGAAGGAGACGACGACGAGATCGGTGGTGGTGGACGTGAGCGACGGCAAGGCAGACGAGGGCGCGGCGTGGGTTTAAGCTCACGTGCGGGAAGAGAAGAGGGAGAGAGGGAGCGAGAGGAGAGGAAGCGAGAGTGGGAGAGAGAGAGTGAGTGAGCGTGGGGGGAGAGAGAGCGAGAGAGCAAGAGGGAAGACGTTGGGCGAGGACATGGGGAAGTGGGCACGGGGAGCACGGAGAAGGACGTTGTGAGGAGGGCGCGAGTCGTGGGGATTCCTGGGTGGAAGACCATTGCGAGGGGGCACGGGAACGAGGGGGAACCGTTGGGGGCGAGGATAGGGTCGCGAGGCGCGGGTCGTGGGCGCGAGAGAAGCTGGGGCGAGTAGGGGAGAAAAGAGTGAGAAGGTGAAAACGAGGGAGGAAGAAGGGAAGAAGCGGGTCGGGTTTGGGGAAGAGTTTTGCGCCGGGGTTCTTGGGCTGGGCTCTGGAAAATAAATAAAAAGAGAGAGAGAGAGAAAGTGGGCTAGGCTGAGGGAAATAAAAAAGGAAAATGGAAATAGGGTTAGGGTTTTAAAATAAACCAAATAATTATAAATATAAATAAACAAATTTGTAAGCAACACTTTATATAAATACGGATATTGGCGTACAAAAGAACTGGGTATTACACGTTGCGTTAACAACTTTCTCCTGCTCTGCTAAGTCATTTCGTGTCGTGTTATGTTTATTTATTATAGGGTTGCCCTTGAATTGTATACGGAGACTAATCTTGTCATGCCTGTAGGGCGCAGATTAGTCCAAATCCATATATTAGATTTGGGATTTTGAACTTAGGATGTAGATCTCATATAAACAAGGTCCATCAGTTCATGGGATATATGTATTTAATCTAAAGATCGTTAGTCATATATGAGACTAAGATCGCCTTATGCGCGGTGAGAATATGGGCTCAACTGATCATCAGATCATATATGAATAGCACATGGATAGTATATGGAGACAACTCGCAGGGCAAAACATATTAGTTTAGGGACATCGCGGTCCAACGTTCCTATGTTTGGGACAAAGTTTTAGTGTAAGGACATTTCGGTCCAACATTCCCGTGTTTGGAACGAATATTAGTTTAAGGACATCTCGGTCCATTATCGCCATGTTTGGGGTGAATATTAGTTTAAGGATGTCTAGGTTCATTATCGCCGTGTTTAGGGTGAAGGAGTTGTTAGTTGTTGGGACCCACCACCTTTTTGAAGAGGTTGATGAATTACAATGACATATATCAGAGGTGCGGAAGGATGTACCCTTGAACCAAATCTTATATATGAGGGAAAAGGTAACAACGGATTTAAGGATCATCAGTCTTTTATGAAACTAAGATCAACTTAGAAAGTATAGGATGAAGATCATTAGTCGTATATGAGACTAAGATCAACTTGGATACCATGAGCATATGGGCTCAATTGATTTAAAATCAAAGAAGAAGCTTAAACTTCACAGACTTAGCCAATTTGAGGCTAAGATTGGGTTTCTATACCCCCAGCAGTGCTAAGCACTCGATCACGCAGCGCTATGGATATAATATCCAAATTTTGCTCTAGCGCTCACGTGAGTATCACGTGAGGTGCTCAGACTTGGGTGTTACCTGATCGGTGCTAAGCACTTGAACACTTTGAATATATGGTGCTAAGCACTTAGTTACAACGCTCACGTGCTATTACGTGAGGCGCTATATTTCTTGGCGCTCATTTGCTATCACATGAGGCGCTGAGTTTTTTGAGCGCCCACATATGTTTGATGTGAGGCACCGAGTTTTTAGGCCCTCACGTGTGTTTCACGTAAGGCGCTATCTTCTTCTTCTTTTGAGCGCTCACATGGATATCACGTGAAGCGTCAAGTTCTTAGAGATTTAATCTCTGGTAATATTTTTAGAGAAATTAAATCTCTGTTAATGGTATTTTGACCATTAACGATCACCAAATACTACTGTTTTGAGGATCTGGGATCATTCTTTAAGAACTAAGTTCTTGATTATGAAAGAACTAAGTTTCTGGAGATTATGAACTCTATCTTCTTCATGTTCTTCTCTCATGTTATTTTCAACCTTGTTCTTTCTTGAACCTTTGATTCTCAAGAACAAGATCTTCCCGATGAGAATTAAATTCTCAACTTGTGGGAGACTTGTCTTATGGATCTCAAATCCAGAGGAAAAACTAAGTTCTTTTGAAGGGTTAAACCCTTAAATATGATATAATAGGCAAATGAGATATTTTGATCTCTGTTTTTTCTTTACCTAGGGTTTGAGGGGAGAAAAATCTTCTTCTTTATTGAGAATTGAATTCTCTGTTGTTTTGTAGGAACTTTTGGAGAACTTTCTGTATTTTTTTTACAGAAGCTTATTGGGGTTTTTTTTTCTCTTTTTAGATTTAATCTCTTTACTTCTATTTATAGGAGAAGAGAAAAATCAATTTGTTAGAGAAAATCTCTCATTGAGAGATTATGATTGATTTCATAATCAATCGAAATGATCTTGAAGATCAACCGTGAATTTTATTCACCATTGGATTTTTAATTCAAGGGTTCTTTGTTTTACAGAGAAGATCATTCTTATTTATTTAAAAAAATTAGGAAAATATATTTCTAAGATAGAATTTAATTCTATCTGATGATCAGATGGCGATTTTATAATCACCGTTGGATCTTTGACCAAGGGTCCTCTGTTTAACAGAGAAGATTTTTCTAGTTTGAGAAAGATCAGGGAAATATTTCCCACATAGAATTTAATTCTATCAAATAGTTTAATTGGTGATATTTCATCACCATTGGATTTTAAATCTAAACATTCTCTGTTAGAGAAAGATCTGTCCATATTAGAAATATCAAAGAAAATATTTCCCAAATAAAATTTAATTCTATCACATAGAATTTAATTCTATCATATGAGAGCATTTTAAATTAGGGCGCTCACGTGCTATCACGTGAACGCTGCCATATACATATATGATAGCGGCGCTCACTTGCTTTGCAAGTGAGCGCTGTGAAAAGAACATGGTAAGGGAACTCACGTGTTTAACACGTGGGTGTTCACGTGTTTAATACGTGGGAGGGCTGTCATAGGATTTAAATTTATCTGAAGCTGCTACTCACTTGCTTTGTATATGAGTACTCACGTGTTTAACATGTGGGGGTTGCCCTATATTTTTTATAAAAGGAATAGCAAGTTTTGAGTCAAAATTTTTGGCTGGAAACCCCACCACTTTGCCCATGTAGGTCTGTACGTGGGTTAAATAGTGCAAAGTTATGCATCTCCATAGAATTGATGGCTTATGAGACAGGTTTAGAATCCTTGCCAGCTAAGGCTTTTTCATCTTCATAAGCCGTAAGGGTCTCAAGAAGGTTTTTCTCCTTATGAGTCGAGAAGATCTCATAGGCGCATATTCTCCTTATAAATCATGAGGATTCCTAAGTGTTCATCACCTTCGTGATTCGTAAGGATCTCACTCGGGTACTTTCTCTTTACAAGTCAAGAGGACCTGTAAGTGGCTTTGTCACTTCATGGTATGCAACTTTTGGCAAATGTGGCCCATGGATAGTATACAAGAGTCAGTCTTGACCTCCTTATAGGGAAATCGTGGCTTAGGAAACAAGTTGATATCCCCGTCACCTAGGGCTTTTCACCTTTATAGGTCATGGGGGTCTCATAAAGATCCATACGAGTTGAGAAAATCTTGCAAGTGTATCCTAACGTGAAATATAGATAACTCCTTTTTTTATAAGGGTCCGTTAGGTTTATGGTACTGGGTTAAGTCCATCGCACCGTTGCGTTGGCAAATATTTTCTTGACATGTAATCTCTTAGGTTGGTGCTCAAGTAGCCCCACGTCTGTCATGTCTCTGATCTCTTCTGAGGCTGGACAAGACGTATTCAAGTAGTCTTCTTAGATTGGAATAATCGTCTTACTATTAGCATATCCAGCGTTGGGTATTACCGTGGCGCTCTACTTGAGGTTAGGCTCGATTTGGAGCCCCCATGGGTCATAACCACACCCTTCTGGGTGGGATGACATCCATTGGTTTTTAGGCTTGCCATCAAGACCTGAAGCTAGGAATATACTGTCACTTCGCTTTTACTCTGATGATGTCACGTAGCTCCTTCACTGAAGAGGGGCAGATATCCATATGACCTCTAAACTGTATATATCGCCATCAAGGTCTGTAGTAAGGATTTTGCCGTTGCTCCACTTTTATTTGACCGTTGCGTCCGCACCCTGCTAGAATGAGGAAGAACGTCGAGATGATCTCTATGCTGTAGACGTTGCTATCGAGATCTGGAGCTTGGAATTTGCCATCACTCCATTTTTATTTGACCCTTGGGTCCTTGTTGACGTCGCATCTTGTAACATTTCAAAAAGATAAAATATTAATTTTGGGAATTTTTATAATTTAATATTATTTTATTGAATATTTTAATATTTGGTATTATTAAATACACATAAATAGGAAAAATTTGAGAAAAATTATGGAAAATTATGGAAAATTCTAAAATTGGGTAATTATTGGAATTATGGCATTTTTAGATTTTTATGATCATTTATATGCTAAATTAGTGCTAATCGCGATTAAAAATTTCTAATCGGATTTTTGGCGTTTTTGTGCAAAACATGCACATATCACTTTTTTCACACTTGTGCATTTTCTTGCCATGGTTTGTTTTGGGATTACTATTTGAGTGAGAAGGGTTTTAAAAGGAAAAAAGAAAAGGAAAAGAATAAAGAAATTGGTAGTTGGTGAGAGAGAGAGGTATGGGGTTCTTTGACTAAAGACTTAACCATTTCTCCCCTCATTTCCCTCCCTCTTCTCCCTTCTCCTGCTGCTGCTTCTGCACCTCATTTCCCTCCCCTCTTCAAGCTCCAAAACACCTCTAAAACAACCCCAAAACCCAATCTCCATTTCATTAAATGTGTGTACAAGCTCTTGATCTACACTTTGGACTAAAGAAGCAAGGATTTTGGCCACTAGGGACAACTCAAGAAAATTCTTGAGTTGCCAAATGAGGTATTTTCTGAATCATTAGCTTGGTTTTAGCATTTCCTTTACCCCATGTTTAGTTTAGAACCGATATTGTTGATTTTGTGGAGTTAAAGATAACCTAGCTAGGGTTTGAGGAAATTTTGTGTTGTAATATGAAATTGAGCTCAGTTGAGGTTATATAAACACCTTAGTGTATGAATTGAGACCCTAACCTGAGAGTTGAAACCCGAAATATGGATTTAGAAACCGATATCGGAAAATTTATGGAATCTGTGAAGGGTATATTGAATCTGCTATCACCCGAGACACCCTAAAATAAAATTGAATGGACAGTGACATGTGCAGGCACCCAGGAAGCTAACCCCAAGACCCCAGCCCCTAACTCCCTTACCCGGCTGCCAATTAATCCCAATTGGCCGCAATTTGCGTCCTGGGTCCAACCATTTTGCCTCGTGTTGGTTCTGTAGCTCCTACATGTTTATGTTAGACCCCTGGTATATTTATATTTGTATAAATTGACCTAGGGTGAAATCTGGGACATATTTCCTAAGTTGCTGTTTTGGATTCGTATTACCGTATTCCGTATTTTTAATTCCGCATCTGTGTCTTGTGATTTACCTCAACTATTTGGCGTTTATACGACGATATAGAGGATTTATTGATGGTTTTGAAGGCGTGCCATAGGTTCTAACCTATAGGCCCCTTATCGTATCGTTTTGGATTTCGTGTGCCGTTTTAGCTTTGATTTGGTTTTAATGCGCATATACGACACTTTGATGTGTAGGTACCACATGAAGACTTCGGGATGACAAGCAAACGCGTGGTGGCATCGAAAGATAAAGACGCAGGTGAGTAGATTATATCTACAGGGGGAAGTCGGGTGGATGGCGTATAGCACCCCCGCAGTCCGTAGTATATATATATATATATAATAGCTAGGTGTACTATGGATAGTGTAGGGTTAGAAGTGTCTAGTGTAGTTCATAGTCGCGAACCCTAGAATGGATTTGCACCTACACGTACATCCTTGCATATTCATTATACTTGCAGTGTGTTTGATGATATTGGATGACATTGGAGATGAGTCGATGATGTTGGGCATGGTGCCGTGAGATCGGTGATTTGATGTGATTCGTATTTGGGGATACGATACATGATCTCTAGCGGGCCTTGGGACGTGTGCTTGCACACGCAGTAGTTTGATGGTATCAGTTGTACAGACTTAGATCAGTACCCCAGATTATATGATATGATGATAAGTGATACCTGAAATGTGATGAGATAGTGTGATATTGACCCGTACCCAGCTATTGGGATGCCGCACGACGATTTACCGTATGAGCTTTACATAGATGATAGATCCGCACTCTTGACTTGAGGATGTCATATGATATACTGTATCGTACGCGATACTATTGAGGCGGAATCACCGACTATTATATCTATATATATATCGACTCAGATGTTAGGCGGTTTCCTTACCTGTAGCTCAGCTTGTTAGTCAGCCGTATAGTTTAGCGTAGTTGTTAGATTAGATTAGACTCTTACCTATTTCAAAACTAGCGGATCGTGGGTATTTTAAAAGACAGGTCAAGGGATCTACGGATATTTCAAAAGGCGTATCTTTTCATAAAAATACCGTAGCCCCTATTTTCAAAACCCCATGATTTGTGTTATTTCAAAAGGCACCATTTGTAGGACTTATATTAGATTAATGCAGATTAGTTTTAGTTACGTCTAGTTTCAGCTCCCACTCATTTTTGTGGTTCGCTTTGCATCGCATTCTTATATTATATTTCACACTCTATTATTGATATCATGCTGTTAGGACACCAGCACCATTACCGATGATGCGTATGTACCACGTACACTTACTTGCCGGCTCGCACACATCTTCATCGGTAATTGCCATGTCACGTACACCTTAGAAAATATTATTGCTTGATATAGCCTTTTAGCTAATAGTTTAGACATTGTAGTTATTTCCTGCTATTTCATGCATACTGTTATTCATTGTTATGCCGCATTCATGGATTCTCATGCATATATTCACTATTTTACGTGTTATTGAGGTTTTGGATTTGGATTTCCGTGAGATTTTCTGGATTTGGAGGAAAACCGCAAAAACACAAATAAACATTTTCTCTCTTTTAAAATAAAAAGTGCGGTTTTCCCATGATGTATGAGTCGTCCACCATGAGTTTGCTGATGGATTTGGAAACCCGATTCGAAGAGACGGATGAACCGTTTCGGGTACATGGCGGGCCCGGTGCGGTACCCCGGGGCAAGATGAATGTGGTGATGACGTTGAGCCTGGCAGGGGAGCACTACCGACCGGTGATTTTACCCGACGCGTCGGATATCCGGAGGATACCGTCGTGGTCTTGAGATGGTTGGTAGGGGCCGGTCTGGACTGACGGCGCCCTAGATTTTGTGGTTGAGACTTGAGATATCGAGATATTGGGATTACGTTTTGTGCCGATGCTAGGCACAGTTTTATGCTGATTTCATTATGATACCTCATTTTAAAAATACAAAGGAAATCTCACTAATTTATGAAAACAGTTTCTTCATGTACATGTATTCTGCTTTCATGCATTCATATCTCATTCATATGATATATTGCTACCTGAGGCACTGGCACAGGCACATGAGATTACACTCGGGTTAGATATTTACCCTAGCCTTGTTATAGGCTGCATGTTGTATATTGAGGATTTTATATACTGATCGTTTTGACCTAGGATTATGTCTTGCTTTCGGTTTCTGCTTGTAGATATTCTCTATTCACGAGTTGGCAACTCACCCCCGTTGTGCCACAGTTCTTGCAGGTTCTGCCGTACAGGTTCCTTTGCGGCATTTCTGGCACATTGCTTCCTTACGGGTGAATTGCATTTGGTAGGTGGGTTCTTTTGCATCAAGAACCACCATTGTACTTGTATTATTCTTTGTATCTAGAATTCCATCAACCAAAACTTGTATATTGTTTCAGACTTAGACATTAGTGATGTATTATTCGACCTTAGAGTCGCGCTTACCAGTATTACGGTTTTCATGTTATTATGAGTTTTATTTTGAGTTTTGATCCTCGCCCTTCGGCGTTGTATATTATTATTGCTTGTGTGGTTGTGACCGTCGATTGACGAAGAGCTAGCTCCCGCTTGGGGATGCCTTTTTCATTGCATATATATATTATTCTTGTTGTACCCCGTTCGAGGCCCGTATTTACAAAAGAAACTCTGCCAAAAAATTTTTAGAAAAGACTTTACCTTTTAAAAATGCACATTTGGCTTAGTTATTTAAAAACCTTGACTTCAAACTTGTTTTTCCTTCACTTCTTTAAAAACCAGTTTTCTTTACTTACTCTTAAAATGGTTTTAGATTTCTAGGCTTTTGGCTTACTTGGATCAGAGGAAGTCCTATAGACTTCTTATGGTTCAAGGGCCAGTCACGTGCTCTTTCGGGTCGTGACAAAGTTGGTATCAGAACGCTAGGTTGACCTTGGTTCAAGTCTAAGTTTGACTATGTAGAGCCTAGGGCGTGTATATATATACGGAACTTAGGCTTGACCTTACGGAACTTAGCCTTAGTCGAGGGGGTATTAGACTCGAACTTTCGTCGTATAGGATGACCCTTGGTTGATGGAATAGGTGACTAAAGTAGAGTGACGTACCGTGGGTATGTTCCGCGGCATACTTACGACACGCCACTCCGCTTAAGAAACCTTAGGATGTACATATTTCCGAGATTAGTGATTCTCTTCATATCCATGATTATACATCCATTTGAGATCCTCGATTCTATTAGTTTCATGATCATACCTTTATTGATGCTGTTCCTTCTTATGATCATGTATCCACTCTGGATTTGTTGTTCTCTTTCTTCCTTTGATCTACTCTCTTCGATACTCGATTGAGGTTCCTGTCGCCATGTTTGAGCGCAGTTTGGGCTGCTGCTAGGTTTACGGTCAGGGCGAGCTCGTCTGGTACGAGGGCTGACCATTGTGTTTTCCGGTGACATGGGAACATCTCGAGTTGGTATTGATGATTGGGACCTATAGTAGAGGCGAGTGCTTGGCTTTGCACCGGATGATCGGGCCATTGTTAGAGCTGCCAGTTGAGAGAGGACTGTTGATGTACAGCATACCTTAGAGATTATGATGTCGCCTACCGTGCAGACAGATGGACCAGCTGTTGCTGGGATTGACAGGATGTCGCTTCCGGAGCTTACGAGCTGAGATTTTCAGAGCTTCCAGGCAGATATGAGACAGATGATAGCTAGTCTACCCGATTTGAGAGACGGAGGTGATTCGTCCGATTTATGTGCCGGAGCGGGCCCAATTGAGTTGAAGATTTTCAGTGTGGAGAGTCTTACTCAGATCTAGAGCAGACCGATTCAGAGATGACCGCCAATGTATCGCCTATCCTGGATGATTGAGGCGCTGTTCGGCGTACAGGCAAATGAGCCAGTTGTTGCTGCAAATGACGAGATATCGCCCAGATGGTTGGAGCTACTGTAGCATGAGTACATACTTAGAGAGATGATAGCGAGTCGCTAGTCACCTGAGGATGAATGACTAGGACAGGTGTTCGTTCGCTTACCCCGATGCGAGGCCATCAGATAGATTGTTTCCAGCTAGAGACGACTTCACGCAGATTCGTTGAGAGTCGATAGAGATGATCGAATGTCAGAAGCCCATTTTCCAAGTTTAAAGTATACGGAAAGACATGCAGGTGATTTTATGGACCCTCTAGAAGAATGAAACCCTAACTCGACATAATGACCGTATGAAAGCCTTTGAACCTTAGGGTTTGCGGTAGTTCTGCGGCGCCATTAGTGAGGCTTGGGTTTGCCCTTCTACGGCTGGACCACCGACGCTGTGGCATGTACTCGATACTATTAAACTGTACTCACGATGTTGATCTCTTGGGGGATTATAAGGTTCTGACGAGTCGATCGAATGTTTCGACATCATTCGGATATCATGTGATGGGATGCATTGCTTGGGAGACTCCAGATACGAGTATAGCCGTTGGAGCACGGTCCATGCAGCCACGATGAACCGAGTCCAAATCAGTCGACATTGAAGCAGAGTGAATAAAAGAGTTCGCAAGAGATTTCGACGAGATAACGTTCCACTCCGCTGACATCAGAGATGTGATACGCACCCAGAGGCGTTGTATATGGATATATCTTCCAGAAAGAAGCGCGATAAGTATGTAGCTGTTCCGCAATAAGAATTAGCTTCAGCAATGGATGGTGACTTCCGGGCAACTCGGCAGGAATGAGATTTGAGAGAGAAACCTCGACAGGACCTTTATGGAAAACGATACGAGAAGACCTAGACCCAGGAGTGGTCATATTGCGCATAACCAGCAGGCCAGAGTTGGCATGGCCGACGAGATAGTTGACCAGATTTGGATAAAGGAACTTACCCAGATGCGTTGCAAATCGATCAAGGACGGACGAGTATTGAGTATTCCTCCGATGGTTGGGACGTGTTCCCGAGGACCTGTTCGGCCTGACATCTTCTACAGAATGGTGAAGCTACAGAGTACGCGATTTCGAGTCCATGCGAAAGACTTCAGATTGACCGTGGCCGAGAACAGTGCAGAGCGTAGATAGTATGCCATGACGTCGAAGTGGACGGAAATTCAGACAAGTGGAACCAGAGGTTCGGGCGAGACGCTGACGAGCTGTCATTACTTCCCGTCGAGACCAGAGGTCAGATATGCTTACAGAGGTGTTGGGATGCGACCAGATTCCGAGAAATGTTATGCTGAGGACACAGATGTCCATTGAACAAAAAGAGATTATGCAAGAGAGCCAGCCTTCATACAGTTCGGCATAGGCAAGATCGGAAGAGACCTTGAGCAGGATTCCTTCCAGGACATTGCTGCAATGATGTTGCACCCAGGATCAGATGTGCGATGTGCATTCAGAGAGCCAGAGGCCGACGCCAGTGATATGCTGCTTTATGAGTGGTCATGAGGATTGACCGAGAGACGACCAGAGAAGTGCCAGAACGGAATCGTCCCCGTTAGCACACCTGACAGGGCCGATGAGCCGATGGATTGTGAGATATGGATCCGCAGAGAAGATAAGGACCCAGAGACAGAGGACGCCAGATCGTGAGCAAGAGGCAAGTAAATATCTTGCGCTGCTAGCAGTGGATCCACCGACTCCTTCTCGACCTCGAAGGAGGAACTACCGACGACGGTATTTATGATTTGTGATTTTGTGATTCGATTTTCACGTATCCGTCGTTTTGGATTTTGGTATTTTGGGCGTTCTATTGCATGATTTAGTTTTGATGACTGAGTTTCATGATATTGTTTCATGCACCCACTGGATATTATATTTTTGCGCATAAGTTATTACATTCGAGGTATTGATTGTGATTTCACGCCTTTCCTATACAGTGATTTGATTTACACTTCCAGCATAGTTTTCATGCACCTTTAGTGTTTTGATATACGATTTTGGTGCACGCCAGATGCACTAAATCGGGATTCTTCGTGCATGTCCCATGCACCTGATTTTTTTTTCTGTCAGGCATACACGTTGCCTACGACAGATGTTTCGTGCACACCAGTTGCACCTAGATGTTGTTTTGTACACCTGTTTGACACATATATGGATTTTGATTCCTTGCGCACCAGACGCACAGGATATTTTTATATATGCATTTTGGGGATTGATTTCTAGTAGAGCAGTACATTTTTATGATATTCGCTATGTATTGATGTTTTCGGAGCTCCGACAAACTGGATTTTTACTGAAATGTTTTAGTATTGGGGGTTTAAATTTAAATTCGGGGACCGAATTTCTTTAAGGGGGGGAGATTGTAACATTTCAAAAAGATAAAATATTAATTTTGGGAATTTTTATAATTTAATATTATTTTATTGAATATTTTAATATTTGGTATTATTAAATACACATAAATAGGAAAAATTTGAGAAAAATTATGGAAAATTATGGAAAATTCTAAAATTGGGTAATTATTGGAATTATGGCATTTTTAGATTTTTATGATCATTTATATGCTAAATTAGTGCTAATCGCGATTAAAAATTTCTAATCAGATTTTTGGCGTTTTTGTGCAAAATATGCACATATCACTTTTTCACACTTGTGCATTTTCTTGCCATGGTTTGTTTTGGGATTACTATTTGAGTGAGAAGGGTTTTAAAAGGAAAAAAGAAAAGGAAAAGAATAAAGAAATTGGTAGTTGGTGAGAGAGAGAGGTATGGGGTTCTTTGACTAAAGACTTAACCATTTCTCCCCTCATTTCCCTCCCTCTTCTCCCTTGTCCTGCTGCTGCTCCTGCACCTCATTTCCCTCCCCTCTTCAAGCTCCAAAACACCTCTAAAACAACCCCAAAACCCAATCTCCATTTCATTAAATGTGTGTACAAGCTCTTGATCTACACTTTGGACTAAAGAAGCAAGGATTTTGGCCACTAGGGGCAACTCAAGAAAATTCTTGAGTTGCCAAATGAGGTATTTTCTGAATCATTAGCTTGGTTTTAGCATTTCCTTTATCCCATGTTTAGTTTAGAACCGATATTGTTAATTTTGTGGAGTTAAAGATAACCTAGCTAGGGTTTGAGGAAATTTTGTGTTGTAATATGAAATTGAGCTCAGTTGAGGTTATATAAACACCTTAGTGTATGAATTGAGACCCTAACCTGAGAGTTGAAACCCGAAATACGGATTTAGAAACCGATATCGGAAAATTTATGGAATCTGTGAAGGGTATATTGAATCTGCTATCACCCAAGACACCCTAAAATAAAATTGAATGGACAGTGACATGTGCAGGCACCCAGGAAGCTAACCCCAAGACCCCAGGCCCTAACTCCCTTACCCGGCCGCCAATTAATCCCAATTGGCTGCAATTTGCGGCCTGGGTCCCACCATTTTGCCTCGTGTTGGTTCTGTAGCTCCTACATGTTTATGTTAGACCCCTGGTATATTTATATTTGTATAAATTGACCTAGGGTGAAATCTGGGACATATTTCCTAAGTTGCTGTTTTGGATTCGTATTTCCGTATTCCGTATTTTTAATTCCGCATTTGTGTCTTGTGATTTACCTCGACTATTTGGCGTTTATACGACGATATAGAGGATTTATTGATGGTTTTGAAAGCGTGCCATAGGTTCTAACCTATAGGCCCCTTATCGTATCGTTTTGGATTTCATGTGCCGTTTTAGCTTTGATTTGGTTTTAATGCGCATATACGACATTTTGATGTGTAGGTACCACATGAAGACTTCGGGATGACAAGCAAACGCGTGGTGGCATCGAAAGATAAAGACGCAGGTGAGTAGATTATATCTACAGGGGGAAGTCGGGTGGATGGCGTATAGCACCCCCGCAGTCCGTAGTATATATATATATATATATGATAGCTAGGTGTACTATGGATAGTGTAGGGTTAGAAGTGTCTAGTGTAGTTCATAGTCGCGAACCCTAGAATGGATTTGCACCTACACGCACATCCTTGCATATTCATTATACTTGCAGTGTGTTTGATGATATTGGATGACATTGGAGATGAGTCGATGATGTTGGGCATGGTGCCGTGAGATCGGTGATTTGATGTGATTCGTATTTGGGGATACGATACGTGATCTCTAGCGGGCCTTGGGACGTGTGCTTGCACACGCAGTAGTTTGATGGTATCAGTTGTACTAGACTTAGATCAGTACCCCAAATTATATGATATGATGATAAGTGATACCTGAAATGTGATGAGATAGTGTGATATTGACCCGTACCCAGCTATTGGGATGCCGTACGACGATTTACCGTATGAGCTTTACATAGATGATAGATCCGCACTCTTGACTTGAGGATACAAACAACAACAACAACAACAACTGAGCCTTTTATCCCAAGCATAAGGGGTAGGCTACATGAACCAACATGAGAATCACGCCGGGTCCAACACATGAATCCTCTGTCTCCACTCACTTCTATCGAACAATATACTTTCATTGAGTCCTTTGGCAACCATATCGTTTCGTATCACTTCCATCCATGTTTTCTTCGGTCTCCCTTTTGCCTTTTTGCCATTACCCATATCGAGAGTATCTATTCGTCGAACCGGTGCTTCCATAGGTCTGCGTCGCACATGACCAAACCATCTAAGCCGGTTTTCCCGCATCTTCTCCTCCACGGGTGCTACACCAACTTTTGCACGAATATCCTCATTTCGTACCTTATCTTTTCTAGTGTTACCGCACATCCAACGAAGCATACGCATCTCCGCTACGTGCATCTTCTGTGTATGATGCTTTTTAGGAGCCCAGCATTCTGTACCATATAATAAGGCAGGCCGAATAGCGCTCCGATAAAACTTCCCTTTCAATTTTAACGGAAAGTTACGATCACACAAAATCCCTGTTGCACTCCTCCATTTCAACCAACCAGTTTGGATCCTTTGATTAACATCACTATCGATCTCCCCATTCCTTTGGATGATGGAACCTAGATATCTAAACTGATCGCTCGGTGATATCTCTTGCCCTTCCAATGTTATACCAATATGGTTTTGATTTCTCTGGCTACTAAATTTGCAGTGCATATATGCTGTCTTGGACCTGCTCAATCTGAATCCCCGAGATTCCAATGTTTGTCTCCATAATTCCAATTTGGCATTAACCCCTGCTTTCGTCTCATTTACTAGAACAATATCATCAGCGAATAGCATGCACCAAGGGACTTCATCTTGGATAGTTCTAGTAAGCTCATCCATCACGATGGTAAATAGGAAAGGACTTAATGCAGATCCTTGATGTAAACCAATAGTAATCGGAAAATCACTTGTTAAGCCACCGCAAGTTCTGACATTTGCCACTACTCCGTCGTACATATCCTTGATTATGTCAATATACTTGACGGGGACCCCCTTTTTCATCATTGTCCCCCATAATACCTCTCTAGGTACCTTGTCGTACGCTTTTTCTAAATCAATAAATATCATATGCAAATCTCTTCTCCTCTCTCGAAAGCGCTCGACAAGTTGACGAAGCAAATGAATCTCCTCTGTCGTCGATCGTCCAGGCATGAACCCAAATTGGTTCTCTGTTATCTTAATATCCTTCCTTAGCCTGTGTTCAATCACCCTCTCCCAAAGTTTCATGGTGTGACACATTAGTTTTATTCCACGGTAGTTTGAGCAACTTTGAATGTCACCCTTATTCTTGTAGATAGGTACAAGGATACTTTTCCTCCATTCATTTGGCATCTTTTTTGTCTGCCAAATCTTATTAAACAGATCTGTCAGCCATTTAACGCCTATTTCGCCTAAGCATCTCCAAATCTCGATAGGAATCCCGTCAGGACCAACCGCTTTTCTTATACCCATTCTGTTCAAAGCTTCTTTAACCTCAGTAAGTCTTATTTTACGCATGAAATCACGATTTATATCTTGAGATTGAATGACAAGTCCATCCAAATTCTCAGTAAAGCTCTCATTGAACAATTTATCAAAATAATCTCTCCATCTTTCCTTGATATCCTCATCGCGAACTAAAACCTTCTGATTTTCATTTTTGACACACTTCACTGCACATAAGTCTCTAGTCTTCCTTTCCCGCATTCGAGCAATCCGGTATATATCATTTGCAGCCTCTTTAGTGTCTAATTTCTCGTACACCTCCTTGTAGACCTTAGATTTAGCTTCCCGAACAGCTTTCTTAACTTCCTTTTTAGCCATTTTGTACTTCTCAAATCTCTCCACATCTCTACTTTTCTTCAAATCTTTATAAGAATCCCTTTTAATTTTAATAGCAGCCTTTACATCTTCATTCCACCATGATATGTTCTTAGATGGTGGAGCACCACCTCTCGACTCACCAAGTAGATCTCTAGCTACTTTCTTGATACAACTAGTCATTTTGTTCCATGTTTTGTCTGGATCATCTTCCGACTGCCAATCCGCTTCTTGTACTACACGATCTATAAAAGCCTTTTGATTACCTTCTTTCAATCCCCACCATTTAATTTTAGGCTCTACCTTACGTCTAATCTTTCTAGGTTCTCTTCTAAATCGAAAATCTAGAACTAAAAGTCTATGTTGAGTAGTTACACTCTCACCTGGCACTACCTTACAGTCGATACAACAACCTCTATCTATTCTTCTCGTCAGAAAAAAGTCTATTTGACTAGCATTTGATCCGCTTCTAAAAGTGATAATGTGGGACTCTCTTTTCCTAAACCAGGTGTTTGCTAAGATCAAGTCATAAGATAAAGCGAAATCTAGAATCGAGTCACCTACTTCATTCCTTTGTCCGAAACCAAAACCTCCATGGATAGTATCAAACCCACTACGACTAGTACCTACATGTCCATTAAGATCACCACCAATAAATAACTTCTCTCCACTAGGTATACTTTGCACCACCTCGTCTAAATCCTCCCAGAATAGACGCTTACTAGCGTCATCAAGACCTATCTGTGGTGCATAAGCACTAATAACATTAAAGATCTCTCCACCTAGAATTAGCTTAACCAGTAAAATTCTATCACCTTTTCTCCTAATCTCAACTACATCCTCAAGCAACCGTCTATCTATGATTATACCTACCCCATTACGATTTTTATCTCTACCCGTATACCAAAGCTTATAACCCCAAGGCTCTATGACTCTACTCTTTTCACCTACCCACTTAGTTTCTTGCAAACACATAATACCAACTCTCCTCCTAATCATCACCTCCACTAATTCTATTAGTCTACCCGTAAGGGAACCTATGTTCCAGGAAGCTAGACGGATCCTATGAAACCCTTGCTTATTTGTCACTACACCCGGGGTCCGATGTAGCGCGCCGTCTCTGGATGACGACCCTTGCTTATTTGTCACTACACCAGGGGTCCGATGTAGCGCGCCGTCTGTAGACGACGACCCTTGCTTATTTGTCACTACACCCGGGGTCCGATGTAGCGCGCCGTCTCTAGACGACGACCCTTGCTTATTTGTCACTACACCCGGGGTCCGATGTAGCGCGCCGCATCTGGACGACGACCAAGCCCTTGCATATTTAATACTACACCCGGGATCCGATGTAGCGCGTCGCTGAGTAGGGGACGCCCCAACGATATTCTTGTAATGGTTCATGTCATAGAATGTGACAAAGTTTTCCGTTGGCTGTCACAAGCCTACCACAACCCTCACCCTTTCTCATCTGGACTTGGGACCGGCAACGGTGGGTTTCACTCTTGACTTGAGGATGTCATATGATATACTGTATCGTACGCGATACTATTGAGGCGGAATCACCGACTATTATATCTATATATATATCGACTCAGATGTTAGGCGGTTTCCTTACCTGTAGCTCAGCTTGTTAGTTCAGCCGTATAGTTTAGCGTAGTTGTTAGTTTAGATTAGACTCGTACCTATTTCAAAACTAGCGGATCGTGGGTATTTTAAAAGACAGGTCAAGGGATCTACGGATATTTCAAAAGGCGTATCTTTTCATAAAAACACCGTAGCCCCTATTTTCAAAACCCCATGATTTGTGTTATTTCAAAAGGCACCATTTGTAGGACTTATATTAGATTAATGCAGATTAGTTTTAGTTACGTCTAGTTTCAGCTCCCACTCATTTTTGTGGTTCGCTTTGCATCGCATTCTTATATTATGTTTCACACTCCATTATTGATATCATGCTGTTAGGACACCAGCACCATTACCGATGATGCGTATGTACCACGTACACTTATTTGCCGGCTCACACACATCTTCATCGGTAATTGCCATGTCATGTACACCTTAGAAAATATTATTGCTTGACATAGCCTTTTAGCTAATAGTTTAGACATTGTAGTTATTACCTGCTATTTCATGCATACTGTTATTCATTGTTATGCCGCATTCATGGATTCTCATGCATATATTCACTATTTTACGTGTTATTGAGGTTTTGGATTTGGATTTCCGTGAGATTTTCTGGATTTGGAGGAAAATCGCAAAAACACAAATAAACATTTTCTCTCTTTTAAAATAAAAAGTGCGGTTTTCCCATGATGTATGAGTCGTCCACCATGAGTTTGCTGATGGATTTGGAAACCCGATTCGAGGAGACGGATGAACCGTTTCGGGTACATGGCGGGCCCGGTGCGGTACCCAGGGGCAAGATGAATGTGGTGATGACGTTGAGCCTAGCAGGGGAGCACTACCGACCGGTGATTTTACCCGATGCGTCGGATATCCGGAGGATACCGTCGTGGTCTTGAGATGGTTGGTAGGGGCCGGTCTGGACTGACGGCACCCTAGATTTTGTGGTTGAGACTTGAGATATCGAGATATTGGGATTACGTTTTGTGCCGATGCTAGGCACAGTTTTATGCTGATTCCATTATGATACCTCATTTTAAAAATACAAAGGAAATCTCACTAATTTATGAAAACAGTTTCTTCATGTACATGTATTCTGCTTTCATGCATTCATATCTCATTCATATGATATATTGCTACCTGAGGCACTGGCACAGGCACATGAGATTACACTCGGGTTAGATATTTACCCTAGCCTTGTTATAGGCTGCATGTTGTATATTGAGGATCTTATATACTGATCGTTTTGACCTAGGATTATGTCTTGCTTTCGGTTTCTGCTTGTAGATATTCTCTATTCATGAGTTGGCAACTAACCCCCGTTGTGCCACAGTTCTTGCAGGTTCTGCCGTACAGGTTCCTTTGCGGCATTTCTGGCACATTGCTTCCTTACGGGTGAATTGCATTTGGTAGGTGGGTTCTTTTGCATCAAGAACCACCATTGTACTTGTATTATTCTTTGTATCTAGAATTCCATCAACCAAAACTTGTATATTGTTTCAGACTTAGACATTAGTGATGTATTATTCGACCTTAGAGTCGCGCTTAGCAGTATTACGGTTTTCATGTTATTATGAGTTTTATTTTGAGTTTTGATCCTCGCCCTTCGGCGTTGTATATTATTATTGCTTGTGTGGTTGTGACCGTCGATTGACGAAGAGCTAGCTCCCGCTTGGGGATGCCTTTTTCATTGCATATATATATTATTCTTGTTGTACCCCGTTCGGTGCCCGTATTTACAAAAGAAACTCTGCTAAAAAATTTTTAGAAAAGACTTTACCTTTTAAAAATGCACATTTGGCTTAGTTATTTAAAAACCTTGACTTCAAACTTGTTTTTCCTTCACTTCTTTAAAAACCAGTTTTCTTTACTTACTCTTAAAATGGTTTTAGATTTCTAGGCTTTTGGCTTACTTGGATCAGAGGAAGTCCTATAGACTTCTTATGGTTCAAGGGCCAGTCACGTGCTCTTTCGGGTCGTGACAAAGTTGGTATCAGAGCGCTAGGTTGACCTTGGTTCAAGTCTAAGTTTGACTATGTCGAGCCTAGGGCGTGTATATATATACGGAACTTAGGCTTGACCTTACGGAACTTAGCCTTACGGAACTTAGCTTTAGTCGAGGGGGTATTAGACCCGAACTTTCGTCATATAGGATGACCCTTGGTTGATGGAATAGGTGACTAAAGTAGAGTGACGTACCGTGGGTATGTTCCGCGGCATACTTACGACACGCCACTCCGCTTAAGAAACCTTAGGATGTACATATTTCTGAGATTAGTGATTCTCTTCATATCCATGATTATACATCCATTTGAGATCCTCGATTCTATTAGTTTCATGATCATACCTTTATTGATGCTGTTCCTTCTTATGATCATGTATCCACTCTAGATTTGTTGTTCTCTTTCTTCCTTTGATCTACTCTCTTCGATACTCGATTGAGGTTCCTGTCGCCATGTTTGAGCGCAGTTTGGGCTGCTGCTAGGTTTACGGTCAGGGCGAGCTCGTCTGGTACGAGGGCTGACCATTGTGTTTTCTGGTGACATGGGAACATCTCGAGTTGGTATTGATGATTGGGACCTATACTAGAGGCGAGTGCTTGGCTTTGCACCGGATGATCGGGCCATTGTTAGAGCTGCCAGTTGAGAGAGGACTGTTGATGTACAGCATACCTTAGAGATTATGATGTCGCCTACCGTGCAGACAGATGGACCAGCTGTTGCTGGGATTGACAGGATGTCGCTTCCGGAGCTTACGAGCTGAGATTTTCAGAGCTTCCAGGTAGATATGAGACAGATGATAGCTAGTCTACCCGATTTGAGAGACGAAGGTGATTCGTCCGATTTATGCGCCGGAGCGGGCCCAATTGAGTTGAAGATTTCCAGTGTGGAGAGTCTTACTCAGATCTAGAGCAGACCGATTCAGAGATGACCGCCAATGTATCGCCTGTCCTGGATGATTGAGGCGCTGTTCGGCGTACAGGCAAATGAGCCAGTTGTTGCTGCAAATGACGAGATATCGCCCAGATGGTTGGAGCTACTGTAGCATGAGTACATACTTAGAGAGATGATAGAGAGTCGCTAGTCACCTGAGGATGAATGACTAGGACTGGTGTTCGTTCGCTTACCCCGATGCGAGGCCATCAGATAGATTGTTTCCAGCTAGAGACGACTTCACGCAGATTCGTTGAGAGTCGATAGAGACGATCGAATGTCAGAAGCCCATTTTCCAAGTTTAAAGTATACGGAAAGACTTGCAGGTGATTCTATGGACCCTCTAGAAGAATGAAACCCTAACTCGACATAATGACCGTATGAAAGCCTTTGAACCTTAGGGTTTGCGGCAGTTCTGCGGCGCCATTAGTGAGGCTTGGGTTTGCCCTTCTACGGCTGGACCACCGACGCTGTGGCATGTACTCGATACTATTAAACTGTACTCAAGATGTTGATCTCTTGGGGGATTATAAGGTTCTGACGAGTCGATCGAATGTTTCGACATCATTCGGATATCATGTGATGGGATGCATTGCTTGGGAGACTCCAGATACGAGTATAGCCGTTGGAGCACGGTCCATGCAGCCATGATGAACCGAGTCCAAATCAGTCGACATTGAAGCAGAGCGAATAAAAGAGTTCGCAAGAGATTTCGACGAGATAACGTTCCACTCCGCTGACATCAGAGATGTGATACATACCCAGAGGCGTTGTATATGGATATATCTTCCAGAAAGAAGCGCGATAAGTATGTAGCCGTTCCGGAATAAGAATTAGCTTCAGCAATGGATGGTGACTTCCGGGCAACTCGGCAGGAATGAGATTTGAGAGAGAAACCTCGACAGGACCTTTGTGGAAAACGATACGAGAAGACCTAGACCCAGGAGTGGTCATATTGCGCATAACCAGCAGGCCAGAGTTGGCATGGCCGACGAGGTAGTTGACCAGATTTGGATAAAGGAACTTACCCAGATGCGTTGCGAATCGATCAAGGACGGACGAGTATTGAGTATTCCTCCGATGGTTGGGACGTGTTCTCGAGGACCTGTTCGGCCTGACATCTTCTACAGAATGGTGAAGCTACAGAGTACGCGATTTCGAGTCCGTGCGAGAGACTTCAGCTTGACCGTGGCCGAGAACAGTGCATAGCGTAGATAGCATGTCATGACGTCGAAGTGGACGGAAATTCAGACAAGTGGAACCAGAGGTTCGGGCGAGACGCTGACGAGCTGTCATTACTTCCCGTCGAGACCAGAGGTCAGATATGCTTACAGAGGCGTTGGGATGCGACCAGATTCCGAGAAATGTTGTGCTGAGGATACAGATGTCCATTGAACAAAAAGAGATTATGCAAGAGAGCCAGCCTTCGTACAGTTCGGCATAGGCAAGATCGGAAGAGACCTTGAGCAGGATTCCTTCCAGGACATTGCTGTAATGATGTTGCACCCAGGATCAGATGTGTGATGTGCATTGAGAGAGCCAGAGGCCGACGCCAGTGATATGCTGCTTTATGAGTGGTCATGAGGATTGACCGAGAGACGACCAGAGAAGTGCCAGAACGGAATCGTCCCCGTTAGCACACCTTACATGGCCGATGAGCCGATGGATTGTGAGATAGGGATCCGCAGAGAAGATAAGGACCCAGAGACAGAGGACGCCAGATCGTGAGCAAGAGGCAAGTAGATATCTTGCGCTGCTAGCAGTGGATGCACCGACTCCTTCTCGACCTCGAAGGAGGAACTACCGACGACGGTATTTATGATTTGTGATTTTGTGATTCGATTTTCACGTCCGTCGTTTTGGATTTTGGTATTTTGGGCGTTCTATTGTATGATTTAGTTTTGATGACTGAGTTTCATGATATTGTTTCATGCACCCACTGGATATTATATTTTTGCGCATAAGTTATTACATTCGAGGTATTGATTGTGATTTCACGCCTTTCCTATACAGTGATTTGATTTACACTTCCAGCATAGTTTTCATGCAACTTTAGTGTTTTGATATACGATTTTGGTGCACGCCAGATGCACTAAATCGGGATTCTTCATGCATGTCCCATGCACCTGATTTTTTTTTTCTGTCAGGCACACACGTTGTCTACGACAGATGTTTCGTGCACACCAGTTGCACCTAGATGTTGTTTTGTACACCTGTTTGACACATATATGGATTTTGATTCTTTGCCCACCAGACGCACAGGATATTTTTATATATGCATTTTGGGGATTGATTTCTAGTAGAGCAGTACATTTTTATGATATTCGCTACGTATTGATGTTTTCGAAGCCCCGACAAACTGGATTTTTACTGAAATGTTTTAGTATTGGGGTTTAAATTTAAATTCGGGTACCGAATTTCTTTAAGGGGGGTAGATTGTAACATTTCAAAAAGATAAAATATTAATTTTGGGAATTTTTATAATTTAATATTATTTTATTGAATATTTTAATATTTGGTATTATTAAATACACATAAATAGGAAAAATTTGATAAAAATTATGGAAAATTCTAAAATTGGGTAATTATTGGAATTATGGCATTTTTAGATTTTTATGATCATTTATATGCTAAATTAGTGCTAATCGCGATTAAAAATTTCTAATCGGATTTTTGGCGTTTTTGTGCAAAACATGTACATATTACTTTTTCACACTTGTGCATTTTCTTGCCATGGTTTGTTTTGGGATTACTATTCGAGTGAGAAGGGTTTTAAAAGGAAAAAAGAAAAGGAAAAGAATAAAGAAATTGGTAGTTGGTGAGAGAGAGAGGTATGGGGTTCTTTGACTAAAGACTTAACCATTTCTCCCCTCATTTCCCTCCCTCTTCTCCCTTCTCCTGCTGCTGCTCCTGCACCTCATTTCCCTCCCCTCTTCAAGCTCTAAAGCACCTCTAAAACAACCCCAAAATCCAATCTCCATTATTAAATGTGTGCACCTCTTGATCTACACTTTGGACTAAAGAAGCAAGGATTTTGGCCACTAGGGGCAACTCAAGAAAATTCTTGAGTTGCCAAATGAGGTATTTTCTGAATCATTAGCTTGGTTTTAGCATTTCCTTTACCCCATGTTTAGTTTAGAACCGATATTGTTGATTTTGTGGAGTTAAAGATAACCTAGCTAGGGTTTGAGGAAATTTTGTGTTGTAATATGAAATTGAGCTCAGTTGAGGTTATATAAACACCTTAGTGTATGAATTGAGACCCTAACCTGAGAGTTGAAACCCGAAATACGGATTTAGAAACCGATATCGGAAAATTTGTGGAATCTGTGAAGGGTATATTGAATCTGCTATCACCCAAGACACCCTAAAATAAAATTGAATGGACAGTGACATGTGCAGGCACCCAGGAAGCTAACCCCAAGACCCCAGCCCTTAACTCCCTTACCCGGCCGCCAATTAATCCTAATTGGCCGCAATTTGCGGCCTGGGTCCCACCATTTTGCCTCGTGTTGGTTCTGTAGCTCCTACATGTTTATGTTAGACCCCTGGTATATTTATATTTGTATAAATTGACCTAGGGTGAAATCAGGGACATATTTCCTAAGTTGCTGTTTTGGATTCGTGTTTCCGTATTCCGTATTTTTAATTCTGCATTTGTGTCTTGTGATTTACCTCGACTATTTGGCGTTTATACGACGATATAGAGGATTTATTGATGGTTTTGAAGGCGTGCCATAGGTTCTAACCTATAGGCCCCTTATCGTATCGTTTTGGATTTCGTGTGCCGTTTTAGCTTTGATTTGGTTTTAATGCGCATATACGACACTTTGATGTGTAGGTTGTTAGTTATATGTATGCCTTAGAGGCCATTACTGTACATAGGATGTATATTGTAGTGGATGCTGGGACATATATAGGGAGGACTTTCTTGCTCGACATGATAGTATGCTATCTGGCTGAACTTTACCTTAACGTGTATACTGATTGTCTCTCTATTACATGTTGGTAAAGCCCTTAGGATGTGTGCTTGACTGCCTGGACTATGATGCGGATCATACTAGTGGGGACATGGTAGTCCATAAGTACATCCTTCAAAGTCCCTAGTCGTGGGTGTATCGAGACGGGGCATCGATATACCAGAGTAGACTAGCGTATACCTTCTCGACCCATACAGATGGGCGATGGATGATCCCATATCCATTGGTGTTTGACATCAGAGATGATATACGGGTGCTCAGTAGAGACTGGGTACACTGGACGGACTCGCCGAGAACTCCCAGATGGTATTATACCTCACGTCAGATGGCAGTTCTCTGGTGACACTGGTACAGAGTAGTCTGTTGACCCGAGATCGTCATAGAGTCTTGTGTGGTTCCCACTGTGCTTTGATTTCCATCTTACCACGTCCAAGAGGGCATGCAAAACGGTGGTTTTTGGGTACAGTCCCGAGTCACATGGAGGCAATGAGCGATAGGAGGGGATTCGTCTCTCCCGGTATAGGGGGTTGATGTTGCGCTGTGTTCGATTGGCTATAACAGGAAATCCCTGGCCAGGGTTGCTGAGATTTACTGGTAAGTGTTACCAGTAGTTTCTCGAAGAGTTATAGACCTCATATCGACACGACTTATCGAGCTATTGGGGTCTGACGTTTACCACCCCTAGGCGAGATATGCGACATATCAGACGATCAGACCGGACTGTACGGTAGTGTTACTGGTCGGATTCACTGGAGTGTGAGCGGGCTTGCTCGTCGATCTTCAGATCGCTCAATACCCGGGTGGCCGTTACGTTTAGCAGACCGCTTGCGGCTTGTGGATGTTTGATATGATCATCATCCGCTGCCGGCGTATTGACGAGTCTTTAGAGTCCTACACAGAGGTTTCCTGGCTCAAGCAAAACGAAATAGGAGCGCATATGAGATATGTGCGGGACCGAGAATAATGCGTGTATGTGATACCGTATTCCATTCTCGCGATGAATGTATCGATTAGGTTATATGCGATATACCCTAGTTATCGAATCAAAGGTTGATTTGATAAGCCGATACATTATATACTAGTCGGTTGTGTGCGACATGACCGGGTCATTGAATCAAGTGTTGATTTAATTATTTAATGCATAATTATATATTTGATATATTACTTTGCATTAACTAGTATCGGTTCACTTTAAATGGATTTTCTCACTCGGGTGTGCGCATTACATATGCGATATGATTTTGTGCACTTGCTTGTATCATGTTTGATGATACATCCTTTCTGGTTAAGTGTAAAGTATTAAACCTTGGTTAATGAAATGGTTAGGGTTTCTTATTTGTTATTCATTTATCTTATTTAATTATCCTTTTTATTTTTGATAAATGAATAAAAGAAAAGAGAAAAGAATGGTGGCTAATTTTGTTCTTTAGTTGAAGCTTCATGAAGCTTTGTTCAAGTCAACCATTCTTATCTCATCCTTAACCCTAACCATTCCCACTAACCATGATTCATTCTCTACACTTGACTCTAGTTAAAATTATGATAAGAATTCATTTTCTTTTTTTTTACAAAAAACTTATCATAATTTCTTTCTTCTTCTTCTTCATCTTCTTCTTTGAAGAAGCTTGTGGTCATCAATGGTGGATTGATGATTTGAGTGAGAAATCCAATTCTAAAGTTTACCCACTTCCTATTTCTTCATCCTCTACCTCTTGCCAAGTAGTAGAGTGTGTTTCCTTCACAAGATTTTAGGGTTTGGTGAAGGTGGAGCTTGATTTAGCGATGCCTCGACGTAGATCATCTTCGGCATGGACATCGACGACCTAGCTTGCCCATTCTCCGACGAAGCCGACTCTAGAGCCCGGATTTGATTTGGACAGCGGAGACGACCTCGTTGCGGAGCTATGGAGGTGGAGCACCGGATCTACAAAGGTTGTATTTCCGTTAAACTTTTAGTTAAGTGTTAACTAGTTAGTTTTTCGCCTAGACATCTAGCAAACGATCCGTAGTTTAGGGTTTGTAGGCACGTTAAAATTTGAAATTGGCATGTTCGATGCCGTGTGAGACCTCTCTAGTGTGCCTAGGAACCCTACAGTGGTATCAGAGCCTAGCTAGAGCCTTAGGCGATGCGTAGACGGAGTTTGAAGTCCGATCGAACCGAAACCCAAACCTTAGAATGCTCTCTGTACTTTTTTGAAATTCGTGGATTTTTGATAATTAAAAATATGCAGAAAAACAAGCAGGTAAATATAAGAATTAAGATGCAAAAATTACCTAATGATCCTTCAAAAGTGCGGCGGAACCGCGGCATTAGCGTGCTAATGCGGCCCTTCCGCCGCCGTTTTGTCTTATTAGGCACTCAATTTTGCACAGTAACTCCTATTTTTCAGTGCTGGTTTTCCTGGGAATTTTTAATCTGAAATAAAGAGTTGAGTATTTTGGGTTGTATAGGGGGTTCGTACATTCGATCGGATTGTCAAATTTTGTCTATGTGTTTTTCCGGATAATTTTAGAATATGTTAAAAAAATTCGACCGGATATAAATACCCAATTTTCCCCTGTCGGGAAATTTCCATGTGTTGGATTTTTCCGTAGTTTAACGACGTTCTAAGTAGTGCAAGTAACGCGATGGTCCCTCTAGAAGACACAAACCTTAACTCGATTATGTGACCATCTTGAACTGCCCTTTGAACCTTCGGGTTTGGGGCAGTACGGCGTGCCACATGTGAGGCGTTGGCTTGACCCTTCTACGGCTGGACCGTTGGTACTGAGGCACGAACGGAATGTTGTTATACTTGTTTCATGTGTTGATCTATATCGGGAAAACTTGGGTGTTCGATTGTTCGATCGAAAAGTTTAACATTTTCTGTTTATCTGGAATGTGATACAATAATTGGAATTCACAAATAGTTATGTGATAACTGAATGAATGTTATAAACATAGCACTTTAGTCTCACTTGATCGGTTGCCACGGAATTTTGATGTGATCAAAAGTCCGTCGCAATCACGTAGCGTACGCGGATACTCGCCGGGTAAACTTAATAGACAGCCTCACTCCATAGCCCCGACCAAGTGACTGTAGGAGAACCCTGTCGCCGAAAGCATCCGTCCGGGTGCTCGCGGTAGCGGTGTTCCGCCTTGGTGCACTTCGTCGCCGGTATCGGGGGTGCGGCCGTCTACTGAAGTTTGCGACGAGCATTCGATCAGTTTTTCGGGAATCTTGTTGAATTACCCGACTTGATATTGAAAAGTGTTTTCGATAATGAGACTAAAATGCGGGGTTTATAATTGTTAGGCATGTGATGTCTAAGGAATTCATTTGGTCAGGCATGCGATGTCTGAGGAGGTTGCGGATTCCAACTGTTGTAGTTTTACACTTTCTTTTCTGTGACCGTAAGTGTAATATGTGATGTCGCCGGTTTCGTTGCTATATGTCAACGACAATTGGGATGCGTATATTTACTTACGTTGATGACATGTGATGTTATGTGTTGCTGGATATGTTATATTGGATTGTCGTGTTTGAATAGCCGGGGGTTTTTATGTGAGATGAGTGTTTTTCATTTTCATTCATGTAAAAACTTGTATGTAATATTCTTTTATTGGGGCACTTCCAGGTTGCGGAAGTAGTCACCGTTTGTATATTATTTACTTTTCTGCACTAGGATAGACCCAAGGAGGGGAGCACAAGTAACCGGGTTCTGGAGTCCAGTGGGAGACCAACTCGAGGAGTCGAGTCCGGGTCTCCTAACTCCAGAATTGGTAGGGTTGCTTACCGCTCTCGTAGGGGTCTAGGGGTGTGGGTTTGGCTATTCATCACGACCGTGGAATCCGTGTTTTATACTGGCTCGTATTGAAAACACGGACGTCCTAGTATATCCAATATTTCATATGATTCTTCTGCTGCGATATCTGTGATGTGATCATGTGATGTTCTGTGATAGATACATTTATAGTATATATGATATATTATATAGACGTTACTTATGTTTTACACCCGCGCTAGCCCTGCCCCGCTCTGCCGTTAGTTACCTAACCTAACGGTGCACGAGGGGACATCGAGGCGAATGCGGATGGCATAAGTGTACGTCGTATTTATCTGTGATGTTTAGGTACTTAAATGATGGGACTTCATTAATGTGATTAATGGAATAAAAGAAACCTAAGATGTTGTAGAATTGAATTTCAAAATAAAACAGGTAGCTACAGTTCTTGCTTTGCACAGCGGTATATGTGATATATCCTGCACCTTATTCGATGAGGAAAGGACCGAGATCCCTTCACTGGGAGTGACTCCTTTAGCAATAACTGGCAGATGCTACACACTCGGTTTGTATTTTGATTGCTTTTAAGAGTTTTTGCTTTGCACAGTGATATATATGATATATCCCGCACCTCATTCGACGAGGAAAGGACCGACGATCCCTTCACCGGGAGTGACTCCTTTAGCAAAACTAGAAAAGCCTCAAAAACACTCCATTTCAAAATTCATTCGATTCTACAACGATATCAAGTTCATTACGCAAAAGGTTTTCAGAAAAACCTGTCGTAGCCCTCCGTCATTTCAGATACGTACTAGTTAGTATTCGTGCTGCGGTTGTTTGGCCTCCGTCAAGGCGTAGTGTACGGTAGCTAACTAGTGCTTATCTGCTAGCGTATGATGCGATTGGATTAGGGTATTCGTACGGCGTTGTTTGGCCTCCGTCAAGGGTCGTGCGGGTGGGTTTAATTCAATCAGGAAATGACGGGTTGAACTTGACTAGCGGACTATGGGTTGTTTGGCCTCCGTCAAGGTCATAGCGAGCTAGGGGCAAAATATTATCGGGAATTTCAAGTGTTGAAATTTGCAATGAGACTGCATACCTTCTATGAGATAGTTGGATCCCGATACCCGCTGCGAGTAAGAGTTACTCCTGGGAGAGTTTTACATATTACAATTAGCCGATCAAGTAGGTGTCTAGAAAGGTGTTAACGAGGTTACGCCTCTGGGAAAACGAGGTTTACATTAATTAGGTTCGTGCGAAAGCACGGGAGGACCTCCCTCAAAGTACCGATACTGGCCTGACTGAAAGATTGGCAAACTTGTAGTGTGTAATTAATCCCGGCTAGTCTTTCCTTTTAGGGTTTGAAGGAAGATTTGATAAAAAGCAGTGGGAGCCATCCTGATTAGATAAAATAATAACCAATCTATTCTTGCAAGAGCGCACGCTGAGTGTTTTCTTCTCTCTCTCTCCTGGTAGCGACCATATCACGCCTTAATCAAGATAATAAAATGGATTATTGACCGAACCCGCTTGTTATACTGAGCTGGGGAACGTTGGTCCCGCTCCAACTTATAATTGTTATAAGACAGAGCAGGAAATTGGGGATTACCAGAATTCCCGTGCCGCCCAAACGAAGAGAGTGCATGCTGATGCATCATCTTCGGGTGTGTTCGTTACAAAGAACTGTTTCTCTGTATTCTCTACGTCCTGGGTATGTGATACCAGATCAGGATCCCAGATATGTAATCTTTTACATAGGGCTACAGATAGGTAGAGAACTGAGAACGGGTGATAAGTTTCATGAGGCAGAAAACGGGGCAAGTGTTGCAGCCAAGTCTGTTGGTCACTATCACCCTGTATTACCAATACATTGATTCTGAACGAATGTTGTTAGATACCGAACCTGATATACAAAATCATATCAATCTCTTTATTAGTAAAGAAATGATAAAATTTTGTATAGTTGGATAATGTTTTGAACATTTTCTATATCAAAAGTTGATCGGATCAGGCACGTTATCTAAAAGCGTTAATGTTCTAAATCAAACTACAGTTCTAAGTATACGGAACACACACAAGAGGAAGAGTTCAGAAATGAACGAATCCTTCTTGAGGTATTGTAGACTAGGTCAGATCAATGTGACCCGACTAGCTAGAGTTACACATAGATGCATATTTAAATCAGTTTGAATTTACATCTTGTGAAACTCGCGAGTCATGTCACAAAGATAAGATGACCATAGCTCCGTTTACTGGAAACAGAGAAAGAGTTACTGAACTCTTGGGATGATACATGTTGATGTATGTAAGGTCCCCTGTCTACACATGCCAAGACTGGTTGTTTGTACTTCGTTACATTCTCTGATAATCTCTCAAGATTCAGACATATGTTCCTGTTGAAACACAAGTCCGAACCTTTTGAGATATTCACAGAATATAAGTTAGAAGTAGAGAACCAATAAAGGTATAAGTATTATGTCCTATGATGAGATCAAGGAGGAGAATACTTGAGCACGGAAATCCTGGACTTTTCTAAAGGAGAATGAGATTCTCCCTCAGCATTACTCCTCGGAATACACCATAGCACGATGGTATATCAGGGCGGAGCAAACACACCCTATATGATATGGTGTGCTCTATGATGAGTACTACTGAGTTACCTATTTCCTTTTGGGAGTTATGCACTTGAGAAGCTGCATACCTATTGAATAGGTTTGAATCAAATCAGTTGCCTACCACTTCACATATGATATGGAAAGGGAAGAGCCCATATCTTAAGATGGTTAAGATTTGGGGTTGTCCGGCCTATGTCTAAAAACAAAATCTGGGCAAGCTCGAGGCAAAGTCTGTTATGTAGAACTGGAATAGTTCCAGCTATACAAACTACAGCTGATAATTTGATAGAACCAAAGGATTCAATAGTAACCAACGAACCTCAGCCTCTCCGCCGATCTAGTAGGGTTCCTCACCCACCTGAGAGATACTTCGGTTTCTCTATGACAGTGGGAGCGAGGAATGCATCATGAGATGATGACCCAACTAGTTTCGAGCTGGCCATCAAGAGTAAGACTCTGTAAGAATGGCTGGATGCTTAGTGATCTGAGATGGAATCCTTATACACCAACAAAGTATGGACTTTAGTTGCTATATCTGAAGGGTTAAATCCCCATCAGGAGCAAGTATATCTTGAGAAGATTACTTGGTGTAGATGGAAAAGTTGAGACTTTCAAAGCTAGACTAGTTAAAGGATTTCGTCATTGACCAGGCATGGATAATGATGAAACCTTTTCCAGTACCTATGCTTAAGTCCATCCAGATCCTACTTACCACGGCTGCATACCATGACTACGATCTCTGGTGGTTGGGTGTCTTGACTGCTTTTCTAAATGATGATTTAGAAGAGTGCGTCTATAAGTACACAGCCAGAGGGCTTCGTAGACAGTGGGAGCAGCGGAAACGTGTGCAAGATGCTTTATAGGATAAAGCAGGCATCGCGGAGTTGGAACATCTGTTTTGATGAAGCGGTCAAAGAGTTTGACATCATCAAAATGGTAGATGAACCTTGTATATACAAAAAGGTAGTAGGGAGTATGGTGACGATCCTCGTAGAGTACGTGGATGACATACTCTTGATAAGAAAGGAGTTTCTTATGCTACGCTCGATCAATCTCCATTTATCACAATGATTCTCCATATAGGATCATAATGATACCTACTAACTCCTGGATTTTGGATCTATGAGATAGATCTAAATGGATGTTAGGATTCTCACTTGTCGAAGTGAGATGGTATCACATGATCCTGGGGAGAATCACTGGAAGAGTTCCAGGGTGATAAGGACGACTGAATGTCAGTCGCAGGCATTGTCTTTACCCTCAGTAAAGGGACGGTATGTTGGAAGAGTTCCAAGCTAGATACCGTGACATACTAGACGATAAAGGCAGGATACTTCGCTACTTAAGATGCTACCAAAGAGGCTGTTTGGGTGTATAATGGTTCATGAGATGAACTATGTTCCTCCCATTGTGTGACAATGGAGTTGTGGCTTATGCCAAGGAACGTCCGTCCCATCAGTGATCCAGACATATTCTATGGCAGTATCACCTGATCATGGAGATGATTGATCTCCAGGGGATGGTTGAGTATGAGATACTTCAAACCACTGCTACAGATGGCCCTAGTGCAAGTGGGAGATTGTTAGTTATATGTATGCCCTAGAGGCCATTACTGTACATAGGATGTATATTGTAGTGGATGCTGGGACATATATAGGGAGGACTTTCTTGCTCGACATGATAGTATGCTATCTGGTTGAACTTTACCTTAACGTGTATACTGATTGTCTCTCTATTACATGTTGGTAAAGCCCTTAGGATGTGTGCTTGACTGCCTGGACTATGATGCGGATCATACTAGTGGGGACATGGTAGTCCATAAGTACATCCTTCAAAGTCCCTAGTCGTGGGTGTATCGAGACGGGGCATCGATATACCAGAGTAGACTAGCGTATACCTTCTCGACCCATACAGATGGGCGATGGATGATCCCATATCCATTGGTGTTTGACATCAGAGATGATATACGGGTGCTCAGTAGAGACTGGGTACACTGGACGGACTCGCCGAGAACTCCCAGATGGTATTATACCTCACGTCAGATGGCAGTTCTCTGGTGACACTGGTACAGAGTAGTCTGTTGACCCGAGATCGTCATAGAGTCTTGTGTGGTTCCCGCTGTGCTTTGATTTCCATCTTACCACGTCCAAGAGGGCGTGCAAAACGGTGGTTTTTGGGTACAGTCCCGAGTCACATGGAGGCAATGAGCGATAGGAGGGGATTCGTCTCTCCCGGTATAGGGGGTTGATGTTGCGCTGTGTTCGATTGGCTATAACAGGAAATCCCTGGCCAGGGTTGCTAAAATTTACTGGTAAGTGTTACCAGTAGTTTCTCGAAGAGTTATAGACCTCATATCGACACGACTTATCGAGCTATTGGGGTCTGACGTTTACCACCCCTAGGCGAGATATGCGACATATCAGATGATCAGACCGGACTGTAGGTAGTGTTACTGGTCGGATTCACTGGAGTGTGAGCGGGCTTGCTCGTCGATCTTCAGATCGCTCAATACCCGGGTGGCCGTTACATTTAGCAGACCGCTTGCGGCTTGTGGATGTTTGATATGATCATCATCCGCTGCCGGCGTATTGACGAGTCTTTAGAGTCCTACACAGAGGTTTCCTGGCTCAAGCAAAACGAAATAGGAGCGCATATGAGATATGTGCGGGACCGAGAATAATGCGTGTATGTGATACCGTATTCCATTCTCACGATGAATGTATCGATTAGGTTATATGCGATATACCCTAGTTATCGAATCAAAGGTTGATTTGATAAGCCGATACATTATATACTAGTCGGTTGTGTGCGACATGACCGGGTCATTGAATCAAGTGTTGATTTAATTATTTAATGCATAATTATATATTTGATATATTACTTTGCATTAACTAGTATCGGTTCACTTTAAATGGATTTTCTCACTCGGGTGTGCGCATTACATATGCGATATGATTTTGTGCACTTGCTTGTATCATGTTTGATGATACATCCTTTTTGGTTAAGTGTAAAGTATTAAACCTTGGTTAATAAAATGGTTAGGGTTTCTTATTTGTTATTCATTTATCTTATTTAATTATCCTTTTTATTTTTGATAAATGAATAAAAGAAAAGAGAAAAGAATGGTGGCTAATTTTGTTCTTTAGTTGAAGCTTCATGAAGCTTTGTTCAAGTCAACCATTCTTATCTCATCCTTAACCCTAACCATTCCCACTAACCATGATTCATTCTCTACACTTGACTCTAGTTAAAATTATGATAAGAATTCATTTTCCTTTTTTTTACAAAAAACTTATCATAATTTCTTTCTTCTTCTTCTTCATCTTCTTCTTTGAAGAAGCTTGTGGTCATCAATGGTGGATTGATGATTTGAGTGAGAAATCCAATTCTAAACTTTACCCACTTCCTATTTCTTCATCCTCTACCTCTTGCCAAGTAGTAGAGTGTGTTTCCTTCACAAGATTTTAGGGTTTGGTGAAGGTGGAGCTTGATTTAGCGATGCCTCGACGTAGATCATCTTCGGCATGGACATCGACGACCTAGCTTGCCCATTCTCCGACGAAGCCGACTCTAGAGCCCGGATTTGATTTGGACAGCGGAGACGACCTCGTTGCGGAGCTATGGAGGTGGAGCACCGGATCTACAAAGGTTGTATTTCCGTTAAACTTTTAGTTAAGTGTTAACTAGTTAGTTTTTCGCCTAGACATCTAGCAAACGATCCGTAGTTTAGGGTTTGTAGGCACGTTAAAATTTGAAATTGGCATGTTCGATGCCTTGTGAGACCTCTCTAGTGTGCCTAGGAACCCTACATAGGTACCACATGAAGACTTCGGGATGACAAGCAAACGCATGGTGGCATCGAAAGATAAAGACGCAGGTGAGTAGATTATATCTACAGGGGGAAGTCGGGTGGATGGCGTATAGCACCCCCGCAGTCCATAGTATATATATATATATATATATGATAGCTAGGTGTACTATGGATAGTGCAGGGTTAGAAGTGTCTAGTGTAGTTCATAGTCGCGAACCCTAGAATGGATTTGCACCTACACGCACATCCTTGCATATTCATTATACTTCTAGTGTGTTTGATGATATTGGATGACATTGGAGATGAGTCGATGATGTTGGGCATGGTGCCGTGAGATCGGTGATTTGATGTGATTCGTATTTGGGGATACGATACGTGATCTCTAGCGGGCCTTGGGACGTGTGCTTGCACACGCAGTAGTTTGATGGTATCAGTTGTACTAGACTTAGATCAGTACCCCAGATTATATGATATGATGATAAGTGATACCTGAAATGTGATGAGATAGTGTGATATTGACCCGTACCCAGCTATTGGGATGCCGTACGACGATTTACCGTATGAGCTTTACATAGATGATAGATCCGCACTCTTGACTTGAGGATGTCATATGATATACTGTATCGTACGCGATACTATTGAGGCGGAATCACCGACTATTATATCTATATATATATCGACTCAGATGTTAGGCGGTTTCCTTACCTGTAGCTCAGCTTGTTAGTTCAGCCGTATAGTTTAGCGTAGTTGTTAGATTAGATTAGACTCCTACCTATTTCAAAACTAGCGGATCGTGGGTATTTTAAAAGACAGGTCAAGGGATCTACGGATATTTCAAAAGGCGTATCTTTTCATAAAAACACCGTAGCCCCTATTTTCAAAACCCCATGATTTGTGTTATTTCAAAAGGCACCATTTGTAGGACTTATATTAGATTAATGCAGATTAGTTTTAGTTACGTCTAGTTTCAGCTCCCACTCATTTTTGTGGTTCGCTTTGCATCGCATTCTTATATTATGTTTCACACTCCATTATTGATATCATGCTGTTAGGACACCAGCACCATTACCGATGATGCGTATGTACCACGTACACTTACTTGCCGGCTCACACATATCTTCATCGGTAATTGCCATGTCACGTACACCTTAGAAAATATTATTGCTTGACATAGCCTTTTAGCTAATAGTTTAGACATTGTAGTTATTACCTGCTATTTCATGCATACTGTTATTCATTGTTATGCCGCATTCATGGATTTTCATGCATATATTCACTATTTTACGTGTTATTGAGGTTTTGGATTTGGATTTCCGTGAGATTTTCTGGATTTGGAGGAAAACCGCAAAAACACAAATAAACATTTTCTCTCTTTTAAAATAAAATGTGCGGTTTTCCCATGATGTATGAGTCGTCCACCATGAGTTTGCTGATGGATTTGGAAACCCGATTCGAGGAGACGGATGAACCGTTTCGGGTACATGGCGGGCCCGGTGCGGTACCCCGGGGCAAGATGAATGTGGTGATGATGTTGAGCCTGGCAGGGGAGCACTACCGACCGGTGATTTTACCCGACGCGTCGGATATTCGAAGGATACCGTCGTGGTCTTGAGATGGTTGGTAGGGGCCGGTCTGGACTGACGGCGCCCTAGATTTTGTGGTTGAGACTTGAGATATAGAGATATTGGGATTACGTTTTGTGCCGATGCTAGGCACAGTTTTATGCTGATTTCATTATGATACCTCATTTTAAAAATACAAAGGAAATCTCACTAATTTATGAAAACAGTTTCTTCATGTACATGTATTCTGCTTTCATGCATTCATATCTCATTCATATGATATATTGCTACCTGAGGCACTGGCACAGGCACATGAGATTACACTCGGGTTAGATATTTACTCTAGCCTTGTTATAGGCTGCATGTTGTATATTGAGGATTTTATATACTGATCGTTTTGACCTAGGATTATGTCTTGCTTTCGGTTTCTGCTTGTAGATATTCTCTATTCACGAGTTGGCAACTCACCCCCGTTGTGCCACAGTTCTTGCAGGTTCTGCCGTACAGGTTCCTTTGCGGCATTTCTGGCACATTGCTTCCTTACGGGTGAATTGCATTTGGTAGATGGGTTCTTTTGCATCAAGAACCACCATTGTACTTGTATTATTCTTTGTATCTAGAATTCCATCAACCAAAACTTGTATATTGTTTCAGACTTAGACATTAGTGATGTATTATTCGACCTTAGAGTCGCTCTTAGCAGTATTACGGTTTTCATGTTATTATGAGTTTTATTTTGAGTTTTGATCCTTGCCCTTCGGCGTTGTATATTATTATTGCTTGTGTGGTTGTGACCGTCGATTGACGAAGAGCTAGCTCCCGCTTGGGGATGCCTTTTTCATTGCATATATATATTATTCTTGTTGTACCCCGTTCGGGGCCCGTATTTACAAAAGAAACTCTGCCAAAAAATTTTTAGAAAAGACTTTACCTTTTAAAAATGCACATTTGGCTTAGTTATTTAAAAACCTTGACTTCAAACTTGTTTTTCCTTCACTTCTTTAAAAACGAGTTTTCTTTACTTACTCTTAAAATGGTTTTAGATTTCTGGGCTTTTGGCTTACTTGGATCAGAGGAAGTCCTATAGACTTCTTATGGTTCAAGGGCCAGTCACGTGCTCTTTCGGGTCGTGACACATCTGCACCAAGAAGGAACGTCGAGATGAAGTTAGGATTTTGCCATTACTCCGTTTTGATTTGGCTCCTTAGAAGTTTGTTGGCATTACATCTGCACCCTGTCGGAATGAGAAGAACCTAGAGATGATCTCTAAGATGTAGGTGTTGCCATCAAGATTTGGAGTTAGGATTTTTCCATCACTCCACCTTTATTTGACCTTTGCGTCCGCAACCTGTTGGGGTTTATAGCGCCCTGGACATCGACCGCGGCCGTTGCGGAATAAAAAAAATTTGGTGTTTAAAACACTTGGCGCTAGAAACAACCACCTAGAATCGAAACTAAATATGAAACTAGCAATCTACAAAGATGTTATCTACTGTGATAGAAACATTATACCAAATGATTCGTGTCCTTCAGTCTTCAACTATCTTCCTGAGCTACTAGAGGTCCTTTGGATCGAGCTTGATCACCGGTCTTCCTCCGTCGAATATGATCTGTTCACCGCCGAAAATAGAGACGGACCGGGATGGATCGTCTGGCCTGAATTTAGGGGCAGATGCTATTTGGATTTATCCATCCACCTCTCCGAAGATACCAAGTTGATTTATGGTACCATATATTAGAGGTTTGGATGGATGCGGCCGTTGTAGCAGACTTCATCAGATCCCCCCTCATTTTGCGAGGAGTTTTTGATTGTAGGGACGCTCTTCCCTGCAGGCACAAGCCTCTGCAGTTAATTACATTACCGAATTGCGGCGGCCGTTGTAGCAGACTTCATCAGACCCCCCTCATTTTGCGAGGGTTTTTGATTATGGGGACGCTCTTCCCTGCAGGCGCAAGCTCCTGCAGTTAATTACGTTATCGCATTGCGGTAACTACTTTCTCCTTCTCCAGCAGTTCACTTCGTGTCGTGTGTTATTTTGTTTGTTTTGATTGCCCATGGATTGTATACGGAGACTAGTTTCTGTCGTCGCCCGTAGGGCGTGGATCAATTCAAATCCGTATATTTTAGATTTGGGCTTGAGTTGATTTAAGGATCGTTAATCTGGATTGAGATTAAGGTTGACTTAAAACATATGGGCATTTGGGCTCAATTATTTTAGTTTAAAGACCTCACGGTCCATTATCGCCATGTTTGGGGCGGAGTTTTAGTTTAAGGACATTTCGGTCCAACATTCCCATTTTGGGGACCGATATTAGTTTAAGGACATTTTGGTCCATTATCGCCGTATTTGGGGGTGAATATTAGTTTAAGGACATTTCGGTCCATTATTCATCTTACGCGCACGTGTATTTGTTACATGATGTAGTGAACAATGGTGATATGGAATATGCCCAATTTGGGGCACGATCCGATTTGAGGCATGCACGTCAATTTGAAAGTGCATCAAGTAGTTATTGGTCGTCGGGACCCGCCACCTCTCTGAAGATGTTAAAGAATTACAACGCCATGTATCAGAGGTGTGAAGAGATGTACCCTTAAACCAAATCCCGTATTTGAGAAAAAAAGGGGTGATGGTCCTAAGAATCGTTGGTCATATTTGAGACTAAGATTATCTTAGGGGATACGAGATGAATATCATTTTGGATATCATCAATGAGAGATCATCAGTCACGTTTGAGACTGTGATCAGTTTGGAAAATCATGAGCAATATGGATTCGGTTGATTTAAAATCAAAGAGAAAGCCCAAACTTCACCGACTTAGCCAATTTGGGCTAAGATTGGGTTCTTATACTATCCAGCAGTGCTAAGCACTCCATATATATAGCGCTCACGTGTATTTCAAGTGGGGTACTCAGATATAGGCACTGCCCACTTTGAATGGCACTCATGTGGGAAGCACGTGAGTGCTGAGCATTGATTCTAGGTTTTATTTGCTCACCCCCTTTTTAACATAAGTGCTCAGCACTTGGCTGATGCTCACGTATGGAGTATGTGAGGCGTTTTAGTTTTTTCTTCTGTCTTTTTTAAGCACTCATGTGGGAAACACGTGAGGCAAAATAATAGTGCTAAGCACTAATTGTACTCACGTATGCTTTACGTGAGACGCCAAGTTTTTCTTATTTTTAGAGATATTAATCTCTATTGATGACATTTCAGTCATTGATGACCATCAAGATGTCTATTTTGAAGATCTTGAATCATCATCATTGTTTTTATTGGAGAACTAAGTTCTCTCTTTTTTATTTAAGAACTAAGTTCTTTATGTAGGGTTAAATCCTAATTTAAGGAGAATTAAATTCCTAGAACATATGTTCTTTTTCCTTTTAACCTAGTTCTTTCCCCTAAGTTTTGAGTCTGAAAAACAGAATCTTCACGATGAGAATTAAATTCTCAACTTGTGGGGAGATTTGCTTTTGAAAGTCTCAAACCAGAGGAAGAACTAAGTTCTTGTATGAAGGGTTAATCCCATATGTCCGTTATACCAGGCAAGAGGGATACTTTTGATCTCCCTGTTGTTATTTACCTAAAGTGTTCTTGAAAGAGAAGGGTCTTCTTTCTTTGAGAATTAAATTCTCCGCTCTCTCAAGAACTCGGTGTATTTTTTTGGCAGGAGGTTATATGGTTTTTTTTCCTATATGAGACTTGAAGTCTTAGGTCCATTATATAATGGAGGAAAGTTTGTTAATTAATTTTGAGAAAATATCTCATTTAGAGATTCCAATTGATTTAATTGGACTAAATATTGATTTAGGAAATTTTACCCACCGTTGGATCTTTGATTCAAGTGTTTCTGTCTTACAGAATATATTTTCTTGTTTTAACAAGATAAGATGGGGGAATATTCTCCCATATATAGAATAAGATTCTATTGAATGGTGATATTTTTATCACCATTGGATTTTTAATTCAAGGTTGCTCGGTTTAACAGAGCACAATCTTTCTTTATTTAGAAAGATATGGGAAATATTTTCTATCACATTGGATCTTTGATCCCCCAACTTTCTGTTTAACAAAAAATATCCCTCCCAATAGAATTTAATTCTATATTTAATCACCATTGGATCTTTGATCCAATGGTTTCTTATTTGAGTAGAATTTAATTCTACATAAGGAGGTGCACTCACGTGTTTAACACGTGAGGCTAATTTGGCTATCAGTTGTTTGATTGCAGCGCCTATAGTAATCCATGAGTCACTACATGAGTTATCAAGTAGCCATGCTTCATTTATTGTAATATAACACCTCATACCTCCACCTTATTTACCATTTAATCAAAAAGATTAAATAACAAATGAGGTGTCTTCTTCTTGAAGCACTCTTACAAAAAATTACAAGAATACCCCTCATCCGTATATACATACCTGTATCCGTATTCCGAAAAATACGAATACAAAGAGACAGAATAATCCGATAAACTGTTAGTGATACGTATGCCCTAGAGGACATTACTGTACATACGATGTATATTGTAGTGGATGCTTCGACATATATAGAGAGGACTTTCTTGCTCGACATGATAGTATGCTATCTAGTTGCTCTTTATCTTAACATGTACTCTGATTGTCTCTATGTTACATGTTGATAAAGCCCTTAGGATGAGTACTTGACTACCAGGACTATGATGCGGATCATACGAGTGGGGACAGTGTAGTCGTTAAGTACATCCTTCAAATGTTCCTAGTCGTGGGAGTACCGAGACAGGGCATCGATACTCCAGAGTAGACTAGCGTATGTGCTTCTTGACCCATATGATGGGCGATGGATGATCCCATATCCATTGGTGTTTGACATCAGAGAAGGTATACGGGTGCTCAGTGGAGACTGAGTACACTGGACGGACTCGCCGAGAACTCCTAGATGGTATTATACCTCACGTCAGATGGCAGTTCTCTGGTCACACTGGTACAGGTTAGTCTGTAGACCCGAGATCATCATAGAGTCTTGTGTTATTCCCACTGTGCTTTGATTTCCATCATACCACGTCCAAGAGGGCGTGTAAAACGGTGGCTTTTGGGTACGGTCCCGAATCACATGGAGGCAATGAGCGATAGGAGGGGTTTCGTCTCTCCCGGTATAGGGAGTTGATGTTGCGCTGTGTTCGATTGGCTATAACTGGAAATCCCTGGCCAGGGTTGCTGAGATTTACTGGTAAGTGTTATCAGTAGTTTCTCGAATTGTTATGGACCTCATATCGACACGACTTATCAAGCTACTGAGGTCTGACGTTTACCACCCCTAGACGAGATATGTGACATATCAGACGAAGAGACCGGACTGTACGGGAGTGTTACTGGTTGGATTCACAGGAGAATGTACATGCTTGCTTGTTGATCTTTTGATTGCTCAATACCTGGGTGGCTGTTACGTTTAGCTGACCGCTTGCAGCTTGTGGGTGTTTGATATGATCATCACCTACTGCCGTCGTATTGACGATTCTTTAGAGTCCTACACAGAGGTTTCCTGGCTCAGGCAAAACGGAGTAGGAGCACATATGTGATATGTGCGGGACCGAGAACAATACGTGTATGTGATACCGTATTAGATTCTCGCGATATGTGATATCGGCCGGGTATATGTTATATAGCCGGGTCATCGGATCAAGTGTTGATTCGATGAACTGATACAGATTATATTAGTCGGTTATTTGTGAAATAGCCGGATTATCGGATCAAGTGTTGATTCGATAATTTAATGTATAATTATATATTTGATATATTATATTACATTAACTAATATAAGCTCATTTAAAGATTCTTTTTCTCACTTGGATAATACATTGATATATATGTGATATATGTTAATTGTATTATTTTATTTTGTTACAAAATATATTATATATGTGATATATAATATTGTAACATGTTAAGGTTAAAATTGCAACTAGGGTTTTGAGAATAAAACATGTTAGGGTTTTGGATTAGGGTTAATGTTATGGATGAACTTTGTGGAAGCTTCTTGAAGCTTTGACTTTAGTCTTTATCCTTTGATATTTTGTGAAGATATTTGTTAACCCAACCCAAACCTCAACCCATGGTTTATTCTCTACAAGAGTTAAGGATATTTTCTTTAACCCATGGTTGCAATTCTAACCTCATAATTTAATTCATTATTCATCACAAAAGAAATTCTTCTTCTTCTTCCTCTTGAAAAACTTTCTAGCTTTTGGGTTTGTGATGATTTTGAGCGAGATAAAGAAAACAAATGAGAGCTAAATTCCTACTTCATTATCCTCATCTATTCTAGCCACTTAGATTAGGGTGTTTGCTTTGCTAATACTTGATTAGTGAAGCAAGAGCTTGGGTTTGAGATTGTTCAAAGTAGATCATCTTAGTAGTTGAAGATTGGTAGCAAGTTTGCATCTTTCTCTTCATGGAGCCTCTCTAGAGTCTGGATACTTGATGATCGCAGCAAAGGGACCTCAACACGGAGCTTATGAAGTGAAGGAACGGACTACAAAGGTTGTAATCTCTAACTCTTAGATGTAAAGTTGTTTACATGCATGTTTAACCCTAAGTCTCTAGTTAAGATCTTGGTTAGGGTTTGTTTAGCACCCCAAAAATTTTAAAGTAGCATGATTGATACTTGCCAAAACCTTGCTAAGGTGCTAAGCTAACCCTACAATGGTATCAGAGCCAAGCTAGAGCATTAGGCGATGTGTAGACGAAGTTAAAAGTCCGATCGAACCCCGAAATATGATTTTGGACCCCCTCTCTGGAAATTTTTAAAAAATTTGGTTTTTTCCGTATTAAAAATACTAAGAAAAATAAGCAGGTGATTATATGGATATCTGTGAAGTATGACTCCCTAAATCCATCAAGCCACCACGGAATCGCGGCCAAACCAAGCTATTGGCGGCGGTTCCGTGGCAGAACATTAGGGTTGAGGGATCGTACTTCAAGAGGTGATCCGTAGGTATTAAATTATGCTTCTGGGAATTTTTAATATTACTCAAGTGTTGAGTTTTCTGGAGATCATAAGAATTCGATGATTCGATCGGAAGTTTAACATCGTTTAGTTTTTCGGGTAATTTAGAACATGTTAGAAAGTTCGAACGGATATCAATAACTCACTTTTTCCCCTGTCGGAAAACTTTCAAGTATTGGATTTTTCCTGAGTTTAAAACTTTCAGAAAATCATGCAAGCGAATCTGTGGACGCTCTAGAAGAACGTAACCTTAACTCGATTATGTAACTGTCAAAACCGCCACTGAACCATATGGTTTGTGGTAATTTAGCGTTGCCACATGTGAGGCGTTGGTTTGACCCTTCTACGGCTGGTTTATAGCAGCTGTGACATGTTCTAGGACTTTTTGAACTCCGCTCAAGTGTTGAGCTATTTGGGAATTCTTGGGTATTTGTTTATTCGATTGGAAAGTTTAACATTGTTATTTATCTGGAATGTGATACAATATTTGGAATCCACAAGTAGTTATGAGATAACTAATTTAAATGTAATAAATCTAGCATTTTTTAGTCTCATTTGATCGGTTGCTACGGGATTTTGATGTGATCAAAAGTCCGTCGCAATTACGTAGCGTACGCGGATACTCGCCGAGTAAACTTAATAGATAGCCACGCTCCATAGCCCCGACCAAGTGACTGTAGGAGAACCCGGTCGCTAAAAGTATCCGTTCGGGTGCTCGCGGCAGCGGTGTTCCACCTTAGTGCACTTCGTCGACGGCATCGGGGTGCGGCCGTCTACTAAAGTTTCCGACGAGAATTCGATAAGGATATCAGGAATCTTGTTGAATTGCCCGACTTGATATTGAAAAGAGTTTTCGATATTGAGACTAAAATGCGGGGTTTATAATTGTTAGGCATGCGATGTCTAGGGAATTCATTTGGTTAGGCATGAGATGTCTAAAGAGGTTGCGGATTCCAACTGTTGTAGTTTTACACTTTCTTTTCTGCGACTGTAAGTGTAATATGTGGTGTATCGCCGGTTTCGTTGCTATATATCAACGACAATTAGGATACGCATATTTACTTACGTTGATGACATGTGATGTTATATGTTGCTGTGATATGTTATATTGGATCGTCGCGTTTTGAATAGCCGGGGGTTTTATGTGAGATGAGGGTTTTTATTTTCATTCATGTAAAATTCATTGTATATAATATTCTTTTATTGGGACACTTCCGGGTTGAGCATGATGTCACCATTGTATATTATTTACTTTTCCGCATTAGGATAGGCCCAAGGCTGGGAGCACAAGTAACCGGGTTTTAGGGTCCAGTAGGAGACCATCTCGAGGAGTCGAGACTGGGTCTCCTAACTCTAGAATTGGTAGGGTTGCTTGCCGCTCTCGTAGGGGTCTAGGGATGTAGGTTTGGCTATTCATCGCGACCGTGGAATCCGTGTTTTATACTGGTTTAACTTAAAACACGGAATTCCTAGAATATTCAATATTTCATATGTGTTTCTTCTGCTGCAATGTTCTGTGATGAGATCATATTACTTCTTGAGACGAATGTTTATATTATATATATGAGATATATATTATATATTGTTGATTTCGTTTCAATTGTGATGCTTGTGAAGCATAATAAAATGGGACTTCATTAATGAGATTAATGAAATGAAAGAAATCTAAAGATATTGTAGAAACTTGTTTAAAAACTGGTAGCTCTAGTTCTTGTTTTGCATAGCGGTATTCCTTGTAGAATATCCAGCACCTTATTCGATAAGGAAAGAGCCGAGATCCCTTCATCGGGAATGACCTCTTTAGCGAAACTAGCAGATGCTACAAACTCGGTTTGTCTTTTGATTGTTTTTATAGTTTTTGCTTTGCATAGTGATATTTGTGAAATATCCCGCACCTTATTCGATGAGGAAAGAGCCGAGATCTCTTCACCGGGAGTGACCTCTTTAGCAAAACTAGAAAAGGCGTAAAAACACTCCTTTTCAAAATCACTCGTTTCTACAACGATATCAAGATCATTACGCTCATGGTTTTCTGAAAAACCTGCGTAGCCCTCCGACATTTCAGATAGATATTACTTAGTATTCGTACTACGTTTGTTGGCCTGCGTCAAGGCGTAGTGTGCTGTAGCTAAGTAGTACTTATCTGCAATATGAGATGTGATTGGATTAGGGTAGTCGTACGACTTTGTTGGCCTGCGTCAAGGGTCGTACGGGTGGGTTTAATCAATCAAGAAATGTACGGGTTGAACATGACTAGCGGACTATGGTTTGTTGGCCTGCGTCAAGGTCATAGGACGCTAGGGGTAAAAGCATTATCGGGAATTTCAAGTGTTGAAATTTGCAATGAGATTGCATACCTTCTATGAGACAGTTGGATCCCGATACCCACTGCGAGTAAGAGTTACTCCTGGGAGAGTTTTACACATTACAATTAGCCTATCAAGTAGGTGTCTAGAAAGGTGTTAACGGGGTTATGCCTCTAGGAAAACGAGGTTTATTTTAATTAGGTCCGTGCGAAAGCACGGGGAACCTCCCTTAAAGTACCGACACTGGCCCGGCTGAAAAATTGGCGAACTTGTAGAGTGTAATTAATCCCGGTTAGTCTTACCTTTTAGGGTTTAAAGGAAGATTTGACTTAAACAGTGGGAGACATCCTGATTAGATATATTAATAACCAATCTAATCTTGCAAGAGCATGCTGAGTGTTTTCTTCTCTCTCTCTCCAGATAGCGACCATGTCACGCCTTAATCAAGATAATAATACGGATGTATTGACCGAACTCGCTTGTTATACAACGCTAGGGAAAGTTGGTCCTGCTCCAACTTATAATTGTTATAAGACAGAGCAGGAAAGAGGGGATTACCAGAATTCCCGTGCCGCCCAAACGAAGAAAGTACATGATGATGTATCTTCTTCGGGTGTGTTCATTACCGAGAACTGTTTCTCAGTATCCTTTACATCCTGAGTATGAGATACCGGATCAGGATCCCGCAAATGTAATTTGTTACATGGGTTACAGATAGGTAGAGAACTGAGAATGGGTGATATGTTTCAAGAGTTGGAAATGATGCAAGTGTTGCAGCCAAGTCTGTTGGCAGTTATCACCCTGTATTACCAGAATACATTGATTCTGAACGAATATTATTAGATACCGAACCTGATATACAACATCATATCAGTCTCTTTATTAGTAAAGAAGGATATAATTTTGTATTGTTGGATAATGTTTTGAACATTTCCTATATCAAGAGTTGATCGGTTCAGGCACGTTATCTAAAAGCATAGACGTTCTAAATCAAACTACAGTTCTTAATGTACATAACACACACAAGAGGAAGAGTTCAGAAATGAACGAATCCTTCTTGAGGCATTGTAGACTAGGTCATATCGATGCGACCTGACTAGCTAAAGTTACAAAAAGATGCATATTTAAATCAGTTTGAATTTACATCTTGTGAAACTTGCCGGTCATGTCACAAAGATAAGATGACCATAGCTCCGTTTATTGGAAACAGAGAAAGAGTTACTAAACTCTTGGGATTGATACATGCTGATGTATGAAAGTCCCCTGTCTACATATGCCTGGACCGGTTCTTTGTACTTCATTACATTCACTGATGATCTCTCAAGATTCAGACATATGTTCCTGTTGAAACACAAGTCCGAAGCTTTTGAGATATTCACAGAATATAAGTTAGAAGTAGAGAACCAGAAACGGGTATAAGTATTATGTCCTTTGATGAGATCAAGGAGGAGAATACTTGAGCACGGAATTCCTGGATTATTCTAAAGGAGAATGGGATTCTCTCTCAACATTACTCCTCCGTATACACCACATCATGTCGGTGTATCGGGGTGGAGCAATCGCACCCTATGCGATATGGTGTGCTCTGTGACGAGTACTATTGAGTTTCCTATTTCATTTTGGGAGTTATGCACTTGTGAAGCTGCATACCTATTGAATAGGGTTCCAATCAAATCAGGTGCCTACCACTCCATATGTGATATGGTATGGGAAGAGCCCATCTCTTAAGGATGTTAAGATTTGGGGTTGTCCGGCCTATGTCTAAAAGCAAAATCCGGACAAGTTCAAGGCAAGGACAGTTCTGTGGAAGTTTGTTGGATATCCCAAGCATTAGCAAGGGAATATCTTCTACCAAACTGAGGAACAAAAGATGTTTTGTTTTCTCAGCATGCCACCTTTTTGGAAAGGGAATTTCTTGTGAAGAAATTAGTGGTCATAAGGTAGAACTGGAAGTAGTTCCAGCTAAAACAAACTGCAGCTGATGATTTGGTAGAACCGGAGGATTCAATAGTTTCCAACGAATCTCAGCCTCTCCGCCGATCTGGTAGGGTTCCTCATCCACCTGAGAGATACTTCGGTTTCTCTATGACAGTGGGAGGAAGGATTGCATCATGAGATGATGACCCAACTAGTTTCGAGCAGGCCATCAGGAGTGAGGACTCTGTGAGTATGGCTGGATGCTTAGCGGTCTAAGATGGAATCCTTATACACCAACAAAGTATGGACTTTGGTTGCTTTATCTGAAGGGTTAGATCCCCATCAGGAGAAAGTATATCTTGAGAAGATTACTTGGTGTACATGGAAAAGTTGAGACTTTCAAAACTATGCTTAAGTCCATCCAGATTCTACTTGTCACTGCTACATACATGACTACGATATCTGGCGGTTGGGTGTCATGACTGCTTTTCTAAATAGTGATTTGGAAGAGAGCGTTATAAGCACACAGCCAGAGGGCTTCGTAGATAGTGTGAGCAGCGAAAATGTGTGTAAGATGTTTTATGTGATAAATCAGGCATCGCGGAGTTGGAACGTCTGTTTTGATATAGTAGTCAAAGAGTTTGACTTCATCAAAATGGTAGATGAACCAAGTATGTACAAAAAGGTAGTAGGGAGTATGATGGTGATCCTCGTATAGTACGTGGATGACATACTCTTGATAGGGAAGGAGTTTCCTATGCTACGCTCGGTCAATCTCTTCTTATCACAAAGATTCTCTATAGGATCAAGGTGATACCTCCTAAATCCTAGGTTATGGATATATGAGATAGATCTAATTGGATGTTAGGATTCTCACTAGTTGTAGTGAGATGGTATCAATCGATCCTGGGGAAAATCACTGGAAAGGTTCCAGGGTGATAAGGACGACTGAATGTCAGTCCCAGGCATTGTCTTTACCCTCAGTGGAGGGACGGTATGTTGGAAGAGTTCCAAGCTAGATACCGTGACATACTAGACGATTAAAGGCTAAATACATTGTTACCAAGGATGCTACCAAAGAGACAATCTAGACATGTAAGTTCATGAGATGAACTTCGTTCCTACCATTGTGTGACAATGGAGTTGTGGCTTAGGCCTAGGAACCCCCGTCCCATATGTCATCCAGGCATATTCTAAGACAGTATCACCTGATCATGGAGATGGATGATCTCCAGGGAGATCGATGTTAGGAGAGTAGACAAAGAGGACAACAACGCGGATCCACTCACAAAGGCCTATTTCCCAGTAGAGACTTTTATGGGATGGTTGAGTATGAGATACTTCAACCACAACTGATTGTTGGGTATGCGATACCACAACATATGGACCTAGTGCAAGTGGGAGATTGTTAGTGATATGTATGCCCTAGAGGCCATTACTGTACATACGATGTATATTGCAGTGGATACTTCGACATATATAGGGATGACTTTCTTGCTCGACATGATAGTATACTATCTGGTTGCTCTTTATCTTAACATGTACTCTGATTGTCTCTATGTTACATGTTGATAAAGCCCTTAGGATGAGTACTTGACTACCAGGACTATGATGTAGATCATACTAGTGGGGACAATGTAGTCGCTAAGTACATCCTTCAAATGTTCCTAGTCATGGGAGTACCGAGACAGGGCATCGATACTCCAGAGTAGACTAGCGTATGCGCTTCTTGACCTATATGATGCGCGATGGATGATCCCATATCCATTGGTGTTTGACATCAGAGAAGGTATACGGGTGCGGAGACTGGGTACACAGGACGGACTCGCCGAGAACTCCTAGATGGTATTATACCTCACGTCAGATGGCAGTTCTCTGGTGACACTGGTATAGGTTAGTCTGTAGACCCAAGATCGTCATAGAGTCTTGTGTGATTCCCACTGTGCTTTGATTTCCATCATACCACGTCCAAGAGGGCGTGTAAAACGGTGGCTTTTGGGTACAGTCCCGAATCACATGGAGGCAATGAGCGATAGGAGGGGTTTCGTCTCTCCCGGTATAGGGAGTTGATGTTGCGCTGTGTTCGATTGGCTATAACTGGAAATCCCTGGCCAGGGTTGTTGAGATTTACTGGTAAGTGTTATCAGTAGTTTCTCGAATTGTTATAGATCTCATATCGACACGACTTATCAAGCTACTGAGGTCTGACGTTTACCACCCCTAGGTGAGATATGCGACATATCAGACGAAGAGACCGGACTGTATGAGAGTGTTACTGGTTGGATTCACAGGAGAATGTACAGGCTTGCTTGTTGATCTTTTGATTGCTCAATACCTGGGTGGCTGTTATGTTTAGCTGACCGCTTGCAGCTTGTGGGTGTTTGATATGATCATCACCTACTGTCGGCGTATTGACGATTCTTCAGAGTCCTACACAGAGGTTTCCTGGCTCAGGCATAACGGAGTAGGAGCACATATGTGATATGTGCGGGACCGAGAACAATATGTGTATGTGATACCATATTTGATTCTCGCGATATGTGATATCGGCCGGGTATATGTGATATAGCCGGGTCATCGGATCAAGTGTTGATTCGATGAACTGATACAGATTATATTAGTCGGTTATTTGTAAAATAGCCGGATTATCGGATCAAGTGTTGATTCGATAATTTAATGTATAATTATATATTTGATATATTATATTACATTAACTAATATAAGCTCACTTAAAGATTATTTTTCTCACTTGGATAATACATTGATATATATGTGATATATGCTAATTGTATTATTTTATTTTGTTACAAAATATATTATATATGTGATATATAATATTGTAACATGTTAGGGTTAAAATTGCAACTAGGGTTTTGAGAATAAAACATGTTAGGGTTTTGGATTAGGGTTAATGTTATGGATGAATTTTGTGGAAGCTTCTTGAAGCTTTGACATTAGTCTTCATCCTTTGATGATATTTGTTAACCCAACCCAAACCTCAACCCATGGTTTATTCTCTACAAGAGTTAAGGATATTTTCTTTAACCCATGGTTGCAATTCTAACCTTATAATTTAATTCATTATTCATCACAAAAGAAATTCTTCTTCTTCTTCCTCTTGAAAAACTTTCTAGCTTTTGGGTTTGTGATGATTTTGAGCGAGATAAAGAAAATAAATGAGAGCTAAATTCCTACTTCATTATCCTCATCTATTCTAACCACTTAGATTAGGGTGTTTGCTTTGCTAATACTTGATTAGTGAAGAAAGAGCTTGGGTTTGAGATTCTTCAAGGTAGATCATCTTAGTAGTTGAAGATTGGTAGCAGGCTTGCATCTTTCTTTTCATGGAGCCTCTCTAGAGTCCGGATACTTGATGATCGCAGTGAAGGGACCTCAACACGGAGCTTATGAAGTGAAGGAATGGACTACAAATGTTGTAATCCCTAACTCTTAGATGTAAAGTTGTTTACATGCATGTTTAACCCTACGTCTCTAGTTAAGATCTTGGTTAGGGTTTGTTTAGCACCCCAAAAATTTTAAAGTAGCAAGATTAATACTTGCCAAAACCTTGCTAAGGTACTAAGCTAACCCTACAGTGGTATCAGAGCCAAGCTAGAGCATTAGGCGATGTGTAGACGAAGTTAAAAGTCCGATCGAACCCCGAAATATGATTTTGGACCCCCTCTCTGGAAATTTTTAAAAAATTTGGTTTTTTCTGTATTAAAAATACTCAGAAAAATAAGCAGGTGATTATATGGATATCTGTGTAGTACGACTCTCTAAATCCATCAAGCCACCGTGGAACCGCGGCCAAACCAAGCTATTGGTGGCGGTTCCGCGGCAGAATATGAGGGTTGAGGGATCGTACTTCAAGAGGTGATCCGTAGGTATTAAATTATGGTTCTGGGAATTTTTAATATTACTCAAGTGTTGAGTTTTCTGGAGATCATAAGAATTCGATGATTCGATCGGAAAGTTTAACATCGTTTAGTTTTTCGGGTAATTTAGAACATGTTAAAAAGTTCGAACGGATATCAATAACTCACTTTTTTCCCTGTCGGAAAACTTTCAAGTGTTGGATTTTTCCCGAGTTTAAAAATTTCAGAAAATCATGCAACCCGTTGTAGCAGAAACCGGGAAGACGAACGTCTGGCCTGAATCTGGGGGCAGATGCTAATTGGTGCTATCCGTCCATCTCTCCGAAGATGCCAAGTTGATTTATGGCACCATGTATCGAAGGTTTAAACGGATGCGGCCGATGTAGCAGACTTCATCAGATTCCCCCTCGTTGAGGGGTTTTTGATTATGGGGACGCTCTTCCCTGCTGGCGCAAGCCCCTGCAGTTAATTACGCTACCGCATCGCGGTAACAACTTTCTCCTTCGCCAGATGGTCACTTCGTGTCGTGGGTATTTGTTTTGTTTTTGGTTGCCCGTGGATTGTATATGGAGACTAATATATGTTGTCGCCTGTAGGGCGTGGATTAGTCCAAATCCGTATCTTCTTAGATTTGGGTTTGGGGTTGTGTTGAAGGATACGTTTGTCTTACTTTAGACTAAGATCAACTTAAACGTTTGTTAAGGATACGTTAGTCTAATTTTAGACTAAGATCAACTTAACGGGATCGTTTAGATCCAACAAAAGAGCATTTGGACTCTATTGTTTAGTTTAGGGACATTGCGGTCAGTTAGTTTAAGGATATTACGGTCCAATGTTAGTTTAAGGACATTACGGTCCATCAGTAGTTTAAGGATATCTCGGTCCAGGTTAAGGACATCGTAGTCCATGGGCTTAAGGACTCCACAGTCCGGTTTAAAGACATCGTAGTCTATAAAGTTTAAGGACATCGTAGTTCGTAAGTTTAAGGACCCCACAGTCCGTAGTTTAAAGACATCGTAGTCTATTAAGTTTAAGGACATCGTAGTCCATGAAGTTTAAGGACATCGTAGTCCGTAGAAATGTGTGGTTATCGGGACCCGTCACCTTTCTGAAGACGTTGAAGGATTACAACGACAAATATCAGAGGAGTAAAGAGATGTATCCTTGAACCGATGTGAGTTGGTTGAAAGAGCAGATGGGCTCGGTTAAATATAAGTTGAGGACTCGTGGCCAATCTTGGGTTAAGTCCAATAAATGTTTAACATTTTTATTCTGGGCTGTTGAGCTTTTATTTGGGCTTGGCCCTTTTAACAATACTGAGCATTATATCTTGACAATTTTTTTGTCTTGTATTGAATGCTGAGCATTCATCAGAGATCTGGCTTATTAAAGAACAATTTATGTTCTGTCAGTGCAACACGTGGCGCACCAGGCGCTTTGCGCCAATCAAAAAGCGCAGTGCGCTCCTGCCAAGCAGCGCACATGTAAGGGACACGTGTCGCACTCAGCGCTAGGCGCTAGATGCCGAGCGCATGTGTAACGTTTTAAAAATAATTAAATAAATAATTAAATGAATAAAAGTGTTTAAGTGAATTTTAGGATTTTCGGTAAAGTAAAATGTATTTTCGTAAACCAAACCGTGATTGTTTTCATTATAATTTTTAAAATATCTATTTTAATTATGAAATTACAAGTAAATGGTGTTTATTTAGCCACTTATAAATTTTTAGTTTAATAAAATATTTTTCCTAAATTAATTATTTTAAATATTAACATAAACTTTATTTTTACACTAAATTAGTGTAAATTACAAATTTAAATGGTTTTAATTTGTAAAAATCAACCATGGCATATTAGAAATTAGTGTGTATCATGCAAAATTTATTTGCAAATTTTTCCTATTTTCTAGAGCTTTCTTGAGTTGCTATAGTAAACAAATAAATAAATAATTAAATAAACCATGAAAAGACCTTTAAGTGATATTTCTCCTCTTGAAACTTCTACACACTTTCACACTCACTTCTTTCTCTCCCTCACCTCACCAAGGCCGGCCACAACCCCCCATGGCTGCCCCTCCCCTTTTCCCACCTCATTTTTATTCAAAATTCATTAAAAACACATCAAAAATTCAATTAAAATTCCACAAAATCCTATTTATTCCATACTCTTTATTCCTTGCTCATTTTTATATGAAATTTGGAGATGGAAAGCATGCATTTTGGAGGCTCATTTCTTGTTTGGATTTCATATTTTGGGAGGTATAATTTTCTTTCTTTTGATTTATTGTTATTAGATGATCATTTAAGCTTAATTAGATTTAATGAATTAGTTCTATGTTTTTTAAAAAAAATGCAAGTTAGGGTTGTAAATTCAAGTTAGGGTTTTTAATAATTAATTAGGGTTATAATAGTTAGTTTAACACTTTTAGAATTGGAAAATATTGCATGGTTGTTAAATTGTAAAATTTTCATTTAAAATTGTTTTAAATAAGGAAATTAGCTAACTAGATTTTTCTAAAATGTGTTTGTGGGTAATATAAAATTCCAATTAAAATTGCTATCATTAGATTGTAGTTTTAGTGAGAATATTAGCATGTAAATGGAAAGAAAAACTTAGTTTGATCACTAGATTACTTTGAGAATTGGAAAATACTAATAAAATGCTATTATTTTGTAAACTAGATTTTGAAAATTCCTAAATAAATGAGATTAAAAATATAATTTATGGTTTCATTAAATCATTATCATCATGAATTATGGTTTAATACATTAATTCATGCAAAATCATGTTTTGTGGTGGAATGGTGGTATTTTGCTTGAAAAATGTTAAAATTGTTAAAAGTTGCAAACTAGAAATTTCAAATAAATGCAAAATTGTGTAATAAAAATATAGTAATGGTTTGTATAGTCTAGTAATACTATTTAATGAGTTTTATGATCATTAGTTTCATTTAAATGTCAAGTTTTGATGAAAAACGGTATACTGGCATTTTCGGGTTTTACGAAATTGGACGGTTTGATGGATTTTAGGGTTTCGATGGATTTAATCGTGTTTTATGGTATAAGTAATGTGTTTTAAAACTACAAGTTGTTTGATGATGTTATCTCGATCCATCGGAGTTTGTACGCCGATATCGAGCGGTATTTGGTTTTTTTGCGTGGACGGGACATAGGTTTTAACCTATGCTTGTTCCTTTAGATCGTTTGACTTTCGTATGTGATTTAGTTTACGATGCTATTTATATGTTTGCGTCTAGGTACCCCCCATGTGGACTGCGGGCGATGAAGAGGAGGATGGCGACACTGTCTTCGGCAGACATGGACCAGGTGAGTAGATGCATATCTACAGGGGGAAGTCGGGTGGATGGCGTTTAGCACCCCCGCAACGTAGAATAGGAATAGTACTTATTGACATTAGGAAATCAGACGTGACCCTATTAGGACCCTAGTATTGACCCTAGGCTGGACTAGACTGATTTAGGAAAACCATATCAGAGGATGAGTACCTTGGAAGAGGTTCGTAGGTTTCAGATAAAAACACACCCACGCACACACTGAAACTCGACATGGGGTACGTGTATGTGTATATATATAGAACTAGGTATAGGTATATACATATATATACAACACGTATAGGTGATTCATTGATGTGATATGATATCCGAGGTATGATGAAACAGTATAACTGGGCTTGATGCCGTGATTCTTGACTATACAGTCGTAATAAAGTGTTAGCGGATCATTAGAGAATGAGATAATGAACATGAATATATAAATTATAAAGAGTGGTGGTGATATTGATGTACATGGGACGCTAGAATAGTACCCGGACTGTAACTTGTGACTGATCACGATATGATATATGTATAACTTGATTACGACATTATATTGGTGTGACCTGATGCCGATATCATATAAGTACGACCTAGTCACAATATGATACATATGACATGATATTTCTGAGGATAAACTAATGATGCTTATCATGATGGCAATGATATATGATTGATGTATGCGATCACAGTTTAACACCTTGATCATGAGATGTGCTGATGATGACATTATACGAATGAGGAGACACTTAGGAGATACTTGACCGTACCCCGATATTGGGATGCCGTACGATGGATTTTACCGTACGAGGCTTAGATTTGATGATTGATCCGCACTCTTGATTCGAGGAAGCCGTACTACGTACGTGACGCTATTGAGGCTGGATCGCCGACTATTAGAGATATTGATTCAGACCTTAGGTAGACTCTAGTTTCTTACTGACTAGTCTATTAGGTTTAGTTCCTTAGGATGTTAGATGGACACTGGTTTAAGTTCGACTCACATAGTGGTAGTGGTACTCGTATCTCGCAGAGGAGTGGATAATGCACATCTGTATTTACATTCATACTGTAATTATCATGGTGCATGTTCTTTTATATGTTGCTAATCAGTATAAACTTTACCTGTTAGGACACCAGCACTATTACCGATGATGCGCATATTCCACGCACACTTATTTGCCGGCTCACACACATCATCATCGGTAATTGCTATGTCACGTACACTTTAGATCATATTGACTTTTATGGATAGAATCAGTTAACAACTAGACCGCTATAATATTGTGATTATTCTCTGACCTTAGTACAGACATGATATTTATTGCTTAGACATTCATGCATTCATATTTTCATGTTATCATGCAGTATTATGGGCATATGCTGACACTTATTATATACTTACTCATGATTTTGAGATTTGGAGTTCTATGAGATTTCTGGATTTTTGGGGAAAACCGCAAAAATATATAAAAACTTCTCTCTCTCTCTCCTCTTCTCTTTTTAAAATAAGATGCGGTTTTCTCGTGCTGTATGTGTCGTCCACCATGAGATTTCATGTTTTCTGTTGGATTTCGAGACCCGATTCGAGGAGTGGATGAACCGTCTCGGGTACATGGTGGGCCCGGTATGGTACCCCGGGGCAAGAAGATCGAGTTGTAGACGATGAGCCTGGCATGGGAAGACTACCTACCGGTGATGTCTGGCGCGGCGGATATCCGGAGGATACCGACCGTCGTCGTGAGATTTGATGATATGGGCTGATCCGGACTGACGGAGCCCGACATATTGAGACTTGAGATTACATGTGTTGTGTCGATGCTTGACACGAATTTCCATGGATTTCATTGTTGAGATTTCAGATGCTTATACACACTTTACTATGATAACAGCTAAAGATTTCTTATACAGATATACCTGGATTTCAGGATTTGTCTATTTTACATTCGTGGTGCATGCATATCCATTCATATGACATAGTACTATATGAGGCACTGACACGACACGGAGTATTTGCACTTACACGTAGTATTACCCTGCTATTACTAGATATTTGGGATATAGTAGTATATTATTATGACCTAGGATAGCGTCGTGCATTCGATTTCTTTTCGTAGATATCTTCTACTCACGAGTTGGCAACTCACCCCCGTTGTGCCAAATTCTTTACAGGTTCGATGTACAGGTTTCCGTGGCAGCTTGTTGGCACATCTTTTCTTCAGGGTGATTTGCACGGTAGGTTGGTTCACTTGTATCCGAACCGCCATTGTACTTTTATTCATTCATTTGTATCTAGTAAGCTCCATCAACCATATTTGTATTACTTGATAAGTTTATTTGACCAGTTGTTTATTTCGACCTTAGAGTCGCGCATGTGTTATTATGATCTGGTGGTTTTTGTTTTCTTTTGAGATTTGAGCCTCGCCCTTTGGTGTTGTATATTATTGTGATTGTTGTGGTTGTCTCCGCCTGTTGGCGTTGAGCTAGCACCCGTTGGGGATGCTTTTTATTGTTTATGTATATTATACTTGTTGTACCCGTTTGGGGGCCAGTTTTTATAGAGGAGACTCCGCCGAAATTTTTGGAAAAATTTGCTGATGCTTTTATACTTGTTTTCTTTTCTTTTCTTCTTTTTCTTATTTTATGGTTTAGATCTCTGGGCTTCGGCTTACTTAGGTCATGTGGCGCCTCTAGACGCTTCGTAATCTAAGTGCCGGTCACGTTCCGTACTTTCGGGCCGTGACAGCATGATCCCAGTTTATGAGCGCTTAGCGCTAATCCATGAGAGCATTGCGCTTTCAATTTAGTGGCGCACACGTGAGTGACACGTGGTGCGCTTGGCGCTGAGCGCCAGCCCATGAGCACCGTGCGCTATTTCAGAAGCGCAAAGCGCAAGTTGTTAATTGGCGCATACGTGGTTGACACGTGACACATTTGGCGCCGAGCGCCAGTCCAGAGAGCACAGAAGCGCAGTTCAAGAGCGCAAAGCGCATTTCAAGAGCGCTAAGCGCATCTGATCAATTTTATGATCTGGGAACAAATTTATGTTCTTTTATAAGAGACTTTATCTTAAGATCTAAGAACAACAGTTCTTATTTTGCAGGAGATATTCCCAATCCGTTATTTTGATGAAATGCTTTGCCTTTATAGATCCATGATCTGTGAGAAAAATTATGTTCTTCTTTTATTTTATGATGAGATCTTTTGATCTCTTTATGAAAAACTTTTTGTCTTGTAGATCTATAATCTTTTTAAAGAAATGAATTTTTCTTTTTACGAGACGATTTCATCTTTGTGTTCATCATCTTTCATCTTTACCTTGAAGAAATATCTTCTTGCAAGAGCTTGCTCTTTATCTTTGAATTTCTCAAAGTTTATGGGGGGGGGTTCTCTATATAAGACTTGAAGTCTTGGGGCCTTTATATAGGGCAAGCTGATCAGTTCGATCAGTTAAAGAGATCTTTTCTCTAATTGATTTGGAAATTTTCCCATCGTTGGATCTTTGATCCTAGGGCTTCTGTTTTACAGAAGGCAATCTTCTTATTTTTAACAAGATTGGAAAATCTTTCCATAACAGAATTTAATTCTGATTAGTTAATGATTTATCATTATTATTAGATCTTTTGATCTAACGGTGGGGAGTTTTTTAATTCCAGCGCTAGCGCACCCGTGCTTTGCACGTGGTGCGCTGCTTAGAGCGCATCGCACATGTTTGAAGATCTTTCAACATTTTTTTAGTTTTTTTCCGAAAGAACAACTTCCCATGGAGCTTCCTTTATGAATGAGCACGATGCCTCCGGCATGTCCATCTTTTTCGGAGCATGTGGTTGTAGCGGATTTACCTTCCAGTTTTCGGACAGCGCGAACTTGCCCTGTTGATACTGGTCTTCAACCCAATTTTTGAAGACGTAGCAGTCTTCGATCGGATGGCCCAATACTCGGTGGTAAGGGCAGTAATTAGGATCATTGACGTCGTTCGGTTGCAGTGGGTGTCTTGACTCCGGTGAGTAATGAGCCCATTGCGCACTGCCAGTTCAAACAGTTTCCTTGTTTTATCCTGGGGAAATGAGTAAGGAGGTCTCAACTTCTCATCGAGGGACTGCCGCTTGTTGCTTTGGAGAACAACCCATCTCGGGCTACTCGGTTGTTGTCGAGCGTTGGCGACGAAGGTTGCTTTCCTTTTTCCCTTTTCATTCCAAGGCTCCGTCTTTGAAGACGAAGGCCTATGGCCCATCTGGTCCATTTGAGCCAGCTTGTCAATCAAGGCCTGGAAGGTGGTCGGCTTGAAGAACATCATGAATTGGGATATGGTCGCTTGAGGGTCAAGAGTACCCACGAACATGCCTACCGCAGGCGCTTCTTCGATGCGCTGCTCGCACTTCGACCATAGATTCCGCCACCGTATTGCATACTGAACCCATGTCTGCCCTGGCTTCACTCGGGCATTGATCAACGCCGTGATTGGGGTGCGTTCGCTAGCGCTTGCGAAACGCTGGATGAATAACAGCTCCATCTCCGTGAATGTTTTGACGGAGTCATTTGGAAGCTCCGAATACCATTCGAAGGCCGTCTCCGCCAAATTGCCAACGAATTGGTAAAGCAGTAGCTTATCGTCACCTCTGGTGTTGCCGCACAGAGCCCTAAATTGAGCGACATGCTGATGCGGATTTCCAGTCCCCTTATATACGTGGAATTTGGGGATCGTGTATCCCGGCGGGTACTTTATTTGGTCGTACCAACCCGGATAGGGTCGTCCAGTTTTAACAATTTGCCCAGCCGCTTCATTCGCCTGATGAACTCGTATCTGCTGAGCGATGTAATCATCCAGGGGGTCTTTTGAGATGGTCTCCTCCTTGGCTGCTGACAGAGCCGGCAGAGGATTTGATGTCTCTCCTCTATCATCTTCGAGGACAATCAGAGGGTCTTCAGCCGGAGGATCCGGTTGTATCATCATCTCGACCATGTCTTGGAAGAGAAGCGCCATTCGTTTTATATTGGCCGGTTGTTTCGCGACCTCTTTGTCCTTCTTTTCAAGAATTCTGCGGAGGAATTCAGCATCAGTTTCTTGTTCCTGACGTTGCTCCGAGGATGTCTCCGGGCTTGCTTTCGGTCCCGTAAGTGCGGCCATAGCTGTTAGCATTTCCTGAAGCTTCTGTTGTTGCTCCTGGGCCTTTGTTACGGATCGCGTAAGCGGTCGATGACCTGTGGAGATACGACTATCCTCTTTTCCGGATGCCATATAGATGGTGTGCACCACCATGCCCCCAGACTTGGGGCGTTTAGATTCAGTGTCTTTGCGATTTTCCAAAGACACATGGATCTTCTCCGACCTCCTTCTTTTGTAGACGGTCGAAGCTGAGGGGGCCGTTCCAACGGGCACCCAGGTAGACAACACCTTTTGTGGCTTGATAGGATTGTCCTCTTCTCGCTGCGCTTTAATCTTTTTCAATTGGCGGGGATAGTCTTGATCAATCACAGAGTTTTGGACCTATCGCCAAACTTTATAAATTTTATAGGACAGCCGCTGAGGGGGCTGCTCCAGCTTCACCTTGGTGATCTTTTCAACGGGTGGAGAAGATATCTTCAACACGGCAGTCGGAGAGTTTTTGCACACTCTCCTTAGCGGTTCAAAGCTATTCCCAGTTGGAACAACAGTATCAACTTCCACCATTGGAGCCAGCGGAGTCAATCCAGAAGGGGAATTGCCCCTAGCTTTCCTCATTCGGTGCCAGTGGCGACGTCGAGCATGTCGTGCAGCCGAGATTACCTTCGCTGTTGGATGAGCTTCCTCATGCCCCCTGCTTTGAGGAGGCTATTATTGGTGCTAGCCGGTTGAAGACTGATGTCCGTTGAGAGGGGATAGTCAGTTTTACGAAGGCCGACTTTTGAACAGGGGAAGCAGCCTTCGTGACTTCGCGTGGAGTAGTAGTTGAAACGGCCAGTCTTGTGAAGACCGACCCTTTAGCAGGAGAAGCTGCCTTGACGACTTTAGGAGCAGGAATGGCTATCCGCTTTGGGATGGCCGCTTCAGGTATTGCGGGCTTTTTCACGGGCCCGCTTGAGCTTTAGCCCAGTCTGTTGAAAATTGAGGCACTGGATTTGGGCGACCCGTTGAGAGGGGCCGCGGTAGTTGTAAGCCGATCATAGACCGACTTCTTCGGAACTTCTTGCGACGGTAATGGGGCGTTGAAACTCGTTGGCGGGAGCATAGTCCCAAAGAACAATCCAGTGGTGGCCTGAGTCACCTGTTCCACCGGCATAGCGAAGATGGAGGCCGCTCGGGGCCCGTAAGTCACTCCTCCGGACGGGACAGAGCGAGAGTTGCATTTGCAGTTAGTGCAGTTTGAAGCCATTGATCTTCTGTTTTCTGCATGGAGCAAGACACCAAATCTAAGTACCTCGAATCCACAGGCAACCATAGCAAACCGCGATTCGTTCGTGAACACGACATAAGATGTGTGAAGTGGAAAGAGGAAGAGGTCCCACCGGGCGTGCCAGAATCTGTTCTCCGCCGAAAGACCGGGAAGACTGACGTCTTGCCTGAATTTAGGGGTAGATGCTAATTGGTGCTATCTGTCCACCTCTCCGAAAATGCCAAGTTGATTTATGGCACCGTATATCGGAGGTTTAGACAGATGCGTCCGATATAGCAGACTTTGTCAGATTCCCCCTCGTTATGAGGGGTTTTTGATTGTGGGGACGCTCTTCCCTGCAGGCGCAAGCCCCTGCAGTTAATTACGCTACCGCATCGCGGTAACAACTTTCTCCTTCTCCAGATGGTCACTTCGTGTCGTGGGTGTTTGTTTTGTGTTTGGTTGCCCGTGGATTGTATACGGAGACTAATTTATGTTGTCGCCCGTTGGGCGTGGACTAGTCCAAATCCGTATCTTTCTTAGATTTGGGTTTGGGGGGTTGGGTTTAAGGATACGTTAGCCTCATTTGAGACTAAGATCAACTTAAACGTTTGTTAAGGATACGTTAGTCTCATTTTCAACTTAACGGGATTGTTTAGATCCAACAAGAGAGCAATTGGGCTCTATTGTTTAGTTTAGGAACATTGTGGTCGATTACCAGTTTAAGGACATAGTGGTCCATTGTTGGTTTAAGGACATCTCGGTTCATTGTTAGTTTAAAGACATCACGGTCGAGGTTAAGGACATCATAGTCCATGGGTTTAAGGACCCCACAGTCCAATGTTAGTTTAAAGACATCACGGTCGAGGTTAAGGACATCATAGTCCATGAGTTTAAGAACCCCACAGTCTAATGTTAGTTTAAAGACATCACGGTCGAGGTTAAGGACATCATAGTCTATGAGTTTAAGGACCCCACAGTCCAATGTTAGTTTAAAGACATCACGGTCGAGGTTAAGGACATCATAGTCCGTGAGTTTAAGGCCCCACAGTCCAATGTTAGTTTAAATACATCACGGTTGAGGTTAAGGACATCATAGTCCATGGGTTTAAGGACCCCACAGTCCAATGTTAGTTTAAAAACATCACAGTCAGGGTTAAGGACATCATAGTCCGTGAAATGTGTAGTTGTCGGGACCCGTCACCTCTTTGAAGACGTCGAGGGATTACAACGACAAATATCAAAGGAGTGAAGAGATGTACCCTTGAACCAATGTTGATTGGGATTTGTAATCCAATTTGGAACTAAGATCAATTAATTAGATTCTGAGCTCATTAGCTCAGTTAAATCTGAATTGAGGACTTATGGCTAATTTGGGCTAAGTCCAATTAGATTAGAAATATTGGCTTTTTGTTGGACCATTACACACTTGTTTGGGTTCAAACCCACATTATTTAGCAATGCGAAACTAGAGTTTGAAGGCTCTAATACATTTTTGTCTTTGACTGAGCATTAAGCATTGTAGTTATGAATTTACTCAACTTTGAGATTTAGTCAAAGGGGAAGTTTTTTCCTCTGGAAATTTAGCCAATTTGGCTAAAAATAGTGTTAAACACTAAAGGACAACAGTGTTAAATACTGGAAATAAAACTCTCAAATTAGTGTTAAACACTACAGGACAACAGTGTTGAACACTAGAAATAAAACTCTCAAATTAGTGTTAAACACTAGAAGACAACAGTGTTAAACACTGGAAATAAAACTCTCGAATTAGTGTTAAACACTAGAAGACAACAGTGTTAAACACTGGAAATAAAACTCTCGAATTAGTGTTAAACACTAAAGAGGAAGGAATCACGTGGGGACACGTGATGGCACCCAAAGGTGGGGCCAGATCTCCTTAGCTTTGTTATGCGAATAAGTGTTAAACACTTTTGATTCTCTGGCCATCACGTGTTGGCACATGATGGAGATTTGTGCGCTGATTATTAAAGCATTTATCAAGGGGTCACGCGGTAACACGTGAGAGCGCCCAAGTTAGAATCTGCCTTTGCTTTTATTCTCGTTGTTTTGGAGGTCATGTGGGAGTACGTGAGGCATTGCCTCAGGGCCAATTCCTTCTCATTTTGGGGGGTATTTTCAGGGCTCACGTGGGGACACGTGACCTTAGTCTTTTACATGCATGGAGATCTTCCAAATCTCTTTATTTTTAAGAATTAAATTCTTTGTAGGGTTAAACCCTAATTTTATTTAGAGGACTTGAATTCTTTATGAGTTTTGGGAGAATTGAATTCTTATATAGGGTTAAACCCTAGCTTTGTCTGTCTTGGAGGAATTAAATTCCTTGTAAATTTAAGAGAATTAAATTCTCATATAGGGTTAAACCCTAGTTTTATCTTGAAGGAATTAAATTCCTGTGAGTTTGGGAGAATTAAATTCTCATATAGGGTTAAACCCAAATTTTATCTTGAAGGAATTAAATTCCTGTGAATTTGGGAGAATTAAATTCTCTAGACTCAATTCTCCCCTTAAGTTTTGGATCTGCATGGCAGAATCTCAACCCAATGAGAATTAAATTCTCAACCTATGGGGAGATTTGCTTCTGCAGATCTTCAACCAGGAAAAACTAAGTTCTTTTGCAGAAGAGTTAAACTCTTAGATTGAGAATTAAATTCTTTTTTTTTGAAGTTTTGATCCTTTTCCCTTTTCTCACCTAGGGTTTCTTTCCTTGAGAATTAAATTCTCCTTTCTTTTCTCTCTGCTATTTGCCTTTAGAAAATTTCAAGATCCAAAATTCTATCTCCCCAAAATTCTCTTCTTGGCTCCTATTTATAGGAGAAGGAAAAGAATCAATTTGTTTAGTAAATCTTTCATTGAAAGATTTTGTTTGTTTTTGGTAACTAATGTGATCTTTTAGATCACTCAGTGAATTTTATTCACCATTGGATTTTTAATCCAAAAGATATTCTGTTTGTTATTTTTGGTGAAATTTAGGAAAATCTTTCCTTGTCTAAAATCTTTCCATAAATTGGTGATTTTTAATCACCCTTGGATTTTTAATCCAACGGTCCCCCATGATCCTTTTTTGTTTGGAAAGATTTGGAGAAATACTTTCCCAATTAGGGTTTTTGATTTCCCTTAATTAGAATTTAATTCTATTATTTCATAGATCTTTAGGAACCCATCAAGTGTTGGCACGTGACCCTCTGATTAAGTATTTGACCAGAATTTAATTCTGTTGTCTTAAAGAACTCAGGAATTATCACGTGTCAGCACGTGACCCTTGGTCACGCGTTGGCACGTGATGCCCCATCTGGGTTTTTCCTTGTTATTTTATTATACCTTTAATTCTTTTCAGTGGGTTTAAAGGCCCATCACGTGTTGACACGTGACCCCACTGATTAATTATTTCCAATTATTTATTTTATTCAGTACTTCAAGGCTTTGCCTGTAAATGGTCACGTGTCTGCACGTGATGCCCGGTCACGTGTGGGCACGTGATACCTCATAACTTTTGATCCCGAATGAATTATGAGGCCCATAATATATCAAATCGAAGGATTTTTCAAGACACTTTTAATACCATCAGAATTTAACTGTTTCTCATTCGGGAATCTATCAAAATGTAGCCCGGAAAATACTGGTTCGCATTTTCTTCCTTAGATTACACGTGCATAGCATATTTGCTCATAACTTTTGATCCCGGATGAATTATGAAGCCCATAATATATCAAATCGAAGGCCTTTTTGAGACGCTTTCGATACCATCAGAATTTAGCTATTTCACATTTAGGAGTTTGTCAAAATATATTCTGGAAAATACTGGTTCACATTTTCTTAAACGTATCGCTGCTATTTGATACCTTGGGCTCTTTTGCGCAGAAATTTTTTGGCGGGAACACTCCCACTTGCACTAAGGTCTGTAATTGGTGCAATAAGTGCGTGCCTACCGTCTGCATTAGATCCAGTTGCTGGTATACCGCATGCCCAACATCTCAAACAGTCTTTCGAACTGGACTTGAGGGATGGCCTTGGTGAATGGATCTGCCGTGTTGTCTTTTGTGTCCACTCTCCGTACCTCAATCTCCTGGCGATCCACGATCTTCCTGATTAGGTAATACCACCTCAAGATATGTCTAGATTTCTGATGGGACCTTGGTTCCTTCGCTAATGCTACAACCCCATTGTTATCGTAATACAAGGGTATTAGATTGGTAATGGACGGAACCATCCGAAGTTCAGAGATGAACATCCTCATCCAGACTGTCTCCTTTGCGGCATCGTTAGCAGCTATATACTTAGCCTCCATCGTTGAGTCTGCGACGGTGTCTTGTTTGAAACTCTTCCAACTTACCGCTCCTCCATTGAGAATAAACACATAACCCAAGATGGATTTAGAGTCAACTTTATCACTTTGGAAGCTGGAGTCGGTAAAAACCTCGACCTGGAGGTCCCCATTACCATATACCAAGAACATCTCTTTAGTTCTTCTCAGGTACTTAAGAATGTTCTTTACTGCTGTCCAATGCTTCTCACCCTGGTTAGACTGATACCTGCTTACCACACTAAGTGCGTAAGCTACATCTTGTCTGGTACATAACATCGCATATATTATAGATCCTACCGCCGAAGCGTAGGGTATAATGCTCATGCGAGTCCTCTCTTTATCAGTCTTTGGAGACATCTCTTTGGAGAGGGTGATCCCGTGACATGCGGGTAAATTACCATGCTTGGAATCTTCCATACTAAACTTCTTTAGTATGGTGTCGATATACCTGAACTGTGAAAGTCCTAACATTCTTTTAGACCTATCATGATAGATCTTAATCCCCAGAATGTAAGGAATCACCCAAGTCTTTCATGCAGAACTTCTGTGGCAAGAAGAGCTTGACTGATTGTAGCATAGGGATGTCATTCCCAATCAGGAGTATGTCGTCAACATACAGTACGAGGAAGACCACTGCTCCTTCTACAATCTTCCAATAAATGCATGGTTCATCTACATTTTTGATAAAGTCAAATTCTTTGACCGTCTTATCAAAGCAGATGTTCCAACTCCGCGATACTTGTTTTAATCCATAAATGAATTTAAGCAACTTGCACACCTTCCTACTGCTCCCACTGTCTAAGAAACCCTCTGGCTGATCCATGTAAACATTTTCTTCTAAATATCCATTTAGAAAAGCTGTTTTTACGTCAATTTGCCAGATTTCATAGTCATAGAAGGCAGCAATGGGAAGAAGGATCCGAATGGATTTAAGTATAGCCACTGGAGAAAATGTTTCATCATAGTCCAATCCTGGTCTTTGAAAAAAACGTTTTGCAACAAGTCTAGCTTTGTAGGTTTCCACTTATCCATCTGCACCAATTTTCTTTTTGAAGATCCATTTGCATCCAACTGGTTTAACCCCAGGAGGAGCAACTTCCAAAGTCTATACTTTGTTGGTGTACATGGATTTCATTTCGGATCTCATAGCATCCAGCCACTTCATCGAGTCTTTACTCGTGATAGCCTGCTTAAAATTAGTAGGCTCATCATCATCGATAATGCAATTCTCTTGATCCCCATCTACGAAAAACCCATAGTATCTCTCAGGCGGATGAGAAAGCCTACTAGATTTGCGGAGCAGCATTGGTTCGTCGGGCTCTATTAAAACCCGAGGTTCTACTAAGTCCTCGGCAGTAGTTTGGGGTTCTGGAATTTCTTCCAGTTTTACCACGCTCCCACTAATTTCTTTTGCAAGAAATTTGCTCTCTAAAAAGACTATGTAGTGAGCGACAAACACCTTGTTTCCCCAATTGAGAGCAAAGCTCTATCCAAAATTCAAAATTTGAATTGAAGCAGCGCCTCACGTGCAAAGCATGAGAGCGCTGAGCGCCAAGAGTGCCAGCGCTAAAGAGTCAAAGACTCTGAGGTAGCATATCACGTGCAAAGCACGAGTGCGCTGAGTGCCAGCGCTAAAGAGTTAAAAACTCTGAGGCAGTGCCTCACGTGCAAAGCACGAGACCGCTGAGAGCGTCAGCGCTAAAGAGTCAAAGACTCTGAAGCAGTGCATCACGTGCAATGCACGAGAGAGCTGAGCGCCAAGCGCTAAGATTCAAAAACTCTGTGACAGCACATCACATGCAAAGCACGAGAGTGCTGGTGCCAGAACTAAATGTTCTCCACCGTTGGATCAAAGATCCAACGAAGATGATAAATTATCAAAATTCAGAATCAAATTCTACTGAGGAAATATTCCTCGGATCTTCTTAAACAGGAAAGATTGCCCTCTGTAAAACAGCGCACCGTTGGATCAAAGATCCGATGGTGATTAATAAAATCACCAAGATTAAAGAATAATCTCTGTTTGGAAAAATATTTTCCAATCTTGTTAATAACAAGGGAAAAATCTTCTGTAAAACAGAAGCCATAGGATCAAAGATCCAACGGGGGATAAAATCCCCAAATCAATCAGAGACCTTTCAATGAAAGATCTCTTTAACCAAATCAACAAACTTGCCCCCACTATATAAAGGATCCAAGACTTCAAGTCTAGGGCAAGGAGATCATCAAGATCATTAGCAGAGAGGAACCCCCTATAAACTTCAAGTTCTCAAAAAAAGAAAAAGAGAAGAGCAAGCTCTAAGAAGAAGAACTTTCTTCAAGGTAAATAAAAAGAAGAGAGATCATAGCATCTCTTGATAAAAAATAAGAACTTAGTTCTCTTTCTAGATCACAGATCTGTAAGACAAAGTCTTTCACAAAAACAGAAGAGATCATAACATCTCTTCATAAAAAGAAGAACTTAGTTCTTAGATCCATGAGACAAAGTCTCTTATAAACGAGAATTTAATTCTCAGAGCACGGAATTGACCAGAACTGCCAAAGAAGCGCTTCAGCTCTCCAAGTCTAGCGCTCAGCACCAAGTACACCATGTGCTCCTCACGTGTGCGCTATTTCATAAGAAGCGCTTCAACGCTCCAAGTCTAGCGCTCAGCGCCAAGCGCATCACGTTCTCCTCATGTGTGCGCTATTTAAAAAGAAGCGCTTCAGTGCTCCAGGTCTGGCGCTTAGCGCCAAGCGTACCACGTGCTCCTCACGTATGCACTATTTCACCTGAAACGCCTTAGCGCTTCAGGTCTGGCGCTCAGCCCCAAGCGCACCACGTGCTCCTGACGTGTGCGCTGAGGGAACACAAAGTGTTCTTTAAATAAAGCCTAGCGCTATAAAGAGTGTTCAACACTCAATAAAAAACAAAAAGAAAGTGGGTGTCAGTACCCCAATAAATGTTAACAGTATGTGCACAGAGAAAGGACTATGTCCTAACAAGTGTCTGATACTTTATAAAGAAAAAAAGAGAGATGACAGAGACTCAGTGGGCTCAGCCCAAGTTAGCCAAACTCATAATCAACTGAGCCTATGCGATCTTTATTGGACTCAGTCCCAAATAAGATTATAAAATCTTTGATGAACATTCACCGGTTCAAGGGTACATCTCTCCATACCTCTGATACATGTCGTTGTAATTCTACAACGTTTTCAGAGAGGTGGAGGGTCCCAATAACCAATAGCTTTTGGTGCATCCCCAAATTGGATAAATCAGAACCCCACAGACTATAACGTCTTTAAACCCTACAGACTATGACGTCTTTAAACACGGACTATGATGTTCTTAAACTCCACGGACTATGATGTCCTTAAAACCAATGGACTGCAATGTCCCTAAACTAAGACGATAGAGTCCAAATACTCTTTCGTTGGATCTGAATGATCCCAAAACCTTGTTGAGTAGATCTTAGACTAAAATTAGACTAACGTATCCTCAACAAACATTTAAGTTGATCTTAATTTAAAACAAGATTAACGATCCTTAAATCAACCCAAGCCCAAATCTAAAAAAATACGGATTTGGACTAATCTACGCCCTACGGGCGACAACATAAATTTGTTTCCGTATACGATCCACGGGCAACCAAAAATAAAACAAACACACACGACACAAAGTGACCATCTGGAGAAGGAGAAAGTTGTTACCGCGATGCGGTAGCATAATTAACTGCAGGGGCTTGCGCCTGCAGGGAAGAGCATCTCCACAATAAAAAAACCCTCAAAACGAGGGGGAATTTGACGAAGTCTGCTACATCAGTCACATCTGTCTAAACCTCTGATACACGATGCCATAAATCAACTTGGTATCTTCGAAGAGGTGGATGGATAAAACCAAATAGCATCTACCCCCAAATTCAGGCCAGACGTCCCAACGTCCCGGTCGCGTCTTTTCGGCGGCGAACAGATTCTGGCACACCCGATGTGACCTTTTCTTCTTTCCACTCCACACTTCGTGTGTCGTGTTTACGAATGAATCGCGGTTTAATATGGTTGGCCCTGGATTCAAGATACTAAGATTTGTTGTCTTGCTCCGTGTATAAGAGAAAATGGCTTCCAACTGCATCAACTGCAACAGAAACTCTCACTCCGTCCTCACTGGAGGAGTGACCTATGGGCCCCAAGCGGCCTCCATCTTCGCTATGCCAGTGGAACAGATGACTCAGGCCACCACTGGACTATTCTTTGGGACCATGATCCCACCGGCAAGCTTCAGCGTCCCAATGCCGTCACAGGAAGCTCCGATGAAGTTGGTCTTTGATCGGCTTATAACTACCATGGCCCCTCTCAACGGGTCATCCAAGTCTATTGCCCCAGTCTTCGACAGGCTGAGCATGAGCTCTAGTTGGTCCATGAAGAAGCCTGCAATACCTGAACAAGTCATCTCGAAGCGGATAGTCGTTCCAACTCCCGCTTCAGGCGAAGTCACCAAAGCTGCTTCCCTTGCCTAAAAGTTAGTCTTCGACAGGTTGGACGTTTCTTCTCAGCGTACGTCAGTCTTTGACAGGTTGGCACCAACAACAACCTCTCCTCAAAGTAGGGGGAATGATGGAGCTACCCCCGTAACTGAGCCAGTACCATCTGCAAGACATGCTCGATGTTGCCACTGGCACCGAGTGAGGAAAACTAGGGGAAGCTCTCACTCTGGACTAACTCAACCAGCTCCAATGGTGGAAATTGATGCTGCTGTTCCAACTGGGAACAGCTTTGAACCACTCAGGAGGGAGCGCAAGAACTCTCCGACCGCCGTGCTAAAAAGATCTCCTCCGTCTGTAGAGAACGTTACAAAAGCAAAGCTAGAGCGGCCCCCTCAGCGGCTATCCTCAAAAATCCATAAGGTTTGGCGAAGAGTCCAAGAATCTGTGATCGACAAAGACTACTCCTGCCGACAGAAGAAAATGAAAATTCGGCAAGAGGAGGACCATCCTGCTGCCATGCTGTGGAAGGTATCGGCTGCACGAGTGCCTATTGCAGCAGCCCTCTCAACTTCGACCGCCCATAAAAAGAGTAGGGCGGAGAAGATCCCTATGCCTGGGACGAATCTCAAGGGCACTGAACCCAGACGCTCCAAGTCTGGGGGAATGGTGGTGCATACTGTTTATATGGCTTCCGGAAAGGAGGAGAGCCGTGCTTCCAGGGGTCACCGACCACTCACCTGATCCGTAACAAAGGCCCAGGAGCAACAACAGAAGCTCCAGGAAATGTTAACAAAGATGGCCGCACTCACTGGGCCAAAAGAAAGCCCGGAGACATCGTCGAAGCAACGCCAGGAGCAAGAAACCGATGCTGAGTTCTTCCCCAGAATGCTCGAGAAGAAAGATAAAGAAGCCGCGGAACAAGCGGCTAACATAAAGCAAATGGCGCTTCTATTCCAAGATATGGTCGGGATGATGATACAGCCGGATCCTCTAGCTGAAGACCCTCTAGTAATCCTTGAAGACGACAGAGGAGAGACATCAAACCCTCTTCCGACTCTATCAGCAGCCAGGGAAGAGACCATCTCTAAAGCTGCCCTTGACGACTATATAGCTCAACAGAAACGAGCTCATCAGGCGAGCGAAGCGGCTGGCCGAATCGTCAAAACTTGATGACCCTATCCGGGTTGGTACGATCAAATAAAGTACCCACCAGGATATACGATCCCTAAATTCCATGTGTATAAGGGGACATGTAATCCACACCAGCACGTTGCTCAATTCAGGGCTCTGTACGGTAATACTGGGGATGACGACAAACTGCTGCTTCGCCAGTTTGTTGGCAGCTTGTCGAAGACAGCATTCGAGCGGTATTCCGAGCTCCTGAATGACTCTGTCAAGACATTTGTAGAAATGGAGCTACTGTTTACACAAAGGTTCGCAAGCGCCAGCGAACGCACCCCAATCACGACTTTGATCAATGCCAGGGTGAAGCCAGGAGAAACATGAGTTCAGTATGCGATACGGTGGTGAAACCTATGGTCGAAGTGCGAACAACGCATAGAAGAGGCTCCTGGAGTGGGCATGTTTTTGGGAACCCTCGATTCATGATGTTCTTCAAGCCAACCATCTTCCAGGCCTTGATTGACAAGCTGGCCCAAATGGACCAGATGGGCTATAGGCCTTCCTCTTCAAAGACAGAGCCTCGGAATGAAAAAGGGAAAGGGAAAGCGACCTTCGTCGCCAACGCTCAGCAACAGCCGAGTGGTCCAAAACCAGCTGATCGCCAAAACGACAGACATCGATTTATCAACGAAAAGTTAAAACATCCTTACTCGTTCCTACGAGATATATTAAGGAGATTGTTCGAACTAGCGGTGCACAACAGGCTCATCACTCTGCCAGATCCCAGACGCCCACTGCAGCCAGGTGACGTCAAAAATCCCAATTACTGCCCCTACCACCGAGTAGTAGGCCACCCAATTGAAGATTGCTTCGTCTTCAAAAGCTGGATCGAGGACCAATACCAATAGGGCAAATTTGCACTATCCGAGAACTGGAAGGTAAGCCCGCCGCAGTCGCACGCTCCTAAAAGGGTAGACACGCCGGGGGCATCATGCTCATTTATAGAAGAAGCTCCATGGGAGGTCGCTCTTTCAGCCAAAACAAAAAGAATGCTGAAGGATTTTCAAACATGCCCGGTGATTAGGTGGAAAAGCCCGCTGGAACCCGAGGTCATTGAGGGAATGCTGAAACCGCGCCCGACGCCAAGAATTGGTAGCGATGGGCAAAACGCCCAGGCCCAGCCGTCAAAATCTTCGAAAAGGAAGAAGAAGACCAAAAATCCCGTGAAGCCTGATGACAAGCGCACGGACCTGCAAAAGCAGATTGACACACTGGAAGAATATAATCAGAAGGCGCGAACCCCAGTCACGCTCCAAGAATTTCTCAACAACATCCTTGAGAGCGGAGAAAACGACAATAACGACGGAGACGACTCGTCAGAAGAATTTGAGGATTACGTTGCAAGTTGTCACGTGATCTCTCATTTGCCCGTAAATGACGAAGAAGCTCACATAGAGGAGTTGGGGGCAGGAGCGGTGCTAAAATCCTTCGAACCATCTGACGAGGTGATCGACATGCTGCTGAACGAAGCCCGTCAGAAGAGCAAGGCTGATTAGCAACATGAAATGGCCATATTCGAAAGAGCCAGGCGTCAGCATCAAGCTGAAGAAGTCACGGCGGGGATGAGTCGCAGAGCGTTCCAACCAGATTGAAGCATGCCCACGGCAGACAAAAACAATCTTAAGGCAAGTAAATGGTTCGCTAAAGCCCTGTCAATAGGAATGAAGCTGCCATCTCCCAAAGGAAATACTCCCGGCAGTATACACCTTGACGAAGCGGATGCACACCCTAACTACTGCTTATACCATCAGAGGACTACACACCGTATAGAAGAGTGCATGTCCTTTAAAAACTGGTGGCAGGGGTATGTTGCCCACCGGCAACAGTTCAAGCGAATGAAGCGCAAAACTTGTCGGGAGCAGAGAAGCACGATAGATGAGCGTATAAGAACTGCCGACAACTGTCACATGGTTGATGCCAGGGGATCGCAACTTCTTACCTTCGGGAGCGATTCTGATGAAGAAATAGCCCTCAGCCCTCTCTTCAAAGAATCCACCTCAGGAAAAGAAGAAGAGACGAAGAACTGTGAGAATATTCAGCTGCGCAACCGTACGTTGCCCGAGAAGAATCTTGGACCTGCAAACAAGGGATCGAATAAAAGATAAAGGAAAGGGAAAAGTCCCTGAGGATATCACCCTCGATGACCGAGTCGAAGAGCTCGCAGCCAAAGACCCGCCCAAGAAAAACAAGATGGATTACAATGTTCTTGCACACCTAAGAAAGATACCCTTGCAGCTAAGCATTCTCGATGCCCTTCTGTTGTCTAAAGAGGCGCGAAATTCTCTGATCAAGGCACTACAAGAGCCTGAACAGTTTCAAGCTTTCCTTGCCGAAGAAAAGATGAAGGATGAGCTCGAAGAAGTTCACACAGCTGACATCACTTTCGGCGACAAAAATCTCCTTCTCGGAACATGCGAGCATAACCGTCCCCTCTATGTCTCCGGGTATTGCCATGACATCAAGATAGGGAAGATTCTGATTGACAATGGGTCCTCTGTCAACCTTCTCAACGTGAGGGTGCCAAAGGAAATTTGCATGAGCATGCAACACCTAGCTCGAGATAAAATCACCATCTCTGGGTTCGACTCCCAGTCATCACAGACGCTCGGGTCTGTGATACTGACATTACGCTTCGAGTTGCTCGTCACTGATATCAAGTTCCACGTCATTGACGCCAAGACTTGCTACAACACCTTGCTCGGTAGGCCTTGGTTGCACGAGTACAACATCATCCCTTCTACACAACATCAGTGTATGAAGTATTTCAAGGATGGTCTCAAGTACACCATAATGGGGGAGCTAAACCCATTCTCCATGAATGAAGTCCGCAAATACGAGGATGCAAAGTATTTCCTGCCAGACTTTGAAGTCACGAAAAGATGCCATAAATCGTAGAATAAGCAAAAAGCTATCACCATTATTCCGATCTTCGGGAGCGATATCGAGGAGGAAGAAGAGATAGTCTATTTGGGGCCGCCCCAAATAGACTAGCCGGGACCATCTACCCCTATTCTGGTTTTTGGCAGTGACTCTGAAGACGAAGTCAACAGAGTGTTCTCGGTCCGTCCATCAGTGCAAGCCCTCACTGGAGATGATCAGAGTTTGCAAATCGCCATGGTTCCGCAAAAGCATTACAAAGAGCTCGACCCACTTGATACCTATAGTGTGCAAGAACCGCAGACGTTCTACGTTCCTCCCAGGTGAAAAGATGAAAAGGAGATCCTCTTTTATCGATCCGCGGAAATTAAAGTGGAGAAAGAAATCTAGCATGGTGCCGATTCTACGCTTGATAGGCTCCAGCCCATCCGTCTGCCCAGATACTACACAGGAGGATTAAAAAGGCTGTTGAGGCGCAAGGTGTACCCTTCAAACAGACTGCTCGACAAGCTCAGTTCTACAACAGGATCTGGAACGTCCCCCGAACTCAGTGAAAATTGCCCAACGGGAGAATGGAAACAATCGGGTTTGGATATGTTCGATCCAAGAAACGGGAACGATTCCATGGCTGCTACGTTATACACCACTTCGATGAAGAAGGAGATGCTCTGTTAGAAGACACCGCGATTGAACCAAAACGAGATCCTGCCGTAAAAATGCTTAGTCCGTTATTTGAAGAACAAATGGACAAGCTAATAAGGAAAGCGGGTCAAAAGGTCCGGGATGACCTCAACCGTGAAATGGACATTTACGAGAAAGCCAGGACGCAGCGCTTCCTTCAGCAGGTTACGGAGAATGACGATGCCCTTCGTCACTAGCGCGTCATACAGAAGATCCGACGCGGAGGAAAAAAAACTAAAGAACGGAAAAAACGTTCAACAGCGGCAAAACGGATCCAAAAGGCCACGCGATTAAGAAAAGGTTAGTCGGAATTCGTCTCTAACGAAAAAGATGGATTGAGCATATTCCTTCCCTCAAGAAAAGATAAGGAAGATCTTCGACTTTGTCATGAAATATCAGATGATGACACTCCCGGAGTCCAAAACCCCGAACAAGCAGACGAGGTCTCTCACCCGGATTACTGCTCCTATCACCGAGCGATAGGACATCCTCTCGAAGACTGCTTCACATTCAAAAACCTGGTAGAAGACCAATATCAACTCGGTATGTTTGCTCTATCCAACAGTTGGAGAGTAGCCCCACCGCAAAAACATGTGACAAAAGCAACGTATATAGCAAGAGTAGAACCAGGTCAACATCGGTCTTGGAAACAATCTCGTACCTGTCACGTGATAACGCTGTCGGAAGAAGGAGTGCACGAGAATACGGATGACCTCACCTGGTGCTTCGAAAACGAGGATGAAGACGAGGTGATCTCAGAATTTCCACCGGCGCCAAAAGAATTGGAAGACGGGATACATATTACTGCGGACAACCTAAGGAAAATCGACTTAGGGATGACAAATGACCCGCGGCCAATGTTCGTCAGCGAGCTGCTGTCTAAAGAACATGTAGCTATTCTAAAAGACGTGCTCATGCAGTATAAAGACTGCTTCGCATGGAACTATTTCGAGATGCCGGGACTAGATCCAGAAATCGCAGTGCATAAATTGGCAATATCTCCGAACATTAAGCCAGTCAAACAAGCACCTAGAAGGATGCGGCTCAAACTTGAAATGAGCATCAACGCCAAAGTTAAGAAGCTAATCGACTCCAGCTTCATCTAAGAAGTTCAATACCCCGACTGGATCGCCAATATCATCCCAGTGATGAAGAAGAATGGGACGGTGCGCATCTGCGTAGACTTTCGGGACCTCAACAAAGCCTATCCGAAGGATGACTTTTCCGTACCGGTTACCGAGCTGATGATAGATAACACGTTCACTCACGAAGTCTTCTCCTTCATGGACGGCTCATCAGGGTACAATCAAATAAAGATGCATCCCGAAGACCAGAAGCATACCGCTTTCCGGACTCCTCTGGGAATATTCTGCTACAAAGTGACGCCTTTCGGCCTGAAGAACGCCAGCGCTACCTATCAAAGGGCCATGACAAAGATCTTTAATGACCTCATACACGAGATTGTTGAATGCTATATCGATGACCTCGTGGTGAAAAGCAAATCATATGAGGAACACCGGGAGCATTTGAAAATAGTATTCCAGCGTCTTCGAAAGTATAATATGAAGATGAACCCTCTCAATGCGCGTTTGGAGTTTCCTCGGGCAAATTCCTGGGGTTCATCATCCGACACTGAGGCATCGAAATAGATCCATCAAAGATCAAGGCGATTATGGAAATACCTTCGCCAAGAACTCTCAAGCAATTGCGGTCTCTCCAAAGAAAGCTCGCGTATATCCGGCGGTTCATAGCCAATCTTTCCGGCAAATGCCGCCCCTACAGCCATTTAATGAAGAAGGGAACCTCGTTCATTTGGGATCGCAAATGCCAAAGTACACTGGACGAAATCAAGCAATACCTGCAGAATCCGCTGGTGCTGACCGCTCCAGTCAAGGGAAAATCCCTTATCCTGTATACAACAGCCCTTGAAGGCTCCTTAGGCACGTTATGGGCATAGGAGAATGAATAAGGGAAAGAGATGGCCCTTTACTATTTGAGTCGAGTTCTCCTGGGGGCAGAAAACAACTACTCCCCTATCGAAAAATACCGCCTGGCATTGATCTTCGTGATAACGAAGCTCAGACACTATGCGTTGGCGTATAAGGTCCACCTTGTATCAAAAGTGGACCCTCTTAAATATTTGATGTCAAGAGCCATACTAGCAGGGCGGCTCGCTAAATGGGCCCTACTCTTAATGGAATTCTCGATAACATACCGACCTCTTAAGGCAGTGAAAGGCCAGGCCATCGCCGATTTCCATACTGAATATCCGATACCTGCCGATTCACCCATAAACTGCGAATTGCCAGATGAACACGCGTTTGACACGATCGACGGGGAGAAAGGAGGGAGTGATATCCGGTGGGAACTCTATTTCGACGGGGCATCTTCCATGAAGAAGCGAAAGCATAGCTCCCCCGTAATCAAGTCCGGGATAGGCCTCATCTTCGTAACTCCATAAGGAGGGATAATGCGCTTTGCCTTTTCCTTGACAGAGCCAAGGACAAACGATGAAGCAGAATATGAAGATTTGATAGCAGGTCTTGAGATCGCTGTCACTATGGGAATCGAAAACCTCCTCATATACGGGGACTCCCAGCTAGTCGTTAGTCAAGTAAATGGCGACTATCAAACGTGCAAACCGGAGTTGGTAAAATATGGCGAAAGAATGCAACAATTGCTGACTCAAATCCCTTCCTACGCCCTGGAAAGCATACCGTGAGTGGAGAATAACAAGGCGGATGTGTTAGCCAAGCTCGCTAAAGAACTGGCCGACGAAAACCTCGATGACGTAAGGATCGTTGTATAAAGCCGTCGGGTTCTTGCATCGGCAGAAATATCTCCGGATTCATTTGAAGAAAAGGAAGCGACCGAGCAAACAGCCCTACAAATAGAGGATCGGGAAAAGGCCAAGGATTGGAGAGAAGTATTTATAGACTACTTCAAATTCCATCGAACACCTGAAGATGCATCCTCAAGGCACCAGCTCATGAAATAAGCTCCGTCCTTCGCCTTCGTCAATGATACTCTATATAAGAGATCGTTCGACTCTCTGTAGCTAAGATGCCTGGGACTAGAAGAAGCAAAGAAAGTTGTCCAAGAAACTCACGATGAACTCTGCGGTTCTCATCAAGCCGGGCCAAAGATGAAGCTGAAGATCAAAAGGATGGGCTACTATTGGCCCACGATGATTAAGGATTGCCTCGAATATGTGAAGCAGTGCCATTCGTGCCAAATTCATGGAGACTTTATCCACTAGCATCCAAACCCACTACACTTAACGGTGGGTAGATGGCCGTTCGAAATGTAGGTAACAACATAATTGGGTCCATTGAACCAGCGTCATCCAAAGGACATCGGTTCATATTGGCGACAACCGATTAATTCTCCAAGTGGGCAGAAGCAGTACCACTAAGAGAAGTGAAGACGGAGAACATCCTTCAATTCTTCAAGACACACGTCATCTATCGGTTCGGCACTCCGCGACGAATTATCTTTGATAACGGGCTAGCTTACAGAAGTCACAAAATCAGCCGCTTCGCACAACAGCATAATATAGACTGGAGATACTCTTCGGTCTATAATCCCCGAGCTAACGGTCTAGCTGAGGCTTTTAATAAGACCTTAACGAAGATCATAAAGAAGACGGTGTCCAAAAATAAAAAGGGCTGGCACGAGAGATTGCATGAAGCTCTCTGGGCTTATCGGACCACGTTCAAAACGGCCACAAACACAATGTCATTTGCGTTGGTATTCGGCACGGAAGTAGTACTCCCTTTGGAGATAGAATTGCCCTCTCTACGAGTGGCGGTTCATTACGAGTTAACAGACGAAGAGAATGCTCATCTTCGAATTGAGGAGTTCGACGCCCTCGATGAAGCTCGTCTCATGGCGCAGCAAAACCTAGAAGCTTACAAAGCAAGGATGACACACTCATACGAAAGATTAACTAGGCCGAGAACATTCCGTCAAGACGAACTCGTGCTAGTGTTCAAGAGACCTATGATCCCCAATTGCGCCAAACGGGGGAAATTCGAGCCGAACTATGAGGGCCCGTACATCATAGACAAAGTCTACCAAGGCGGGGCTTACTCGCTCGTGGATATGCATGGCGAAAGACCCTTCAGGCCAATAAACGGCCGGTTCCTGAAGAAATACTATGCCTGACGAGTCACGGCTTAGGTTAACAATAGATGACGACGCTTGTGTCCACTCGCTATCTTCTTGAGTCAAAACTTTGAAAGTAGTACCCTACAAAACTTCGACAACAGCGGACCGTAACGTCCTTAAACTACTTCGGACCGAAATGTCCCTAAACTAACAACGGACCGAAACGTCCCTAAACTAACAATGGACCGAAACGTTTCTAAACTAATAATGGACCGCAATGTCCTGAAACTAGCTATGGACCGAAACGTCTTAAAACTACTACAAACTACAGCATCCTAGGGCTGATAAAAAAACGGTACGTCCATAAGCAAGATGTGCACGGATAAAAACCCGAAAGGGCTCCATGAGTAAAAACAGCAAGGCTCCCGGCGATATTTGTGAAAACCCGAAAGGGCGCAGACTCGTAAAAAAAAAACGGTACGTCCATAAGCAAAATGGGCACAGATGAAAACCCGAAAGGGCTCCGTGAGTAAAAACAGCAGGGCTACCGGCGAGTCTGTGAAAACCCGAAGGGGCCCAGACTCGTAAAAAATTCATGCACACTGGCAAGGTCCTCTCGACTTTGTAAGGAGAAAATACCTGTGTGAGATCCCTACGACTCACAAAGGAGCGACACACTTAGGGATCCCTATGATTCCTAAGAAGAAATTAGACTTACGAGATCCTCACGACTCGTAAGAAGAACCCTCTTATGAGACCCTCACGGCTCATAAGATTCAAAAGCCTTAAGCTACAGGGATCCGAACTTATTCTTAAGCCATCACATTTCCCAGACTGCCCTACAAGCGGTTTAATACTGACCCTTGTATACGATCCACGGGCACAAATAATCATTTCCCCCACCAAGTCCCACCAACGACGAGGAATGTCCTCATTTGGTGAACAAACACTTGTAAGTCCTCTCGACTTATAATGGGAAAACACTCTTGTATGATCCTTACGACTTATAAGGGAACATACACTTAAGAATCCTCACGATTCTTAAGGAGAAAACACACCTACGAGATCCTCACGACTCGTAGGGAGTAACATCTTTATGAGATCCTTATGGCTCATGAAGTTAAAAGCCTTAGTCGACAGGATTCTAACCCTGTTTGCTAAGCCATCTTTGTGTAAATCGACAAAGGCAAACGATGATTCGCTCCAGGCAATATCCCAGTTGTAGCGATGCTGATGCCTAAATCGGTATCAAATTCCAAGTCCTTTCACGACAAATGATGATTCACTACTGGCAATATTCCAGTCGCAGCGATGCTGATGCTAAGATTGGAACCAGATTTCAAGTTCCATACTCGGCGGCGAAAAGTCAGCGAGCCATAAATGCATATGAAAACGCCGAAATGATAGAGCAACTTGTAACAAAATCAGCAAGTAAAAGATATGCATACAAAAATAGCCGAAATGATTGGGCAACTCGTAATAAAAAGCAGCGAGTAAAAAGAAAAAATAGCCGAAATGATTGGGCAACTCGTGATAAAAAGCAGCGAGTAAAAAGAAAAAATAGCCGAAATGATTGGGCACCGCGAGAAATAGTTGAAATGATTGGGCAATCGCGACTTTCGCGATATAAAAGTTAAAATGATAGAGCATCGCGGAAAGAAATAAAAAATGAAAGAATGAAACTTTTGTCCTGCACGTAAGGCCATACTGACCCCTGTATACAATCCATGGGCATAAACGAAAAGAAGACTACATTTCCCCACCAGACCTTGTCAAAGGAAGAGTCGGATCTCGACGGCAACATCTGCATCCCAGGAGATCAACACGGCGTTCCTTCTCAACTCCAGTAGGATGCAGACGTGACGTTAACAACCGACCTCAGGGTCGCAACGAAGCGGAGCCATGGCAAAGTCCCTAGTTCCAAATCTCGATGGATACATCTACAGCCTAGAGAACAACAACGGCGTTCCTCCTCATTTCAGCAGGATTCGGGCGCGACATCACCAATCGGAGCCAAGGCAAAGTCCCCAGTTCCAAGACTCTATGGTTCATGGGCAACCTAGAGTCATCCAATGACCCCGTCGCAGAAGTACATCAGCAAATGACCCCGTCGCGAAAATACGTCATCCAATGACCCCGTCATGGAAATACGTCATCCAATGACCCCGTCTCGGAAATACGTCAGCAAAATGACCTCGTCACGGAAATACGTCATCCAATGACCCCGTCTCGGAAATACGTCAGCACATGACCCCGTCGCGGAAATACGTCATCCAATGACCCCGTCTCGGAAATACCTCATTCAATGACCCCGTCGTGGAAATACGTCATCCAATGACCCCGTCTCGGAAATACATCAGCAAAATGACCCGGTCACGGAAATACGTCATCCAATGACCCTGTCACGGAAATACGTCATCCAATGACCCCGTCTCGGAAATACGTCAGCAAAATAACCCCGTCATAGAAATACGTCATCCAATGACCACGTCGCGGAAATACGTCATCCAATGACCCTGTCTCGAAAATATGTCAGCAAAATGACCCCGTCGCGGAAATACGTCATCCAATGACCCAGTCGCGGAAATACATCATCCAATGATCCAGTCACGGAAATACGTCATCCAATGACCCCGTCTCGGAAATACGTCAGCACATGACCCCGTCGCGGAAATATGTTATCTAATGACCCCGTCTCGGAAATACGTCATCCAATGAACCCATCGCGGAAATATGTCATCCAATGACCCCGTCTCGGAAATACGTCAGCAAAATGACCCCGTCACGGAAATACATCATCCAATGACCCCGTCTCGGAAATACGTCAGCACATGACCCCTGTAAGTCGATGTTCAACATCCCAATACTTATGGGGAGGCGGAAATATGAATAACAATCTTGTTCTATTGTTAAACATCGAACAACCGTATGAATCGTTTGCTAAACAAGTTTTAACAAAAGCTATAGAGTTCTAAACTACTATGTTAAGAGATTATACCAAACGGTTCTAGTCCTTCGTCTTAATGTTATCTACGGCCTCTTTGGATCTCCACGTCCTCTTCAGCTTTCCTCCGTGATAGACGATCCACCCGAGAACCCTAATCCAAGCTATAACCTCTAAACTTGCGATTACTTAGTTTCTCTAGTTGCTAATTAGAGTAGCTAAGGTGATGTAGAGACAGGTTATGGAGTAATTAGTCTTTTCTAATCCTTGTTCTTAACTCATGAGGGTAGGATTAGGGTTTGGTGAAGGAGAGAGAACTTGAAGAGAGAGAGTGATAAGATGATAATGATAATAATAATAATAATGAAATAGCTTCTCACTTGATATATGAAACATAATGAATAAAAAGAAATGAATAATATGAGATTATTCATCATGTTTCATTAATGCAAGTGGGTGATTCATTATGTGAGTCATTAAGCATTTAATAATGCATTAATGACATGATGAATCACTCACATTGAGTCACTAAATCATTAAATGAAAATGCCACCTCTCCCTCCATGTCACATCCTTCTAGAAGCTTCTCGGAAAATTACGAGAACGCCCCTCTCATCCGTGAAAACACGGAAAAACTTTAGACTGTTTAAATCCAATAACCTGATACTAGAATCTGGCTTAAACCAAAGCCGGCTAGTAAAAACCGTCCGAATGTCGTACGTGCGTTCAAACACGTATGCGTCCGAACCTTTGTCGTAAAACCATACGACCTCTATATCTTTTCGCCTGGGTTTGGGAAATCTCTGTGTGGGACTCTAAAGACTCGACTACTACGCTGGCAGTGGGTTTAACCACAGACCGCAAGCGGCACTAGCTGTACGTAACGGTCCACAGGTAGTTGTCGATAAGAAAGCTGATGAGGTAACCCATCTGAAATCCTACTGAGCCTGTCCGTGACAATATCTGTGCAGTCCGGTCTGTTCGTCTAAGAGTATCGCATGTATGGTCTAGGGAGGTGGTGGACATCAGACCCCTAATAACCTTACAAGTCGTGTCGGTATGGCTCAAGACCACCCGAGAATCTACTGATTAGTCCATCAGTAATCCTCAATCAGCCCTGGCCAGTGGCTTATGGTAATGACCAACCGACCACAGTGCGTTATCAACTCCCTATACCGGGAGAGACGAATCCCTAACAGTCGCTCACTGCCTCCACGTGGCTCGGGACTGTGCCCAACTAAAACCTGTTTGCACGACTCCTTTGAGTCGTGGTAGGGTAATAATCAAAGCACAGTGGAAACTCACACGAGAAAAATGATGACCTTAAGTCAACGGACTATCTGCATACATGTCACCTGAAAACTGCTATCTGACGTTAGGTATAATACCATCCAGCCAGTTCTCGGCGAGTCCTGTCCGGTGTACTCACACCCAGTGAGCATCTGTATACAATCTTAGGTGAAGACCACCAATGGTTGCGGGACCAATCCATCGCCCCTCGTCAGGGTCTAGATATGTATACACTAGTCTACTCCGGAGTATTGATGCCCAATCTCGATACTCTTGCGACCAGGGACATCTAAGGGTGTGCCTATTGACTATCCAGCTCCCACTAGTATGACTGCCATCACAACGCCGGTAGTCAGACAAAACACCCTATGGGCTTTATCAACATATATATATAAATACCAAGTAAAATATATCATACGTTAAGACAAAGTCAAACGAAATAGCGTACTATTATATCAAGCAAGACTGTCATGTACATACATATCCCAAGCATCCTATATAATGTAGGCCTCTAGGGCATATATATCCAACAATCTCCCACTTGCACTAAGGCCTATAATTGGCGCAATGAGTACCCACTGTCTCTACCAGATCCAGTTGCTTGCGTACCGCATGCCCAACATCTCAACTAGCCTCTCGAACTGTACTTGAGGAATGGCCTTGGTGAATGGATCTGCCGTGTTGTCTTTTGTGTCCACTTTCCGTATCTCGATTTCCCGACGATCTACGATCTCCCGACGATCTACGATCTCCCTGATCAGGTGAAATCGCCTTAAGATATGCCTGGATTTCTGATGGGACCTTGTTTCCTTCGCTAAAGCTACAGCGCCATTGTTATCGCAATACAAAGGTATTAGATTGGCAATGGACGGAACCACCTGAAGTTCAGAAATGAACTTCCTCATCCAGACAGCCTCTTTTGCGGCTTCACTAGCAGCTATATACTCAGCCTCCATAGTTGAGTCTGCGACGGTATCTTGTTTGGAACTCTTCCAACATACCGCCCCTCCATTGAGGGTAAACACAAAACCCGAAATGGATTTAGAATCATCCTTGTCACTTTGGAAGCCGGAGTCGGTAAAAGCCTCTACCTGGAGGTCCCCATTACCATAAATCAAGAACATCTCCTTAGTCCTTCTCAGGTACTTGAGAATGTTCTTCACCGCTCTCCAATGTTTCTCACCTGGGTCAGACTGATACCTGCTTACCACACTAAGTGCGTAAGCTACATCCGGTCTGGTACATAACATCGCATACATTATTGATCCTACCGCCGAAGCGTAGGGTATAATGCCCATGCGAGCCTTCTCTTCATCAGTCTTTGGAGACATCTCTTTGGAGAGGGTGATTCCGTGACAAGCGGGCATATTGCCTCGCTTGGAATCTTCCATACTAAATCTCTTTAGTATAGTGTCCATATACCTGGACTGTGAAAGTCCCAATATTCTATTAGATCTATCACGATAGATCTTAATGCCCAGAATGTATGATGCATCTCCCAAGTCTTTCATGGAGAATTTCTGTGATAAGAAAAGCTTTACTGATTGTAGTATAGGGATATCATTCCCTATCAGTAGTATGTCGTCGACGTACAAAACGAGGAAGACTACTGCTCCTTCTACAATCTTCCTATAAATACATGGTTCATCTACATTTTTGATAAAGTCAAATTCCTTGACTGTTTCATCAAAGGAGATGTTCCAACTCCGCGATGCTTGCTTTAACCCATAAATGGATTTAAGCAATTTGCACACTCTTCCGCCGCTCCCACTGTCTAAGAAACCTTCTGGTTGATCTATGTAAACACTCTCTTCTAGATGTCCATTTAGAAAAGCTGTTTTTACATCCATTTGCCAGATTTCATAGTCATGGAAGGCAGCAATGGCAAGCATGATCCGAATGGATTTAAGCATAGCTACTGGTGAAAAAGTTTCATCATAGTCCAATCCTGGTCTTTGACGAAAACCTTTTGCTACTAGTCTAGCTTTGTAGGTTTCCACTTGTCCAAATGTACCAATCTTCTTTTTGAAGATCCATTTGCACCCAACTGGTTTTACCCCAGGAGGAGCAACTTCTAAAGTCCATACTTTATTGGTGTACATGGATTCCATTTCGGATCTCATTGCATCCAGCCACTTCACTGAGTCGCTACTCGTGATAGCCTGCTGAAAACTAGTAGGCTCATCATCATCGATGATGCAATCCTCTCGATCCCCATCAAGAAGAAAACCATAGTATCTTTCAGGAGGATGAGAAAGCCTACTAGATCTGCGAAGTGGCGTTGGTTCGTCATGTTCTATTGAAATCTGAGATTCTTCTAAGTCCTCGGTTGCAGTTTGAGGTTCTGGAATTTCTTCCAGTTCTGCTGCGCTCCCACTAATTTCTTTTGCAAGAAATTCGCTTTCTAAGAAGACAATGTGGCGAGTGACAAACACCTTTTGTTCTTCAGTGTGGTAGACCATATACCCCCTTGAATGCTTGGGGTATCCTACAAACTTGCACAAAACCGATCGTGCCTCGAGCTTGTCTGGATTATGCTTCTTAACATATACCGGACACCCCCATATCTTGATATACTTGAGATATGGTCTCTTCCCACACCACATTTCATATGGAGTGGTAGGTACAGACTTAGTTGGAACTCTATTCAATAGGTATGCGGCTGATTCTAGAGCATATCCCTAGAAGGAAAGTGGCAACTCAGCACTACTCATCATTGAACGCACCATATCTAATAGCGTGCGATTCCTCCTTTCTGATACACCATTATACTGAGGTGTATAAGGTGGAATGAGCTGAGAGAGAATTCCATTCTCTTTTAAGTATTCAAGGAAACTGGTACTTAAGTATTCTCCACCTCGATCAGATCGAAGTGTCTTGATGCTTTTACCAGTTTGTTTCTCTACTTCATTTTTATACTCCTTAAACTTCTCAAAAGCCTCGGATTTATGCTTCATTAAGAACACATGTCCATACCTAGAGAAGTCATCAGTAAAAGTGATGAAGTAGGAGTGACTACTTCGTGCATGTATAGACATCGGACCACGTACATCACTGTGTACTAGTCCCAAGAGTTCAGTGGCTCTTTCTCCGTGTCCGGTGAACGGAGATTTGGTCATTTTTCCTTTGATACATGATTGACAAGTTGCATATGATGAATATTCAAACGGATCTAGATATCCATCTTTATGTAACTTAGTCAACCTTGTTTCATTTATATGACCAAGTCTACAATGCCATAGGAAGGCTTGATTCGAATCTGGAGCCTTTCTTTTACGCGTGTTTTGAATATTGAAAATTTGAGGTTGATTAAGTATGTATATGCCGTTTTCCAGTGTGCCAAACCCAATCAGTTCGGGATTTAGGAGAATGTTCATGACATTTCTTTCAAGCACAAAATTATATCCTTTATTAGACAACAAAGATACTGATATAATATTACACAACATACTGGGAATATAAAAACAGCTGTACAATACCAAAATGTGTCCACTATTCAACCCTAGGTGATATTCCCCTATTGCAACTGCATCTACATGCATTCCATTGCCCATCCGGAGAGTCATATCACCTGCCCCCAGTACTCTACTATTTCTCAGATCCTGCAAAGAATTACAGATGTGAGAACCAGAACCGGTATCAAGTACCCATGAAGTAGAGTTTACTGAAAGACAATTTTCGATTACGAACACACCTGAAGCAGAAGCAACAGCTTGCTTCATGTCCTTGGCTTTAAAGGCCAAACAGTCCTTCTTCCAGTGCCCTTGCTTGTGACAATAGAAGCACCCGTTCTTTTCTGCCTTCACCCTTCCTGCCTTGTTCGTTCCCTGCACCTTCTTGACCCCACCCTTCGGTTTGGTGGCTTTCATCTTCTTCTTCCCTTTAGCTTTCGCTTTAGATTTAGAAGAAGATGATTGGCCAACATACAGAACGGGGGTCTTCTCCTTTTTCAAGGAGGTCTCTGCTACCCTCAACATATTGAGGAGCTTTGGAAGATCCGCTTCCATTTCGTGCATGTTGAAGTTCAGCACGAACTGAGAGAAGGTGTGGGGAAGGGACTGCAAAATCAAGTCGATATAAAAATCATTCTCTAGCACGCATCCCAGGTTTGCGAGTTCCTCAATGAGGGTGATCATTTTGAGGACGTGCTCTCCAACAGGCGATCCTGGAGCTAACCTCATCTGGAAGAGTTTCCTTGAGGTTTCGTACCTCGCGATACGTGAGTGTTCACCATACAATTCTTTGCAATGGAGGAATATGGATACAATATCCATACTCTCGTGCTGTTTCTGGAGTTCATTATTCATGGACGCTAGCACGATACACTTATCTCGTTCACAGTCTAGATCCCAGGTTTTGCGAACTTCCTTGTCCGCAACTGAGGAATCTGGTCCTGGGATAAGGGGAGGAACAGCGGTGGTAACATATGCAACTTTGTCATAAGTCAGCGCAATATTGACGTTCCTTAGCCAATTTTTATAGTTCTGTCCGGTCAGTATATTCTTTTCAAGTAATAGTTTTAGTCCAGTCATGGTAGCTGCCAGAGAGAGAGAAAAGAAACACTCAGCATATGCTCTTGCAAGTTTAGATTCGTTATTAATTTATCTAAACAGGATGGCTCCCACTGTTCCTCAAATCCTTCTTCAAAACCTAAAAGAAGAACTAGTCAGGATTTAATCACACGTCACAATACTTGCTTAACCTTTCAGCCAGGCTGGTGTTGGTACTTCGAGGGAGGTTTTCCAACGCTTTCGCGAAGTTCCTTAATTAAATAACCTCTTTTCCCTGGAGGCGTACCCTTCTAACACCTTTCTAGGCACCTACTTGGTTTATAGCATTGATTGTTAAGTGAGAGAAATTCCCGAGAGTAATCCTACTCATCAGTGGGATCGGGATCCAACTATCATTACATGATGCCCTAGATGGAAGCCACTCTAGTCACCACACTCCATAAGGTAAGCTAAATCTGCAAGTTTCCTTTATGTTTGAAACTCCCGATGTGATTTTTACCCCAAGCTCTTATAGACCTTGACGTAGGCTAACAAGTCATAAGACGCAAGTCAAGTTCTACCCGTCGTTGTCCTGATCAATTTAAATACATCGTACAAGCCCTTGACGTAGGCCATCAAGGTGTACGTCTGTATTAAACTAATGCATCTATCTATGCAACAAATAGGCACACACACTGCTACCATTCACTATGCCTTGACGTAGGCCAACAAGCATAACATGAATACGATGTGCTGTCTATCTGAAACGACGGAGGGTTACGGCTGGTTTTTGGCAAAAAACCGTTAAGGTAGTGAACTTGATTTGATCGAAGGAACTAAGATAGCTTTTATTAAAAGGAGTGGTTTAAGCTCCGCATTTAAAATTTGCTTTTTCAAGAAAATCGAGTGGTTTTTAGAAATTGTTCCAACGATTCAGTTTAGGTTTTATTTTCTTTGCATTAATAATAATGCGTCCCATCTTTAACCTATCATTACAGATAACAACGAAAATACAACGTCCTCTTATGCCATCCGCATTCGCCACGGGGTCCCGTCATCACCCGTTAGGTTACTTAACTAATGACAGAGCGGGGGCTGGGCTAGCGCGGGTGTAAAACATAAGCGACGTCTAAATAGCTATCATATATAGATATTGTACATTCGTCAGACGCAATAATAGGCATTCCAGATCACAGATAAACAATATTGGATTTGCAAGCAATCCGTATTTCTTTTGAGCCTGCAATGAAAGACGGATTACACAGTTGTGATGAATAGCCATTTTCCCACCCCAGACCCCTACGGGTACGGCAAACTACCCGCCAAGTACTAGAAGTGAAGCGGTCTGCCCCAACACTTCAAAATACCCGGTAGTTTGTGCACCCCACCTTGGGTCTATCCTAGGAGCAAAAACAGTAAAAAGAAATAATACAACGGTGGCTACAACCGCAACCTGGATGTGCCCCGCAAAATAATATTACAACTTATTACATTTACATCAAATGAATTAACACAATAACCCATTACAAAAACCCGGCTAATCACCACAACAGTCCAATACAGTTTATATACACAAACAGTTATATATAACATCATAGATATGTGCAACCCCCTGCCAACCGACATACTAGCAGTTAGAGGAGGTTTACGAACATATAAAACATTTCACAGATATAATCAAACAAGCAAATACCGTATAATTTCGATCGATTAAACACATTTAATTTTGCTCCAATACTTCTCTGTAAATCTGAAACCTGAGCAAAAATAAAAATTACCAGAAAACACCAAATATCACAGAGAATCAACACAAGAAACTTGGGATGATGAATCGTCCAAAGGGCGGCGGAATCGCGGCGGATCGGTGGGATCGGCCGCGGTTCCGCGGCGCTATGGCCGATTCATGAGCCCAATTTTCTTGGGTGTTCTTATACATTCATTTAGGTCATTCTGAAGGTCCCTGAAAAATTTTTGGACCTCATTTAAAATTCGACAGAAAGTACATGATATCGGGGTTTTTCCGGTTTGTTTTTCCGTTCGAAATTCATACAAATTTGCAAGTGTGTTAAATATTGTTTAGCTAGGCTCTGATACCACTGTAAGTCGATGTTCAACACCCCAATACTTATGGGGAGGCGGAAATATGAATAACAATCTTATTCTATTGTTAAACATCGAACAACCGTATGAATCGTTTGCTAAACAAGTTTTAACAAAAGCTATAGAGTTCTAAACTACTATGTTAAGAGATTATACCAAACGGTTCTAGTCCTTCGTCTTAATGTTATCTACGGCTTCTTTGGATCTCCAAGTCCTCTTCGGCTTTCCTCCATGATAGACGATCCACCCGAGAACCCTAATCCAAGCTATAACCTCTATACTTGAGGTTACTTAGTTTCTCTAGTTGCTAATTAGAGTAGCTAAGGTGATGTAGAGACAGGTTATGGAGTAATTAGTCTTTCCTAATCCTTGTTCTTAACTCATGAGGGTAGGATTAGGGTTTGGTGAAGGAGAGAGAACTTGAAGAGAGAGAGTGAGAAGATGATAATGATAATAATAATAATAATGAAATAGCTTCTCACTTGATATATGAAACATAATGAATAAAAAGAAATGAATAATATGAGATTATTCATCATGTTTCATTAATGCAAGTGGGTGTTCATTATGTGAGTCATTAAGCATTTAATAATGCATTAATGACATGATGAATCACTCACATTGAGTCACTAAATCATTAAATGAAAATGCCACCTCTCCCTCCATGTCACATCCTTCTAGAAGCTTCTCGGAAAATTACGAGAATGCCCCTCTCATCCGTGAAAACACGGAAAAACTTTAAACTGTATAAATCCAATAACCTGATACTAGAATCTGGCTTAAACCAAAGCCGGCTAGTAAAAACCGTCCGAATGTCGTACGTGCGTTCAAACACGTATGCGTCCGAACCTTTGTCGTAAAACCATACGACCTCTATATCTTTTCGCCTGGATTTGGGAAATCTCTGTATGGGACTCTAAAGACTCGACTACTACGCTGGCAGTGGGTTTAACCATAGACCGCAAGCGGTACTGGCTGTACGTAACGGTCCACAGGTAGTTGTCGACAAGAAAGCTGATGAGGTAACCCATCTGAAATCCTACTGAGCCTGTCCGTGACAATATCCGTGCAGTCCGGTCTATTCGTCTAAGAGTATCACATGTATGGTCTAGGGAAGTGGTGGACGTCAGACCCCTAATAACCGTACAAGTCGTGTCGGTATGGCTCAAGACCACCCGAGAATCTACTGATTAGTCCATCAGTAATCCTCAATCAGCCCTGGCCAGGGACTTATGGTAATGACCAACCGACCACAGTACGATATCAACTCCCTATACCGGGAGAGACGAATCCCTAACAGTCGCTCACTGCCTCCACGTGGCTCGGGACTGTGCCCAACTAAAACCTGTTTGCACGACTCCTTTGAGCCGTGGTAGGGTAATAATCAAAGCACAGTGGGAACTCACACGAGACAAATGATGACCTTAAGTCAACGGACTATCTGCATACATGTCACCTGAGAACTGCTATCTGACGTTAGGTATAATACCATCCAGCCAGTTCTCGGCGAGTCCTGTCTGGTGTACTCACACCCAGTGAGCATCTGTATACAATCTTAGGTGAAGACCACCAATGGTTGTGGGACCAATCCATCGCCCCTCGTCAGGGTCTAGATATGTATACACTAGTCTACTCCGGAGTATTGATGCCCAATCTCGATACTCCTGCGACCAGGGATATCTAAGGGTGTGCCTATTTACTATCCAGCTCCCACTAGTATGACTGCCATCACAACGCCGGTAGTCAAACAAAACACCCTATGGGCTTTATCAACATATATATATAAATACCAAGTAAAATATATCATACGTTAAGACAAAGTCAAACCAAATAGCATACTATTATATCAAGCAAGACTGTCATGTACATACATATCCTAAGCATCCTATACAATGTAGGCCTCTAGGGCATATATATCCAACAACCCCATCGTGGAAATACGTCATCCAATGACCCCGTCTCGGAAACACGTCATCCAATGACCCCGTCGCGGAAATAAGTCATCCAATGACGCCGTTGCGGAAATACGTCATCCAATGACCCCGTCGCGGAAACACGTTAGCAAATGACCCCGTCGCGGAAACACGTCAGCAAATGACCCCGTCTCAGAAACACGTCAGCAAATGACCCCGTTGCGGAAATACGTTAGTCAATGACCCCGCCTTGGAAATACGTCAACTAATGACCCCCTCGTCGGAGCAGTGCTTCGACTCGGGAACAAGTCAACTCATCAACCACTTATGAGTCCTCTCGACTTGTAAGGGGGAAATTCTCTTGTGAGATCCTTACGACTCTCAAGAGAAAGCACACTTAGGAATCCTCACGATTCATAAGGAGAAAATACACCTACGAGATCCTCTCGACTCGAAGGGAGAAAAATCTTTATGAGACCCCCACGGCTCATAAAGTTGAAAAGTCTTAGGTAGCAGATCCGAACCTGTTTCCTAAGCCATCGCTACCCTACGAAGAGTTCAAGATGAGTTGTTATCTACAGGCTACACTTACTAGAGTAACATGACAACAATACAACAAAGAAAAGAAAGCGATATAAGATAAAACATGTCCTTTATCTATGAGTTCAATTGAATACAGGATACATCATATAAAACAATTAAAAAAAAATGAATGAATACATGTTATTCATGAATTAAAAATTTCCATCAATACAAAAAATTACAAAGACAAGTACTAAGGAGGAGGCCTCTTCAACAAGTCGGCAAGCCGCTCGTGCACTCCTTTCAGCTCCTTCTCACAGTCAGCTACCGCTGCCAGCTCCGCTTCAATTCGAGCCCGTTACTGCAAGCAGGATGAAAGCTTCGTATCGATTTCATGCTTAGCAGCTTCGCAACTTTGCGCAACCCGCTCGGTGGAGTCAAGCTTCTTCCTTAGCGCCAACCCGTCTGAGATACACCGTTGGAGACTATCGAAAATAGCCTTCAGCTGTGCAGCGTCGCGTCGACCTCGGCGTGCAACCGAGCAGACTCGTTAGAAGCCGCCTCATGTTCCTTCTGTCACAGGGTTGCCTCTTGTTCAAAATGGCGAAGGAAAGGAACACTCTGCTCCATCCACGCAACCCGCTGGGAAGTTGAAGCTAACACCTCAAGAACAATACGCTTGAGCTCGATCTCGTGCAAGCAAGCCTCGATCTATCTGCAGTAGTCAACCCAAGACCCAACGACGTCCTCATCATGGAAGTTCATGAGTGTTGCCAGCATTGGATTAACCTGCATAGCAAAATTTACAGCGGAGGTGAGGGCTTCAACATCAAGGTCCTCGACGAACTCGCCCAACATTCGTCGACTGTTCACGGCGCCTCGAGAAGATGTGAGTTTAACAAGAGGCCCTGCTGGCATCGTAATGCGAGTCTCGAAGGGAGCTGGAGCTAGTGTGATTGCTGCAGAATGAGTTATGGTTAAATTCCAACTCAGGAAATAAAGAAAACGCATAAGGGGTAAAGCCTATCATACCGGCTATAACAGGTGGTAGGACGGGGAGTGCAGGGAGCTCGGTTATTCTCTCGACCAGCGACTCTATATCCAATATGAAGAAGAGTTAGTAACATGGCTATCTGTAAGAGAAAGGAAAAGACGTCGGTTATAGACTATACTCACCGACATCAGCAGGTAGGGCAATCTCTGGCTGGAATGAGAAATGCGGGTTTAGCACCTGATACAGGTGATCAAAATGGACCCTGCAAAGTTATGACGACATACTATCAGTACAAGGAGAGTGATACCCACATTGAAGCTGATGAATCACAAACCTATACCTTCCAGCATTTCAGAAGACATAGGTGAAGGCGAGGGAACAACAGCCATCATTGCGGCGACCCGAGGTGCTTCAGAGGGCACAATTTCAGCAATGGAAGCATCACTAGGCCTAGTGACTTCTTCGCTCTCCTTCAGTGGGACGGTCTCGGCGCCCATGGCTTCGTTCCCTGATTCGACAAGGGCCGTCATGACACCCGCGATGCCTGCCGACACCAGAGAGCCATAAAGGGAGAGAGCAGCGGTTTGGGCAGTCTCAGACTCCCTGGAGAGAGTAGCTACTTCGGGCTCCATGGTCGCCGTCGCCTCTCCTACCATCTCACCAGCAAGGCTTGGCCCTGCAGAATATGATATATAAGAATTTGCAGACCAAGTTTTGATAAAAAATGAATGGGCATTGCATTACCTTGCGATGGATCCTCGGTTGCCTCCCGAGCCGCGCACGCAACCTGTTTATGGGTGGTAGATAAGATAGTTGGGGTACCCTCTGAAGTAATAGCGAAAGAAGGGATAGTGCTTGAACCTGCACCCGCAGCCAAGATAGCATCACGCTCCCTCGCTGCGCGCTTCCTGCGCTTCTTTTTAGTTTGAGCAGTGAGGACCGACCTCCTTAAGACTTCGGACAGGGGGATCCCTTCGCCGTCATCTGACCTTAGTTCTGCCTTCGGCGCCGCTACGACGTCTATCATCGGCTGTTTCAGTGAAGAATATCGCGCTGGCTTGGGGATAGCCATAGCCATGATGGCCGGCTCCGACAAGACTACTGCACCATCGCTTGGGATCGGCGCTACACCTGGAACAACTACAGCCGAAGTAGTCCTTGTAACAAGGTGAAATAAAGCGTTAGAGTACAGGTATAAAGCATAAGAGCATAATCAAACGAAATAAGTTATACCCAAGCCACAAGAAGTGCGAAGCCTCTCTTCCTCAAAAGTCCGGAGGGAAGCCGCCAGAGCCTCTTCAGCAGAGATGCCTGAAAAAGAAGGATGTGTTAATAAATGCATAATAAGAGAGAAGGAAAAATCTCAAAATGACATGACTAGAGCATACCCGTCTCCGTAAGCGATAGCAACGCCGCCTCTGTGCGAGCCTGTCGTTCGGAAGCCGCAAGGGCGGCTTACAGATCGGTGTCCGTCACAGGCGTGTCGAACAGACCGTCATTGGTGCCATACTCGCCCAGACCTTCGCTGTAAGGAGCATGGGGCTCCTGGAAAAATGCAATATCTGTAGAAAAGAGCAACTTCTTCTTCTTTTGCGAACGAGCCCCGGCGGCCGACGATAGGAGCCTATGCTTCATGGGCATTTTTGGGCCACGAGTCCCAATCTCCGCGCCAACTCCAGAGTCCGGAGATGCTATAGCTACCGTTTTAGGAACGCTGGGCTGTGACTTTGAAGTAAAGGTGTGAGGGACCACAACCGTATTAGTCTCTTTTAATGAAGGACGAACGGCAATTCGTTGTTTTAAAGGGACGGACGGGTTACCGGCAGGGACTGCACCCTTGCGATCAAGCAACAGCCGTCGTTCTTCCCTAATCACGGCACCCGTCGCGTGCTGATACCATGCCACATATACGTTCGAGGCGTTTGGGACGTAGCTCGGCTCGCTGATAAGGAAGATGGACCCGGTATTCAGGCACATGAAGTGGTGCAGCGTAGTGCGAATACCCTCTTCAGTGGCAGTCGGTTCAGCCAGAAAAGATTCGAGGGGAACACCCTGGTTGTAACCCGACTGTTGGGCAAATCGGTGCAGGTTGTACCTCATAAAAAACGCCGACTTGTTCTGCCTGAATACTAAGAAGCCCAGCCTGATCGAGTATAAATGCACGATCTCCCGAGCCTTCAATGTGGAAACCTCGTCCTTGAAGGTGTCACGCAGCGGCTGCACCGCCTTAGTTGACTCCTTGCCGATAGTCATGACCATATCAATGAAGGTCATGCTGTCCCCAACCATGCGCGGGCGGAGGATCACTCCCCAAGCTTCTCGCGATGATGGGTCTGAAGCAGAGGCATCGATTAGAGACATCACCCGGGGGAAATTGTAGCTATCATAGAAACGGGGACGTTTATGGATTCCAAAGGATCCAAGCACGTACAGCTCGATCCAAAAAGTAAAATAGTTCAGCGGGAGATGTACGGGCTCTAAAACCGGTCGAGTAGTGTTCGCCGCTAAGCTCAAGCCATGATACAAATGAGCCAGCCCGGCAATCCCGACGGCAACCCGCGTTCCCTCAACCATCCGGTGAGCCGGGTAGAAAACGGGTGGCTTCATATGACGAGGGTGCATGGAAAGTACGAACCAACTTAGCTATAGACCGAGAAACCCCAAAAAGAATGTCTCTTCTTCGACGTCTGAAGCTGCAAGCTCTGTGAAGGGGACGACCGGGGTGTCCGGGAGAAAGAAATTCCTCTGATCCGCTTCCCCTGCCGGCTGTTTGACTAAACCAAAGCCGAAGGGATCGGAGAGCTTGGCAAATTTCGCGGCTTCCTTTGAAAGGACTTTGGGATGGAGAAAGCGGGCAATAAAATCTGTGAAGCTGATGCCGTGCCCCCAGATTCCAAGAACAAGCACTCATAAATATTCAACACTTTGATTAAGCTTGGGAATCGGTGCTGAATGAAATTTTCCGGAGTCAGACCCATCATTACTGATCGGATCGCAAAGACGTATTCGTCAAGGGGAAGTATTTCCTCGTAGTGTTCCCCTCTGACAGGTAGGCCTGAGATCTCCACAACCTCCTCCAGGAAGATTGAAACCTCCCGATCCGATAGGAGAAAGGTGTGTGTCGGGATGTTCCATTGCTCTAAGAAAGCCTTAATCCACCACACTGGAGGTGCTGGATACTGGAAAAGCGACGCATAGATAGCAGGGTACAGCTCGAGCTTCAATAACGCCGACTTTTTTGCCGATAAGATGTACCGAGCCCACTGTATGTATCCGGCAGAATGACGAGGAGTCAGGCCAATCATATACACCTGTCCCCATGGGCGTGACTCGCCCTGACATATACGCCGCCCCAGAATATCTAAAGCCATCGGCGGCTGCATAGGTTTCGCGGCCATAGAGGGCTGAAGGCGACTCTTTGAGGTCCAGTGGACCTCCTCTACGACATAGTTAACCTGGGGTGAGTCGGCATAGTGAACAGCGGAGATTGGTTCTGGAGGCGTCGCACAAGAGAAGCTGCGTCGATCCTGGATAATCTGGTTGTACCACAAACCCCACAAATGAAGTGACTTTTGCTCCGGGTCATGATCCTTGATCAGTGCAAAAACTTCTCGGTCTACGGGCACGTCGGCGAAAGCGCTCTCCGGACAAATGAATGGGAAAGAAGTGTCGTAAGACATAGTACCTGCATGGGAAGAATGAGGGTTAGCCGTCAACGCTATAGTCCAAAACCTAGTACTTGATACTTTAAATTTGTACCACACTGCAATATAGTGGAAAGGGATCAAAGGGGACCCACAAAATCAAGATGACGGCTCATCATTGATGAGACAATCAATCATTAAAAAGAAAATCTTCAAAAAAGATTCTCATTCAATGAGAGATTTCTCGGGTTAGGAGTTAACTCCTTTGAGAGCAGCGCTCTGTTACAGAGGTCACCTCTGTCATTATGAGGGGAATAAAAAATTCCCCAAAATTTCTAAGAGCAATACTCTGTCAACTTTAATGGGGAATAAAAATTCCCCAAAAATTTTGAGGGCCATGCTCTGTGAGAACGATGGAGTAATCCATCAAAACCCTAAAAAACCAAAGCTTTTTACAAAATAAAAATTCCGAGATCTTTAAGATCTACAAAATGAACTCTAAGAGTTCTTCATTAAAGGGTTAAGAAACCTTAAAAAAGAATGGTTTTTCTGATCTATGATCAAACAAGAGCAAAGCTCTGGTTTCTAATTAACGGGTTAAGAAACCCTAAGAATCTTTAGGATCTGTGATCTAAATAGAGCAAAGCTCTGTTAACGGGTCCAAATCTTACCAAATTTTTGGATAGAGTTTTAACTCTTAAGGAATTTCCTTTGGGCAGTAGCTGTACTCTGAAGGAGAATTAAATTCTCAGAAAAACAAGAAGGGAAGAAGATGGACATAAATCATCTCAAGGGCCAAAGGCCCTATTTATAGGCGTTGGAAGTCGTTCCAACTTCCAAATTGATCCGACGGTGGTAAAGCTTCCACCGCTGCACTCACGTGTAAGCCGCGTGAGCGCAACGGGTGGGGGGGCATTTGTTTCCCCAATTGAGAGCAAAGCTTTATTCAAAATTCAAAATTTGAACTGAGGCAGCGCCTCACGTGCAAAGCACGAGAGCGCTGAGCGCCAAGAGCGCCGCCCTAAAAAGTCAAAGACTCTGTGGCGCGCATCACGTGCAAAGCACGAGAGCGCTGAACGCCAGCGCTAAAGAGTCAAAGACTATAAAGCAGTGCCTCACGTGTAAAACACGAGAGCACTGAGTGCATCAACGGTAAAGAGTCAAAGACTCTGAAACAGCGCATCACGTGTAAAGCACGAGAGCGCTGAGTGCCAAGCGCTAAGAGTCAAAGACTCCGTGACAGCGCATCACATGCAAAGCACGAGAGCGCTGGCGCCAGAACTAAATGTTCTCCACCGTTGGATCAAAGATCCAACGAAGATGATAAATCATCAAAATTCAGAATCAAATTCTACCGAGGAAATATTCCTCGGATCTTCCTAAACAGGAAAGATTTCCCCCTGTAAAACAGCGCACCGTTGGATCAAAGATCCGATGGTGATTAATAAAATCACCAAGATTACAGAATAATCTCTATTTGGGAAAATATTTTCCAATCTTATTAATAACAAGAGAAAAATCTTCTGTAAAACAGAAGCCATAGGATCAAAGATCCAACGGGGATAAAATCCCCAAATCAATCAGAGATTTTTCAATGAAAGATCTCTTTAACCAAATCAACAAACTTGCCTCCACTATATAAAGGACCCAAGACTTCAAGTCTGGGGCAAGAAGATCATCAAGATCATTAGCAGAGAGGAACCCCCCATAAACTTCAAGTTCTCAAAAAAAGAAAAAGAGAAGAGCAAGCTCTAAGAAGAAGAACCTTCTTCAAGGTAAATAAATAGAAGAGAGATCATAGCATCTCTTGATAAAAAATAAGAACTTAGTTCTCTTTCTAGATCACAGATCTGTAAGACAAATTCTTTCACAAAAACAGAAGAGATCATAACATCTCTTCATAAAAAGAAGAATTTAGTTCTTAGATCAACAAGACAAAATCTCTTATAAATGAGAATTTAATTCTCAGAGTATAGAACTGACCAGAACTGCCAAGTCTGGCGCTCAGCACTAAGCGCACCACGTGCTCCTCTCGTGCGCGCTATTTCATAAGAAGCGCTTCAGCGCTCCAAGTCTAGCGCTCAACGCCAAGCGCATCACGTGCTCCTCACGTGTGCGCTATTTCAAAAGAAGCGCTTCAGCGCTCCAGGTCTGGCGCTCATCGCCAAGCGCACCACGTGCTCCTCACGTGCGCGCTATTTCATAAGAAGCGCCTTAGCGCTTCAGGTCTGGCGCTCAGCCCCAAGCGCACCACGTGCTCCTCACGTGTGCGCTGAGGGAACACAAAGTGTTCTTTAAATAAGGCCTAGCGTCATAAAGAGTGTTCAACACTCAATAAAAAGCAAAAAAAGTGGGTGTCAGTACCCCAATAAATGTAAGCAGTATGTGCACAGAGAAATGACCATGTCCTAACAAGTGTCTAACACTTTATAAAGAAAATATGAGAGATGACAGAGACTCAGTGGGCTCAGACCAAGTTAGCCAAACTCATAATCAACTGAGCCTATGCGCTCTTTATTGGACTCAGTCCCAAATAAGATCATCAAATTTTTGATGAACATTCACCGGTTCAAAGGTACATCTCTCCACACCTCTGATACGTGTTGTTGTAATTCTTCAACGTTTTCAGAGAGGTGGAGGGTCCCAATAACCAATAGCTTTTGGTGCATCCCCAAATTGGCTAAATCAGAACCCCACAGACTATGACGTCTTTAAACCCTACAGACTATGACGTCTTTAAACACGGACTATGATGTCCTTAAACTCCACGGACTACGATGTCCTTAAAACCAATGGACCGCAATGTCCCTAAACTAAGACGATAGAGTCCAAATACTCTTTCGTTGGATCTGAATGATCCCAAAACCTTGTTAAGTAGATCTTAGTCTAAAATTAGACTAATGTATCCTCAACAAACATTTAAGTTGATCTTAATCTAAAACAAGATTAACGATCCTTAAATCAACCCAAACCCAAATCTAAGAAAATACGGATTTGAACTAATCCACGCCCTACGGGTGACAACATAAATTAGTCTTCGTATATGATCCACGTGCAAAGAAAAATAAAATAAACACACACGACACAAAGTGACCATTTGGAGAAGGAGAAAGTTGTTACCGCGATGCGGTAGCGTAATTAACTGCAGGGGCTTGTGCCTGTAGGGAAGAGCGTCCCCACAATCAAAAACTCCTCACAACGAGGGGGAATCTGACGAAGTCTGCTACATCGGTCCCATCTGTCTAAACCTCCGATACACAGTGCCATAAATCAACTTGGCATCTTCGGAGAGGTGGACGGATAAAACTAAATAGCATCTGCCCCCAAATTCTGGCCAGACATCCCAACGTCCCGGTCGCGTCTTTTCGGCGGCGAACACGCCTTTTGTTCTTCAGTATGGTAGACGAGATATCCCCTTGAATTCTTGGTGTATCACACAAACTTGCACAAAACCGATCGTGCTTCGAGCTTGTCCGGATTCTGCTTTTTGACAAAAACCTGGACACCCCCATATCTTGAGATACTTATGATATGGTCTCTTCCCACTCCACATTTCTTATAGAGTGGTAGGCACATACTTAGTTGGAACTCTATCCAATAGGTATGCTGCTGATTCCAGCGCAAAACCCCAGAAGTAATGTGGTAACTCGGCACCACTCATCATTGAACGCACCATATCGAGTAGCGTGCGATTCCTCCTCTCCGACACACCATTATGCTGAGGTGTATATGAAGGAGTAAGTTGAGAGAATTCCATTCTCTTTTAGGCATTCAAGGAAACTGGTACTTAAGTATTCTCCACCTCGCTCAGATCGAAGTGTCTTGATACTTTTACCAGTTTATTTCTCCACTTCATTTTTATACTCCTTGAATTTCTCAAAGGCCTCGGATTTATGCTTCGTTAAGAACATATGTCCATACCTTAAGAAATCATCAGTAAAAGTCATGAAATAGGAATGACCGCTTCGTGCATGTATAGATATCGGACCACATACATCGATGTGTACAAGTCCCAAGAGCTCAGTGGCTCTTTCTCCGTGTCCTGTGAACGGAGATTTGGTCATCTTTCCTTTGATACATGATTGACAAGTTGCATATGATGTATATTCAAACGGATCTAAATATCCATCTTTATACAACTTAGTCAACCTTGTTTCATTTATATGACCAAGTCTATAATGCCATAAGAAGACTTAGTTTGAATCTGGAGCCTCTCTTTTGAGTGTGTTTTGGATATTGAAAACTTGATGTTGATTGAGTACGTATATGCCATTTTCCAGTGTGCCAAACCCAATCAGTTCTTGATTTAGGTGAATATTCATGACATTTCTTTCAAGTGCAAAATTATATCCTTTATTAGATAATAAAGACACTGATATAATATTACATAGTATACTGGGTACACAAAAACAACTATACAACACCAAAATGTGCCCACTTGTCAACCCCAGGTGATAATCGCCTACCGCAACAGCATCAACGTTTGCTCCATTGCCAACCCTGAGAGTCATATCACATGCCTTCAGTGCTCTACGGTTTTTCAGAGCCTTTAATCCTTCTTCCAGTACCCATGATGTAGAGTTCACTGAAAAACAGTTTTCGATTATAAACACACCTGAAGCAGAAGCATCACCTTGCTTCCTGTCCTTGGCTTTAAAAGCCTTGTAATCCTCTTCCGGTGCCCCTTCTTGTGACAGTAGTAGCACTCATCCTTGTCTGCTTTTATTCTCCCCAGTTTGTTCATACCTTGCACCTTTTTGACACCTCCTTTTAGTTTGGTAGTGTTCATCTTCTTCTTACCCTTAGTTTTCGGTTTGGATTTAGAAGAGGATGATTGGCCAACATAAAGAACAGGTGTCTTCTCCTTTTTCAAGGAGCTCTTCGCTACCCTCAACATGTTGAGAAGCTTTGGGAGATCGGCTTCCATACAGTGCATATTGAAATTCAGCACAAACTGAGAGAAGGTGTGAGGAAAGGACTGTAAAATCAAGTCAATGTATAACTTGTTTTCTAGCATGCATCCTAGGTTTGCAAGTTACTCAATGAGACATATCATCTTTAGGACGTGCTCTCCTATAGGTAATCCTGGAGCTAATCTCATCTGGAATAACTTCCTTGAGGTCTCGTACCTTGCGATATGAGAGTGCTCTCCATACAGTTCCTTACAATGGAGAAAAATGGATTTGATGTCCATATCCTCATGCTGCTTCAGGAGTTCATTATTCATGGACGCCAGCATGATGCACTTAGCTTTCTCGCAATTCAGATCCCAAGTTTTGCGGACCTCTTTGTCCGCAACTGAGGAATCTGGTCCTGAGACAGGGGGAGCAGTACCGGTGAGGACATATGCCACTTTGTCATAAGTAAGTGCAATATTGACGTTCCTCAACCAATCTTTATAGTTTGGCCATGTCAGTGTATTTTTTCAAGTAGTAATTTGAGTCTCGTTATGGTAGCTGCCAGGGAGAGAGAAAAGAAACACTCAGCGTATACTCTTGCAAGTTTAGATTGGTTATTAATTTATCTAAACAGGATGGCTCCTACTGTTTCCTCGAATTCTTCTTCAAACCCTAAAAGAAGAATTAGTCATGATTAATCGCACGTCACAATATTTTCTTAACCTTTCAGCCAGGTTAGTGTCGGTATTTCGAGGGAGGTTTTACAATGCTTTCACAAAGTTTCTTAATTAAATAACCTCTTTTCCCTAGAGGCGTAGCCCCGCTAAGACCGTTCTAAACACCTACTTGATTTATAACATTGATTGTTAAGTGAAAAAACCTCCCGAGAGTAATCCTACTCATCAGTGGGATAGGGATCCAACTATCATTGTGGGATGGCCTAGATGGAAGCCACTCTAGTCACCACACACCAGAAGGTATGCTGAATCTGCAAGTTTTCTTTATATTTGAAACTCCCGATGTGATTTTTTCCCCAAGCTCTTATGACCTTGACGAAGGCCAACAAATCATAAGATGCAAGTCAAGTTCTTCCCAAAGTTATCCTGATTAATTTAGACCCATCCGTACTCGCCCTTGATGAAGGCCAATAAGGCTGTACGACTGTCCTAAACAATGGATCTATTTATGCTACAAACAAGCAACACACTCTTACCATTCACTATGCCTTGACGAAGGCCAACAAATATAGCATGAATATGATGTGTTGTTCATTTGAAACGACAGAGAGCTACGACTGGTTTTTGGCGAAATCATGAACGTAATGAACTTGATATAATCGAAAGAACCTTGATATCTTTTAAAGGAGTGGTTTAGGCTCCGCATTTAAAGGTTGCTTTTTGAAGAAAACCGAGTGGTTTTGAAATTGTTCCAACGATTCAGCTTAGCTTTATTTTCTTTACATTAATGAATTAATGTTGTCCCATCATTTAATCCTATCATTGTAGAAAGAAATAAAAATACAACGTACGCTTATGCCATCCGCATTCGCTACGGGGCCCCGTCATACACCGTTAGGTTACTTAACTAACGACAGAGCGGGGGCTGGACTAGCGCGGGTGCAAAACATAAGCAACGCCTACTATATATCATATATATATATATCCATTCGTCTCACACAATAATAGGCATTCCAGATCACAGATGAATATATTGGATATACTAGGAATTCCGCGTTTCGTTTAAGCCTATAACGAATGACGGATTCCACGGTCGTGATAAATAGCCAAAACCCCACCCTAGACCCCTACGGGTGCAGCAAACTACCCACCAAATTCCTGAAGTGAAGCAAGCTCTCTCAGTAAAATGAGTAGGCCACTCGGCACTTCAAGAACCTAGTAGTTTGTGCACCCCACCTTGGGTCTATCCTAGGAGCAAAAACAGTAAATGAAATAATACATCGGTGACTACAACCTCAATCCGGATGTGCCTCGCAAAATAATATTACATCAATAATACATCTTCACATCGAATGAAACAAAAAACTCTCTTCTTACATCCCCGGCTATTCATCATCGACGATCCAATATTCCATATACACAAACCAACAACAGCAGCAACAAGATATGTGCAACCCCCACTAATTGTCGTATAGCGATTAGCGGACGTTTCGAAACAAATATATCAACTAAAAACTAGTAAACAACGTTAAAACCGCGACTTTGAAATATTCCGTATTGCCACATGTTCATATCATAATTTTGCATTATTATATTCCCCATTCTTATTCATTTTACAAATAAACAGGTGCTTTTGATCCATATCTGCTACATAGTTGCAGATTACAGGTTCTCGGAACAAAACAGTGAAAATGATGAAAAGACGACACAAAAGTGAGACTACGACCAACAAATGGAAGAATCTTGATCACGCCTACAGTTTGAAGAATAAACGAAGATCAATGGACAATTTCACAAAACACAAAGGCATCGCAAGGTTCAAGACTTCGACACGAAGTAAAGGGTAAAAGTCCACGACGTTATGCACTGTGGAAATCTGGAAGAAAACTAGAAGACAATCTGAGAAACCAAGTGAAGAAACAAGTAGGAAAATGCAACAGGAGGAAAACCAGTCAAATTCATCCAATGACCCTTCTACATGGCCGCGGAACCGCGGCCAAACAGGGTATTTGGCCGTGGTTCCGCGGCCATAATAAGCCCGTGTCGGTGAAAATTCATAGCGGTGCGTTGACTAGTCTTCTTTAGGGTAAAATTATAAATGCAGATGTGAATCGAATGTAACCCTATGGTTTCTATGATCTATAAATAGAAGCCATAAAGCTCTTTTTGAGGTATGCCTCTTCTTGTGCCTCATTTTATTTATTAAAATTCAGAATTCAATTCCTGTAATGATTGAAGAGAGCATCAAATAAAAATTAGAGTAACTTTTCTTTTTATTGCCCTAGTTGATTTTCTTTCTGCTCTAGTATAACTTTTATTATCTGCCCTAACATAACTTTTATTATCTGCCCTAGTTAATTAGTTTAGAACATGTTTATCAATTCTCTAATGAGTGAGTAGATCCTCGCTTGTTAGGGTTAGGAATAGGAAATGTTTGAGAGATGAAAATCTCTCACCCCTTTCTTGCCCATCACATATTTTTATAGGACTCCATGCATACATACACACACCGCTCCCTACGGCACCCTATCTCACGAGGTAGCGGTGATACCGTAGTTTAAAAGACCGGTTGTGCATGTTTTCCATGGAGGTTAGGGTAAGAATTAAGAAAGGAAGGACAAGAACCTAGAGGAAGAAACATCGTTTCTTCCCGATGGTACTAATCCACTTTATTAATTATTACCATAACACTGAATAGATCTTAATTAGGGCATAGAAAGTGGTGAGGAATATTGACTTTCTAAATTTAACCTAAACCTAACCCTAGCAAGGTTTTAATCCTAGTCTAGATCAAACTTAGTTTTTAGTGATAATCAATCCAACACCGTTTGGAATTAACTCGTTAGAACAAATTGAGAATACACAAAATCCCTGTGGACTGACCTGTACTTACCGGCTAGCTACCAAGCGACGCCGTTCTTGATTGCGGTTAACAATTCTTTGATCACAAAACATCTCAACAATCAAATGGCGCCGTTGCCGGGGATGGCGTAGTTATTTTCTTTTTGTAATTTCGGGTTAATATAAAAATTGAAAAATCATAAAAACTGAAAAATAAAAAAATATAATTTTTTTTATCGTCTTGTTATTCTTTGAACGGTTTTCGTTTGAATTGTGCAGATCGATGTACAGATTCAAATCTGGAAAAATCCAGATGGTAAAACAGAAAACAGCAGATCTGAACAAGCCGAGGATAAGCATAACAGAGAAACAGAACAAAATTGGAGAACTGAACCTATTAGTTGACCGCTGAACCGTGGCCATTAGCACGTTTTGACCGCGGAACCGCAGCTCCTTGGTGACGCAGCAAGTGGAAAAATCTCTGTAAGCTTTCTCTTTTTCTCTGTAACTCCCTTATCTGCTCTGAAAAATTTTCCTGCATAGTTTTTTGCGCAAAAACTTCTCCCCTTCTCTAATAACTTGATCTTGTGCAGGATTTTTTGCTCCGCTAAAAATATTTTGTTTGCAAGTGATTGTGTTTACTGCTTTGCAGATTTAAATTGACTTTAAGGGGCTTGAATACCAATCCAGATTGGGTGGGGATTTCATTACCCTTCCTAGGACCCCAAAAATCACAAAAAGCATATTGCATTGACCATCGATTTAATTAAAAAAGATTAGACTCAGCCTATAAGGACTTCGTGCTCAATAAGACAAATAAATAGTTGTAGACATCGATCGTATATCTAAACCTGACTTTGTGGTGCCTAGGCTAGGCAGGTAGGGAAAGATAATTTTAAAAGGCCCGTCTCACGGTGATTCGTGAGCAGATCCCTCCTTTCTCTACTTGTTCTTACCTGGCCACAATTGACGGTGAAGAGGCGATTTGAGGTCCTCACAACTTGCACTTTGGAACAGTTAGGAGCATTTTAGTTGATCTAGGAGACCCTAGATCTAGGCTTGATTGTGCATATTATGATTGCTTGAACGTGTGTCTAAGCTTTTTATTGAAAATCTTTTTGCAAAAAGCTCCTTATAAAAAAAACACAAAACGAAATTTTTTTTTATAAAAACTTGCCAATTTTGTCGCTAGAAATACATTGCACCCCACTTGCACCCACATTCTTTTTCTTCTCCTTTCTTACATCATGGGTACCCCACCTCACAAAACTCTTGCCGAACTTTGGTACCCTCATCCAAACATTGTTTTCTACGCGAATTGTTTTGGTCGAATTACGGACGACCCCTCTATGCCCAAAATTTCTTTGAAAGATCGAATAGAGGCGTCTAGGAGAAACAGTTCGACTCCGCAATCTACTTTGTATCAACCATTTCAACTTTCACCACCTTCTTAGGTTGATACTCCTTTTTCGAGTCCTGTTGTAACTCCGAAACCCATGTCTATCGCAGAACATATTGAACAATCTCGTAACCGATCTTTCACTCCTTTCAACACTTCCAGTTCTTGGGATCAACAAGTCCATTCACCTTTTTATCCAAATGTTGATCCTACTCCTGTCCAACCATTCAATTCCTACCAGTCCTACCCGACTTTCACACCTTCCCTGAACATTGCTTCTACACAGCCATTTGGGAGTTTTCAGAATCCAAACAATTTTGAACCTTTTACTGAAAGCTCTTCAAAACCGATGTCTAGTCTAGAACAATCGTTGGAAGCTTATATTGTAGCGACAAACAAACAGATGAGGAATTTGGATGTGTCCATAGCCGCCCTTATGCAACCTAGTGACCCGGTGGCTAGTTTTCAACTAGCTCCAAAAATTCCAATATATGATGAGGCGGTTGGACAGATTAAGAATTTAAGTAGAGAGAGTGAGCTGTGCACCCTTCCAAATAAAACTTACCCATCACCAATTGAATTCCACAACTCTGGTTTTGAATGTCTATCTCCTGTCCCAAATGATTCACCAGTTGAAAATAAAACTTTTAATGAGTTGTGCGACTTTGTAGTGCTTGATTTGCCAGATTGTGAAGGGTCCCTTTCGAGTGAAACCATCACCAATCCTTTCGACCTCTACACCTCCAATCTAGAACCTGAATTGATAAATATCCATGCTTTTGATGAGGTGTCCAAAAAAATTGATTTTCACTTGATTGAGGATATTGATGCAGAGAATATTTTAGATGATGAACCCGCAGATTTGACTGAATTTTTCTCTCCAATTCATCATCCCGTGTCATTAAATGTTTCTCCCGAACTTCATATGCGTCATGATTTTGATGATAATTGCATGGATGTGATAACTTTTGAGGAGAATTATGAGGATAGTATTGAGGAGAGTACTGAGGATAGTATTGAAGATGAACCAGTTTAGTTTGATGAGTCAGATTTTTCAATTCATCCTCCTGAACCTTTAGCTGTTATACTTCATAAATCACCCCTCTTCATCCTTTCCATCGTTCCAATCAAGCAGGAGGACTGTGAGCTTGAAAAATTTCTGCTTGATCACAGCAGTTTTGACGCCACTAGTGCGTTACTCCTTGAATCTGACACAGTTCTCACAACCGATAACGATTACGAGTGTTTTACTTTTTCGGACGATTTGGAAGACTCACCGCCCGAGTTTGAGTCCTTTGAATTTTCAGATGAGTTAGTTGAACCATCAGACTCGGTTGCTTACAGTCATTTCGAACCATTAATGGAATCCTTCGAGTTCGAGACAGTTTCACCAATTTCACCTTCAATTGTTTCATCTCTGAAACTCGAACTCAAGCTGTTTTCGTCTCAGTTTACATACGCTTACTTAGGTGAGAATGAAACCCTTCCTAAATCACTCTCCTTCGTCCTTTCGATTGTTTCGACCGTGCAAGAATCCGTCACGCTTCCATTTTCAATGTCTGGTTTACCAAGTTCAACGTACCCATGTTTTCTCGCGAATCTTGAGGGATTTGACTCCATTTCTCGATGGGTTGATAGATTAGCACAATCGCTTTTAACACATCGGTCATCACAATTTGTGCTAATTTATTCACTCAATTTACACCCTCAAGTTCGTACTACACTTTTTTCTCTTTTCAGCCATTCATCTCCTCCACCGAGACCGTATACTGTTTCTATTCCCACACGGTCTCGTGTGTTTCTCATTTCTTTTCTCTACACTCCATTCTTTCACCAACCCTACCATTATAATGATAAATTTTTTGAATGGTTGGTGCTAATCTTTGGCCTGTGTAAGGCCTTGTATAGTTGATTTTTCACCTCCCTAACTCTGAACTTTAACGTTTAAACAGTGGAAACACTGTTTCACTTAAGTTTGGGGGGGGACTTTTTTGTATATATATTTTGTTTTGTTTTTCTGTTAACAATAAAAAAAATAAACAGGGAGTGCCGACAATTTTGACCCTCTTGGTGTAGCCTGACAGTGAGGACACTGTCAAGTTTAAGTTTGGGGGTGTGCTCGGTAAGCTTTCTTCCTTCGTATTCATATGTATATTTTTGCATTTGCATACTTATTTTAAAACCCATATAAAAATTGAAATTTTTTAAAAATTATAAAAGTTGGAAAATTCAATTTTAGCCATAATTGACTTAAGTTCGACAAGACGGTTAACCACCTAGGAACAACTAGATCCTAGATTTAGTAAACTAAAAACCCTAAAAATAACATTTCTTAAAATTTAACTGTAGAAAATATATGTCCTTGTAGTTTACTTAGAAATAGGCAAATTTTGAGTTCACTTCTTAGGCTATGTCAAAATAAGGGAAGAGTATTGATATTTTTATTAAAGTGTAAGTCTGAAAAATAATTCCTAAGTTTAAGTCTAAATCCTGAAAATATATACCCTACAAATTGCACAAACACGAACCTTGAAACTTAGAATAATAGAAGAGACCTTGAAATGCTCTTGTCTAAAGTCCTTAGTATGAAGGAAATAAAATAAAAATACAAGTGTGAATAAAGAGATAAAAAATGAACACTGGTTTTTGTAATTACTTAAGGCTGCATAAATAGAAAAAAATATTTAGCGAGGGTGCTTTATCACCTAGTGCCTTAGACCAACTGGTTTGGGAGTCACTGCTAAAGCCTTAGGTGTTACAAGACTAGGAATTACGCCTTAATGTGCAAACATATTTTGTAATCGGTCGTTGGTACCTCAAGAAGTATTAACGGCCGCATGAAAAATGTGTGAGCAATTTCATCTAAAAATTCACCAACTAAAAGTACTTTGGATAATGGACAAGAGTATAATAGCTTGATTTGAATTTCCAAGTGTAGGGGTGATATATACACACACGTAGAGCTATGTGATTGGGGTTTAGATGAGAGATAGAAATGAAATATAGGACTTATATCTTTAGTAGAGATAAGTTTGGGGGTATTTGTTCATATCATAATTTTGTATTATTATATTCCCCATTCTTATTCATTTTACAAATAAACAGGTTCTTTTGATCCATGTCTGATATATAGTTGCAGATTACATGTTCTCGGAACAAAATAGTGAAAATGATGAAAAGCGGCACAAAAGTGAGACTATGACCAACAAATGGAAGAATCTTGATCACGCCTACAGTTTGAAGAATAAACGAAGATCAATGGACAATTTCACAAAACACAAAGGCATCGCAAGGTTCAAGACTTTGACACGAAGCAAAGGGTAAAAGTCCACGACGTTATGCACTGTGGAAATCTGGAAGAAAACTAGAAGACAATCTGAGAAACCAAGTGAAGAAACAAGTAGGAAAATGCAACAGGAGGAAAACCAGTCAAATTCAGCCAATAACCCCTCTATATGGCCGCGGAACCGCGGCCAAACATGGCATTTGGCCGCGGTTACGCGGCCATAATAAGCCCGTGTTGGTGAAAATTCATGGCGGTGTGGTGGTGCGTTGACTAGTCTTCTTTAGGGTAAAATTGTAAATGCAGATGCGAATTGAATGTAACCCTAGGGTTTCTATGATCTATAAATAGAAGCCCTAAGCCTCTTTTTGAGGTATGCCTCTTCTTGTGCCTCATTTTATTTATTCAAATTCAGAATTCAATTCCTATAATGATTGAAGAGAGCATCAAATAAAAATTAGAGTAAGTTTTCTTTTTATTGCCCTAGTTAATTTTCTTTCTGCCCTAGTATAACTTTTATTATCTGCCCTAGCATAACTTTTATTATCTGCCCTAGTTAATTAGTTTAGAATATGTTTATCAATTCCCTAATGAGTGAGTAGATCCTCGCTTGTTAGGGTTAGGAATAGGAAAGGTTTGAGAGATGAAAATCTCTCACCCCTTTCTTACCCATCACATATTTTTATAGGACTCCATGCATACATACACACACTGCTCCCTACGGCACCCTATCCCATGAGGTAGCGGTGATACCGTAGCTTAAAAGATCGGTTGTGCATGTTTTCCATGGAGGTTAGGGTAAGAATTAAGAAAGGAAGGACAAAAACCTAGAGGAAGAAACATCGTTCTTCCCGATGGTACCAATCCACTTTATTAATTATTACCATAACACCTAATAGACCTTAATTAGAGCATAGAAAGCGGTGAGGAATATTGACTTTCCAAATTTAACCTGAACCTAACCCTAGCAAGGTTTTAATCCTAGTCTAGATCAAACTTAGTATTTAGTGATAATCAATCCAACACCGTTTGGAATTAACTCGTTAGAACAAATTGAGAATACACAAAATCCCTGTAGACCGACCCGTATTCACCGGCTAGCTACCAAGCGACTCCGTTCTTGATTGCGGTTAACAATTCTTTGATCACAAAGCATCTCATAAAATTACCACAACAGAAAGATAACAGTATAAGCAACCTTGGCAAAAACAAACAACACCTGAAACCCTAAATCCAAGAGACTAGAACACAAAAAAAAAACGACACAAAATTCCCCGATGGGGCCGGCCAGGCCGGGAAAAATGGGAATATGGCCGGCCAGAATGTGGAGAAATTGTCTCGTTTTTGTGTGGTGTTCTATCTACATGTAAAAGAGCACTCTGCAATTGTTTAAAAAAAATTTAGAGGCTCTGAAAATTTTGACAGAAAATTGGATCTTTGGTTTCATGTTTCGGAGTTATTTCGGTTTCATAGTTTTACACTTTGTCTAAAAGGTTTAGTAGGCTCTGATACCACTGTAAGTCGATGTCGTGCACACCGCGGGTTCGCGGGGAGGCGGAATTTTCAAAAAACGATTTTCAAACATCGCAACAACGACTTGAACTCCAGGATCAATACAGAAACCTTAACTAACATAATAAACTGGAGGTTCTAACTACTTTGAAAGAGGTTTATACCCCCGCGAGCTAAGTCCTTCTTTCTTGCTGTACTCCTCCTTTTCTTAAGCTCCCGAGAGAGTGTACGGATCACGATTGACCATCGGGCTCATTGCGTTAAAAGATGATCCACCCGAGAGTGTCTACTTTGAGCTCCTACCTCTAAATTGAGGTAACTAGGGTACCTAGTGTGCTAATCTAAGTAACCTTGAAGATGTAGAGAGTGGTTAGGGATTAATTAGTCTTTTGACCCCTAGGTTTCTCAACTCATGAGACAAATTATGGTTTGAGGAGGAAGAAGAGAGCTTGGTGGAGAGAGGTGTTTGTGCTAGAATGAAATGAATATGGCTAATTGTGATAACTATTAAGCAAGATATTTTCCAACAAAAATCTCCATGTCACCTTACCTCAATAGTAATCCACGAGTCACTACATGAGTCACCAAGTAGCCATGCTTCATTTATTGTAATATAATACCTCATACCTCCACCTCATTTACCATTTAATCAAAAAGATTAAATAACAAGTAAGCTGTCTTCTTCTAGAAGTACTCTTGCAAAAAATTACAAGAATACCCCTCATCCGTATATACATACCTATATCCGTATTCCGAAAAATATGAATACAAAGAGACAAAATAATCCGATAAACTAATACTAGGATCCGTCTTAAACCAAATCCCACTAATATTATCCGTCCGAATCATGATCCATGCATAAGTACACGTATATGATCGAACCCTGCCGTAAAACCATACGGCCTCTACATCGTTTCGCCCGAAGCAGGGAAACCCTCCGTGTGGGACTCTAAAGACTCGACAGTACGCTGGCAGTGGGTTTAACCACAAGCACGTCAGCGGTACTAGCTGCACGTAACGGCTACCTAGGTGCATATCGAAAAGAAGGCCAATGAGCAAACTCATCCGAACTCCTATTGAGCCTGTCCATGACAATCTTCATGTTGTCTGGTCTGTTCGTCTGGAAGTATCGCATGTATGGTCTAGGGGGGTGGAAAACATCAGACCCCTAATAACCAAACAAATTGTGTCAGTGTGGCTCAAGACCATCCGAGAATCTACTGGTCTGCCAACCAATAATTCTTAATCTGGCTTGTCCAGGGACTTATGGTGTTGACCAACCGATCACAGCACGACATCGACTCCCTATACTGGGAGTGACAAATCCCTAACAGTCGATCACTGCCTCCATGTAGCTCGGGACTGTACCCAACTAAAACCTATTTGTACGACTCAGTAGAGCTATGGTAGGATAGTAATCAAAGCATAGTGGGAACTCACACGACACAAATGACGACCTAAGGTCGACAGACTATCTATACACATGTCACCAGAGAACTGCTATCTGACGCTAGGTATAATACCATTTAGTCAGTCCTTGGCCAGTCCTGTCCCGTGAACTCACACCCAGTGAGTATCTGTATACAATCTTAGGTGCACCTCACCAATGGTTGCGGGATCAATCCATCACTCCTCGTCAGGGTCTAGATATATATACGCTAGTCTACTCTGGAGTATTGATGCACAGTCTCGATACTCCTATGACTAGGGACACTTTAAGGATGTGCCTATCGACTACCCAACTCCCATAAGAATGATTGCCATCACAACACTGGTAGTCAGGAAAATATCCTACGGGATTTATCAACATGTATACAAGATATGAAATACAAAGTAAAACACATCACATGTTAAGATAAAGACAAACCAAATAGCGTACTATCATATCGAGCAAGATTGTCCTGTATATACATATCTCTAGCATCCTATACAATGAAGGCCTTTAGGGCATATATATCCAACAATCTCCCACTTGCACTAAGACCTGTAATTGGTGCAATAAGTACCCACTGTCTGCACTAGATCCAGTTGCTGGCGTACCGCATGCCTAACATCTCAAACAGTTTTTCGAACTGGACTTGAGGGATGGCCTTGGTGAATGGATCTGCCGTGTTGTCTTTTGTTTCCACTCTCCATACTCGATCTCCTGGCGATCCACGATCTCCCTGATCAGGTGATACCGCCTCGAGATATGTCTAGATTTTCGATAGGACCTTGGTTCCTTCGCTAATGCTTTGCATATAGGCGTTCACGTGTTTAACACGCGAACGCTTATTAGCCTATCAGTTGTTTGATTACAGCGCCTATATAGGCGCTCATGTGTTTAACACATGAGATTTGAGTTGTGGGGAATTTTCTCCCTTTTCCTTTTTTATGAGGGGAAAAATGCCTCTCAGCGTTGTTCTCACGTGGTTTGCACATGAGTGCAACGCTGTCCATTTTTATCACCATTGGATTGCCTAGGGGAACGGGACGCTGAACCGCTTCCCATCACGTCTTATAAATGGGCCCTTTGACCCTTGAGATGACCACTGTTTCTTTATTTTCTTCCTTAACTTTTTTCTTGAGAATTTAATTCTCCTTTCAGAGCTTAGCTCTCTTCCCATAGAACTTCAGAATTAAACTCTGCAAAAACTCTTCTTGGTAAGGATTATGAACATAATTTATTCCTTAGGAAACCTTTTTCATTCTTGCCTTGGATTTTAAATCTATCAATAGAGCTTTGCTCTGATCTTTTGGAGATCTGAAAAAAAGTAGACTCTGGGGTTTTGAATCAATGAGGATTGTCAGTTCTCCTCTTAGGGTTTACCCTATCACTGATCTTTGAGGATCCTTGGAATATAATTTAATTTTCCTTATTTCCTCACCATGGGAATTCCTGAGATTTAATCCCATTATTGAAGAAATTTAATTCCATTTTCTTATAGAGCTTAGCTCTGAGAGATCTAGGGACTTTTGGGAATTTTATTCCTCTTCTGTTCGTGAGAATTTTTCTTTTGTAGGATTTTAATACCCTTTTCACAGATTTTAATCTGTTGCCCATTTTAACAGAACTCGCTTTTCGAGGATTTTTAAAAAAAAACACCACTGTTTATTAATGAGAATCCTTTTGGATTCTCACAATGATTATCTTGCCTCATCATCGGTAAGCCGCCATTTAGATTTTGTAGGGCCCACTAGCTTTATAGTTAGTATTCTCATGAGACAAACTCATATATGTTTTTTTATTAATGGGTTTTTTTTAGGTACAATGGCTTCACTTCCCTACTTCCCTTACACACGCTCGGAGGACGCTTTCCCACAGCCGCCATCAGACGAGGAAGTTATGGCAATGATCAGGGAACATGATAAGGACAATAAGAGCTTTCTCCCGTGGGGAGTTTGGTACGGTCACATTATCAGAGGCCGCCGTAGTTTCATATGCGAAGTACCAACAGAACCCATCCGCTCAATGTCATTGACGGAGCGTCCGCGTACTACTTATGCAGTGGAAGCGGCTAATTGGACTCCCACGGGCCGGCTTGAGCCATTAACGACAGGGATACCCAATCAACCCATAATGGCTATCGATATCTTGAGACGCCGAATGTGTCAGGGTGAAGCCCGACCCTGGGGGCAAATCTATAAGGTAGGTGTTACCCCGCATCATCCAGTGGGCTATCTTTCTTGGGCCCGGTACATTCTCTCCTCCCAACGTTCACGGTTGTAGAAAGTTGGGTTGTATCAAGCTGTATACGTGTCACTATTCTACGACCACGCTCCCTACGTCTGGTGGGTCAAGTCTTTTTTGAACCAGTGGAATCTTCCAACGAATACTTTTCTACTAGGGGACCGCAAAGTCTCTATTTCGCTGGAGGAGTTCTGGGAAATTTTAGGGCAGCCGATTAGGGGAGAGCACTACGAAGAATTATTGTTCCCTGACGAGTATATATTTGCCATAGTGCCAGCTGTACTTGAAGGTTTAACAACTAAGGACACTGTTCGGCACAAGCACCCGAGTCTAATCAAGGCCTTGGGCATTTTTGAGAGACTATTCGTGGCATCGGAAGGACAAGGTGTCACTTTTGATGCTTTTATTGCTTACTTTCTTCGTAAAGACACTCTATCCAAGAAGGCTCCGAAATTTGCGAAGGTCGAGGATCCCTTCGGATTCGGTTTGGAGAAATTGCCGGCTAAAGAAGAAGATTGCCGCAGTTTTATATTCCGAATTCATCAGCCGTGACATTTGACACAATTGCTGCCCCTAGAATAAACGAAGAAACATTCCTTGTCGGCTCATCAGTCTCTGGCTTAGCTGGTTTGCCATGCCGATTCGACTTTTTATGAGAGACTTCATCTTCTATCCTGTCCATCGCATAGCCGAAGGAGCGCGATTGGCTGTTGGTGTTGCAGGGTTATCACACCTATACCATGGTTTAAGTACTGCCACTAACACTTTAAACCCAGGTGTGACACCGTGAATTTCTCCCTCTACTACTTCACGTCGTGGATTGAGATGCATGTGTTAGGCGCATTTGCTATACACCGGCGTCCTGCTTTCTATGAAGTATATACCTTCCCATGGGTCATGAGGCTGGTCGATGCTTCCGCTCCTGATTCGACTCAGTTAGGGGCTCTGCACGTATTGCTTAATCCATATTCAAACGAAGGCGAGATGGTTTTCGGTGATCGAGTTCTCTCTGCATCAGCGGGGCCCATTCAACAGTTATTCGATTTGTCGAAGAATGGGACTCCAACTTTAAAACACAAAGAGATCATGCATTTATACTCAATCAGGCCGGGGTATTTAGTGTTCCGCCTAAATGACACTGCACTCTTCATGCGGTATAATCCGCATCGCTTCGCCTAGCAGCTAGGTTACTACTAGGGCGTCCCCCTCGAAGCCTTTTTAGTTGAGCCTACTCTCTTGCTGGAGGTCGCCCGCGACATTATCCACCACTTCATGCGGTTAAATACTGGTTTCCTCTTCATGATTCCCGAGCCCGACTATCTTCCGAGGCCCGTGGGACCCTTCAAGGACTGGTATCGCAACCGGGTTAGTCCTATCATTGCAGAGGAGAGAAGGGTGCTCTTCGATTGTAAAGCCCCTGCTCCCGCTCAAGCCGTCAGTGCCCCATTGCAGCCACAGTCAGTTGTTTTCCCTCCTATGAGGGATAGCGATTCAGTGCTTATTCCTAAAGCCGCTCGGGTGGAATCAGTCACCCGTACTGCTGGTATGCCGGTTCGCACTAGGGCCGGGGTAGAGATTCCTGATAAACTACCAGCATCGACATCACCAAAAGTAGACACCGAAGGCAAGATTGGGCAATGGCATGCAAAATTTCCGAAGGGGAGGAAGCGCCCTTCTTCTAGTGCTAGTTTAGGCCCTAAAAGGAGGAAGAAATCGGTCGCCGGTTTACTCAATGCCTTGCTTGAGTCTGAGCCTCTTCACGACAAGCCTATGTCTGCGCATGAACCAGACGACGGTCTCCTCTTTCTTGGCACATTCGCCGAGGAAGCTGGTCAGTTGGTCGAGGCCTTGAAGCGTTCAAGGATGAAGCTGAAAACGTGCGCCCCAAGAAGGGATGCTTTCCTCATGTTGAATTCCGTGATGTTGATCCGGTACCGACTAGGTTACCAGTGGTTCCTCTGACGCTGGAAGAAGAACGGGCTCTCAAACAGCCAATCTCGGCTGGTTCTGAAGACGAGGCCGCTTTGAAGGCGGACAGGGATTTACCTTCGATCGTAGCCCGACGAGTGCAATTAAACAGAAAAGAGCAGCGACTCAAAAATGCCATACTTCAGGCTCCCTGGCGTATTGGTATGTATCTTTTACGTTCTTCTCAGCAGATTAGTTTCATATCGTATACGTCTTTATAGATTTTTCCTTTGTAGGGCTTTCTATGGCAGACGTAGCTTCGAGTCTAGACCGTGCCTCAGAGTCTCCGGTGACGGCCTTTATTCCTTTAGCAGAGGTCACCGGACCGGTCACAGATTCTGTAAATATTTCCAGTGACGCACCGGGTGGTGTAGAGGAGATTACTGAAGCTTCTATCCTTCCAGTCCAGAATGGAAAAAGTATCGAAAGTAATCTTATATATATTTTTGTTTTAACGACCCTTCCATATGTCTGACCCTTTCTTTTTCTCAGAATTACTGGACCTGGCGTCTTTTATTGTAGATCTTTCTTTGGAGGAAACCTTCCAGCGTTTACTTAATATGGCGGCCCCGCACGCGATACCCCTTCAGAGCATCGTCCTTTCCTCTGGCCAAGGTTAGTATTCTTTGCCTTTCCGTTTTATATTTTCATGATGATGCTGATATGCCCCTTTATTTAAACCACAGTCTTAGAGGCTGATGACAAAATTGAAGTTCTTGATGGGCCTGGGGATCTCTCAGATCCGCCTTCTGTGGCCGTAGATAAGTGATGCTTTAGCACTGGCATTCTTTTATTTATTCTTATTTGAAAAAGCGATTAACTATATACGTATTTTCATAGCTTTGCCAACCCTGACTCCACTAGAGTCCCAGATTTGCATGCCACCAGGCCCTTACGCCAGATGTGTGTCTGAGAGGATGGCAAAATAGAGCATTCACTCACTAGCGACTCTTATTGAAGATCTTCGCGCTGACACATCCGTCTTGGCTGAAGAATTTGCTGTTGAAACCAATACTTCCTTATCCGTTCTTGCCACCTACCATGACGAGGCGCTGGTGAGTACTTGGGTCGAATATTGCCGTGAAGTGGAGGCTTCCCTACTTGAAGTCGAATGCGTATGCCTTCCTTCTGATATCTTATCCATAAAGGCCAGCTCGCGTGGATGGATCGATCGGTGTGCGTCCAATCTCCATTCTGGCGAGAAAGGGCTCAATCGGAAGTTTTCAGCAAGGGAGTTGGCTTCGAAGGCTTTAAGGGAACTTCAAGCCCAGCTCACCACCAAGACTACTCAGGCCTATGAAATTTGGCGGGTCCTTCAGGAGGCCATTATGGAGGTGGTGGCTCTTGATAAAGCCGTCATTTTTACACGCGAGATGGTTGAGACCCACAAGACTGTTGAGAAAGAGCTTGAGAATCGGTTTTCCTCGTACCAAAAACAGCAGGCACAGGCAGGGACTTAGCTTGCGGCGTTGCTAGAGCTTGAGGCGGAAGCCCTGTGGAAAAATGACGATCTAGTAGGCTCATTGAACCGCCCGCCGTCTTAAATACCTTGTCGCTATATATCTTTCTTTCTTCTTTTCTTTTCATCTTTTTTGTATCTTGTATTCATTTGGATTTATGAATAAAACACATATTTTATTTCATGCTTGCATCTTTATATCCTTTGATGTCTTGATTTGGCGTAAAGTAGTTTATATACTCATTTCGGAGTTTATAGTTTATGTACTCATTTCGGAGTTTGTAGTTTATTCACTCATTTCAGAGTTTCTAATTTATATACTCATTTCGGAGTTTGTAGTTTATTCACTCATTTCGGAGTCTCTAGTTTATGTACTCATTTCGGAGTTTATTTAGTTTACCTCCCTTGGGTTTACAGGTAAACTTGTCCTAACGTTAAATGCAGCTATTCTTAGGTTGCTGCTCGAGTAGCCCCGCGTCTGTCGTGTCTCTGATCCCTTCTGAGACTGCACAAGACATCTTCAAGTAGTCTTCTTAGATTGGAATAATCGCCTTACCATTAGAAGATCTAGCGTTAGGTATTACTATGGTGCTCTACTTGAGGTTAGGCTTGATTTGGAGCCCCGATGGGTCATAACCGCACCCTTCTGGGTGGGGTTTTTAGGCTTGCCATCAAGACCCAAAGCTAGGAATATGCCGTCACTTCGCTTTTGCTCTGATGATGTCGCGCAGCTCCTTCACTAAAGAGGGGTAGACATCCATATGACCTTTAGACCGTATATATCGCCATTAAGATCTGGAGTAAGGATTTTGCCGTTGCTCCACTTTTATTTTACCGTTGAGTCCGCACCCTGCTAGAATGAGGAGGAATGTCGAGATGATCTCTGTGCTGTAGATGTTTCCATCGAGATTTGGAGTTAGGAATTTGCCATCACTCCATTTTATTTGACCTTTGGGTCCTTGTTGATGTCGCGTCTGCACCGAGAAAGAACATCGAGCTGGAATTCGGATTTTGCTATTACTCCGTTTTGATTTAGCTCCTTAGAGGTTTGTTGGCATTGCATCTACACCCTGTCGGAATGAGAAGAACGTAGTGATGATCTCTAAGCTGTAGGTGTTGCCATCAAGATCTGGAGCTAGGATTTTTCCATCACTCTACCTTTATTTAACCTTTGCGTCCGCAACCTGTTGGGGTTCCTAGCACCCTGTCCTTCGACCACGGCCGTTGCGAAACAAAAAAAATTGGTGTTTAAAACACTTGGTGCTAGAAACAACTACCTAAATCGAAACCAAATATGAAACTAGCAATCTACAAAGATGTTATCTACTGTAATAGAAGCATTATACCGAATGATTCATGTACTTCGATCTTCTACCATTTTCCTTAGCTCCTAGAGGTCCTTTGGATCGAGCTTGATCACCGGTCTTCCTCTATTGAAGATGATCTATTCACCGCCAAAAACAGAGACGGACCGGGATGGATCGTTTGGCCTGAATTTAGGGACAGATGCTATTTGGATTTATCCGTCCACCTCTCCGAAGATGCCAAGTTGATTTATGGCACCGTATATCGGAGGTTTGGACGGATGCGGCCGTTGTAGTAGACTTCATCAGATTCCTTCTCATTTTGTGAGGGTTTTTTGATTGTGGGGACGCTTTTCCCTGCAGGCGGAAGCCCCTGCAGTTAATTACATTACCACATTGCGGTAACTACTTTCTCCTTCTCCAATAGTTCACTTCGTGTCGTGTGTTATTTTGTTTGTTTTGATTGCCCGTGGATTGTATACAGAGACTAGTTTCTGTCATCGTCCATAGGGCGCGGATCAGTCCAAATCCATATATTTTAGATTTGGGCTTGAGTTGATTTAAGAATCGTTAATTTGGATTGAGATTAAGATTGACTTAAAACATATGAGCATTTGGGCTCAATTATTTTAGTTTAAAGACCCCACGGTCCATTATCGTCATGTTTGGGGTGGAGTTTTAGTTTAAGGACATTTCGGTCCAACATTTCCGTTTTGGGGACCAATAGTAGTTTAAGGACATTTTGGTCCATTATCGCCGTATTTGGGGGCGAATATTAGTTTAAGACATTTCGGTCCATTATTCATCTTGCACGCACGTGTATTTGTTACATGACGAAGTGAACAATGGTGATATGGAATGTGCCCAATTTAGAGCACGATCCGATTTGAGGCATGCACGTCAATTTGGAAGTGCATCAAGCAGTTATTGGTCGTTGGGACTTGCCACCTCTCTGAAGGCGTTGAAGAATTACAATGCTATATATCAAAGGTTTGAAGAGATGTACCCTTAAACCAAATCCCGTATTTGAAGGGAAAAGGGGTGATGGTCCTAAGAATCGTTAGTCATATTTGAGACTAAGATTATCTTAGGGGATACGAGATGAATATCATTTTGGATATCGTCAATGAGAGATCACCAGTCACGTTTGAGACTGTGATCAGTTTGGAAAATCATGAGCAATATGGGTTCGGTTGATTTAAAATCAAAGAGGAAGCTCAAGCTTCACCGACTTAGCCAATTTGGGCTAAGATTGGGTTCTTATACTACCCAGCAGTGCTAAGCACTCAATATATATAGCGCTCACGTGTATTTCATGTGGGGTACTCAGATATGGGCGCTGCCCACTTTGCATGGCACTCACATGGGAAGCATGTGAGTGCTGAGCATTGATTTCAAGTTTTATTTGCTTACCCCCTTTTTAACATAAGTGCTCAGCACTTGGCTGACGTTCACATATGGAGCACGTGAGGCATTTTAGTTTTTTCTTCTGTCTGTTTTAAGCACTCACGTGGGAAACACGTGAGGCAAAATAATAGTGCCAAGCACTAATTTTACTCACATATGCTTTACGTGAGACTCCAAGTTCTTCTTGTTTTTAGAGATATTAATCTCTATTGATGACATTTTAGTCATTGATGACCATCAAGATGTCTGTTTTGAAGATCTTGAATCATCATCATTGTTTTTATTGGAGAACTACGTTCTCTTTTTTTATTTAAGAAGTAAGTTCTTTATGTAGGGTTAAACCCTAATTTCGGGGGAATTAAATTCTCAGAACATATGTTCTTTTTCCTTTTAACCTAGTTCTTTCCCCTAAGTTTTGAGTTTGAAGAACAGAATCTCTCCTATGAAAATTAAATTCTCAACTTGTGGGGAGATTTGCTTTTCCAAGTCTCAAACCAGAGGAAGAACTAAGTTCTTGTATGAAGGGTTAAACCCTTATGTCCGTTATACCAGGCAAGAGGGATACTTTTGATCTCCCTTTTGTTATTTACCTAGAGGGTTCTTGAAGGAGGAGGGTCTTCTTTCTTTGAGAATTAAATTCTCCGCTCTCTCAAGAATTCACTGTATTTTTTTTGGCAGGAGCTTATAGGGTTTTTTCTGTATGAGACTTGAAGTCTCGGGTCCTTTATATAGTAGAGGCAAGTTTGTTAATTAATTTTGAGAAAATCTCTCATTTAGAGATTCCAATTGATTTAATTGGACTCATAATTGATTTGGGGAATTTTACCCACTGTTGGACCTTTGATCCAAGTGTTTCTGTCTTAGAGAATATGTTTTCTTGTTTTAACAAGATAGAGGGAATATTATCCCATATATAGAATAAGATTCTATTGAACGGTGATATTTTTATCACCATTGGATTTTTAGTCTAAGGGTGCTCGGTTTAACAGAGGACAATCTTTCTTTGTTTAGAAAGATATGGGAAATATTTTCCATCTCATTGGATCTTTGATCCCCTAACTTTTTTTTTAACAGAAAATATCCCTCCCAATAGAATTTAATTCTATACTTAATCACCATTGGATTTTTGATCCAATGGTTGCTTGTTTGAGTAGAATTTAATTCTACATAAGGTGGTGCCCTCACGTGTTTAACACGTGAGGCTGATTTGGCCTATAGTTGTTTGACTGTAGCGCCTATATGCTTTAGATATAGATGTTCACGTGTTTAAAACGTGAGGCTTATTAGCCTATCAGTTGTTTACGTGTTAACATGTGAGGCTTATTAGCCTATCAGTTTGTTTGATTACAACGCCTATATGCTTTGTCTATAGGTGCTCACGTGTTTAACACGTGGGGCTTATTAGCCTATCAGTTGTTTGATTACAACGCCTATATGCTTTGGATATAGGGGCTCACGTGTTTAACACGTGAGGTTTGAGTTGTGGGGAATTTTCTCCCTTTTCTTTTTTTTTATGAGGGAACATTATCCATCTGAGGGATGTAGCTCATGGCTCTAACTCCACACTAAGAGTCTAATGGAGCAACTAGAGATTTTAGATTGCTAATCTAAAGTGTCTAGGATGTAGTAAATTGTTCTATGTGTATATCTATCTCACCTCCTATCTTGATTCTCAACACATGAGATTGTAGAGAGGAGGTTGAAGATGAAGGTGGAGGAGCTCAAGAAAAGAAGTGAGGAGAGTGAAAACTAAATAGCGAGAATGAAAACTCATGTGAGAATGAACCATCCCAAAACTTTTTCCAACATCAAGTGAGAAAATAATATGAAGCATGGTTTTATAAAACTCATTTTTCAAATAAACATATTCAACCATGCTTGAATAGTTTGCACAAATGAATTGTTAATTCATTTGTGCAACACTATTGAAGCGTGGCTCTCACCATACTCACCTCTCTTCCTTTACACCTCATCTTCCATTTAAAGATAAATGGAAAAATATAAAATTATATGTCCACCTTCTAGAATATTTTCCGTATAAATACGGATTACACTCTACTGTATATACATACTCGTATTCGTACCAAAATAGGAATACCCAAAAAGATAGAATAACACAAAGAATATAATACTAGAATATACATATCAAAATACATATACGTAAATCATTAAATCAATACCTGATTTAATAACCGTTTCAAACCCGAGCCGGCTAGTATTATCAACCGTAGGATCGAAAGTCCGGGTAACTAGTATAATCATTCGATCGGAACCCTGTACGTATCCAATACAACTACTATATCATTTCGCCAGAACCAGAGAAACCCTCTGTGTAGGACTCTAAAGACTCGTCAATACGCTGGCAGTGGGTTTAACCACAAGCATGTCAGCGGCACTAGCTGTACATAACGGCTACCCAAGCATTGAGCGAAAGGAAGGCCGACGAGCAAACTCATCCAAACCCCTATCGAGCCTGTCAGTGACAATCTCCATACAGTTCGGTGTGTTCGTTTAAGAGTATCGTATATCGGGTCTAGAGAGGTGGATAAAGTCAGACCCCTAATAAGGCGATATTTCGTGTTGGTATGAAGCCTATCATCCACTGAGAAACTATTGATCCAAATCAGTAATTCTCGTCTACCTTGGCCAAGGATTTCTGGTGATGGCTGTAGGGATTCCTTAGCACCATGCCTAGGGTTTGGGTTGCATCACACATGCTATAATAAAAATTTAGGGGGTGCTAAACAATACCAACCATGAATCGAACTGGAAAATTAGGGTAACAATAACTAGTATCACATACTAACAAGTGTCTAACACTAGGAGGTGAGTAATACAACCTTTATAGACCTCTTCTTGTGACTTCTTGGATCAACTAGGGTTTGAACCGTTTTACTTGAATCCTTCCAAGTCCACGACGATCCACCACGGAGTCCCTTTGCTCAAGCTCCTAGCTTCACTTGAACCAAATGGAAGTAGAGCAAACAAGCTACACTAGTGGGCTAGACTAATATAGATTGGTGATGTGGGTTTGGATCTCACTCAAAAACCTTTTCTTTTTATGTTCACTCACTTGGAAAAAAGCTAGAGAGCTTTGAGTTGAGGAAGAAGAAGGAGAATGTCTAAACTTGACTCATGAGAGAACAATGAACATAATCAAGAGAGAGAGAGAGAGAGAGAGAGAGAGAGGGTTATCTCATCCCTAACCATGGTTACAAAATATCTAGATATTTTGAGACTTGAGTTTAAGAAAAACCATGGGCTACAAAAACCATGGGCAATGAAACCATGGTTTTGACTTTAGTCAACACAAGAGTAGAGAGTTGAAAAGCCAACCATGATTTTATTCCCATTTTTCTTTTCTTAATAATCAAAATATATAAATATGTTACCATGTGAGTCTTGCATTGCCATCACCAATGTATCATCAACCATGACACATGTATGCTTGCATGTGTGCATCCATATCAACATATACATACACTCATGCATGCATCATAAAGAAATATGTTTTAATAAATGAGCTAATGGATTTAATATTAAATCAACACTTGATTTAATAACCCGGTCATATCACATACGACCCATCCAATAGTAAACGCCCGATTAAAATACGGTATCTAATACACGCATTTAATCGAGCTCTTGTGCATATCCCATATGCACCCCATTTCTTTTCGCCTGAGCTAGGAAACCCCTTTGTGGGACTCTAAGACTCGTCAATACGCTAGCAGTAGGCAGTGATCATATCACACAGCCACAAACCGTCAGTGGCACAAGCTGTACGTAACGGCTCCCAGGTATTGAGCGATCAGAAGAAACACAAGCGAACCTATCAAAACTCCTATTGAGCCAACTGGCAACACTTACCGTACAGTCCGGTCTCTTCGTCAGATATGCTACATATCAAGTCTAGGAATGGTATCGTCGACCCCAATAACTCAATAAGTCATGCCGGTATATGGCTCATAATAGATCGAGAAACTACTGATAACACTTATCAGTAAATCTTATCAGCCCTGGCCAGGGACTTTCTGCTATAGCCAATCGAGTATAGCGCAACATCAACCCCCAATACCGGGAGAGACGAAACCCCTCTTATCGCTCATTGCCTCCATGTGCCTCAGGACTGTACTTAAATTCCACCTATTTACACGACTCAGTAGAGCCGTGGTAGGGTGGAGATCAAAGTACAGTGGGAGGACACACAAGACTCTATGACGATCTCGGGTCTACAGACTAACCGGTACCAGTGTCACCTGAGAACTGCTATCCGACGATAGATATAATACCACATAGGAGTTCTCGGAGAGTCCGTTCAGTGTACCCAGTCTCACTGAGCACCCGTATACAGTCTTTAGTGTCAACACGCTAATAGATATGGGATCATCCATCGCCCATCATATGGGTCAAGTAACGTATACGCTAGTCTACTCTGGAATGTCGATGCCCTGTCTCGATACACCCATGACTAGGAACATTTCAAGGATATGCTTATAAACTACACATGTCCCACTAGTATGATCCACATCATAATCCCAGTAGTCAAGCAAATATCCTAAGAGCTTTATCAACATGTATCAAATGAGTAATATGCATGATCAAGTGAACATGTTAATATAAAGAACAACCAGATAGCATATTATCATGTCGAGCAAGAATGTCCTTTGAATACAAACACACACACACATACCGATACATCCACTATCATATAATGGCCTCTAGGGCATACATATATCCAACAATGGCCACCCGAGCACAGCGCGACGTCAACCCCCAATACCGGGAGAGACGAATCCCCGACGATCTGCTCACTGCCTCCATGTGGCTCGGGACTGTACCCGACTAAAACCTGTTTGCACGACTCTTTTGAGCCGTTGTAGAATAGTAATGAAAGCACAGTGGGAACTCATACAAGACAAATGACGATTTCAGGTCGACAGACTAAGTTGTACTCATGCCACCTGAGAACTGCTATCCGACAATAGGTATAATACCATCTAGCATGTTCCCGGCGAGTCCGTCCAGTGTAACTCATAACTCAATGAGCACCTGTATACTATCTTAGGTGACTAACTGACACCAATGGCTTGTGAGACCGGCTATTGCCCCTCATCGGGGTCTCGAAAAGTATACACCAGTCTATTCCGAAGTATCGATGCCCAGTCTCGATACTTCCTTGACTAGGGACATTTAAAGATGTGCTTATAGACCACCCAGCTTCCATTTATATGATCGCCATCATAATACTGGTAGTCAAGCAAGAATCCCATGAGCTCTATCAAAATGTAATAGTGATCTGTAATACCACATGAAGCATGCACATGATGATAGAGACAAACTAGATAGCATACTATCATCTCGAGTAAGACTGTTTCTACCCGTATAGGTCGTCCCTTAATCATCACAATCGCGTGCCTGCGATTACAATAATTGACTTAAGAGCACTATATCCAACACAACCTGCTGAAATGAGGAGGAACGTCGATATGATCTCTAGGCTGTAGACGTTGCCATCGAGATCTGGAGGTTCTTTTGATGAAACATAGTGGGAAAATATGGTTCCCTTTATTTGTGCCCATTGATTGTATACAAGAGTCAATATGAACCTACTTGCAGTGCATAAAATTTTCTTTTTCTTTTTATTTCCGCGATGCTCTGTCTTTTCAGCTTTTTATATCGCAAAAGTCGTGATTGCCCAATCATTTCGGCTATTTTTTCGCGGTGCCCAATCATTTCGGCTATGTCATTTTTTATTTTTGCTCGCTGTTTTTTTATTGCGAGTTGCCCAAACATTTAGGCTGTTTCTTATGCATATTTTTACTCACTGATTTTTATTGCGAGTTACCCTACCATTTTGGCTATTTCATATGCATTTTTTTGCACACAGATTTTGTTTCAAGTCAGGGATTTGGGTCCTGATACCAATCTTGGCATCAACATCGCTACAATTGGGATATTGCTAGGAGCGAATCATCATTTGCCTTTGTTGATTTGAACAAATGTGGCTTAGCAAACAGAGTTAGGATACCGTTGACTAAAACTTTTGACTTTATGAGCCATAAGGGTCTCATAAAGGTATTTCTCTCTACAAGTTGAGAGGATCTCGTAGGTGTATTTTCTCCTTAGAAGTCATGAGGACTCCTAAGTGATATTTTCTCTTTCAAGTTATAAGAACTCGCATGTGTTGTTCACCATATTGAACGATATTTCTCGTTCTTGGTGGGACTCGATTGAGAATATATTTAGTTGCACCCATGGATTGTATACAAGGGTCAATATTGGACCACCTGTAGGGCATAAATTTATGGGGTTATGATGGCTTAAGAACAGTTTTGGATCCCTATAACTTAAGGCTTTTGAATCCCATGAGCCGTGAGGATCTCATAAGGGGGAATTCTCCTTACGAGTCATGAGAATCTCGCAAGTGTAATTTCTCTGTAGGAATCATATGGATTCTTAAGTGTGTTGATCCTTTGTGAGTCGTAAGGATCTCACGTAGGTTTTTTCTCCTTAACAAGGTCGAGGGGACCCTCCAAGTGTACAATTATTTTTATTATATATATATATATATATTTTACGAGATTGTGCTCTTTCGAGTTTTCACAAACTCGCCGGCAGTCCCTCCTTTCTTACTCACGGCGTCCTTTTGGATTTTCATTCGTGCCCATTTCGATTGTGGACATACTTTTTTCGAATGGTGGAACTCTCGAAAGTAGTTTCGTCACAGATGACTCATCTATTTGCCGGTAGGACTTAGGGGTGGCTTCATCGCTGGAGTAGCTGTGTAGCCGGTGGGACTTGAGTTGCAATCTTCGCTGGTGAAACTTCAATTGCAATGTTGATTTCAAGGAACATATTAGTTTATGGACATTACGGCCATTATCGCCGTGTTTGGGGCGATGTGCTAGTTTAGGGACGTTTCGGTCCATTATCGCCGTGTTTGGGGCGGCGTGCTAGTTTAAGGACGTTTCAGTTAATTATCGCCGTGTTTGGGGTGACGCGCTAGTTTAAGAACATTTTGGTCTATTATCTATCATTCGGTCGGGGAGTTACACAATTTATCTCTTCCAATGCTTACTTGCTTAGACGCTACTGCCTAGCCGTTGTGTGAGTGGCCACTTCACGCTTTAGACTATCTTCACCCTCTTATACTGCTTCTTTTATTGCCACAGCAATCGGGCTATCTTGCGGGAAACACCGAGCACTTTACACGGCACCAACCCTCTGCTCATCAATGTCGCTTTCTGACGCTGACAGAGTATCTTCTTCATATACGAAGGAATGAGATATCACGTCACTCCTTCTGCCGAGTCTTCTTCTTCCTTGGAAGAATGAACTTGATTTGGGGGCTTTTCCCCTCCTCATCTATTTTAGGAGTGGGACATGGTTTCTACGTCCCTTTCATGATTTTTGGTTCAAGTAGGCTATTCCACTTGATTGTATGACCCGTTTGTAGATCTCTTAATATCCTTTCTATTCTTTGAGAAAAGAACTATCTCAGATGGAGATTCCTCCGCCAACAAGCAAGATGCCCCCTGTGTATATTTCGGAGGAGCGAGTATTTGTGTCCCTAATCTTTCGAAGGGTAGAGCCCGTGCTGTCACTATTTTGGCGGCGGGTTGCTTTAAAGCCGCTCATTTTTTATTGAGCGTTGGCGAAAAACGCCGCATTGCCTCTGCTTTTCATGTATCTTCATAGGAAGAAGATACGTCTGCAGGGTTCTTAGGCACTCTAACAAGGTTCAACAAGGTATCAACCATGCCCGATTAAAATTTTAGCCGTGCCGAACAACCCTAAACAGGATCTTTGCTAGATAATTAGGGTTTCACATGCAAGTAAATACCATTTACGACTAAGTGAATACGAAATACAACCTTTGTAGATCGGTCCTTCACTTCATATGCTCCTTGTAGTAGTCCCTTCGCTGCGATCATCGTGCTCCCGGACTCTCGGACGACTCCATGAGAAGATAACAACGGTAATGCTTGAAGTCTTCGAGGCCGAAGATGATCTACGTCGAGGGAATATGAACTCAAGATTCTACTTCACTAACTAGAGAATTAGTAAATCAAACACCCTAAACTAAAGTGCTAGTCTAGTAGAGGATGATGAAATAGGAAATGGGTACACTTTAGAATTTCTTTTCTCACTATATTTCTCTCTCTTTATCAAACCCTAGCAAGCATTTGAAGGAGGAAGAAGATGAGCTCAAAAATGAGAATGAAAAACTAATCTAAGAGAGAGAGAGAGAGTGAACCATGGGTGAGTTTATATCATATATTAACCATGTAGAGACATAACCATGGCTACATTATAATGGTTAGGTTAATTAATATCTCAAGTAAAACAAAATTAGTAGACTAAGTCAATGCAACCCTAAGCTTCATGAAGCTTCATGCATGTGAGCTCATCATCCACTAATTTTAGAATTACTTTAAATATAAAAACCTAACACTATAATTAGTATGGCATAAGTCTTATACACCCATGTAAGTTGTATCAACAACCATGATACAAAATGAACACAAATAAATATATATCACATATATATTAAGTTGTGCATAAGTGAGAAAAACAAATGCTTAAGTGAACCAATGTTAGTTAGTGTAAATTAGTATATCACATATACAATTATACACTAAATTATTAAATCAACACTTGACTTAATAATCCGGTTATATTATATATAACCGACTAACATCCAATATATCGACTTATCGAATCAACCCTTGATTCGATAACCATGATACAAACATCGCGAGAATAGAATACGGTATCATATACTCGCATTATTCTCGGTCCCGCACATATTACATATGCGCTCCTATTTCGTTTTGCCTGAGCCAGTAAAGCCTCTATGTAGGACTCTAAAGACTCGTCAATACACCGGCAGTAGGTGATGATCATATCAAGCACCCACAAGCCGTCAGCGGTACTAGCTGGACGTAACGGCTACCCGGGTATTGAGCGATCAGAAGATCAGCAAGCAAGCCCGCTCCAACTCCTGCAAAAAGCCTGACAGTGACACTACCGTACAGTCCGGTCTCCTCGTCTGGTATGTCGCATATCAAGTCTAGGGGTGGTAAACGTCAGACCCCAATAACCGATAAGTCATGTCGATGCGAGGCTCATAACGGGTCGAGAAACTACTGGTAACACTTACCAGTAAATCTCTAAACCAGCCCTGGCCAGGGACTTCCCTGTTATGGCCAATCGAGCATAGCGCAACATCAACCCTCAATACCGGGAGTGACGAAACCCCTCCTATCGCTCATTGCCTCCATGTGACTCGGGACTGTACCCAAAAACCACCGTTTTGCACGCCTTCTTGGATGTGGTAAGGTGGAAATCAAAGCACAGTGGGAATCACACAAGACTCTATGACGATCTCGGGTCTACATACTAACCTGTACCAGTGTCACCAGAGAACTGCCATCTGACGTGAGGTATATTACCATCTGGGAGTTCTCGGCGAGTCCATCCAGTGTACCCAGTCTCTACTGAGCACCCGTATATCATCTCTGATGTCAAACACCAATGGATATGGGATCATCCATCGCCCATCTATATGGATCGAGAAGGCATACGCTAGTCTACTCTGGTATATCGATGCCCTGTCTCGATACACCCACGTCTAGGGACCTTGAAGGATGTACTTATGGACTACCATGTCCCCACTAGTATGATCCGCATCATAGTCCAGGTAGTCAAGTACACATCCTAAGGGCTTTACCAACATGTAACAGAGAGACAATCAGTGTACACGTTAAGGTAAAGAGTGACCAGATAGCATACTATCATGTCGAGCAAGATAGTCCTCCCTATATATGTCCAAGCATCCACTATAATATACATCTCATGTATAGTAATGGCCTCTAGGGCATACATATAACTAACAATCTCCCACTTGCACTAGGGTCATCTGATAACAGTGGTTGTAGTATCTCATACTCAACCATCCCATAATAGTCTCTCTATGGGAAAGGGCCTTTGTGAGTGGATCCGCTGTGTTGCCCTCTGAGTCTACTCTCCTAACCTTGATCCCCTGGAGATCAACCATCTCTATGATCAGGTGACATTGCCTTAGAATATGTCTGGATCACTGATGGGACGGGCATTCCTAGGCATAAGCCACAACTCCATTGTCACACAATGGGAGGAACGAAGTTCTTCTCATGAACTAATATACACCCAGACTGCCTCTTTGGTAGCATCTTTGGTAGCGATGTATCCAGCCTTTATCGTCTAGTATGCCACGGTATCTAGCTTGGAACCTTTCCAACTTATCGTCCCTTTACTGAAGGTAAAGACAATGCCTGTGACTGACATTCAGTCGACCTTACCACCCTGGAAGCTATCCAGTGATTCTCCCCAGGATCGATTGATACGATCTCACTACACCTAGTGAGAACCCTAACATCCACTTAGATCTATCTCATAGATCCAAAATCCAGGATTTAGGAGGTATCATCTTGATACTATATGGAGAATCATTGTGATAAGAGAAGATTGAGCGAGTGTAGCATAGGAAACTCCTTTTCTATCAAGAGTATGTCATCTACGTACAATACGAGGATGACCGCCTTATTCTCTACTACCCTTTTGTATATACAAGGTTCATCTACCATTTTGATGAAGTCAAACGATTTGACTACCACATCAAAACAGATGTTCCAACTCTGCGATGCCTGCTTCATCCCATAAAGCAACTTGCACACGCTTCCGCTGCTCCCACTGTCTACGAAGCCCTCTGGCTGTATACTTATAGACGCTTTCTTCTAAATCACTATTTTAAACAGCAGTCATGACACCCAACCACCAGATATCGTAGTCATGGTATATAGCAATGGCAAGTAGGATCTGGATGGACTTAAGCATAGGCCCCAGAAAAAAGTTTCACCATTAACCACAACTGGTCTATGATGCAAACCTTTAACAAGTCTAGCTTTGAAAGTCTCAACTTTTCCATGTACACTAAGTAATCTTCTCAAGGTATACTTGCTTCTAATGGGGATTTAACCCTTCAGATAAAGCAACCAAAGTCCATACTCTGTTGGTGTATATGGATTCCATCTCTGATCGCTTAGCATCTAGCCATTCTTACAGAGTCCCCACTCCTGATGGCCTGCTCGAAACTAGATGGGTCATCATCTCATGATGCAATCCTCACTCCCATTGTCATAGAGAAACCAAAGTATCTCTCAGGTGGGTGAGGAACCTTAATAGATCGGCGGAGAGGATGAGGTTCATTAGGAGCTATTGAATCCTCCGGTTCTACCAAATCGTCAGTTGCAGTTTGTATAGCTGGAACTCCTTCCAGTTCTACCTCATGACCATAAATTTGTTTCCAAAATAAATTCCTTTTTCTAAAAAGGTGGCATGCCGAGAAACAAAACACCTTTTGTTCCTCGATGCGGTAGAAGATATTCCTTTGCGAATGCTTGGGATATCCAACAAACTTCCACATAGCTATCTTGCCTCGAGTTTGTTCGGATTTTGCTTTTAGACATAGGACGGACAACCCCAAATCTTAACTGACTTAAGAGATGGGCTCTTCCCTTACCATATCACATATGGAGTGGCAGGCGTCTGACTTGGTGGGAACGACATTCAATAGGTATACAGCTTCTCAAGTGTATAACCCTCAAAAGGAAATGGGCAACTCAGTAGTACTCATCATAGAGCGCACCATATCTCATAGGGTGCTATTGCTCCATCTCGATACACTGACATGCTGTGGTGTATACGGAGGAGTAATGTTGAGAGAGAATCTCATTCTCCTTTAGAATAGTCCAGGAATCCCGTGCTCAAGTATTCTCCTCCTTGATCTTATCAAAGGACATAATACTTATACCTGTTTTGGTTCTCTACTTCTAACTTATATTCTTTGAATATCTCAAAAGGTTCAGACTTGTTTCAACAGGAACATATGTCCGAATCTTGAGAGATTATCAGTGAATGTAATGAAGTACAAAGAACCAGTCCTGGCATGTGTAGACATGGGACCTTCATACATCATCATGTATCAATCCTAAGAGTTCACTAACTCTTTCTCTGTTTCCAGTAAACGGAGCTATGGTCATCTTATCTTTGTGACATGACTGGCAAGTTTCACAAGACGTAAATTCAAACTGATTTAAATATGCATCTTTATATAACTTCAGCTAGTCATGCCGCATTGATATGACCTAGTCTATAATGCCTCAAGAAGGATTCGTTCATTTCTGAACTCTTCCTCTTGTGTGTGTTCCATACGTTAAGAACTGTGGTTTGATTTAGAACGTATATTCTTTTAGATAGCGTGCCTGAACTGATCAACTCTTGATATAGGAAATGTTCAAAATATTATCCAACAATACAAAATTATATCCTTCTTTACTAAATAAAGAGACTGATATGATGTTGTACATCAGGTTCGGTATCTAATAACATTCGTTCAGAATCAATGTATTTCGGTAATACAGGGTGATAACTGTCAACATCTTGGCTGCAACAATTGCACTGTTTCCAATTCTTGAAATTTATCACTCGTTCTCAGTTCTCTACCTATCTTTAGCCCATGTAACAAATTACATATGTGGGATCCTGATCCGGTATCTCATACCCAGGATGTAGAGGTTATTGAGAAACAGTTCTCGGTAATGAATACACCCGAAGAAGATGCATCAGTATGCACTTTCTTCGTTTGGGCGGCACCCTGGTAATCCCCTATTTCCTGCTCGGTCTTATAACAATTATAAGTTGGAGCGGGACCAACGTTCCCCAGCACAGTATAACAAGCGGGTTCGGTCAATACATCCATATTATTATCTTTGATTAAGGCATGACATGGTCGCTACCTGGAGAGAGAGAGAAGAAAACACTCTGCGTGCGCTCTTGCAAGATCAGATTGGTTATGATTTTATCTAATCAGGATAGCTCCCACTGTTTTTTATCAAATCTTCCTTCAAACCCTAAAAGGAAAGACTAGCCGGGATTAATTACACCCTACAATTTCGCCAATCTTTCAGCCAGGCCAGTGTCGGTACTTTGAGGGAGGTTCTCCGTGCTTTCGCACGGACCTAATTAAAGTAAACCTCGTTTTCCCAGAGGCGTAACCCTGTTGACACCTTTCTAGACACCTACTTGATTGGCTAATTGTCCTGTGTAAAATTCTCCCAGGAGTAACAATTACTCGCAGTGGGTATCGGGATCCAACTATCTCATAGAAGGTATGCAATCTCATAGCAAATTTCAACACTTGAAATTCTCGATAATTTTGCCTCTAACCTCCAATGACCTTGACAAAGGCCAACAAATCATAGGATGCTAGTCAAGTTCAACCCATCATTTCTTGATTGAATTAAACCCACCTGCACGACCCTTGACAAAGGCCAACAAGGTCGTACGACTACCCTAACCCAATCTGCATCATATGCATAAGCAGATAAGCACTAATCAGCTACCGCACACTACGCCTTGACAAAGGTCAACAAACGCAGCACGAATACTAACTACTACTTATCTGAAATGACGGAGGGCTACGACAGGTTTTTCTGAAAACCTATTGCGTAATGAACTTGATATTGTTATAGAATCGAGTGATTTTGAGGCTTTCATTAGTTTTTCTAAAGAGGTCATTCCCGGTGAAGGGATCTCGGCTCTTTCCTTATGGAATAAGGTGCGGGATATATCATATATATCGCTATGCAAAGCAAAAACTCCAAAAGCAATCAAAAAACAAACCGAGTGTTGTAGCATCTGCCAGTTATTGCTAAAGGGGTCACTCCCGGTGAAGGGATCTCGGCCCTTTCCTTATCGAATAAGGTGCAGGATGTTCTACAAGGAACACCGCTATGCAAAGCAAAAACTGTAGCTACCTAGTTTTTGAAAATTCGATTCCACAACATCTTTTAGGTTTCTTTTCTTTCATTAATCACATTAATGAAGTCCCATCATTTAAGTCACCTAAACATCACAGATAAATATGACGTACACTTATGCCATCCGCATTCGCCTCGATGTCCCCTCATGCACCGTTAGGTTAGGTAACTAACGGCAGAGCGGGGCAGGGCTAGCGGTGGTGTAAAACATAAGTAACATCTATATAATATATCATATATACTATATACAGTATCCATCTCAACATATCAAATGATCACATCACAGATATCGCAGCAGAAGAAACATATGAAACATTGGATATACCAGGATATCCGTGTTTTATTTTGAGGCTCTATAAAACACGGATTCCACGGTCGCGATGAATAGCCAAACCCACACCCCTAGACCCCTACGAGAGCGGCAAGCAACCCTACCAATTCTAGAGTTAGGAGACCCGGACTCGACCCCTCGAGTTGGTCTCCCACTGGACTCTAGAACCTGGTTACTTGTGCTCTTCTCCTTGGGTCTACCTAATGCGGAAAAGTAAATAATATACAATGGTGACATCATCCTCATCCCGGCAGTGCTCCAATAAAAGAATATTACATACATTTAATTTTACATGAATGAAAATAAAAACTCTCATCTCACATAAAACCCCCGGCTATTTAAAACGCGATGATCCAATATAACATATCCAGCAACACATAACATCACATGTCATCTACGTAAGTAAATATGCGCATCCCAATTGTCGTTGACATATAGCAACGAAACCGGCGATATCACATATTACACTTACGGTCGCAGAAAAGAAACTGTAAAACTGCAACATTTGGAATCCACAATCTCTTTAGACATCGTAAATACGAAATATCACATACTGAGCATTTCATGCCTAACTTTATGAATTCCACATATTGTATCACATTCCAGATAAATAGACAGTATTAAACTTCCCGATCAAATAATCAAATACCCAAGATTTCTTAAATAGCTCAACACTTGAGTGGAGTTCAAAAATTCCAGAATACGTCACAGTAGCAATGGTCCAGCCGTAGAAGGGTCAAGCCAACGCCTCATATGCGGCACGCCGTACTGCCCCAAACCCTAAGGTTTAGAGGCGGTTCAGACGGTCACATAATCGAGTTAAGATTTGTGTTCTTCTAGAGGGTCCATCACGTTACTTGCACGTTTTTCCGAAAGATTTAAACTCAAGAAAAATTCAACACTTGAAAGTTTTTCGTGTCAGGAAAAAGCGAGTTAATGATATCCGTTCGAACATTTTAATACTTTCTAAATTATCCAGAATACATAACGAAATTAAATTTTCTTATCGAATCAACGTATACAAAATAATCCCCAGAACACTCAACACTTGAGTCAGATTAAAAATACCCAGAAAATAGCACTAACAGATATGGGTATTACTATGCAAAAACCAAATCAAAAGCTCACTGTACGGCCACGGATCAGCGACATAAGCAGGGTATAGCCGCGGTTCCGCGGTGGTCCGTACGAGTTACTTTGTCGTTTTTCACAGTAATACCTACAATTCCCTGCTGAATTTTTTTAGATATTTTTAATACAGAAAAAACCACATTTTAAAAAAATGTCCAGAGAGGGGGTCATTTTGACGTTACGGGGTTCGTTCGGAGTTTTAACTTCGTATACACGTCGCCTAATGCTCTAGCTAGGCTCTGATACCACTGTAGGGTTCCTAGGCACTCTAACAAGGTTCAACAAGGTATCAACCACGCCCGATTAAAATTTTAGCCGTGCCGAACAACCCTAAATAAGATCTTTGCTAGATAATTAGGGTTTCACATGCAAGTAAATACCATTTACGACTAAGTGAATACGAAATACAACCTTTGTAGATCGGTCCTTCACTTCATATGCTCCTTGTAGTAGTCCCTTCACTGCGATCATCGTGCTCCCGGACTCTCGGACGGCTCCATGAGAAGATAGCAACGGTATTGCTTGAAGTCTTCGAGGCCGAAGATGATCTGCATCGAGAGAATACGAACTCAAGCTTCTACTTCACTAACTAGAGAATTAGTGAAGCAAACACCCTAAACTAAAGTGCTAGTCTAGTAGAGGATGATGAAATAGGAAATGGGTACACTTTAGAATTTCTTTTCTCACTATATTTCTCTCTCTTTATCAAACCCTAGCAAGCATTTGAAGGAGGAAGAAGATGAGCACAAAAATGAGAATGAAAAACTAATCTAAGAGAGAGAGTGAACCATGGGTGAGTTTATATCATATATTAACTCATGTAGAGACATAACCATGGCTACATTATAATGGTTAGGTTAATTAATATCTCAAGTAAAACAAAATTAGTAGACTAAGTCAATGCAATCCTAAGCTTCATGAAGCTTCATGCATATGAGCTCATCATCCACTAATTTTAGAATTACTTTAAATATAAAAACCTAACACTATAATTAGTATGGTATAAGTCTTATACACCCATGTAAGTTATATCAACAACCATGATACAAAATGAACACAAATAAATATATATCACATATATATTAAGTTGTGCACAAGTGAGAAAAACAAATGCTTAAGTGAACCAATGTTAGTTAGTGTAAATTAGTATATCACATATATAATTATACACTAAATTATTAAATCAACACTTGACTTAATAATCCGGTTATATCACATATAACCGATTAACATCCAATATATCGACTTATCGAATCAACCCTTGATTCGATAACCTGGTTATATCACATATAACCGATCGATACAAACATCGCGAGAATAGAATACGGTATCATATACTCGCATTATTCTCGGTCCTGCACATATCACATATGCGCTCCTATTTCGTTTTGCTTGAGCCAGTAAAACCTCTATGTAGGACTCTAAAGACTCGTCAATACGCCGGCAGTAGGTGATGATCATATCAAGCACCCACAAGCCGTCAGCGGTACTAGCTGGACGTAACGGCTACCCGGGTATTAGGCGATCAGAAGATCAGCAAGCAAGCCCGCTCCAACTCTTGCAAAAAGCCTGACAGTGACACTACCGTACAGTCCGGTCTCCTCGCCTGATATGTCGCATATCAAGTCTAGGGGTAGTAAACGTCAGACACCAATAACCGATAAGTCATGCCGATGCGAGGCTCATAACGGGTCGAGAAACTACTGGTAACACTTACCAGAAAATCTCTAAACCAGCCCTGGCCAGGGACTTCCCTGTTATGGCTAATCGTGCATAGCACAACATCAACCCCCAATACAGGGAGAGACGAAACCCCTCCTATCGCTTATTGCCTCCATGTGACTCGGGACTGTACCCAAAAACCACCATTTTGCACGCCTTCTTGGACGTAGTAAGGTGGAAATCAAAGCACAGTGGGAATCACACAAGACTCTATGACGATCTCGGGTCTACAGACTAACCTGTACCAGTGTCACCAGAGAACTGCCATCTGACGTGAGGTATAATATCATCTGGGAGTTCTCGGCGAGTCCATCCAGTGTACCCAGTCTCTACTGAGCACCCGTATATCATCTCTGATGTCAAACACCAATGGATATGGGATCATCCATCGCCCATCTATATGGATCGAGAAGGCATACGCTAGTCTACTCTGGTATATCGATGCCCTGTTTCGATACACCCACGACTAGGGACCTTGAAGGATGTACTTATGAACTACCATGTCCCCACTAGTATGATCCGCATCATAGTCTAGGTAGTTAAGTACACATCCTAAGGGCTTTACCAACATGTAACAGAGAGACAATCAGTGTACACGTTAAGGTAAAGAGTGACCAGATAGCATACTATCATGTCGAGAAAGATAGTCCTCCCTATATATGTCCAAGCATCCACTACAATATACATCTCATGTATAGTAATGGCCTCTAGGGCATACATATAACTAACAACGTGTTGACCCATCTGATCCAATCGAGCCATTTTATCTATGAGCTCTTGAAAGGTCGTCGGCTTGAAGAGGGCCATATATGGGAACACCTTTCAATTTGGGTCAAGGGTCAAGGGTGGCTATGAACATTCCCACAGCCAGAGCTTTGTCAATGAGCTGCTCGCATTTAGACCATAGATTTCACCATCGAGTAACATATTGAACCCAAGTCTCGTTCGGTCTAACCTTTTCATTGTCCAACGTCGTAACGTTAGTTCGTTTATTCACACTGGAGAATCTTTGATAGAAGAGCATCTCCATCTCGTCGAAGTTCTTCACGGAGTCATTTGGGAGTTCCGCATACCATTCGAACATAGTGCTTGCCAAACTGCTGACGAACTGTCGGAGGAGTAGTAGATCATTTCATTTAGTGTTGCCGCACAAGGATTTAAAATGCGTGATGTGCTGGCAAGGATTCATGGTTCCTTTATACATGTGGAACGTCGGAAGTATGTATTCTGATGGCTACTGTACTTGATCGTACCATGCCAGATATGGTCACCAGTGTTGATTAATTTATTTGCTGCTTCACTGGCATAATGAGCTTTGACTTGCTGGGTGATATATGCGTCCAACTTTGCTTTTGTGACCATTTTCTCTTCAGCCGTTGATGAGACTTCTAGAGAATTTAAAATGTCACCCCTGTCTTTAAGAGCGACTATCGGCGGTTCATCTGCCATAGGTTCCGAATGGACCATCATTCCAGCTATATTCTAGATCAAGAGGGCCATCTGATTCATTTTAGCGGACATCTCCGCCGCTTCTTCATCTCTCTTCTTGAGAGCGCGCTTCAGTAAGTCAATATCTGACCCCTGCCTTACTTTTTCTTCAAGTGCATCCTCAGGATTTTCTTTATGGAATGGATTAGCGAGTGCTGAGCAAGCATCTTTCGCAACTTTTCACATTGCAGTTGAGCTTTTGTTGGAGACCGAGTATGTGGTCCGTGACCAGTAGAAATGGTACTTTCCTTTTTAGAATTCACCATATGGACGGTGTGGACTATCATGCCCCTAGGCTTGGGGCATTTTGAATCTTGACCCTTGCAGTTTTCCTCGGGCGTTTGAACTTTATTTGGCCTCTCTCTTTTGTGAGAAGCCGCTTTGGCTTTAGGAACAGGAACCGTCTTAGGATGACTCCCCTTGTATTTGGATGGGGAGTTATCAGAATTTGGCTGATGCTTAGGGGAAGAGCCGCGGATGACGACTGAGTCCTTCCACCTGCTTCCACACCTCATATATAGATGATAAAAGTTCTTATAGGGAGCAAACTATTTTCTGCTCTTGTTGGATCTCCACGGGATCCGGATATCTCTTTAGTACTACGGTGGGAGAATTTTTTCTGACCCTTCACAATGGTTCGAAACTATTCCCGATTGGAATAGCAACATTCACCATCAAAGTTAGAATCGGCCCGGATGGAGAACTGCCCTCAGCTTATCTTATATGATGCCTGTTTAGACGTCGATGATGGCTTGCGACCGGAGCTTCATCAATTTCGGGGATTTGCTGAGCTTGCCCCCTGTTTTCTTTGAGAGCATGAATATTTCTCCCCTGTGTCGACCTTGGTCTTTGGCAGGTGCCAGTTGGTTAGGGACTGATTCCGTCAGCAAAGCTGAAACTTGAGGAGCCAGCCTATGGAAGACAAACTTCTTCTGGGCTTCCTCCTTTGGCGTTGAGGCACCGAGGGTAAGAGGTGGGAGCATAGACCCAAAAATAAGCCTATTGATTTCTTGAAAAGCCGGATTGCAGAGATTTTAGGATGCAAGTGGCCCATACTTGACTCCACCATATGTGACAGAGCCTGAGTTGCGGTGAGTGGAAGCAAATGCCATTCTGTAAAGAGACGAAACGCCAGCTTCAGTATCTCATCACCCAAGGGCAACTACAAACACATATACCATGATTATTTGATCACAAAAAAATATGTCACACGAAGTGTGGAGTGAAAAGAGGAAGAGATCCCACCAGGTATGCCAGAATCTGTTTACCGCCGAAAACTAGACCGAGACGCTGAGGGCGTCTAGCCTGAATTTGGGGACAGATGCTATTTGGAACATATCCATCCACCTTTCTGAAAATACCAAGTTGATTTATGGTACCATAAATCGAAGGTTAGGATAGATGCGACCGATATAGCAGATTTTATCAGATTCCCCCTCATTTATGAAGGGTTTTTGATTGTGGGGACGCTCTTCCCTGCAGGCGCAAGCCCCTGCAGTTAATTACGTTATCGTGTTGCGATAACAACTTTCTCCATCTCTGGTAGGTCACTTTGTGTCGTGTTATGTTTTTTTATTATGGGGTTACCCTTAGATTGTATACGGAGACTAATCATATCATGCCTGTAAGGCGCGGATTAGTTTAAATCCGTATTTTAGATTTGGGGTTTTGAACTTAGGACGTAGATCTCATAAAAATGAGGTCTATCAATTCATGGGATATATGAGTTTGATCTAAGAATCGTTAGTCATATATGAGACTAAGACCGCCTTATGAACAGTAAGCATATGAGCTCAACTAATCATCAGATCATAAATAGTATACGGTAGTCAATATGGAGACAGTCCACAGGGTAAAACATATTAGTTTAAGCACATCGCGGTCCAAAATTTCCATATTTGGGACGAAGTTTTAGTTTAAGGACATTTCGGTCCAGCATTCCCCTGTTTGGGACGAATATTAGTTTAAGGACATCTCGGTCCATTATGGCTGTGTTTGAGGCAAATATTAGTTTAAGGACATCTCAGTCCATTATGGCCGTGTTTCGGGCGAATATTAGTTTAATGACATCTCGGTTCATTATTGCCGTATTTGGGGCGAATATTAGTTTAAGGACGTTTCGGTCCATTATCTTCGTGTTTGGGGCGAAGGAGTTGTTGGCTGTTGGGACCCGCCATCTCTCTGAAGACGTTGAGAAATTATAACGACGTATATCAGAGGTGTGGAAGAATGTACCCTTGAACCAAATCCTATAAATGAGAGAAAAGGGACGAAGTTTTAGTTTAAGGACATTTCGGTCCAGCATTCCCATGTTTGGGACGAATATTAGTTTAAGGACATCTCGGTCCATTATGGTCGTGTTTGGGATGAATATTAGTTTAAGGACATCTCGATTCATTATCGCCGTGTTTGGGGGTGAATATTAGTTTAAGCACATTTCGGTCCATTATCGTCGTGTTTGGGGCGAAGGAGTTGTTGGTTGTTGGGACCCGCCACCTCTCTGAAGACGTTGAGAAATTACAACGACGTATTTCAGAGGTATAGAAGGATGTACCCTTGAACCAAATCCTATAAATGAGGGAAAAGATAATGATGGATCTAAGGATCGTTAGTCTTATATGAGACAAAGATCAGCTTAGAAGGTATGGGATGAAGATCATTAGTCGCATATGAGACTAAGATCAACTTGGATACCATTAGCATATGGGCTCAATTGATTTAAAATCAAAGAAGAAGGTTAAACTTCACAGACTTAGCCAACTTGAAGCTAAGATTGGGTTTCTATACCATCCAGCAGTGCTAAGCACTCAGTCACGTAGCGCTATGGATATAATATCTAAATTTTGCTCTGGCACTCATGTGAAGGCGCTCAGACTTGGGCGTTGCTCGATCAGTGCTAAGAACTTAAACACTTTGAATATATAGTTCTAAGCACTTAGTTACAACGCTCACGTGCTATCATGTGAGGCGCTGAGTTTTTTGAGAGCTCACGTGTGTTTCACGTGAGGCGCTGAGTTTTTTGAGCGTTCACGTGTGTTTTACGTGAGGCGCTATCTTCCGTTTCTTTTAGGCGCTCATGTGGATATCACGTAAGGCGCCGAGTTCTTAGAGATTTAACCTCTGTTTATATTTTCAGAGAAATTAAACCCCTCTTTATATTTTTAGAGAAATTAAACCTCTGTTAATGGTATTTTGACTATTAATGATCACCAAAGACCACTGTTTTGAGGATCTGGGATCAGGTTCTTTAAGAACTAAATTCTTGATTGTGAAGGAACTAAGTTCATAGAGTATTATGAACTCCATCTTCTTCATGTTCTTCTCTCATGTCCTTTTCAACCTTGTTCTTTCTTGAACCTTTGATTCTCAAGAACAAGATCTTTCCGATGAAAATTAAATTCTCAAATTGTGGAAGACTTGTCTTGTGGATCTCAGATCCAGAAAAAAAACCTATGGTCTTTTGAAGGGTTAAACCCTTAGATATAATATAATAGGTAAATGATATATTTTAATCTCTGCTTTTTTCTTTACCTAGGGTTTGAGTGGTGGAAGATTTTCTTCTTTATTGAGAATTGAATTCTTTGTTGTTTTGTGGGAGCTTTTGGAGAACCTTCTGTATTTTTTTTACAGAACTTATGGGGGGTCACCTCTTTTTAGATTTAATCTCTTTACACCTATTTATAAAAGAAGAGAAAAATCAATTTGTTAGAGAAAGTATCTCATTGAGAGAACATGATTGATTTCATAATCAATCAGAATGATCTTAAAGATCAACAAGTGAATTTTATTCACCATTGGATTTTTAATCTAAGACTCTCTGTTTTACATAAAAGATCATTCTTATTAATTTAATAAGATTAGGAAAATATTTTTCTAAGATAAAATTTAATTCTATCAGATGGTGATTTTATAATCACCGTTGGATCTTTGATCCAAGGGTCCTCTGTTTAATAGATAAGTTCTTTCTAGTTTGAGAAAGATCAAGGTAATATTTACCACATAGAATTTAATTCTATCAGATGGTTTAATTGGTGATATTTCATCACTACTGGATTTTAAATCCAAAAATTCTCTGTTAAAGAAATATCTTTCCATATTAGAAAGATCAGAGAAAATATTTCCCAAATAGAATTTAATTCTATCACATAGAATTTAATTCTATCAGATGAGAGAGTTTTAAATTGGGGCACTCACGTGCTATCACGTGAACGCTGCCTTATACATATATGACAGTGGCGTTCACGTGCTTCTCATGTGAGCACTGTCAAAAGAATGCGACAAGTAAACTCACGTGTTTAACACGTAGGGGCCGTCATAGAATTTAAATTTATATGAAGTCGCTACTCACATGCTTTGCATATGAGTGCTCACGTGTTTAGCATGTGGGGACTGCCCTATATTTTTATGAAGGGAACTGTAGGGTTACTAGGCACTCTCACAAGGGTCTACAAGGCATCAACCATGTCCGATTTAAAATTTAGACGTGCCGAACAACCCTAACCAAGATCTTTAAACTATAGATTTGGCGAAACAAAGCATGTTAAACACTTTAACATATAAGAGTTTGGGATTACAACCTTTATAGTCCGGTCCTTCACTTCTAAAGCTCCGTGTTGAGGTCCCTTCACGGCGATCATCGAGTACCCAGACTCTAGAGAGGCTCCACGAAGAGAAAGATGCAAGCTTGCTTCCGATTTTCGATAATAAAGATGATCTACCTTGAAGTTTCTTTAACACAAGCTCTCACTCACTAATAAAGTGAACACCGTAATCTAAATGGCTAGGATAGATTAGGATGATGAAGTAGGATTTTAGCTCTCATTTGTTTTCTTAATCTCACTCATTTTCATTACCTCATAAAAAGCTAGAAAGCATTTTCATGAAAGAAGAAGGAAGAAGAAGAAGAACCATTCTCTTTTGTGATGAATAATGAATCCATGTGAGGTTAGAAATGCAACCATGGGTTAAGTATGATAACTTAACCCATGTAGAGAATGAACCATGGTTAAAGGGTTGGGTTGGGTTAACTAAATATCTACAAAAATATCTTTACAAAATATCTTTGCAAAAACAAAACAAAAGCTTCTAGAAGCTTCTAGAAAAATTAACTCAAATCAAACCTTAATCATATTTAATCTCCACTAATCATGTTGCATTAATAACCCTAACTTGTTACAATATTATATATCACATACAATATTTATTGTAACAAAATAAAATAATACAATTAACATATATCGCATATATATCAATGTATTACCCGAGTGAGAAAAAGAATCTTTTAGTGAGCTTATATCAGTTAATGTAATTTAATATATCAAATATATAATCATACATTAAATTATCGAATCAACACTTGATCCGATAATCCGGCTATTTCATAAATAACCGACTATATAATCTGTATCAGTTCATCGAATCAACACTTGATTCGATGACCCGGCTATATCACATATACCCGGCCGATATCTCATATCGCGAGAATCTAATACGGTATCACATACACGTATTGTTCTCGGTCCCGCACATATCATATATATGCTCCTACTTTGTTTTTCCTGAGTCAAGAAACCTCTGTGTAGGACTCTAAAGAATCGTCAATACGCCGGCAGTAGGTGATGATCATATCAAACACCCACAAGTTGCAAGCGGTCAGCTAAACGTAACAGCCACCCAGGTATTGAGCGATCAGAAGATCAACAAGCAAGCCTGTACTTTCTCCCGCGAATCCAGTCAGTAACACTCCCGTACTGTCCGGTCTCTTTGTCTGATATGCCGCATATCTCGCCTAGGGGTGGTAAACGTCAGACCCCAGTAGCTTGATAATTTGTATCGATATGAGGTCCATAACAGTTAGAGAAACTACTGATAACACTTACCAGTAAATCTCAGCAACCCTGGCCAGGGATTTCTGGTTATAGCCAATCAAACACAGCGTAACATCAACTCCCTATACCGGGAGAGACGAAACCTCTCCTATCGCTCATTGCCTCCATGTGATTCGGGACTGTACCCAAAAGCCACCTTTTTGCATGCCCTCAGGAACCGTGGTATGATGGAAATTAAAGCACAGTGGGAACCACACAAGACTCTATGACGATCTTGGGTCTACAGACTAACCTGTACCAGTGTTACCAGAGAACTGCCATCTGACGTGAGGTATAATACTATCTGGGAGTTCTTGGCGAGTCCGTCCAGTGTACCCAGTCTCCATTGAGCACCCGTATACCTTCTCTGATGTCAAACACCAATGGATATGAGATCATTCATCGCCCATCATATGGGTCAAGAAGCGCATACGCTAGTCTACTCTGGAGTATCGATGCCCTATCTCGGTATTCCCACGACTAGGAACAGTTATAGGATGTACTCGTCGACTACCGTGGCCCCACTAGTATGATCTCATCATAGTCCCAGTAGTCGAGTACATATCCTAAGGGCTTTATCAACATGTAACATAAGAGACAATCAGAGTACATGTCAAGATAAAGAGTAACCAGATAGCGTACTATCATGTCGAGCAAGAAAGTCCTCCCTATATATGTTCAAGCATCCACTACAATATACATCGTATGTATAGTAATGGCCTCTAGGGCATACATATAACTAACAATCTCTTACTTGCACTAGGGCCATCTGTTGTGGTATCGCATACTCAACAATCAGCTGTGGTTGAAGTATCTCATACTCAACCATCCCATAAAAGTCTCTACTGGGAAATGGGCCTTTGTGAGTGGATCCGTGCTGTTGTCTTCTGTGTCTACTCTCCTAACCTCGATCTCCCTGGAGATCAACCATCTCCATGATCAGGTGATACTGCCTAAGAATTATATCTGGATTTCTGATGGGACGGGGGTTCCTTGGCATAAGCCATAACTCCACTGTCACACAATGGTAGGAACGAAGTTCATCTTATGAACTAAAATATATCCAGACTGCCTCTTTGGTAGCATCTTTGGTAACGATGTATCTTGCCTTTAATCGTCCAGTATCACGGTATCTAGCTTGGAACTCTTCCAACATACCATCCCTCCAATGAGGGTAAAGACAATGCCTGCGACTGACATTCAGTCGTCCTTATCACCCTGGAACTAATCCAGTGATTCTCCCCAGGATCGATTGATACCATCTCACTACAACTAATGAGTATCCTAACATCCAATTAGATCTATCTCATAGATTTATAACCTAGGATTTAGGAGGTATCACCTTGATCCAATAGAGAATCTTTGTGATAAGCGAAGATTGACCGAGCGTAGATGGGAAACTCTTTCCCTATCAAGAGTATGTCATCCACGTACTCTACGAGGATCACCACCATACTCTCTACTACCTTTTTGTATATACAAGGTTCATCTACCATTTTGATGAAGTCAAACTCTTTGACTATCACATCAAAACAGACGTTCCAACTCCGCGATGTCTGATTTATCACATAAAACATCTTGCACACGTTTCCGCTGCTCCCACTGTCTACGAAGCCCTCTGGCTGTGTACTTATAGATGCTCTCTTCCAAATCAACATTTAGAAAAGCAGTCATGACACCCAACCGCCAGATATCGTAGTCATGGTATGTAGTCGTGGTAAGTAGGATCTGGATGGACTTAAGCATAGCTTAGAAAGTCTCAACTTTTCCATGTACACCAAGTAATCTTCTCAAGATATACTTGCTCCTGATGTGGATTTAACCCTTCAGATAAAAGCAACCAAAGTCTATACTTTGTTGGTGTATAAGGATTCCATCTCAGATCGCTAAGCATCCAGCCATTCTTACAGAGTCCCACTCCTGATGGCCTGCTCGAAATAAGTTGGGTCATTATCTCATGATGCAATCCTCGCTCCCACTGTCATAGAGAAACCGAAGTATCTCTCAGGTGGGTGAGGAACCCTACTAGATCGGTGGAGAGGCTGAGATTCGTTAGAAACTATTGAATCCTCCGGTTCTACCAAATCATCAGCAGCAGTTTGTATAGCTGGAACTCCTTCCAGTTCTACCTCATGACCACTAATTTCTTCACAAGAAATTCCTTTTCACAAAGGTGGCATGCTGAGAAACAAAAAACACCTTTTGTTCCCCAGTTTGGTAGAAGATATTCCCTTGCAAATGCTTGGGATATCCAACAAACTTCCACAGAACTGGCCTTGCCTCAAGTTTGTCCGGATTTTGCTTTTAGATATAGGCCGGACAACCCCAAATCATAAAATCCTTAAGAGATGGGCTCTTCCCATACCATATCACATATAATGTGGTAGGCATCTGATTTGGTTGGAACCTTATTCAATAGGTATGCAGCTTCTCAAGTGCATAACTCCCAAAAGGAAATAGAAAACTCAGTAGTACTCATCATAGAGCACACCATATCATATAGGGTGCTATTGCTCTGCCCCGATATACCATCGTGCTATGGTGTATACGGAGGAGTAATGCTGAGAGAGAATCTCATTCTCCTTTAGAATAGTCCAGGAATCTCGTGCTCAAGTATTCTCCTTCCTGATCACATCAAAGGACATAATACTTATACCCGTTTTTGGTTCTCTACTTCTAACTTATATTCTGTGAATATCTCAAAAGGTTCGGACTTGTGTTTCAACAGGAACATATGTCTGAATCTTGAGAGATCATCAGAGAATGTAATGAAGTACAAAAAACCGGTCCTGGCATATGTAGATAGGGGACCTTCATACATCAGCATGTATCAATCCCAAGAGTCCACTAACTCTTTCTCTGTTTCCAATAAACGGAGCTGTGGTCATCTTATTTTTGTGACATGACTGGCAAGTTTTACAAGATGTAAATCCAAACTAATTTAAATATGCATCTTTATGTAACTTCAGCTAGTCGGGTCGCATTGATATGACCTAGTCTACAATACCTTAAGAAGGATTCGTTCATTTCTGAACTCTTCCTCTTGTGTGTGTTCTGTACGTTAAGAACTGTGGTTTGATTTAGAACGTCTATGCTTTTAGATAACGTGCCTGAACCGATCAACTCTTGATATAGGAAATGTTCAAAACATTATCCAACATTACAAAATTATTTTCTTCTTTACTAAAAAAAAGACTGATATGATGTTGTATATCAGGTTCGGTATTTAATAACATTCGTTCAGAATCAATGTATTCTGGTAATACAGGGTGATAACTGCCAATAGACTTAGCTGCAACACTTGCATCATTTCCAACTCTTGAAACTTATTATCCGTTCTCAGTTCTCTACCTATCTGTAGCCCATATAACAAATTACATTTGCGGGATCCTGATCCGGTATCTCATACCCAGGATGTAAAGGATACTGAGAAACAGTTCTCAGTAATGAACACACCCGAAGAAGATGCATCAGCATGCACTTTTTTCATTTGGGTGGCATGGGAATTCTGGTAATCCCCTATTTCCTATTCTGTCTTATAACAATTATAAGTTGGAGCGGGACCGACGTTCCTTAGCGCAGTATAACAAGCGGGTTCGGTCAATACATCCGTATTATTATCTTGATTAAGGCGTGGCATAGTCGCAACCAGGAGAGAGAGAGAGAGAGAGAGAAGAAAACACTCAGCGTGCGCTTTTTACAAGATTAGATTGGTTATAAATTTATCTAATCAGGATGGCTCCCACTGTTTTAGTCAAATCTTCCTTCAAACCCTAAAAAGAAAAACTAGCCGGGATTAATTACACTCGAAATGTTCGCCAATCTTTCAGCCAGGCCAGTGCCGGTACTTTGAGGGAGGTTCCCCGTGCTTTCGCACTGACCTAATTAAAGTAAACCTCGTTTTCCCAGGGGCGTAATCCCATTGACACATTTTTAGACACCTACTTGATCGGCTAATTATAATGTGTAAAAATCTCCCAGGAGTAACTCTTACTCGCAGCGGGTATCGGGATCCAATTATCTCATAGAAGGTATGCAATCTCATTGCAAATTTCAACACTTGAAATTCCCGATAATATTTTTCCACAAGCGATCTATGACCTTGACTAAGCAATAAACTATAGACCGCAAGTAAAGTTCAACCCATCATTTCCCGATTGAATTAAACCCACCCGCACGACCTTTGACTAAGTCAACAAGACCGCACGACTACCCTAATCCAATCGCATCATATGCTTTGCTGATAAGCATTAATCAGTTACCGCACACTACGCCTTGACTAAGTCAACAAACACAGCACGAATACTAAAGACTACTTATCTGAAATGACGGAGGGCTACGACAGGTTTTTAAGAAAACCCTTTGCGTAATAAACTTGATATCGGTGTAGAATCGAGTGATTTTTAAATGGAATGTTTTTGAGGCCTTTTCTAATTTTGCTAAAGAGGTCACTCCCGGTGAAGGGATCGTCGGCTCTTTCCTCATCGAATAAGGTGCAGGATATTTCACAAATATCACTATGCAAAGCAAAAACTATATAAGCAATCAAAAGACAAACCGTGTTTGTAGCATCTGCTAGTTTCGCTAAAGAGGTCACTCCCGGTGAAGGGATCTCGGCTCTTTCCTTATCGAATAAGGTGCTGGATGTTCTACAAGGAACACCGCTATGCAAAGCAAGAACTAGAGCTACAAGTTTTTAAACAAGTTTCTACAACATCTTTAGGTTTCTTTTAGTTTCATTAATCTCATTAATGAAGTCCCATTTTTATTATGCTTCACAAGCATCACTTTTGAAACGAAATCTGCAATATAACATAAATCTCATATATATAATATAAACATTTGCCTCAGGCAGTAATATGATCTCATCACAGAATATTGCAGCAGAAGAACATATATGAAATATTGGATATACTAGGACGTCCGTGTTTTAATACGAGCCTGTATAAAACACGGATTCCATGGTCGCGATGAATAGCCAAACCCACATCCCTACACCCCTACGAGAGCGGCAAGCAACACTGCCAATTTTAGGGTTAGGAGACCCGGTCTCGACTCCTCGAGATGGTCTCCCACTAGACCCTAGAACCCGGTTACTTGTGCTCCCCGCCTTGTGTCACGACCCGAAAGTACGGAACATGATCTGCACTTAAACTACGAACGTCTCGAGGCGTACATAATCTAAGTAAACCGAAAACCCAGAAATCCAAACCAAGAAAAGATGTAGAGTGCAGGAAAAACCAACTTAAAGCAAGTAGTTTCAATAGCATAAACCGAATTAGGCGGTTTTAAAAACATCAAAAATTTCCCGAAAATTTCGGCAGAGTCTTCTTTGTAAATACTGGCCCCCAAATGGGATACAACATGAATAGTATACGAAATCAATAAAAAGGCATCCCCAAGCGGGAGCTAGCTCTTCGTCAATCGACGGTCACAACCACACAAGCAATATAATATACAACGCCAAGGGCGAGGATCAAAATTCAAAAGGAAACTCAAAAACCATAAGAAAACCGCAGAAATACAACGCGCGACTCTAAGGTCGAAAGAATAAACATCACTGGTCTCTATCTCAAATAAATACATGTTTGGTTGATGGAATTTGCTAGATACAACTGAATAATATAATACAAGATAATATGATGGGTACGATACCAATAAACCCACCTACTAGCAAGTCACCCGAACGAAACTGTGCCCGCAAAGCCGTAAAGAAACCTGTACGGCAAACCTGCAAGAAACTGGGGCACAACGGGGTGAGTTGCCAACTCGTGAATAGAAAAACATCTACGAATAAAAATCGCATGTATGACGCAATCCTAGGTCATACGATCATAATATATCCTCAATATAACCAGCAGTCTATAACAATGACTAGGGTATATATCTAACCCAAGTGTAATTCCATGTGCCCGTGTCAGTGCCTCAGGTAGCAATGTATCATATGGATGATGTATGAATGCATGAAACAGAATGCATGTACTGAAGAAAACTGCTTTCATAAATCAGTGAGATTTCTGTATTTTAAAAGTGAGGTACTATAAATGAAGTCAGCATAAAACAGTGCCCAGTATCGACACAAAATAAGTGTCCAAATATCTCGATATCTCTGTATCACAATCTCTGTACCTCAATATCTCAAAATCTCAATATCTCAATCACAATATCTAGGGCGCCGTCAATCCAGACCGGCCCCTACCATCCATCTCAAGACCACGACGGTATCCTCCGGATATCCGACGCGTCGGGTAAAATCACCGGTAGGTAGTGCTCCCCTGCCAGGCTCACATCGTCATCATCACACGCTTCTTGCCCCGGGGTACCTTACCGGGTCCACCATGTACCCGAAACGGTTCATCCGTCTCCTCGAATCGGGTCTCGAAATCCATCAGCAAACTCATGGTGGACGACTCATACATCATGGGAAAAACCGCACTTTTTATTTAAAAGAGAGGGAAGAAGCTTATACAAGTTTTGCGGTTTTCCCCCAAATCCAGAAAATCTCATAGAAATCCGAATCCAAATCATCAATAGCATATAAACCCATGAATATAGGCATAAGAATCCATGAATACGGCATAACAATGAATAACAGTATGCATAAAGTGACAAGTAATAACTACAATATCTAAGCTGGCATATAAGGTAAGTATACTAATATTATATCAAACTACTAGCTATCAAGCTAAGTTAAGCAATAATATTTTCTAAGGTGTACGTTGTTGCGCCACGGCAGCGCCCCGGCCTCGTACTCGAGGCCAAAATGCGGAATCAAAAATTTTTCCTTACTCGGAAACCGGCGCTACCGCGGACAATGAAAACCCGGATCGTAACCATTAACCTAATGCTAGCATTCAAGAGATAGGGTGAGAAGTATACCAAGAGATCCGAGTCCTCCGGTCTTCATCTCCACTCCGATCTCCTCGCGGGATCTCCGTCCGTCTCCTCCTCGTCGGAAAGGGCATCACGAAGCCGGGTACTTTTACGGGCTCCCACCTCAATACCGAGGCAACTCGCGCATGAAGCCGGCAACTCGACATGCTCAAGATATGCTGTAGAATGTGTAGTGTAGAATCATAGTAGTCTCACTTGGGGTTTGTTGCCTTTGAAGATGATGGAGGAATCAAGACTAGAAAAATGGTGCTTGCATTTTTCTAGCATGAAAAATGAGATCAAGAAAGATCAAACTCTCAAGAATGAATACTCTCTCTTCTTCTTCTCTTTTCTTCTTTTTCCTCTCATAAAAACTTATCATATTCATCAAGTGAGAAGAAGAATGGTGGAGGAAACAATATGAACACATAAACGTCAAGGGAGGTGAGTGTAGGAAAAAGGAGAGGGTGACCATATCCTAACACCATCATCACAAACTCACATCAAGCTTAAAATCAATCCTAATCACCTTATCAAGAAATGATGATAGAAAAGAAAGGAATATAAAAGATGCTTTCATAATAAATACTTTTACAAATAAATCCTCCACAAAGTGTAATTTGCAAAACTGCAAAATACCCCCTCCATCGGAAAAGTCCGGCCGGGAAAGAACAAAGGAAAACCGACCGGAACGGAAAGCAAACTGGCAACTCCAGAAAACTGGTCCCGTAATAAATTACAGGAAAACCCCCATACTGTGCATACACACCCGCATCTGTATTCCGACCGGATACAAATGCAATGAGACAAAATCTACACTGTACTAGACTAGGACCGGCTTAAGCCAAAGCCGGCTAGTAAAATCCGTTCGATCCTGATCCGTGCAATACCGCACGTATCAGATCAAACCCTGCCATATAACTATACGGCCACTAGTACAAAAACTGTCCGATCCTGATCCGTGCAATACCGCACGTATCTGATCGGACCCTGCCATATCTCCATACGGCCTCTACAGCGTTTCGCCCGAAAGCTTGAGTAACTGAAAGTGTGGTGGACTCTAAAAACTCGTCAATACTATGGCTGTGGATTTAACCACTAGCACGTCAGACGTATAAGCCAATACGTGACGGGCCACCAGCTATTGACTAAAAGGGACGTCGATGAGGAAGCTCATCCCGACACCCAACTGAGCCTGTCAGTGACAATATCCGTACAGTCCGGTCCGTTCGTCTATGAGTATCGCATGGCGGGCCTAGGGGGTTGGTAAAAGTCAGACCCCCAAAAGCGGTACAAGTCATGTCGGAGTGTAGCCCAGAACGCCCTGAGATACTACTGGAATACCTACCAGTAAATCTCCTGCCTCGGCCGAGGGCTTTGCGTAATGGCTCTCCTAGACACAGCGCGACCTCACCCCCAATACCGGGAGAGACGAACCCCTGCAGATCCGCTCACTGCCTCCATGTGGCTCGGGACTGTACCCAACTAAAACCTGTTTGCACGACTCCTTTGAGCCGTGGTAGGGTAGTAATCAAAGCACAGTGGGAACTCACACGAGAGAAATGACGATCTCAGGTCGATGAACTAACCTGTACACATGTCACCTGGGAACTGCTATCTGACGTCTGGTATAATCCCAACTAGCAGGTTCCCGGCGAATCCTGTCCGGTGTACTCATAACCCAATGAGCACCTGTATACATCTTAGGTGAACCAACTGACACCAGTGGCTTGTGAGACCGGCCACCGCCCCTCGTCGGGGTCTCGACTGTATACACTAGTCTACTAATGGAGTATCGATGCCCTGTCTCGAAACTCCTACGACTAGGGACCTTTTAAGGATGTGCTTATAGACTACCAGCTCCCACGTATATGATCGCCATCATACTGCTGGTAGTCAAGCAAGAATCCTAGGGGCTCTATCAACGTGTAATAGCGACATGTCAGGTCACCTAAAGCAGTACACGATGATAAAGATAAACCAGATAGCATACTATCATCTCGAGTAAGACTGTCCAACCGGGATAGGTCCTCCCTCAATCATTGCAATCACGTGCCTGTGATCCAATAATTGACTCTGAGGGCACTATCTCCAACAATCTCCCACTTGCACTCAAGGCTAATTATTGCGATGTCGCATACTCACAGCCCGTGTGATACCGAACACCCAACTCCTCTACTAGTCAGTCTCGCAAAACCCGTTTGCGAAACTATTGCGTTCGAGGAATAGCCTCAATGAGTGGATCCGCAGGGATGTTTCTTTCTATGTCTCTCTATATCTCATGTTCGCGGAGAAAGCCATCTCCCGAAATGAGCAATACCTGTCTTAGAATATGTCTGGATGTCTGATGGGACCTAGCTCATAAATGAACTCCAAATCCAAACTTCTTAGACTGTATCATCAACTGAACTTAATCAGTATCCTGCGCCATGCCTCCCTCAGTATTGCCTTGGACCACCTGTCCAAAATACTGCCCTTCGTCAGAAGGAAAACTATAACTCTGACAACCTCCTTGTCGTCCATGTCACCTTGGAAGCCTGGAATGATAACCGTCTCCTAAAGGAGGCAGCCGTTATCATATCCCTAGAACATTCACCTATGATCTAAAAACGCTTCTGACTGTTTCTCCAGGATTGGATCAATATCAACTTATTGCATCTAGTGCAAGAACAACATCTGGTGTGGTACTTGACATCTCATGATTGACTCAATTGCCTAAGCAAGTGATCTGCCAATCATGAGTATCCTTCTCCACTTTAGTCTATAAGACACCTTTGGAGAGGGTGACTCCATTAACTGCAGGTACACTACCGTATCAGGAGTCGTCCATTCTAAATACTCATAGAATGCTGTCAAGGTACCCAGATTGGGAAACCACCCAAATCTAGATCTAAAACCATAGATCTAGTAACCGGTATGTCTGATATAATATCCAAGTCCCTTGTGGAGAAACCACTGTGTGACGACCAAAGTATAACCGATCGTAGTATAGGAATATCACTTCCTACTACCTTCTCAACAGATCCATCCCTATTCTGATGACGTCAAACCTATGACTGTCACATCAGAAATAGATGATCTATCTCCGCTACATCTGCTTTAGTCTATAAATAGGCATAAGCCTGATGTCCACCAATGCTTCCGCTGCTCCCACTGACTACGACAACCTTCTGGCAGAGTCATACAGACGTGCAGTTCTAAAGCTAGTTTAGAACGACGCTATACTCATCCTCCTGCCGGGTCTCGCAACCTGGAACAACAGCAATGGTAATTGTGGGTAAACAAGAACTTCCCTGTCACCGTCCTTGAGGCTACCGTAGTACCTCTCGGGTGCCTGAAGTTACCCACCTTATCTGCGGAGTGGCCAATGGAATGTCAAAACAGATTGAATCTTTAGGTTCCTTATCAAATCTTCAGTAATCGTTTGTGGTTCTGGAATCACTTCCAGTTCTACCATACTCCCACTACTTTTTCTGAAAAATCCATTTTTAATAAAAACTGTGGCGAGTCTAGAACAATATTGCTATTGTTCATCCAGATGGTAGAAAATCAACTCTCGTCATAGCCTGGGTCAACCCACAAACAGCCATTACAGAAACGTGCCTTGAGTTGTCCAGTGTCTGGTTTTAAGCATAAGCCGGACAACTCCCCGTACCTTAACATCGTTAAGATATGAACTGTTCTATATCCAATATAGAACCAGAGGCACTGATTCAATTGAACCAGATTCAAATCATGCAGCTATCTCCAGTGCATGTGAACTAAATGGAAGGAGGCCGATCAGCGTTACTCAACTTAGGAATGCTTCCAATTATGAGTAACCTGAAAGAGAAGCAATTTCTCTTTATCATTACTATCAACTGAATACCATACACAAGTATCTACATCTTCGATCACTTTGAAGAATCCCGATACTTGCTATACCTGGTTCTCTACTCTATTCAAATACCTATAACTCCTCAAAACTTAGACCCTGTGTTTCCACGAAACACATGTCTAAGAACTAGAGAAGTCATAAGTAAACCGAATATAGTACGAGGACCTACCCCTCCGTCCTAATGGACCTTGGACAATATACAATACTCTGTATAAGTCCGCTGAGTCTAACAACTCTTTCACTGTGTGTCGTAGGTTGAAAACTGTACTTATGGTTAAGAAGAATTACACCGCTGTTTAATGCTCCTTACCTAACCATCCACTGATATAGGTAAATGTCATCGACATAATATCAAAAGGTATATCTCACTCTATGAAAATAGACATACAGATATAACAATTTGAAATTGGTGCACAACAGCGGATATTCAAAACCAAATATTTGCCGACCGGCAAACAGCCCAGACGATCTCCTCAAATATCACCGATTACAACGAATCCCGATATAATGAGAATGGTCACCTAATTCCCAATAACTTACTCCCACTCATCATCTGTAAAACCATACAGATGTGAGAATCATACCTGGTAAATACATACCCTGGAGTAAGTGTCTAATCGGGAAATCAGTTTTCCATTAACAGTACACAGTGAAACTGAAACATTGAAATGTTTCGTTGGGGTATCCTGGTATTCCTAGTAATGCCTCTTCCATCATCCAGATTCACAACTACAACCGTATAATTCTTTGCCACCTCTCCAAATCCCTTTATATGTCTTTAGTCATTACCTTCTGCACACCCCTTTAGGCCAAATGGTTTTCTTCCTTCCCTACCGTTCGGCACCAGCCTATGGTTTGGAAGAAGACTATCCAAAAAGCATAAAGGGTATACTGTCCTAATCCTAGGAGCACTCGCAACGCGAGAGAAGGTGAAGATAAAAGACACCTGAATGTACTTTATTCCTATTTCTCCTGAACCAGAATCCATCCCCGAACTGGAACTAGTTCCTTTCGAGTTCGTATATAACCATACGATGGAGTATCCAATAAAACTGTGGATCTTCGTAGTGATACGGAGTGTCCTGGAGAAATACAAAGGTGATTTAGGATTGGCGAAGAAATACTTGGTTTGGTCGTGAATAGCAGTCGCAACTTACTTTGCCCTCTTACTAATCCCTTGCTTTGTCTTAACTTAATACCTTCTGTACACCGTTTTAGGCTAACTGGTTTTCTTCATTCCCTACCGGTCGGCACCAGCCTATGGTTTGGAAGAAGACTATCCAATTTGCGTAACAGGTGTACTACTCCTAAACCAAGGAGTACTCGCAACCTGAGAGAAGGTGAAAAGAAAAGACAACTGAATAATCCTATCCGTTTTCTCCAGAACCAGAAACCATCCTCGAAGTCCTTCGAGTTCGTATATAACCATACGATGGTTTTGTCCAATGGAAGTGGACGTTCGTAGTAATACGGGGTGTCCTGGAGAAAAGGGTAAAAGCAGGAGTGGCAATGAGGTTTGCAACTCTGACAATCCAAAAGCCAGTGTTAAGAAGGTTCGGTTAACTTGGTCACTGAGTCATAGTCTTAGGGTCGGGTCAAAGTTCGCAGCCAGAGAGAGAGAAAAGAAACACTCAGCGTGCACTCTAACCTAGATCAGAATGGTTATCACTTTATCTAATCAGGAAACCTCCCACTGTACCTCAAATTCTCCTCCAAACCTGAAAGAAGAATTAGTCGGGATCACCCGAGGAGTAAACCAACTCATCAGTGGGAATCGGGATCCAACTATCATCGCATGATAACGTGACAGAATCCATTCACGTCACCACACTCCAGAAGGTATGCGCATGCTTGGCAAGTTTCAGTTCTTTTGAAACTCCCGATGTGATTTTTACCCCTAGGACCCAAGTGACCTTGACACAGTCAACAAATCAAAGAGTCCTAGTCAAGTTCAGCCCGTCATTATCCTGGATTGCATTAAACCCACCCGTACGAGCCCTTGACACAGTCAACAAGGCCGCACGACTGTCCTAACCAATCCCATTAATATGCTGCAAACAAACACTACTTAGCTACCGCACACTACGCCTTGACACAGTCAACAAACGCAGCACGAATACTAAGTAATACTTGTAAGAAATGACGGAGGGCTACGACTGGTTTTTGGCGAAAAACTTTTAACGTAATGAACTTGATATCGTTGAAGGAACTGCATAACCTTTTATAAAAATATAGTGACGAAAACCTTTGCTAAAGAGGTCACTCCCGGTGAAGGGATCTCGGCTCTTTCCCCGTAGAATGAGGTGCAGGATATTCCAACTGAATACCACGATGCAAAGCAAAAGTAATCGGCTATAGTGAAGTTAATGCCCTGACGCAAACTTCTGTCCAAGGGGTCACTCCCGGTGAAGGGATCTCGGCCCTTGCCTCGTCGACTGAGGAGCAGGATATTCCAAATGAATATCACGATGCAAAACAAAAGTGAACGTCCTTGCAATAACAGCTTTTTGAAAAGTGTTCCAACAACATCAGATTAGGTTTGTTTATCTTGCATTGATCCGAATCAATGCAGTCCCATCAAATAATCACACCAGAAAGAACGAAAATATACTGACGTACGTATATGCCATCCGCATTCGCCACTGGGTCCCGTCATCACCCGTTAGGTTAGCTGACTAACGGCAGAGCGGGGACTGGACTAGCGCGGATGTAAAGCATATACAACATCTACTAATATATATACCAATATATTATATTCGCTCAAGGCGTGATAAAAAATGCAACATCACAGAAATGTACAGCATCACAGAACAATACAGATATCTGGAAGCCCCGGGTTTCACAGAGCCGCTGCTGAAACCCGACGTTCCCCTGGTCGTGTGGATAGCCTGTGCAATGAAATCCTAGACCCCTACGGGCGCGGCAAGTCACCCGCCAAAACCTGAAGCGAGGCAGCCCCCTCCAGCACCGTGAATGGACCACCCAGCACTTCACGAAATCCGGTAACTTGGGCACCCCTCCTGGGTCAACCTGTACCCCCTACGAGTGCGACGAATAGCCCGCCAATCCTAGAGTGAAGCCCCCTCCGTCTCAATGCCATGAGATGCGGGCCCGTTGCCCTCTAGAACCCGGCTATCCGTGCACCCCTCCACGGGGTAACCCTAGTACAGAAAATAAAATATACATACACCGGGTACATCGACCGCAACCAGGTTGTGCCCCAAAAGAATAATACAAACAGGCAGTGACGGCAGTCCACATGTCGGACGCTCGCCCCGCAATATCAAATGTACATAATACACCAAAACTGTACTAGCATTGCATCCAGGCTATCCCCCACGACCGATCCGCAACATCACAGCATAAACATAGAGCATCAACGTGAAAGTCACGTTCGCAAATCCGTCTAACCGGGCTATAGCAGTTAGACCGGATTTACCGATCGAGTGACATTCACGGTCGCAGATATAATGTAAATACTGTGAAATAATGTGTTTAAAATTTTCCGATTGACCAAAAATTAACAAGTGGGCCCCCAATCAAAACTGTAGCACTCACAGAAAACCTGGGCCCAATTTTAATATTCCAAAACCCCTAATATAAGCCCAGAAGCCCACTGAAAAAAGATGAAGCAATGACCCCACCATCTTGCGGCGGAAGCGCGGCCAAAAGGGGGTTTTGGCCGCCCTTCCGCGGTCGAGGTAAGGGTTCACTGTCTCGTTTTTTTTCAGAGTTCTTAGAACTCCCTGCACATATTTCTGAGACCACCTGAAAAATTTTTGGACTTCAAAAAATTTCGACAGAAACTGATGTGCTAGAAAAATACGGTTTTTGGAAATTTCGGTCGATCGGAAACGCAAACACATCAAACGAAGCTAGGTAAGGTTAATGGCGTGGCTCTGATACCATGTTGCGCCACGGCAGCGCCCCGGCCTCTTACTCGAGGCCAAAATGCGGAATCAAAATTTTTCCTTACTCGGAAACCGGCGCTACCGCGGACAATGAAAACCCGGATCGTTAACCATTAACCTATACTAGCTATCAAGAGATGGGAAGAGAAATATACCGAGCGATCCGAGTCCTCCGGTCTTCATCTCCACTCCGATCTCCTCGCGGGATCTCCGTCCGTCTCCTCCTCGTCGGAAAGGGCACCACGAAGCCGGGTACTTTTACGGGCTCCCACCTCAATACCGAGGCAACTCGCGCATGAAGCCGGCAACTCGACATGCTCAAGATATGCTGTAGAATGTGTAGTGTAGAATCATAGTAGTCTCACTTGGGGTTTGTTGCCTTTGAAGATGATGGAGGAATCAAGACTAGAAAAATGGTGCTTGCATTTTTCTAGCATGAAAAATGAGATCAAGAAAGATCAAACTCTCAAGAATGAATACTCTCTCTTCTTCTTCTCTTTTCTTCTTTTTCCTCTCATAAAAACTTATCATATTCATCAAGTGAGAAGAAGAATGGTGGAGGAAACAATATGAACACATAAACATCAAGGGAGGTGAGTGTAGGAAAAAGGAGAGGGTGACCATATCCTAACACCATCATCACAAACTCACATCAAGCTTAAAATCAATCCTAATCACCTTATCAAGAAATGATGATAGAAAAGAAAGGAATATAAAAGATGCTTTCATAATAAATACTTTTACAAATAAATCCTCCACAAAGTGTAATTTGCAAAACTGCAAAATACCCCCTCCATCGGAAAAGTCCGGCCGGGAAAGAACAAAGGGAAACCGGCCGGAACGGAAAGCAAACTGGCAACTCCAGAAAACTGGTCCCGTAATAAATTACAGGAAAACCCCCATACTGTGCATACACACCCGCATCTGTATTCCGACCGGATACAAATGCAATGAGACAAAATCTACACTGTACTAGACTAGGACCGGCTTAAGCCAAAGCCGGCTAGTAAAATCCGTTCGATCCTGATCCGTGCAATACCGCACGTATCAGATCAAACCCTGCCATATAACTATACGGCCACTAGTACAAAAACTGTCCGATCCTGATCCGTGCAATACCGCACGTATCTGATCGGACCTTGCCATATCTCCATACGGCCTCTACAGCGTTTCGCCCGAAATCTTGAGTAACTGAAAGTGTGGTGGACTCTAAAGACTCGTCAATACTATGGCTGTGGATTTAACCACTAGCACGTCAGAGGTATAAGCCAATACGTGACGGGCCACCAGCTATTGACTAAAAGGGACGTCGATGAGGAAGCTCACCCCGACACCCAACTGAGCCTGTCAGTGACAATATCCGTACAGTCCGGTCCGTTCGTCTATGAGTATCGCATGGCGGGCCTAGGGGGTTGGTAAAAGTCAGACCCCCAAAAGCGGTACAAGTCGTGTCGGAGTGTAGCCCAGAACGCCCTGAGATACTACTGGAATACCTACCAGTAAATCTCCTGCCTCGGCCGAGGGCTTTGCGTAATGGCTCTCCTAGACACAGCGCGACCTCACCCCCAATACCGGGAGAGACGAACCCCTGCAGATCCGCTCACTGCCTCCATGTGGCTCGGGACTGTACCCAACTAAAACCTGTTTGCACGACTCCTTTGAGCCGTGGTAGGGTAGTAATCAAAGCACAGCGGGAACTCACACGAGACAAATGACGATCTCAGGTCGATGAACTAACCTGTACACATGTCACCTGGGAACTGCTATCTGACGTCTGGTATAATCCCAACTAGCAGGTTCCCGGCGAATCCTGTCCGGTGTACTCATAACCCAATGAGCACCTGTATACATCTTAGGTGAACCAACTGACACCAGTGGCTTGTGAGACCGGCCACCGCCCCTCGTCGGGGTCTCGACTGTATACACTAGTCTACTAATGGAGTATCGATGCCCTGTCTCGAAACTCCTACGACTAGGGACCTTTTAAGGATGTGCTTATAGACTACCAGCTCCCACGTATATGATCGCCATCATACTGCTGGTAGTCAAGCAAGAATCCTAGGGGCTCTATCAACGTGTAATAGCGACATGTCAGGTCACCTAAAGCAGTACACGATGATAAAGATAAACCAGATAGCATACTATCATCTCGAGTAAGACTGTCCAACCGGGATAGGTCCTCCCTCAATCATTGCAATCACGTGCCTGTGATCCAATAATTGACTCTGAGGGCACTATCTCCAACATACGTGACATGGCAATTACCGATGAAGATGTGTGTGAGCCGGCAAGTAAGTGTACGTGGTACATACGCATCATCGGTAATGGTGCTGGTGTCCTAACAATATGATATCAACAATGCAATAAGAAATTATAACATAAGTATGCGATGCGGAGCAAACAGCAATAATGAACGGAATACTAGACACAACTATAACTAAACTGCATTACCCTAATATAAATCCTACAAATGGTGCCTTTTGAAATAACACAAATCATGGGGTTTTGAAAATAGGGGCTACGGTGTTTTTATGAAAAGATACGTCTTTTAAAATATCCGTAGGATCCCTTGGGCTGTCCTTTAAAATACCCACGATTCGTTAGTTTTAGAAATAGGTAAGAATCGAATCTAATCTAACAACTAAACTAAACTAAAGGACTAAGTTAACAAGCTGGACTACAGGTAAGGAAACCTCCTAACATCTGAGTCGATCCATATACATACCTGTATACATATTAGTCGGTGATCCCGCCTCAATAATATCATATCCGATACCATATCTATAATCAGACATCCCAAGTCAAGAGTGCGGATCAATCATCAAAATATAGCTCGTACGTAAATCCGTCGTACGGCATCCCCAAATCTGGGTACGGGTCAATATCACATTCCTCATACTATTCACCTGGTATCCTCTTTATCAAATATCATGATCGGGGTACTGATCTACGTCTAGTACAATACTGATACCACCTGAGTATGCATGCACGTGTGTGAAACACTACGTCAAGGACCCGCTACAACGTCATGTCGTATCTCAAATACGAACCCTGCTATATCACCGATCTCACGGCCTCAAAATCAAATCTCATCGACTCATCATAAATCCCAAGTATCATTCTCAAATCCGTATGTGAACACATAGTTCTATACCCATGTGAACACATAACTATATAATCCCGTAAGCACAAATGAAAGAAGAAAGTATGCCAGTATGGGTTGGTGTGTGCATGTGTGGTGCGACCACTACTCTAGGATTTCGCGACACTAAATATCCAAGAACCCCAAATATCCATATTATCATCAATATACTCAAACAATGTATAAACAATATATATATGTGTATACATATTCGTATACATCACCACGAACTGCGGGGGTGCTATACGCCATCCACCCGACTTCTCCCCGTAGATATAAATCTACTCACCTGGTCCTCGTTCGCCGATGCCGACGTCGCCACGCGCTTGCTTGTCTTCTTGAAGTCCACATGGGGTACCTACATATCATAACGCACCGTATCGTATTTAAATCCGACTCATGACCAAAACGACGCACGAATCCCACATAGGTCAAAACCTATGGTTTCTTTCACAAATCAATCCAAAAACCCTCGACGTCGGCGTACAAACGCCCAACCATCGAGAAAAACCCAAATACACTCATTTGCACCTACACGAACACTAATTGTAATATAAAATAGGCTAAAATTCACAAAAACCCCAATTTCACTTAAAAAGTCATTTTTCCGAAAATCTAGCAAGCACAATTCGCCGTTTTTGTACAAAACTTGATGTTTAAACAAATCTAGTGTCCATAATACTTATTAAATATCTTAAATAAGTCATAAAAACAATTTCCATAATTTAATCCCAATAAATTTCATTAACCCCAAAATTCTAGTTTACAATATACTCAAATTTTAACAATTTATAGCAAAAATGCACAAACAACAATTTAGCTTGGATTTTCATGAACTAAAAGTATTAAAACACTCAATATAATGTTAATAATGCTATGAAACCATAATTAGAATTTTTATCTAACAATTTAACTTAATTTTAAAACCTAGTTTGCAATATTATGCAATTTGGACAATTTAAAAGTAGCAATTAGCAAGATGCAACAAGGTTAAGTTTTACATAACAATAACATGTTAATCTACTCAGATCACAATCTAATGATAACAACCCTAATAAAAAAAATTAAACCCTTTTCTAGAATTTAAACTTGCAATTTAAAAACCTAAATTAAACACTTAATTAAGTTGATTCAAAGAAATTAACCTACAACTAAACACTAGGGTTAGGATTTACCTCCATAATTTTAGAGATCTCCCATGCAAACTTGGCCTCCCAACTTGCTCTCTAGCTCCAAGATCCATGTTAGCTAAGGCAAAGAAATAATGGGTAGGAGTTGGATTTGGATTTTGCTTTGAAATTTTGTGGATTTTTAAGCATTTTTGTGGATTTTTTTGAAGAGAATGTGAGATGAAGAAGTGAAGGGCTGTTCTAAATGGGGGGGCTCGGCCAAATGCAGGTGGGGAGAGGAGAGAGAGGGTGTGGGGAGTTTGACCAAGTCAAGAACCATACATTATGTATATAAACACATACCTCAATTACTATATAATAATCTACACTTCAATTCTTTTTATTTCTTTGTTTTGTGATAAATGAAGTGGGCCAAAAGGGGTTTAGGACAGCAAGGCTCGGCCAAGATGGCAAGTGGGTGTGTGTGAGTGTGTGGGGTGAGGGAAAATGATAAATATTATACCCCAAACAACCATTTACACTAATTTCACTAAAAAAGCCTTTTTTCTTCAATAATTTCTAAACCGTTTTGGCAAACGATTTCGTTTCAGAAACAATATTTTACAAGTCACTTTAGTGTGTCATGAATTATAAAATTTGTATCAACTCATTTCAATTTGTAATTTTCCCTAATTAAATATATTAGTGACGGCTTAAAATAATATTAAAATAATTTTATTTTCAGAAAATTTGAAATTTCACCAGTGGCTCAATAAACACCAAATACTAGCAATTGCATAACTAGAATATGTATATTTAATTTTATAATAAAGATATTTGCATTTTGACTTTTTACAGAAAACCCCCTTATTTTACCGTTTTTTTGAAATTTCACCGAAATGATTTTCAAAACGTTACAATCTTCCCCTCTTAAAGAAATTCGGTTCCCGAATTTAAATTAAAACTTCCCCCAAATACTAAAATATTTCATCCAAAACCATCAAATCGCCGGGGCTCCGAAATCATAAATACATAAAACAAATCGTAGCGCAACGCATGCGCATGAAAAAATGAGCCTATAACTCAAAATCAAACTCTATCCAGCATCCCGCAATCATCGGAGTTATGGAGAAGACATCAATGTCAAGATTTAATATGAAAACCAACATGATATACATCGTTAAAACATCTGGAAGCATTGCATGCCAAATCTTCTTCAAATAGCTGTGCGATGATCGCAGCACTGCACAGTGGCGGACGTCTATTGTAATAAAATAACTACATATATATATCCTTTGTTTAATATGTACGTTTCGCCGTTTTGGAAACAATTTAGAAGGGTTTTCCTTGTTTTAAACTTTTCGCGTCATATCAGACACGTAGGTAAATACTGAGACTATAGCTCGCTTTTTGGAATTCCCTTCAATAGCTATCAATGCATGCAAAATACATTCAGGTACTGTCCTCTGACTAGTCCTGCTTAGTAAGAAAACACATCGCAATTATCATAAAAAAAACGTACTGCTCTATAAGAAATCAATCCCAAAATACGCGTATGAATACTACGTGCGTCTGGTGCGCACGACAATCAAAATCCATATACGTGCCATACAAGTGCACAGAAACAAGATCTAAGTGTATCGGGTGTGCACAAAGCATCTGTCATAGGCAACGTGTGTGCCTGACAGCAAAATCAGGTGCATCTGACATGCACGAAAAAATCTCGATTTAGTGCATCTGGTGTGCACCAAAATCGCATCTCAAGACATGCGCTCAACATGCACGAAAACCCTAAACCAGGGGCATCCATCATGCACGAAATCATGAAATCCAATATCAAGCGCCGAACATGCCCAAAATCAAATCAGGTGCATAAGGTGCACAAAACAAATATCGAACATCACCATCGAAATCGAAGTCCAGGGCATCTAAATGCACAACATACGTAACACTGCACTGCAAGCATATATGAACTATACCGTGTGCAAAAACCAAATCGTGTGCGTATATACGCACAAAATCAACTCAAATGTCTAAAACCGTAAAATCACAAACATGTGAAACCAAGCATGAAAACGATATCAAGTGCAACACTGTGCAAAGATCGTAAATCCTCAATCATCAAAATCAAATCATGCGAATAAATCACCCAAAACATCGAAATCAATAATGGCGGAATAGTACCGCTCAAGTGCATCCTCTAAGAATCTCGGGCCAACTGTCGCGGTCACTAGTGGGACGTCTCGTCGATGATCATGAACTCTGGCCTGTTGGTGTGCGTAACACGACCACTCCTGGGTCCAAGTCTTCTCGTAATTTGTCCCAGAAAGGTCCTGTCGAGGTCTCTCCCAAATCTCGCCTCTGCCGAACTGTCCGAAAGTCATCGTTCCTTACTAGATCTGTTCTCGTTCCAGAACGGCTGCATACTCATCACGACTCCCTCTGGAAGGTAAATCCAAGTACCACGCCTCGGCATGCGCATCACATTTCTGATGTCGGTGGAGTGGAACATCATCTCATCTAGATCTGGTACGAACCTCTTTCTTCACTTTTCTCTAATGTCGACCGCTTCGGACTCGTCTCGTCATGGCTGTATGGACTGAGCTCCAACGGCTATCCTCGTATCGGGAGTCTCCCAAGAAATGCATCTCACCACCTAGCATCCGAATTAAGTCGAGCCATCCGATCGAGCCGTCAAAACCTCACAATCCCCCAAGAGCTCAACATCTTGGGCACAGTTTAATAGTATCGAGTACATACCACAGCATCAGTGGTCCAGCCGTAGAAGGGCAAACCCAAGCCTCACTAATGGCGCCGTAGAACTGCCGCAAACCCGAAGGTTCAAAGGCTTTCACATGGTCATTAAGTCGAGTTAGGGTTTCATTCTTCTAGAGGGTCCATAGAATTGCCTGCATGCCCTTCCGAATACTTTAAACTTGGAATAATAGGTTTCTGACATTCGATCGTCTCTATCGACTCCCAACGTCTCCGCGTGAAGTCGTCTCTAGCTGGAATCAATCTATCTGATGACCTCTCGTAGGCGAACGATCCACATGTCCTAGTCATTCATCCTCGATGACTAGCGACCTTCTAGCATCTATTAGTACAACTCGTCCCGCAATAGCTCCAACATATGGGGCGATATCTCGTCACTCGCAGCAACAACTAGCTCACTCGTCTGCACGCTGAACAGTGCCTCAATCATCATGAGTAAGCAATACACCAACGGTCATCAAAATCCATCAATTATCATGAGTAAGCAATACACCAACGGTCATCAAAATCTGGCTGGCCTCTATCATTGGCTCAATCCTCTAGTGTCGATCAGCACATCCGAGTAACCTCATAAAGGCGATCCGCCAAATGCTCGTGGCGCGGAAACACAGTAAAAAGACACATCTCCGCAATCGTGTGTCGCCGGAATTTCGCCCTGGTCAGTCCTCGTTCGTGACGAGCTCGTGCTGACCGCAACTCTAGCTGTAGCTCTCCCTGCCCGTAATCGTGGCAGCAAAACCATAACTGGTACTGATGAGGCTAGATCGGAATGAATATAATACTGAGCAAAGAAATGAACATTCTAAGGCTTCTTAAGTGGAGTAGCGTATCGTAAATATGCCGCGGAACATACCTACGGTACGTCACTCTACTTTAGTCACCTATTCCATCAACCAAGGGTCATCCTACGCTCCGAAGGTAAAACCTAACACTCTGATACCAACTTTGTCATGACCCGAAAGTACGGAACATGACCGGCACTTAAACTACGAACGTCTCGAGGCGTACGTAATCTAAGTAAACCGAAAACCCAGAAATCCAAACCAAGAAAAGATGTAGAGTGCAGGAAAAACCAACTTAAAGCAAGTAGTTTCAATAGCATAAGCCGAATTAGGCGGTTTTAAAAACATCAAAAATTTCCCGAAAATTTCGACAGAGTCTCCTTTGTAAATACTGGCCCCCAAATGGGATACAATATGAATAGTATACGAAATCAATAAAAAGGCATCCCCAAGCGGGAGCTAGCTCTTCGTCAATCGACGGTCACAATCACACAAGCAATATAATATACAACGCCAAGGGCGAGGATCAAAATTCAAAAGGAAACTCAAAAACCACAAGAAAACCACAGAAATACAACGCGCGACTCTAAGGTCGAAAGAATAAACATCACTGGTCTCTATCTCAAATAAATACATGTTTGGTTGATGGAATTTGCTAGATACAATTGAATAATATAATACAAGGTAATATGATGGGTACGATACCAATAAACCCACCTACTAGTAAGTCACCCGAACGAAACTGTGCCCGCAAAGCCGTAAAGAAACCTGTACGGCAAACCTGCAAGAAACTGGGGCACAACGGGGTGAGTTGCCAACTCGTGAATAGAAAAACATCTACGAATAAAAATCGCATGTATGACGCAATCCTAGGTCATACGATCATAATATATCCTCAATATAACCAGCAGTCTATAACAATGACTAGGGTATATATCTAACCCAAGTGTAATTCCATGTGCCCGTGTCAGTGCCTCAGGTAGCAATGTATCATATGGATGATGTATGAATGCATGAAACAGAATGCATGTACTGAAGAAAACTGCTTTCATAAATCAGTGAGATTTCTGTATTTTAAAAGTGAGGTACTATAAATGAAGTCAGCATAAAACAGTGCCCAGCATCGACACAAAATAAGTGTCCAAATATCTCGATATCTCTGTATCACAATCTCTGTACCTCAATATCTCAAAATCTCAATATCTCAATACAATATCTAGGGCGCCGTCAATCCAGACCGGCCCCTACCATCCATCTCAAGACCACGACGGTATCCTCCGGATATCCGACGCGTCGGGTAAAATCACCGGTAGGTAGTACTCCCCTGCCAGGCTCACATCGTCATCATCACGCGCTTCTTGCCCCGGGGTACCTTACCGGGTCCACCATGTACCCGAAACGGTTCATCCGTCTCCTCAAATCGGGTCTCGAAATCCATCAGCAAACTCATGGTGGACGACTCATACATCATGGGAAAAACCGCACTTTTTATTTAAAAGAGAGGGAAGAAGCTTATACAAGTTTTGCGGTTTTCCCCCAAATCCAGAAAATCTCATAGAAATCCGAATCCAAATCATCAATAGCATATAAACCCATGAATATAGGCATAAGAATCCATGAATACGGCATAACAATGAATAACAGTATGCATGAAGTGACAAGTAATAACTACAATATCTAAGCTGGCATATAAGGTTAAGTATACTAATATTATGTCAAACTACTAGCTATCAAGCTAAGTTAAGCAATAATATTTTCTAAGGTGTACGTGACATGGCAATTACCGATGAAGATATGTGTGAGCCGGCAAGTAAGTGTACGTGGTACATACGCATCATCGGTAATGGTGCTGGTGTCCTAACAATATGATATCAACAATGCAATAAGAAATTATAACATAAGTATGCGATGCGGAGCGAACAACAATAATGAACGGAATACTAGACACAACGATAACTAAACTGCATTACCCTAATATAAATCCTACAAATGGTGCCTTTTGAAATAACACAAATCATGGGGTTTTGAAAATAGGGGCTGCGGTGTTTTTATGAAAAGATACGTCTTTTGAAATATCCGTAGGATCCCTTGGGATGTCCTTTAAAATACCCACGATTCGTTAGTTTTAGAAATAGGTAAGAATCGAATCTAATCTAACAACTAAACTAAACTAAAGGACTAAGTTAACAAGCTGGACTACAGGTAAGGAAACCTCCTAACATCTGAGTCGATCCATATACATACCTGTATACATATTAGTCGGTGATCCCATCTTAATAATATCATATCCGATACCATATCTATAATCAGACATCCCAAGTCAAGAGTGCGGATCAATCATCAAAATATAGCTCGTACGTAAATCCGTCGTACGGCATCCCCAAATCTGGGTACGGGTCAATATCACATTCCTCATACTATTCACCTGGTATCCTCTTTATCAAATATCATGATCGGGGTACTGATCTACGTCTAGTACAATACTGATACCGCCTGAGTATGCATGCACGTGTGTGAAACACTACGTCAAGGACCCGCTACAACGTCATGTCGTATCTCAAATACGAACCCTGCTATATCACCGATCTCACGGCCTCAAAATCAAATCTCATCGACTCATCATAAATCCCAAGTATCATCCTCAAATCCGTATGTGAACACATAGTTCCATACCCATGTGAACACATAACTATATAATCCCGTAAGCACAAATGAAAGAGGAAAGTATGCCAGTGTGGGTTGGTGTGTGCATGTGTGGTGCGACCACTACTCTAGGGTTTCGCGACACTAAATATCCAAGAACACCAAATATCCATATTATCATCAATATACTCAAACAATATATAAACAATATATATATATATATATATATATATATATGTGTGTGTATACATATTCGTATACATCACCACGAACTGCGGGGGTGCTATACGCCATCCACCCGACTTCTCCCCGTAGATATAAATCTACTCACCTGGTCCTCGTTCGCCGGTGCCGACGTCGCCACGCGCTTGCTTGTCGTCTCGAAGTCCACATGGGGTACCTACATATCATAACGCACCGTATCGTATTAAAATCCGACTCATGGCCAAAACGACGCACGAATCCCACATAGGTCAAAACCTATGGTTTCTTTTACAAATCAACCCAAAAACCCACGACGTCGGTGTACAAATGCCAAACCATCGAGAAAAACCCAAATACACTCATTTGCACCTTCACGAACACTAATTTTAATATAAAATAGGTTAAAATTCACAAAAACCCCAATTTCACTTAAAAAGTCATTTTTCCGAAAATCTAGCAAGCACAATTCGCCGTTTTTGTACAAAACATGATGTTTAAACAAATCTAGTGTCCATAATACTTATTAAATATCTTAAATAAGTCAGAAAAATAATTTCCATAATTTAATCCCAATAAATTTCATTAACCCCAAAATTCTAGTTTACAATATACTCAAATTTTAACAATTTATAGCAAAAATGCACAAACAACAATTTAGCTTGGATTTTCATGAACTAAAAGTATTAAACCACTCAATATAATGTTAATAATGCTATGAAACCATAATTAGAATTTTTATCTAACAATTTAACTTAATTTTTAAAACCTAGTTTGCAATATTATGCAATTTGGACAATTTAAAAGTAGCAATTAGCAAGATGCAACAAGGTTAAGTTTTACATAACAATAACATGTTAATCTACTCATTAAGATCACAATCTAATGATAACAACCCTAATAAAAAAAATTAAACCCTTTTCTAGAATTTAAACTTGCAATTTAAAAACCTAAATTAAACACTTAATTAAGTTGATTCAAAGAAATTAACCTACAACTAAACACTAGGGTTAGGATTTACCTCCACAATTTTAGAGATCTCCCATGCAAACTTGGCCTCCCAACTTGCTCTCTAGCTCCAAGATCCATGTTAGCTAAGGCAAAGAAATAATGGGTAGGAGTTGGATTTGGATTTTGCTTTGAAATTTTGTGAATTTTTAAGCATTTTTGTGGATTTTTTTGAAGAGAATGTGAGATGAAGAAGTGAAGGGCTGTTCTAAATGGGGGGGCTCGGCCAAATGCAGGTGGGGAGAGGAGAGAGAGGGTGTGGGGAGTTTGACCAAGTCAAGAACCATACATTATGTATATAAACACATACCTCAATTACTATATAATAATCTACACTTCAATTCTTTTTATTTCTTTGTTTTGTGATAAATGAAGTGGGCCAAAAGGGGTTAGGACAGCAAGGCTCGGCCAAGATGGCAAGTAGGTGTGTGTGAGTGTGTGGGGTGAGGGAAAATGATAAATATTATACCCCAAACAACCATTTACACTAATTTCACTAAAAAAGCCTTTTTTCTTCAATAATTTCTAAACCGTTTTGGCAAACGATTTCGTTTCAGAAACAATATTTTACAAGTCACTTTAGTGTGTCATGAATTATAAAATTTGTATCAACTCATTCCAATTTGTAATTTTCCCTAATTAAATGTATTAGTGACGGCTTAAAATAATATTAAAATAATTTTTTTTCCAGAAAATTTGAAATTTCACCAGTGGCTCAATAAACACCAAATACTAGCAATTGCATAGCTAGAATATGTATATTTAATTTTATAATAAAGATATTTGTATTTTGAATTTTTACAGAAAACCCCCTTATTTTACCGTTTTTTCGAAATTTCACCGAAACGATTTTCAAAACGTTACACCTTGGGTCTACCTATTACGGAAAAGTAAATAATATACAATGGTGACATCATCCTCAGCCCAGAAGTGCCCCAATAAAAGAATATTACATACAGATGAATTTTACATGAATGAAAATAAAAACCCTCATCTCACATAAAACCCCCGGCTATTCAGAACACGACGATCCAATATAACATATCACAGTAACACATAATATCACATATCATCAACGTAAGTAAATATGTGTATCCCAATTGTTGTTGATGTATTGCAACGAAACCGGCAATACACCACATATTACACTTACGGTCGCAGAAAAGAAAGTGTAAAACTATAACAGTTGGAATCCGCAACCTCCTTAGACATCACATGCCTAACAATTATAAACCCCGCATTTTGGTCTCATTATCGAAAAATCTTTTCAATATCAAGTCGGGCAATTCAACGAGATTCCCGACATCCTGATCGAATGCTCGTCGCAAACTTTAGTAGACGGCCGCATCCCTGGATGCCGTCGACGAAGTGCATTAAGGCGGAACACCGCTGCCGCGAGCACCGGAATGGATGCTTTTGGTGACAGGGTTCTCCTACAGTCACTTGGTCGGGGCTATGGGGCGTGGCTATCTATTAAATTTACCCGGCGAGTATCCGCGTACGCTACGTGATTGCGACGGACTTTTGATCGCATCAAAATCCCGTGGCAACCGATCATCTGAGACTGAAGTGCTAGATTTATAACATTCAAATTAGTTATCTCATAACTACTTGTGGATTCCAAATATTGTATCACATTCCAGATAAATAGACAATGTTAAACTTTCCGATCGAATGATCAAACACCAAGGATTTCCCAAATAGCTCAACACTTGAGCGGAGTTTAAAAAAGGTATCCATCACATGCCACAGTACCAATGGTCCAGCTGTAGAAGGGTCAAATCAACGCCTCACATGTGGCAAAGCCGTACTGCCCGAAACCCTATGGTTTAGAGGCGGTTCAGACGGTCACATAACCGAGTTAAGGTTTGTGTTCTTCTAGAGGGTCCACCGCGTTACTTGCATGATTTTCCGGAAGTTTCAAACTCGAGAAAAAAATCCAACTTTTGAAAAATTTTCCGACAGGGGAAAAAATGAGTTATTGATATCCGTTCGAACTTTTTAACACGTTCTAAAATTATCCGGAAAAACATAAACGAAGTTAAATTATCCGATCGAATCAACGAGTTCCCAATACATCCCAGAAAACTCAACACTTGAGTATAATTAAAAATTCCCAGAAACATACAGAAATTCATACAGATGTTACTGTACCAAAAACAAACCCTAATGCTACAGTTTGGCCGCCGAACCGCCGCGCAAGTCAGGGTATTGCTGCGGTTCCGCGGCGCTTTAGTGGTATTGGTAGCTCGTTTTTCATAGTAACTCTGAGATTTTCCTGCTTAATTTTTTGAGTATTTTTAATATGAAAAATGTCAACTTTTGAAAATTTTTCCAGAAACAAGGGATTTACGGGTATCCGGAGTTCGATCGGATTGTAAACTTCGTCTAGACTTCGCCTAAAACTCTAGCTTGGCTCTGATACCACTGTAAGGTTACTAGGCATCTCAGAAGGGTCTACAAGGCATCAACCATGCTCGATTTAAAATTTAGACGTGTCGAACAACCCTAACCAAGATCTTTAAACTAGAGATTAGGCAAAACAAAGCATGTTAAACACTTTAACATCTAAGATTTTGGGATTACAGCCTTTGTAGTCCGGTCCTTCACTTCTAAAGCTCCGTGTTGAGGTCCCTTCGCTGCGATCATCGAGTACCCGGACTCTAAAGAGGCTCCACGAAGAGAAAGATGCAAGCTTGCTTCCGATCTTCGATAACAAAGATGATCTACCTTGAAGTTTCTTTAACACAAGCTTTCACTCACTAATGAAGTGAACACCCTAATCTAAATGGGTAAGATAGATTAGGATGTTGAAGTAGGATTTTAGCTCTCATTTGTTTTCTTAATCTCACTCATTTTCATCACCTCATAAAAAGCTAGAAAGCTTTTTCCATGAAAGAAGAAGGAAGAAGAAGAAGAAGAACCATTCTCTTTTGTGATGAATAATGAATCCATATGAGGTTAGAAATGCAACCATGGGTTAAGTATGATAACTTAACCCATATAAAGAATGAACCATGGTTAAAGGGTTGGGTTAGGTTAACTAAATATCTACAAAAATATCTTTACAAAATATCTTTGCAAAAACAAAACAAAAGCTTCTAGAAGCTTCTAGAAAAATTAACCCAAATCAAACCTTAATCATGTTTAATCTCCACTAACCATGTTGCATTAATAACCCTAACTTGTTACAATATTATATATCACATATACAATATTTATTGTAACAAAATAAATTAATACAATTAACATATATCGCATATATATCAATGTATTACCCGAGTGAGAAAAAGAATCTTTTAGTGAGCTTATATCAGTTAATGTAATTTAATATATCAAATATATAATCATACATTAAATTATCGAATAAACACTTGATCCGACAATCCGGCTATTTCACAAATAACCGAGCAATATAATCTGTATCAGTTCATCGAATCAACACTTGATCCGATGACCCGGCTATATCACATATACCCGGCCGATATCTCATATCGCGAGAATCTAATACGGTATCACATACACGTATTGTTCTCGGTCCCGCACATATCATATAAGTGCTCCTACTTCGTTTTGCCTGAGTCAAGAAATCTCTGTGTAAGACTCTAAAGAATCGTCAATATGCCGGCAGTAGGTGATGATCATATCAAACACCCACAAACTGCAAGCGGTCAGCTAAACGTAACAGCCACCCAGGTATTGAGCGATCAAAAGATCAACAAGCAAGCTTGTACTTTCTCCCTCGAATCCAGTCAGTAACACTCCCGTACAGTCCTGTCTCTTCGTCTGATATGTCGCATATCTCGCCTAGGGGTGGTAAATGTCAGACCCCAGTAGCTTGATAATTCGTGTCGATATGAGGCCCATAACAGTTCGAGAAACTACTGATAACACTTACTAGTAAATCTTAGCAACCCTGGCCAGGGATTTCCAGTTATAGCCAATCGAATACAGCGCAACATCAACTCCCTATACCGGTAGAGACGAAACCTCTCGTATCGCTCATTGCCTCCATGTGATTCGGGACTGTAAGCCACCTTTTCGCACGCCCTCAGGAATGTGGTATGATGGAAATCAAAGCATAGTGGGAATCACACAAGACTCTATGACGATCTCGGGTCTACAGATTAACCTGTACCAGTGTCACCAGAGAACTGCCACATGACATGAGGTATAATACCATCTGGGAGTTCTCGGCGAGTCCGTCCAGTGTACTCAGTCTCCATTGAGCTCCCGTATACCTTCTCTGATGTCAAACACCAATGGATATGAGATCATCCATCGCCCATCATATGGGTTAAGAAGCGCATACGCTAGTCTACTCTGGAGTATCGATGCCCTATCTCGGTACTCCCACGACTAGGAACAGTTATAGGATGTACTCGTCGACTACCGTGCCCCCACTAGTATGATCTCATCATAGTCCCAGTAGTCGAGTACATATCCTAAGGGCTTTATCAACATGTAACATAAGAGACAATCAGAGTACATGTTAAGATAAAGAGTAACCAGATAGCGTACTATCATGTCGAGCAAGAAAGTCCTCCCTATATATGTCCAAGCGTCCACTACAATATACATCGTATGTACAGTAATGGCCTCTAGGGCACACATATAACTAACAGGAACAACAGGTTTTGAGCCAAAATTTTTGGCGGGAACAAAAGCTTCACCAATTACGGAGGTCCCGATGAGATCAACATAGGTGATGGTTCAGATTTAAAAATTTCTCACATCGGTAAAACAACATTGTAGTCTCCCTAAAAACTCTTTCTTTTAGATAATGTTCTATGTACACCATCTATTACTCAAAACTTAATTTTTGTTGCCAAATTTTGCAAATCAAACACAGTCTTGCTTGAGTTTTTTCCTTTCATTTTTTGGTGAAGGATCTTCGCACCGGGGCGGGGGGAGGGGGCGGGCGGGGCGGGGGGGGGGAGTCTCTTCTTCATGGGATTAGCCAAATTGATGTCTACTATCTCCCGCGCTTCATCTAACCTCAAATTCACGCCACCTCCAAATTAGAAATAAGTGAGTGACACTGTCATCTTGTTCATCCCTCCAATCTAATTCTTTAGTCAGTCATTAGGAGAAATAAATTATTGTCTAATGTCTCAATAATTAATAATTTTCAATGCAACTCTTGTAATTGCAATAAAAATTATAAACTTCTTTTTTTCTGAAAATTCATTTCGTACTTCTAAACCTTTGCGATTAATCTACATTGATGTTTGGGGACCCACTGAATTGTCGTATGATTGTTTTTGTTATTACGTAATTTTTGTTGATCATTACATAAAATATGTCTGGCTGTACCTTATGAAATGTAAATCTGATGTTGCCATCATCTTCCCCTAATTTAAAAAACTTGTCGAAACATTTTTTCAATTACCGTTCATATTAATATACTCTGATAATGGCAATGAATACACATTTCTTGCCTCCATTCTCACCTCTTATGGTGTCTCTCATCTTACCACTCCTCCACACACTTCGTAACGCAATGGCACATCAAAACGTCGCCATCGTCATGTTGTTGAAACCGGTCTTATACTTTTACATACGGCCTATCTTCCTACTAAGTATTGAAGTCATGCTTTTCAAACAGCTGTTTATCTCATAAACTGTCTTCCTACACCGGCTTCTTAATTTCCATTCCTCATTTGAAAAAAAAAATCTTTCAACGCCTACCTAACCATACACGTCTCAAAATCTTTGGGTGTCTTTGCTATCCCTAATTAAAGCCATACACCTCTTTTAAATTTCAATATAGATCCACTTCTGTATTTTTCTAGGTTATTCAACATCTCAATATGTGTATAAATATCTAGATCCCGTCACTCTAAAATTTACATTTCTCGTAATGTTAAATTCGTCGAAACCAATTTTCCCATGCAGGTATCCAGTAGACATCAAGAGGCTCTTCCGCAAGTTTTGAGCTCCCCTAGCGCAGCATCGCAACCAATCATGTCCACCCAACCTACCAAACTTCACATCCTCCCTACATTAACTACCCTAACTCCTCCCCCTCCGAACCCCAATCATTAACATCTCATACCCTAGACCTCTCCCCTACCATCGACTCTTCACAATCCTCACCCTCCAGTCTCGATACCACCACCAGCCTTCCCGACCTTACCTCCTCAACTTCCTTCACATTTACTCTCTCCATAACTCTCCCCTGCTCCTGTAAGTCGATGTACAACACCCCAATACTTGTGGGGAGGCGGAAATTTTAAAAACGAACTTGTTTAAAGTATAAACATCGACTAACCGCTTGAATCGAAGCTAAACAATAACTAACAACAAACATAGAAGTTCTATACTACTATGTTTAGGGATTATACCTAACGAATCGTGTCCTTCGTCTTTGCGAATTCCACCTCCTCCTCGGCCTTCTCGAAGTAGCAGACGATCCACCCGAGAGCTTTACTCCAAGCTTAGCCTCTAAACTTGAGGCAACTAAACTTCTTTAAGTGCTAATCAAAGAAGCTAGGTGAAATAGAGTGAGGGTTATGATTTAATTAGTCTAACTAATCCTTGTACTCAACACATGAGAGGGAAGGATTAGGGTTTGAAGAGGGAGAGCTTGAGGAGAGAGAATGTGAGAATAATAATGAAGTGAGAATAATGAGTTATGATAATATATATCAAGCATTTCTTTTTATCAAGAAAAGAAAATAAATCATTTAACAACCATGCTTGATAAATATCTTGTGATGATTCATCTCCATGAGTCATTAAGCATTTATGATGCATTAATGACATGGATGAATCATCCATATGACTCACTAATCTCATTCATTGTATATGCCACCTTAACCTCCTTAGTCACCATCTTCTAGAAGCTTCTCGCGCAATTACGAGAACGCCCCTCCTATCCATGAAAACACGGAAAAACTTTAGATAGTATAAATCCAATAACCGGATACTAGTAACTGGCTTAAACCAAAGCCGACTAGTAAAAACTTTCCGAAAGTCGTACGTGCGTAAACACACGTATGCGTCCGAACCCTTGTCGTAAAACCATACGACCTCTATATCGTTTCGCCAGGAGTAGGGAAACTCTCTGCGTGGGACTCTAGAGACTCGACTACTACACTGGCAGTGGGTTTAACCACAGACCGCAAGCGGCACTAGCTGTACGTAACGGTCCCCAGGTAGATGTCGATAAGAAGGCCGATGAGGAAACCCATCCAAACTCCTACTGAGTCTGATGTGACAATCTCCGTACAGTCCGGTCTGTTCGTCTAAGACTATCGCATATCGGGCCTAGGGAGGCGGCAAGCGTCAGTCCTCTAATAGCGGTATAAGTCGTGTCAGAGCGAAGCCCATTACACCCTGAGAAACTACTGGAACCTACCAGCAAATCTCGCTTGCCCTGGCCAGGGACTTTGCGTAATGGCTTTTTGACACAGCGCGATATCAACCCCCAATACCGGGAGAGACGAATCCTGTCTAACCGCCACTACCTCCAAATGCTCGGGACTGCACCCAACTGCTACCTGTTTGCACGACTCCTTTGAGCCGTGGTAGGGTAGCAATCTAAGAACAGTGGGACACACTCAAGGCGAAGTAGCAGTGTCAAGTCTGCGGACTATGTGTACTCATGTCACCTGGGAACTGTTCACCGACGACTGGTATAAAACCAACCAACAGTTCCCTGTGAGTCCTGTCCGGTGTACCCGTAACCTAACGAGCACCTGCATACTATCTCCAGTACGACGTACCGACGGCTGTGGGACAGACCATCTCCCCAACTGGGATGAGAAGCGTACACACTAGTCTACTCCGGAGTATCGATGCCCTGTCTCGATAATCCAACGACTAGGGACCTGAATAAGGATGTGCTTGTAGACTACCCAGCCCCCACTAGTGTGACTGCCATCACAACGCTGGTAGCCAAGCAAGATCCTAAGAGCTCTATCAATACGTATACTCACATATTAAGATAGAAAAACCAAGTAGCATACTACCATGTTTAGCAAGACTGTTATATACATGTGAATATCCCAAGCTTCCATTAAGTAATATACAAACTAGTATGATACAATAATGGCCCCTAGGGCATATACACTAACAATCTCCCACTTGCACTAGGGCCATGTACTGGCATATCGAAGACCGATGATCTCGAGTAGCCTCTCGAACTGAATCTGAGGTAGGGCCTTCGTGAATGGATCAGCAATGTTCTTTTCAGAAGCAACTCTCCGAACCTCGATCTCCTGACGATCAATGATCTCCCTGATAAGGTGATACCGCCTTAAGATGTGTCTGGACTTTTGATGGGACCTTGGTTCCTTTGCTAAAGCTATAGCTTCGTTGCTGTCACAATACAGAGGTATTGAATCAACTATGGTAGGAACCACCTGAAGTTCTGTTAGGAACTTCTTCATCCAGACTGCTTCTTTTGTGGTATCGCAAGCAGCTATATACTCCGCTTCCATTGTCGAGTCAGCAACGGTGTCCTGCTTGGAGCTCTTCCAGCACACCGCCCCTCCATTGAGGGTAAAGACATAACCCAACATGGACTTGGAATCGTCCTTATCACTCTGGAAACCGGAATCAGCAAAGGCCTCCAACCTGAGGTCTTTTCCGCCGTAAACCAAGAACATCTCCTTAGTCCTTCTCAGGTACTTGAGAATGTTCTTTACTGCTATCCAGTGCTTCTCCCCTGTGTCTGACTGATACCGGCTTACCACGTTCAGTGCGTAAGCTACATCTGGTCTGGTACACAACATCGCATACATTATAGAGCCTACCGCAGAAGCGTAGGGTATAATAGACATACGTTCCCTTTCCAAATCAGTCTTGGGAGATATCTCTTTGGAGAGGGTGATTCTGTGACAAGCCGGTAGATTACCGCGCTTAGAATCTTCCATACTGAATCTTTTCAGTACAGTGTCGATATACCTGGACTGCGAAAGTCCCAACATCCTCTTGGATCTATCACGATAGATCCAGATCCCCAGAATGTAAGAGGCATCACCCAGGTCTTTCATGGAGAACCTGTGTGACAAGAATCCTTTGACAGATTGTAGCATAGGAATGTCATTTCCTATCAATAGAATGTCATCCATGTATAAGACGAGGAATACGACACTTCCGGCTACAACTTTACTATATATGCACGGTTCATCTGGATTTTTGATAGAGTCATATTCTTTGACTGTCTCATCAAAACAGATGTTCCAACTCCACGATACCTGCTTTAGTCCATAAATGGACTTGAGCAGCTTGCATACTTTCCCGCTGCTCCCACTCTGATTGAAACTCTCTGGCTGATCCATATAGACGCACTCTTCTAAATTTCCATTCAGAAAAGCCGTCTTTACATCCATCTGCCAGATTTCATAATCATGGAAGGCAGCAATAGCAAGAAGGACCCGAATGGATTTGAGCATAGCCACTAGAGAAAAAGTTTCGTCATAGTCTAAACCAGGTCTTTGACGAAAACCCTTTGCAACAAGTCTAGCCTTATAGGTTTTCACCTGTCCATCTACACCAATCTTTTTCTTGAAGATCCATTTGCATCCTATGGGTTTTACCCCATCTGGAGCAAAGTCCAAAGTCCATACTTTGTTGGTGTACATAGACTCCATTTCGGTCCGCATTGCATCTAGCCATCGTACCGAGTCGCCGCTCTGGATGGCCTGCTGGAAGTCAGTAGGTTCATCATCATCTATGATGCAATCCTCTCTATTCCCATCTATGAGAAAACCGTAGTATCTCTCAGGCGGATGAGATGGCCTACTACTCCTGCGGAGGGGTGCGGGAATGTCCTGTTCTTCTTGAACTGCCGGTTCTACCAAACTTTCAGTAGCAGCTTGTGGTTCTGGAATTTCTTCCAGTTCTATTTCGCTCCCACTTATTTCCTTTTCTAAAAACTGATGTTCTAGAAAATGGGCATTACGAGAAACAAAAACCTTTTGTTCCTCTGCGTAATAGAAATAATATCCCTTGGAGTTCTTTGGATATCCCACAAACTTACATTTTACTGATCGTGTCTCGAGCTTGTCCACATGCTGCTTTTTAACAAAAGCTGGACATCCCCAAATCTTCATATGCTGAAGATGGGGTTTCTTCCCAGTCCACATCTGATATGGAGTGGTAGGCACAGTCTTGGTAGGAGCCCTGTTCAGAAGATATGCTGCTGATTCTAGCGCATAACCCTAAAAAGATCGTGGTAACTCAGCATTACTCATCATGGATCGTACCATATCCAATAGGGTTCGATTCCGTCTCTCCGATACACCGTTATGCTGTGGAGTGTATGGAGGAGTAAGCTGAGAGAGAATTCCTTTCTCTTTTGGTAACCTAGGAACTCGGCACTTAAGTATTCACCACCTCGATCAGATCTAAGTGTCTTGATACTTTTGCCGGTTTGGTTTTCTACTTCATTCTTATACTCTTGGAATTTCTCAAAAGCCTCGGATTTATGTTTCATCAGATAAATGAATCCGTATCTTGAGTAATCATCCGTGAAAGTAATGAAATAGGAAAAACCACCTCTTGCATGTGTAGACATTGGACCACATACATCGCTGTGTATGAGTCCTAAGAGCTCGCTCGCTCTTACTCCTTGTCCAGTGAATGGAGTCTTTGTCATCTTTCCTTTGAGACAAGATTGACAAGTGTCATAAGTTTGATATTCGAACGAGTCCAAATATCCTTCTCTATGCAACTTAGTCAACCTTCTCTCATTGATGTGACCCAGTCTACAATGCCATAAGAAAGCTTTATTTAAATCTGGAAACTTTCTTTTTAGTGTGTTCTGGATATTGAAAATTTGGAGTTGGTTTAAAACATATATACTGTTATTTAGTGTACCGGACCCAATCAAACCATGATTAAGGTGGATGTTAACAACATCTCTTACAAACGTGAAATCATAACCTTTATTTAATAACAAGGAAACTGATATGATATTACACGTTAAGCTTGGTACAAAAAAAACAGTTATGTAAAACCAAAATGTGTCCACTTGTCAATCCTAGGTGATAATCCCCGACGGACGCAGCTCCCACGCTAGCTCCGTTAGCAACCTTTAGGGTCATATCACCTTCCTTCAGCACTCTACAGTTTCTCAGTGCCTGCAATGAATTGCAAATATGAGATCCTGATCCGGTATCCAATACCCAGGAAGTAGAGTTGATCGACAGACAATTCTCAATTACAAACACACCTGAAGTCGAAGCCACAGCTTGCTTCGGTTCCTGGTTCTTGGCGATCCACGCCTTGCAATCCTTCTTCCAGTGCCCTTTCCTATGACAATGGAAGCACTCATCCTGAGCCACTACTGGTACCGGCTTTTTCTTTCCCTTCCCTCCCACCTTACTTACACCTCCTCTAGGTCTGGGGGCGGCCTTCTTCTTCCTTCCTTTGGCCCTAGCCTTGGACCCGGAAGAAGATGCACCGCTAACAAACATAGCGGGTGTTTCCCTTGCTTTTTGCAAGGTGCCCTCTGCACTCCTTAACATGTTCAGGAGTTCTGGAAGTTCAACTTCTTTTCTTTGAATGTTGAAGTTCAGGATAAACTGGGCGTAGGTGGAAGGAAGGGACTGGAGAATAAGGTCTGTATAGAGCTCATTATCCAAAGTCGTCCCAAGGTCTGCGAGCTCTTCTATATAGCCGATTATCTTTAGGACATGTTCTCCTACCGATGACCCGACAGCCAACCTCGCTCGAAACAAGTTCTTTGAGGTCTCGTATCTTGCTATACGAGATTGCTCTCCATAAAGTTCCTTTATATGGAGATATATGGCGTCAAGTTCCATATCCTCGTGCCTCCTCTGATGTTCATGGTTCATCGAGGCAAGTACGATGCACTTGGCTTTCGCGCAATCTAAATCCCAGGTTTTGCGGATTTCCTTATCCGCATTACTGGATTTGGGACCAGGGACAGCAGGTGCCGTAGCGGTGAGGACGTACCCTAATTTGTTATAGGTTAAAACCATTTTGACATTCCGCAGCCAATCTTTATAGTTTGGCCATGTTAGTATATTTTTCTCTAAAAGTAACTTAAGTCCAGTCATATTCAGGGTCGCTGCAATTAGGAGAGAGAGAAGAAAACTCTTTAGCATGATGCTCTTGCAAGTTTAGAGTGGTTTTTAGTTTATCTAAACTGGATGGCTCCCACTGTTTTTCGAATCCCTCCTCAAACCAAAAAGGAAGAATTAGCCAGGACTATTTTCACCGTATAATACTTGCTTAACCGTTCAGCCAGGTTAGTGTCGATACTTCGAGGGAGGTTTTCCAACGCTTTCGCGAAGTTCCTTAATTAAAGAACCTCTTTTCTCTGGGAGCGTAACCCCGCTGACACTTTTCTTGACACCTACTTGGTTTATAGCATTGATCGTTAAGTGACGAATATCCTGATAAGTAGCATATACTCACAGTAGGATCGGGACCCAAATATCATCGTATGATAATGTTGAAGGAATGCTACCAACATTCATCAAACTCCAAATGGTATGCATCTCTTTGCAAATTTCAGTTTCTTTAGAAATTCCCGATATATATTTTTTCCCCATGCTCTTATGACCTTGGCGTTGGTCAAAATATCATAAGTCACATGTCAAGTTCTACCCATCATTATCTTGTTAATTTGAACCCATCCGTATATATCCTTGACGTTGGCCAAAATGATTATACGACTGTCCCAAACTAACTCATCTATCTATGCAACAAATGAATATCCAGCAGCTACCAAACACTATGCCTTGGCGTTGGTCAAAATACATAGCTTGAATACTACTGAATACCCAGATGAAATGACGGAGGGCTACGAATGGTTTTGGCGAAACCGTGAACGTAGTGAACTTGATATAACCGAAGGAACCTGATAGCTTTTAAAAGGAGTGGTTAAAGCTCCGCATTTAAAAATATCTGTTTTTAAAATTAACCGAGTGGTTTCTTTTAAATTGTTCCAACGATTAAAACTTTGGTTTATTTTCTTTGCATTATAGATAATGCGTCCCATCATTAACCTATCATTGCAGAGAACAACGAAAATATGACGTCCTCTTATGCCATCCGCATTCGCCACTGGGTCCCGTCATCACCCGTTAGGTTACTTAACTAACGACAGAGCGGGGACTGGGCTAGCACGGGTGTAAAACATAAGTGACGTCTAAAATAGCTATCATATATATAGATATTTTACATTCGTCTGACGCAATGATATTCATTCCAGATCACAGATGAACTTAATTGGATTTGCAAGCAATCCGTGTTTGTTTTGAGCCTGCAACAAAAGACGGATTACACAGTTGTGATGAATAACCATTACCCTACCCAAGACCCCTACGGGTGCGGCAAACTACCCGCCCCGCAGCTTGTGCACCCCACCTTGGGTCTGTCCTAAGAGCAAAAAACAGTAAAATGAAATAATACAACGGTGGCTACAACCGCAACCTGGATGTGCCCGCACAATAATATTACAAAAAATTACATTTACATCGGATGAATTAAATAAAAACCCATCACATAACCCCGGCTATACATCACAACAGTCCAATACAGTTCATATACACAAACAGATAAAATTTATTACAGAAATGTGCAACCCCCTGCTAACCGACATACTAGCAGTTAGGGGAGGTTTACGAACACATTATACAAACACAGATATAATCCAACAAGCAAATACCGTATAATTTCGATCGATTAAACACATTTAATTTTGCTCCAACACTATTCTGTAAATATGAAACCTGAGCAAAAATTAAAAACTTCCAGAAAACTCCAAATATCACATAGAACCAACACAGGAAATTTGGGATGATGAATCGGCAACTCGGCGGCGGAATCGCGGCGGATCGGTAGGATCCGCGGCGCTTTAGCCGATTCATGATCCCAATTTTCTTGGGTGTTCTTCTACTATCATTTAATGCTTTCTGAAGGTCCCTGAAAAATTTTTGGACCTCATTTAAAAAACGACAGAAACCATGATATCGGGGTTTTCCGGTTTTGGTTTTTTCCGTTCGAAATTCATACAATTTTGCAAGTGAGTTAATTATTATTTAGCGAGGCTCTGATACCACTGTAAGTCGATTTACAACACCCCAATACTTGTGGGGAGGCGGAAATTTTAAAAACGAACTTGTTTAAAGTATAAACATCGACTAACTGCTTGAATCGAAGCTAAACAATAACTAACAACAAATATAGAAGTTCTATACTACTATGTTTAGGGATTATACCTAACGAATCGTGTCCTTCGTCTTTGCGAACTCCACCTCCTCCTCGGCCTTCTCGAAGTAGTAGACGATCCACCCGAGAGCTTTACTCCAAGCTTAGCCTCTAAACTTGAGGCAACTAAACTTCTTTAAGTGCTAATCAAAGAAGCTAGGTGAAATACAGTGAGGGTTATGGTTTAATTAGTCTAACTAATCCTTATACTCAACACATGAGAGGGGAGGATTAGGGTTTGAAGAGGGAGAGCTTGAGGAGAGAGAATGTGAGAATAATAATGAAGTGAGAATAATGAGTTATGATAATATATATCAAGCATTTCTTTTTATCAAGAAAAGAAAATAAATCATTTAACAACCATGCTTGATAAATATCTTGTGATGATTCATCTCTCTGAGTCATTAAGCATTTATGATGCATTAATGACATGGATGAATCATCCATATGACTCACTAATCTCATTCATTGTATATGCCACCTTAACCTCCTTAGTCACCATCTTCTAGAAGCTTCTCGCGCAATTACGAGAATGCCCCTCCTATCCATGAAAACACGGAAAAACTTTAGACTGTATAAATTCAATAACCGGATACTAGTAACTGGCTTAAACTAAAGCCGACTAGTAAAAACTGTCCGAAAGTCGTACGTGCGTAAACACACGTATGCGTCCGAACCCTTGTCGTAAAACCATACGACCTCTATATCGTTTCGCCTGGAGTAGGGAAACTCTCTGCGTGGGACTCTAGAGACTCGACTACTACGCTGGCAGTGGGTTTAACCACAGACCGCAAGCGGCACTAGCTGTACGTAACAGTCCCCAGGTATATGTCGATAAGAAGGCCGATGAGGAAACCCATCCGAACTCCTACTGAGTCTGATGTGACAATCTCCGTACAGTCCGGTTTGTTCGTCTAAGACTATCGCATATCGGGCCTAGGGGGCGGCAAGCGTCAGTCCCCTAATAGCAGTATAAGTCGTGTCGGAGCGAAGCCCATTACACCCTGAGAAACTACTGGAACCTACTAGCAAATCTCGCTTGCCCTGGCCAGGGACTTTGCGTAATGGCTCTCTGACACAGCGCAATATCAACCCCCAATACTGGGAGAGACGAATCCTGTCTAACCGCCACTGCCTCCAAATGCTCGGGACTGCACCCAACTGCTACCTGTTTGCACGACTCTTTTGAGCCGTGGTAGGGTAGCAATCTAAGAACAGTGGGACACACTCGAGGCGAAGTAGCAGTGTCAAGTCTGCGGACTATGCTGTACTCATGTCACCTGGGAACTGTTCACTGATGACTGGTATAAAACCAACCAACAGTTCCCTGTGAGTCCTGTCCAGTGTACCCGTAACCTAACGAGCACCTGCATACTATCTCCAGTACGACGTACCGACGGCTGTGGGACAGACCATCTCCCCAACTGGGATGAGAAGCGTACACACTAGTGTACTCCGGAGTATCGATGCCCTGTCTCGATAATCCAACGACTAGGGACCTGAATAAGGATGTGCTTGTAGACTATCCAGCCCCCACTAGTGTGACTGCCATCACAACGCTGGTAGCCAAGCAAGATCCTAAAAGCTCTATCAATACGTATACTCACATATTAAGATAGAAAAACCAAGTAGCATACTACCATGTTTAGCAAGACTGTTATATACATGTGAATATCCCAAGCTTCCATTAAGTAATATACAAACTAATATGATACAATAATGGCCCCTAGGGCATATACACTAACAGCTCCCTCACCCCTAAATCTCCGAACCACCACTGAACGAAAATCGAACCCTAAATACTTCAACTCTTAATATAACAAACATACCACCATTGACCATATACCCCAAACACTTGAACTAACCCATGTATCTCAAGCTATGAAGGATCCCAACTGGTGTGCTGCAATGTCCGAAGAATTTGATGCTCTCATGAAGAATAGAATTGTCACAACCCGAAAATGGTACGTGACCGGCACTTAAATCATATGATGTCATTCTAGCATCACCGCAACCTAAGTAAACCAAAAACCAAGATCTAAACCTTTTAAAGAAATAATTGAGGTGAAGTTTTTGAATGGGAATACAAAACAAAATCAAGTTTAGCTTGAAAGATGTTTTGGTTTAAATGTATAAATAAGTTTCTTTTGGAATATGGTTTGAAAATATTTTCGTCGTTTAAAATTTTGGGCAGCACTTCCTTTGTAAGTTTTGAATAAAACAAGTACAATGATATAATATAAGTAAAAGTGTCCCCAACAGGAGCTAGCTCACACCCCCATGGCGAAGTCATAATCACGCAATTCATATACGATGCTCAAGGCGAAGATCAATACAAGCACAAGTAATTACTACTATATAATATCATCAAGTCGACTCACTACGAATTCGACATCTAAGAGAATAATAACAAGTCTCGACTCTATCTAGTACCACAAATATACAAGTTTGGTTTGATGGAGTGGCACTTAATACAAGCAAATATAACATACAAGAGACGGTTACCTAAACATGTATCCCACCTAGCAAAACACACGATAAACCCTAAAAGAAATGTCGACGGTGCTGCTACGTATCCGTGTGGTCAGTCCAGTAAGAAACTATAGCACAACAGGGTGAGTTTCCAGGTCGTGAGTAGAAATGATCATCACAAGATATGTACATCATATGAATTATATATAAACAAAAGCGCGTCATAAATCGGATTGTGCAAACGGAAATACATCATCAACCAAATCATCATAAAACTGTGACAATTATCGACACGTAAATCTCATGTGTTTCCCTAAGCATTGTCTCTTGGATCAGCCCTCTTTCTTTACATTCTAGGTATGGAACCTCGTCTATATCCACCGTGTCCACCCTTCTCATCTCGAACCCCATCAAAATCCACCGTGTTCGTAAAAACTCATTATATCAAGAGAAAACCGTACTTTTGAAAACACAAGCAGGTTTTATAAATCATATAGCGATTTCTCGAAATCTTTGGAAAACATCTAATCCATCATAATCGTTAATGCATCATTCATTCTGGCAGCGGTTGGCAACAATTGTATACGAATCTATATAGCAATAGGATCCGTATATCGAAATCATAGCAAACAACCATGTGTACTAGCATGGATTTCAGTAAATACAAATAACATGGTAGTTTCTGAGTGTCATGGCAGTACTAACGATATGTAGTGTAGTATGTGCGTCTGTGATTGTGCCACATGGCAATCATTAGGACTTGTGATAGTGTTCTATCAAGTGTATATATAAGCATAGCAATCCTAGCAAGTGTGTACAACATGGAAATCCTAGAAAGTGTGTGCAACATGGAAATTCTAGCAATTATACTAGTAAGTATAGACATTATAACAATTCTAGCAATTATAGCCGATATGGCAATTCTAGCAAATGTGTACATATGAGCATGACTTTTAAAAATTGATACAAAGTTTTATAAATTTCTGGTAGTCGGGGGTGCTATACGTCATCCGACCGAGTTCCCACTTGTAGATATTAATCTACTCACTAAGGTATAGCTTGATCTAGTCAAAGTCAACGATCGCCTTGCCCTTCTTCCTTGCCGTGTCGGAAGTCTCCACGACCGAATCTACAAATCATAACAATAACGCAATGTATAAGGATTTATACCTACATCTATACTAACGAATGAAGTGTACATAGATTAAAACCTATGATTAACGCGTGCTAACTATGTAGAACTACCCCCGAATCATCGTCTAAACTTAAAAAGATCAAATCGAAATTTAGAAATCCGTTTAAAAACTCAAAATTTACTACCCAATAAAATGAGCTATAGACATCTACACCTATACGAGGTAGACGTATGAAGAACAATCTAAATTCACCCGAGACTTTCATACAGACGTCTGGAGTATACCTAGACGTCTGGAGTATACCCAGACGTCTGAGGAACAAACCCACAGACGTCTGGTGCTTTGGCCATCAGACGTCTGCACAACTACGAAATTCAAACCAGAAACTTGACGACAGATATCTGAAGCTCTGATGCCCAGACGTTTGCAGAAGAAATCTGCTGGTGCTAATTTTGAAAAACTTGAAACTTCCACAAACTTTAAAAATCAATTCTTTTACACCAAAATACCTTCTGCTTGCCAAAATTGGGTGTATTCACCAAGCAAACCATACTAATTTCCACCGCTACAAGTGGATCACTTCAAACTCAATTTTGGAAGATTTATACCAACAAAAATGTAAACTTTTGCTTGAAAAACCTAGTTAACATGGCAAGACTTGTGAAAACTTAAACAAAGTGGGATTTGTACCTATTTAGGTGAGGATTAAAGGGTATCCAAGCTCTAGAGATGTCCACTTGAAGCTTTTTAGAGGTTGCGAAGGCTTCTCTTGAAATCTTGAAGGATCTAGTAGGATAACTTGGCAAGATCCATGGATTTTTAGTGGAGGAGCGAGGGTTTTGGCTGAGGACTTGGGTGTTTGGGATGAGAGATATTTTAGAGGTGGAGGAATAATATGAGAGGATGAGAGAAATAATTGAGATGAGGGTAATAAGGAGAGAGGGTGTGGGTATATGACACGAGCTCTCTCCTTTTCTTTTCTGTCTCGCTCTCCAGTAATACAACTAACCCCTGTAAAGAAAAACCCAACCATGGTAAAATCCTAACATTTTTGTGAAAATGTTAAAACTAGGTTTTTGTTTGCCATGCTAAATTAAATCTTAATTTGGATAATTAAAGTATTGGTTTGTTATAGCAAATTATATTGATATCTATATAGGGTATCTTATGGAAACCAAATACGACTTATTATATATATAATTAATTAAATTCTAAAATAACATTATAATTTTAGAAATGTTACAGGAACATAAGATCTTGTCCACAAATCAAATCAGAATCTTTTAGGTTGCAAATGGGTCTTCCGAATTAAACGTAACCTCGATGGAACCATTGCCCAATACAAAGCTCGCCTTGTGGCCAAAGGCTTCCACCAATGGACTGGCCTGGACTATTTTGCCACCATCAGGCCCGTTATTAAGACGACAACCCTTCGTGTAGTCCTATGCCTCGCACTCTTCCATGGATGGCCTCTTTATCAACTTGATATTAACAATATTTTTCTCAACGGTACTTTCCATGAAGATGTGTATATGGCTCAACCATCCGGCTCCCTCCACTCCTCCCTACCCAACCATGTCTGTAAACTGCGCAAAACTCTATATGGTCTCAAGCAAGCGCCCGGGGCATGGTATCAAGAACTCAAAGGTTATCTCCTTAAAACCGGCTTTACAAACTCCGTGGCTGACATGTCTTTCTTCGTCTACTCCAAGGTGTTGGATATAGGTGCCATCAAGGCAATAATTGTAATTGAATGAGGACCTATACGAGAGAAAAATCTTACTCGAGATGATTGTATGCTATCTACTTTATCTTTATCATTCATGTGAATACGTTTTACTCGTTATCACGTATCACTAATACAAAATGATAAAACTCGTAGGATGTTCGCTTGATTACCAGGATTATGATAGGGCTCATACTAGTAGGGCCTAGATAGTCTATAAGCACATCCTTAAAAGTCCCTAGTTGAGTGAGTATCGAGACTGGGTATCGATACTCCAGACTAGACTAGTATACGTTTCTTGACTCCGACCGGGGCGATGGTTGATCCCATAACCATTGGTGTTTGAAACCAAAGATTGTATACAGGTGCTTATTAGATGAATGAGTTTCACTGGGTGGACTTAATTAAGAACTCTTAGATGGTATTGTACCTATCATCAGATAGCAGTTCTCTTGTGACATGAGTATAGGATAGTCTATAGACCTAAGATCGTTATAGTGTATTGTGTGTGTTACCACTTTACTTTGATTACTACCCTACCACAACTTTAAAGAGTCGTGCAAACAGGTTTTAGTTGGGTACAGTCCCGAAGCACATGGAGGCAGTGAGCAATCGAAAGGATTTCGTCTCTCCCGGTATAGGGAGTCAAGGTCATGCTGTACCGGATCAATTATAACCATAAGTTCTTGGCCAAGACAGTTGAGATTTACTGATAAGTGTTATCATTAGTTTCTCGGGTGGTTATGAGTTCTGTTGGGTTATGGCAGCGCCGCGGCCATCAAACCGATGCCCGGATCTACCCTAAACCCTATACTAGCAAGCAATATAAAGAGTTGGGAATGGTTATACTGAGTTGATCCGTGTCCTTAGGTCTTCAACCTTCATCCTAAGCTCCTAGTGGTTGCATATCGAGTTTGGTTGCCGGTCTTCCTTCATCTACGATGATCCACCTGAGGAAAACGGCGCAAGCTTCAGCCTCGCCAAGCGAGGCAACTGACGCTCCAAGGTTGCTAGCAATGGAGAGTGGAGGTGTAGGAATGTGTCACTATAATTTTTCTCCCATCACAAATGCTCCATGAGCAACCATAGAAGATCAAGAGGAGGTGAGGAAACATGTGGCATGAGCAACTAAAGAAATGTGCTAAGTCTCCAAGTGAGAATGAAAATGAATAAAGCAAGTGAGGAAAAACAAGTGGGCAAGGCAAATGGAGAATTATGGCAGCCCCCTTTCTTTTTCCAATCATCCAACAAAAAATATCTCTTCCATTTTCCAAATAAACAAATGCATGCCATACCTCTCTACATGCTCAAGCCCATGCTCATACCAACTCACCCCTCCACCTCATTTCCAAAATGATTTTCTAAAAACAAAATCAATAATGAGGCGGTTATCTACTAGAAGCTATTCCGTATAAATACAGAATATTTCCCGGTACACGTATCGAAATACATATACGCGTATTCGTACAAAAATACGAATAGCCAAGAGAGAAAATGAACAGTGAACAATAATACTAGAATACATATATATAAATACATACATATATATAAATACATACATACATACATACATACATACATATATATATATATATATATATATATAAATTATTAAATCAAAACCCGATTTAATAATCCGGCTTAATCCTAAGCCGCTAGTATTATCAAATGTCCGATTAAAGTCTATGCAGCATGTACACATATTTAATTGGACACCTGTATGTACCAACATACATCATCTACACCATATCACTTGAACCGTGAAAACCCTCTGTATGGGACTTTAAAGACTCGTCAATATGCTGGCAGTGGGTTTAACCACAAGCACGTCAGTGGCATTAGCTGTACGTAACGACTATCCAGGTATTGAGCGAAAGGAAGGCCGGCGAGAAAACTCATCCAAACTCCTACTGAGCCTGATAGTGACAATATCCATACAGTCTGGTCTGTTCGTCAAAAAGTATCGCATATCGAGTCTAGGGGGTGGATAAAGTCAGACCCCTAAAAACGCAACATTGAGTATCGGCATGAAACCTATCACCACCTGAGAAACTATCGATCCTGGATCGGTAATTCTCTTCTGCTCCGACCAAGGATTTCTGGTGATGGCCACCCAGGCACAACGCGACATCAACCCCAATACCAAAATAGACGAATCCCCGACGATCCGCTCACTGCCTCCATGTGGCTCGGGACTATACCCAACTAAAACCTGTTTGCATGGCTCATTTGAGCCGTGGTAGGGTAGTAATCAAAGCACAGTAGGAACTCACACGAGACAAATGACGATCTCAGGTCGACAGACTAACCTGTACACATGTCACCTAGGAACTGCTATCTGACAATAGGTATAATACCAACTAGCAGGTTCTAGGCGAGTCCGTCCAGTGTACTCATAACCCAATGAGCACCTGTATACTATCTTAGTTGAACAAACTAACACTAATGGCTTATGAGACCTATCCGCTGCCCCTCGTCGGGGTCTTGATCAGTATACACTAGTCTACACTGGAGTATCGATGCCCAGTCTCGAAACTCTTACGACTAGGGACATTTAAGGATTTGCTTATAGACCCCCAGCTCCCATATATATGATCGTCATCATAATGCTGATAGTCAAGCAAGAATCCTATGGGCTCTATCAACATGTAATAGTGATCTGTAATACCATCTGAAGAATGCACATGATGATAAAGACAAACAAGATAGTATACTATCTTCTCGAGTAAGACTGTTCTACCGGTATAGGTCCTCTCTCAATCATGACAATCGCGTGCCTGCGATTCAATAATTGACTTGAGGGCACTATAGCCAACAATCTCCCACTTGCACTTAAGGCTAATTATTGCGGTGTTGCATACTCACAGCCCGTGTGATACCGAATGCCCAACTCCTCTACTAATCAGTCTCGCAAAGCCCATTTCCGAAACTATTGCGTTCGAGAAATAGCCTCACTGAGTGGATCCACTCCAATGTTTCTTTCTGTATCTCTCTATATCTCAACTTCGCAGAGAAAAACTATCTCCCGAAATGAGCAATACCTGTCTTAGAATATGTCTGGATATCTGATGGGACCCAGTTCACAAATGAACTCCAAATCCAGTAAACTTCTTAGATTGTATCGTCCACTGAACTTAATCTATATACTACGCCATGCCTTCCTCAGTATCCGCTTGGACTACCTGTCCAATATACTGTCCCTCAAAAGAGGGAAAAATAAAACTCTGACAGTCACTCTGTCATCCAAGTCACCTTGGAAACCTGAAATGATAACTGTCTCCTGAAGGAGGCTGCCATTACCATATCCCAAGAACATCCACTTATGTTCATAACTGCTTCCCAATATTTCTCCAGGATTGGATTAATATATGTTTATTACAGTTAGTGCAAAAACAATATCTGGTATGGTACTTGATATCTCATGATTGAATCAATTGCCTAAGCAAGTGATATGTCAATCATGCAAATCCCTCTCCGCTTTAGTCTGTAAGACATCTTTAGAGAGGGTGAATCCATCACCTGCAGGTACACCACCATGCTAGGAGTCGTCCATTCTAAAACACCTTTAGAATAGTGTCAAAGTACCCAAATTATGAAACTTCCCAAATCTAGATCTAAAACCATAGATCCAGTAACCAGAATGCCTGATATTATATCCATATCCTATTTGGAAAAACAACTGTGTGACAACCACAGTGTAACCGATCGTAGTATAGGAATTCACTTCCTATAAAGTGCATGTCATCTAAATACCAGGACATCACACCTTACTACCTTCTTACCAGATCCATCTGTTGTTCTGATGACGTCAAACTCTATGACTGTCACATCAAAAAATAGATGATCTATTTCCGCTATAACTTCTTTAGTCTACGAATAGACATAAGCTACCTGCCCTCTATGCTTCCGCTACTCCCACTGACTACAACAACCCTCTGGCAGAGTCATGTACACGTGCACTTCTAAAGCTAGTTTAGAATGACGCTATACTCATCCTCCTGCCGGGTCTTATAGTCTAGAATAGCAGCAATGGCAAGTCTGGGTAAACAAGAACCTCCCTGTCACCGTCTTTCAGGAGACCGAAGTACCTCTCGGGTGTCTGAGGTTACCCACCAAATCTGCGGAGTGGCTAATGGAATGTCGAATCTAATTGAATCTGTAGGTTCTGTTAAATTTTTAGTAATCGTTTGTTGTTCTGGAATAACTTCCAGTTCTACTATACTCGCACTAATGTTTTATGAAAAGAATCCATTTTATTAAAATTGGTGGCAAATTAAGAACAATATAACTATTAATCTTCCTGATGGTAGAAAGTTAACCCTCATCAAAGCCCGGGATAACCCATAAATTGTCATTACTGAAACGTGCCTTGAGTTTATCCAGAGTCTGGTTTTAAGCATAAGCCGGACAACTCCATATACCCTAATATCGTTAAGATATGAACCATTCTATATACAATATAGAAAACAGAGGCACTAATTTAATTGGAACCAGATTCAAATCATGCAGGTGTCTCCAGTGCGCGTCAACCAAATGGAAATAGGCCAATCAACATTACTCATCTAGGAGCGCATCTATATATGAGTAACCTGAAAAAGAAGTAAGTTCTCAAAACCATTACTATCAACGGAATACCAAACACAAGTATCTACATCTTCGACTATCTCAAAGAATCCTGATACTTCCAACAAATGGTTCTCTTCTTTATTCTTATACCTATAACTTCTCAAAATCTGGACCTTGTATTTCAACGGAATGCTTTTCTAGAATAGGAGAAGTCATGAGTAAACAGAATATAGTACGAGAACCAACCCCATTGTCTTAATGGACACCGAACAACATACAATAGTTTGTACAAGTCCCCTGAGTTCGATAACTCAAACCCTGTGCATGGTAGGTTGAAAACTATACTATGGTTAAGAAGAATTGCACCGCTGTTGAATGCACCTTACCTAACCATCAACTGATATAGGTAAATTTCACAGACATAATTTCAAAAAGTTATACCTCACTTTATGAAATAAACATACAGATATATTAGTTTGAAACTGGTACATAACTACAAATATTCAAAACCAAAAATTTGCCATCCGACAAAACCCAGGTGATTTCCTTAAATATCTCCAATTACAACGAATTCCGATATAATGAGGATCTAATCATCCAATTCCCAGTATCTTACTCCCACTCACTATCTGTAACACTATACAGATGTGAGAAACTGATATGGTAAATACATACCCTGGAGTTAGATTCCAATTGGGAAAACAGTTTTCAATTAACATCGCATAGTCGGACTGAAACATGAAAAATGTTTCGAAGGGGCTAACCTGGTATTCCTAGTAACGCCTCTTCCACTATCCCGATTCATGACAGTAACCATATACTTACCTGCCCTCACTTCAATCCCTTTATTATGTCTTTACTTATTACCTTCTGTACACCTTCTTTAGGTTAATTGGTTTTCTTCCTTCGCTACCCTTTGGCACCCGCCTAAGGTTTGGAAGAAGACTATCCAATAAGCGTAATAGGTGTACACTCCTTATGCCAGGAGCCCTCGCAACCTGAGAGAAGGTAATGGGAAAAGACATCTGAATAATCCTATTCTTTTTCTCCTGAACTGGAAACCATCCTCGAATCTGGAACGAATTCCTTCGAGTTCGTATGTAACTATACGATGGCATGTCCAAGCATTATGGACGTTCGCAGTGATACGAAGTGTTCTGGAGAAATCCAAAGTGGATGTGGGAGTGGCAGGGGTATACACGATTTTGTCGTGAATGATAGTAGTCGCAATATCCTTTTGCCGTTATTCTAATCCCTTTATATGTCTTTGCTTATTACCTTCTATACACCACATTTAGGCTAATTGGTTTTCTTCTTTCCCCACCTTTCGGCACCTGCCTTTGGTCTGGAGGAAGACTATCCAATAAACTCAATAGGTGTACCCTCTCCTAATCCTAAGTGCCCTCACAACCCGAGAGAAGGTAAAGAGAAAATACAACCAAATACTCCTATTCAATCTCTCCAGAACCATAATCTATCCTCGAATCTGGAACAAGTTCCTTCAAGTTCGTATGTAACTATACGATGGATTTATCCAATAGGAGTGGATGTTCGTAGTGATACGGGGTGTTATGGAGAAACGCAAAGGTGATATAGATGTGGCAATGATATATGCGACACCGTGACATTCCAAAAATCCAAAATGTTTTAAGAAGGTTCGGTTAACTTGGTTCATGAGTTTTAGAAAAGGGTCAGGCCATGGTCGCTGCCAGAGAGAGAGAGAGAGAAAAGAAACACTCAGCGTGCACTCTAACCTAGATCAGAATGGTTAATCACTTTATCTAATCAAGATGGCTCCCACTGTTTCCTCGAATTCTCCTCCAAACCTAAAAAGGAGAATTAGTCAGGATCATCTAAAATCACCCGAGGAGTAATCCTACTCATCAGTGAGAATCGGGATCCAACTATCATCGCATGATAACTTGATGGAAGCCACTCAAGTCACCACACTCCATAAGGTATGCGCATGCCTGGCAAGTTTCCTGTATGTTTGAAACTCCCGATGTGGTTTTTACCCCAAACGACTTATGACCTTGACTAGGCCAATATCATAAGTCGCAAATCAAGTTCAACCTATCATTATCCTGGATTAATTAGACCCACCCGTACGAGCCCTTGACTAGGTCAACATGACTGTACGACTGTCCTAACCAATCACATATCCATGCAACAGAAAAGCGCTACAGAGCTACAGAACACTACGCCTTGACTATGTCAACATACATAACACGAATACTAAGCAATACTCGTCTGAAATGATGGAGAGCTACGGCTGGTTTTTGGCGAAAAACCTTTAACGTAATGAACTTGATATCGTTGAAGAAACCAAGTGGTTTTATAAATATATAATGGCGAAAACTATTGCTAAAGAGGTCACTCCCAGTGAAGGGATCTTGGCTCTTTTCTCGTCGAATGAGGTGCAGGATATTCCAAACTGAATACCACGATGCAAAGCAAAAAAAAAAAATTAATCGACAACAGTAAAGTTATTACATTGACGCAAACTTCTGTTCAAGGGGTCACTCCCGATGAAGGGATCCCGGCCCTTACCTCGTTGAATGAGGTGCAGGATATTTCCAATCGAATACCACTGTGCAAAGCAAAAGAAAATGTCTGTAATGTCTATTTTTTAAAAAAAAATTGGTTCCAACAACATCATATATAGGTTTGTTTTATCTTGCATTGATCAGAATCAACGCAGTCCCATTAATTAATCACACCAGAAAAGAACAAAAATATATGATGTATGTATATGACATCCGCATTCGCCACTGGGTCCCGTCATCACCCGTCAGGTTACTTAACCAATGACAGAGCGGGGACTGGACTGGTGCGGGTGCAAAAAATATACAACATTTACAAGTATATATATAAATATATATAACAATCGTCCCAGGCATGATATAAAGCAATATTACAAAAGCATCACAAAAGCAACACAGAATGGTGGATAATCTCAGAGCCTCGAATTTCACTTGAGCCGCAAATGCGACTGGACGTTCCCTTGTCGTGTGGATAGCATGTGCAATGAAAACCTAGACCCCTATGAGTGCGGCAAGTTACCCGCCAATCCCAGAAGCGAGACAACCCTAATCAACAACGTGAATCGGCCACCCAGCACTTCACGGAATCCAGTAACTTGGGCACCCCTCCGTAGGTCAACCTATACCCCCTACGAGTGCGGCGAGTAGCCTGCCAATTTTAGAGTAAGGCCCTCTCCATCTTAATGCCATGAGATGCAGACCCATTGCCCTCTAGAACCTGGCTATTCATGCACTCTACTGCGGGGTAATCCTAGTACAGAAAAGAAAATAATATACAAGGGTGACATCGACCTCAACCCGGTCGTGCCCCAAACAACAAATATACAAACTGGAAGTGACGGCAATCCATATGTCGGACGCTCGCCCCGCAATATCAAATGTACAATTGAGACTAAACTGTACTAATATTGCACCCAAGCTATCCACCACGACGATCCAACCACAATCACAGCACAACACAGAACATCAACGTGAATGTCACGTTCACAAACTCGTCTAAAAGAACATATAGCAATTAGACGAGTTGTACCGCTTTAATGACATTCACGGTCGCAGATAGTAATGCAAGTACTGTAAACTTTAAACGATGTTAGAAATATCGACTTCGAAATAACCCCGAATAGCCCCAAACAACTAGATAAAACCATATCCAATCTGGGTTAAACTAGCAATACCACTGAACCAATATTCCAGAGACAAGACCACACCCAAAATACGAAGTCCAAACTCAACTAAATGGCCGGCCAGCTTGGAATATTTATCCATGTGACCGGTCCAATACGGGTGGAATGGGTTCGAAGTTGGGGAGTGTTCTAGAGGTCACCTAAGTAGTCTTCTGCAGTTGCTTAAAATTTTTTTTGAAGACTTTGAAAAATCGATAGAAACTGGAATACATCGAGGTGTTGTTTCGGAGTTGTTTCGTTTTTGATACTTTACAATTGTCTAAAACTGCTAGTAAGGGGTTTAAGGGTTTGCTCTGATACCATGTTGGGTTACGACAGCGCCCCGGCCATCAAACCGTGGCCAAATGTAGAATAAAAGTTTACAAAACTTGTGCTACCATGACCCGATGCCCGGATCAACCCTAAACCCTATACTAGCAAGCAATATAAAGAGTTAAGAATGGTTATACCAAGTTGATCCGCGTCCTTCGGTCTTCAACCTTCATCCCAAGCTCCTAATGGTTATGGATCGAGTTTGGTTGCCGGTCTTCCTTCATCTACGATGATCCACCTGAGAGAAATGACGCAAGCTTCAGCCTCGCCAAGAGAGGCAACCGACGCTCTAAGGTTGCTAGCAATGGAGAGTGGAGGTGTAGGAATGTGTCACTATAATTTTTCCCGCATCACAAATGCTCCATGAGCAACCATAGAAGATCAAGAGAAGGTGAGGAAACATGTGGCATGAGCAACTAAAGAAATGTGCTAAGTCTCCAAGTGAGAATAAGAATGAATGAAGCAAGTGAGGAAAAACAAGTGGGCAAGGCAAGTGGAGAATGATGGCAGCCCCCTTTCTTTTTCCAATCATCTAACAAAAAATATCTCTTCCATTTTCCAAATAAAAAAAATGCATGCCATACCTCTTTACATGCTCAAGCCCATTCTCATGCCAACTCACCCCTCCACCTCATTTCCAAAAATGATTTTCTAAAAAAAAAATCAATAATGAAGTGACCAACTTCCTCAAGCTATTCCGTATAAATATGGAATACTTCCCGGTATACGTATCGAAATACATATATGCGTATTCGTACAAAAATACGAATAGCCAAGAGAGAAAATGAACAGTGAACAATAATACTAGAATACATATATATATATATACATATATATAAATTATTAAATCAAAACCTGATTTAATAATCCGGCTTAATCTTAAGTCGCTAGTATTATCAACCGTCCGATTAAAGTCTGTGCATCATGTACACATATTTAATCGGACACCTGTATGTACCAACATACATCATTTACCACTATATCGCCTGAACCTTGAAAACCCTATGTGTGGGACTCTAAAGAATCGTCAATACGCTGGCAATGGGTTTAACCACAAGCCCATCAGCGGCAGTAGCTGTACGTAACGGCTACTCAGGTACTGAGCGAAAGGAAGGCCGACGAGCAAGCTCATCCAAACCCCTACTGAGCCTGACAGTGACAATATCCGTACAGTCCGGTCTGTTTATCAAAGAGTATCGCATATCGAGTCTAGGGGGGATAAAGTCAGACCCCTAAAAACGCGACATTTAGTATCGGCATGAAACCCATCACCACCTGAAAAACCATCGATCCTGAATCGGTAATTCTCGTCTACCCCGGCCGAGGATTTCTGGTGATGGCCACCCGGGCACAACGCGACATCAACCCCAAATATCGGGAAAGGCGAATCCCGACAATCTGCTCATTGCCTCCATATGGCTCGGGACTTTACCCAACTAAAACCTGTTTGCACGACTCATTTGATCCGTGGTAGGGTAGTAATCAAAGCACAGTGGGAACTCACACGAGACAAATGACGATTTCAGGTCGACAGACTAACCTGTACATATGTCACCTGGGAACAGCTATCTGACAATAGGTATAATACCAAATAGCAGGTTCTCGGCGAGTTCGTCCAGTGTACTCATAACCCAATGAGCACCTGGATACTATCTTAGGTGAACAAACTAACACCAATGGTTTGTGAGACCTGGCATGTTCCCCGCCGAAACACGGAGACGTGACCTCGTAGGTCCTTCTAGCCTGAATTTGGGGGCAGATGCTAATTGGTGCTATCCGTCTACCTCTCCGAAGATGCCAAGTTGATTTATGACAACATGTATCGAAGGTTTAAATGGATGCGGCCGATGTAGCAGACTTCTTCAGATTCCCCCTCGTTTGAGGGGTTTTTGATTGTGGGGACGCTCTTCCCTGCAGGCGCAAGCCCCTCCAGTTAATTACGCTACCGCATCACGGTAACAACTTTCTCCTTCTCCAGATGGTCACTTCGTGTCGTGTGTGTTTGTTTTGTTTTTGGTCGCCCATGAATTGTATACGGAGACTAATTTAGGTTGTTGCCCGTAGGGCGTGGATTAGTCCAAATCCGTATTTTCTTAGATTTGGATTTGGGGGTTGGGTTTAAGGATACGTTAGTCTCATTTGAGACTAAGATCAGCTTAAACGTTTGTTAAGGATATGTTAGTCTAATTTTAGACTAAGATCAACTTAACAGTTTGTTAAGGACACGTTAGTCTAATTTTAGACTAAGGTCAATTTAAACATTTGTTAAGAATACGTTAGTCTAATTTTAGACTAAGATCTACTTAACAGGATCATTTAGATCCAATAAAAGAGCATTTGGGCTCTATTGTTTTAGTTTAAGGACTTTGCGGTCAATTACCAGTTTAAGGACATGGTGGTTCAAGGTTAAGGACATCATAGTCCGTGAGTTTAAAGACCTCACAGTCAAGGTTAAGGACATTATAGTCCGTGAGTTTAAAGACCTCACAGTCAAGGTTAAGTACATCATAGTCTGTGAGTTTAAAGACCTCACAGTCAAGGTTAAGGACATCATAGTCCGTGAGTTTAAAGACCTCACAGTCAAGGTTAAGGACATCATAGTCCGTGAAATGTGTGGTTGTTGGGACTCGTCACCTCCCTGAAGACGTTGAAGGATTACAACGATAAATATCAAAGGAGTGAAGATGTACCCTTGAACCGAAGTTGATTTGGGGATCTGTAGTCCAATTTGGAACTAAGATCAATCAATTAGATTATGAGCACATTGGCTCAGTTAAATCTGAATTGAGGACTTATGGAAAATTTGGGCTAAGTTCAATTAAATTTGAAATGTTAGCCCCTTGTTAGACCATTAAACATTTGTTTGGGTTCAACCCCCTATTATTTGGCACTGCTAAACAGGAGTTCTGACAACATTTTATCTTTTTTGAGTGCTGGGCACTCATATGCCATATGAGATGATCAATCTTGGAAGACAATGGTATATTTGAGGCTCGGTCAAAGGGAAGTCTTGCCTCAGAAGGACTTAGCCAATTTTGGCTAGGGTTGATTTGAATATAGTGTTAAACACTAACATATTTTATGGTCATGTGTTCCCACGTGATGCGCTGAAAATAGTGTTAAACACTAAGAACAAAACGCTTCAAAAATAGTGTTAAACACTAAAATGGGATTGGTCACGTGGGGCCATATGAGGCCTCTGAAAGTGGGGACCAGTCTCCCTTTGTTTTGTTCTCAGAGTATTCAAAGGTGTCAAATACTTAAGTCTTCACAGTCATCACGTGTGGGCACGTGACGGGCACCCATGCATTGATTTATTAAAGTGTTTATTAGGGGTCATGTAGGGACACGTGAGGGCGCCCAAAATCGATTCTGCCTTTGGCTCTGTTCCCTTTATTTTGAGAGTCATGTGGGAACACGTGAGGCATTGCCTCCAAGTTTTTCTCTTTTCATTTTGGGGATCTGTTTTAGGGGTAACGTGGGAGCATGTGACCTAGTTTTTGTTAGTGTTTATTCCTTAGAAGGCCATTACTGTATCATACTAGTTTGTATATTACTTAATGGAAGCTTGGGATATTCACATGTATATAACAGTCTTGCTGAACATGGTAGTATGCTACTTGGTTTTTCTATCTTAATATGTGAGTATACGTATTGATAGAGCTCTTAGGATCTTGCTTGACTACCAGCGTTGTGATGGCAGTCACACTAGTGGGGACTGGGTAGTCTACAAGCACATCCTTATTCAGGTCCCTAGTCGTTGGATTATCGAGACAGGGCATCGATACTCCGGAGTAGACTAGTGTGTACGCTTCTCATCCCAGTTGGGGAGATGGTCTGTCCCACAAGCCGTCAGTACGTCGTACTGGAGATAGTATGCAGGTGCTCGTTAGGTTATGGATACACCGGACAGGACTCACAGGGAACTGTTGGTTGGTTTTATACCAGTCGTCAGTGAACAGTTCCCAGGTGACATGAGTACAGCATAGTCCGCAGACTTGACACTGCTACTTCGCCTCGAGTGTGTCCCACTGTTCTTAGATTGCTACCCTACCACGGCTCAAAGGAGTCGTGCAAACAGGTAGCAGTTGGGTGCAGTCCCGAGTACTTGGAGGCAGTGGCGGTTAGACAGGATTCGTCTCTCCTGGTATTAGGGGTTGATATCGTGCTGTGTCAGAGAGCCATTACGCAAAGTCCCTGGCCAGGGCAAGCGAGATTTTCTGGTAGGTTCCAGTAGTTTCTCAGGGAGTAATGGTCTTTGCTCCGACACGACTTATACCGCTATTAGGGGACTGACGCTTGCCGCCCCCTAGGCCCGATATGCGATAGTCTTAGACGAACGGACCAGACTGTATGGAGATTGTCACAGCAGGCTCAGTAGGAGTTCGGATGGGTTTCCTCATCAGCCTTCTTATCGACATCTACCTGGGGACCGTTACGTACAGCTAGTGCCGCTTGCGGTCTGTGGTTAAACCCACTGCCAGCGTAGTAGTCGAGTCTCTAGAGTCCCACACAAATAGTTTTCCTACTTCAGGCGAAACGATATAGAGGTCGTATGGTTTTACGACAAGGGTTCGGACGCATACGTGTGTTTACGCACGTACGACTTTCGGACAGTTTTTACTAGTCGGCTTTGGTTTAAGCCAGTTACTAGTATCCGGTTATTGGATTTATACAGTCTAAAGTTTTTCCGTGTTTTCACAAATAGGAGGGGCGTTCTCGTAATTGCACTAGAAGCTTCTAGAAGATGGTGACTAAGGAGGTTAAGGTGGCATATACATTGAATGAGATTAGTGAGTCATATGAGTGATTCATCCATGTCATTAATGCATCATAAATGCTTAATGACTCATGGTAATGAATCACCATTAGATATTTATGAAGCATGATTATTCATCATTTGATTTTCTTTTCTTGATAAATCTTAATGCTTCATATATATTATGATAACTCATTTTCTCATATCAATTATTATTCTCACCTTCTCTTTCCTCAAGCTCTCTCTCTTCAAACCCTAATCCTCCCCTCTCATGTGTTGAGTACAAGGATTAGTTAGACTACTTAATTCATAACCCTCACTCTATATCATCTAGATACTTTGATTAGCACTTAAAGAAACCTAGTTGCCTCAAGTTTAGAGACAAAGCTTGGAGTACAGTTCTCGTGGTGGATCGTCTACTAATTGGAGAAGGTCGAGGAGGAGGTGGAGTTCGTAAAGACGAAGGACACAGTTCTACAGGTATAATCACTTCACATAGTAGTTTAGAACTCCTATGTTAGTTGTTAGTTATCGTTTAGCTTCGATTCATGCGGTTAGTCGATGTTTATGCAAAGAACAAGATCGTTTTTCATATTTCCGCCTCCCCGCTAGTAGTAGGGTGTTGTACTTCGACTTACAGTGGTATCAGAACCTCGCTAAACAATAATTAACTCATTAGCAAAGTCGTAAGAATTTCGAACGCAAAAAGGAACCGGAAACATCGTCGATTATCACGCTTGCTGTCGAATTTCAAACTGGCTCTAAAAATTTTTCAGGGTGCCTCAGAATAACAAGCAGGAAAAACTAGGGCTACTGAAGAAATTTGGACCCCTAACTCGACCATCTCACCGCGGAACCGCGGCGGATCCATGCGATCCGCGGCAGATCCGCGGCCGAGTTGGGGCCGAGTCGGCCCAAATTTATTCTTTAACTCCTAGGTGTTAACAGTGATGTTTCTGGGATGTTTATTTTTCTGCTCAAGTCTCAGGTGCACAGAGAAGTATTGGAGTAGAATCTAAAAGCGTTTGTTCGATCGAAATTTTACGATGTTTGCTAATTTGATTATATCTGTGTTTGTATAATGTGTTCGTAAACCTCCCCTAACTGCTAGTATGTCGGTTGGCAGGGGGTTGCACATTTCTGTAATGGATTTTATCTGTTTGTGTATATGAACTGTGTTGGACTGTTATGATGTATAGCCGGGGTTTTGTGATGGGTTATTATTTAAATCATTTGATGTAAATGTAATTTGTTGTAATATTATTTTACGGGGCACATCCAGGTTGCGGTTGTAGCCACCGTTGTATTATTTCATTTTACTGTTTTTGCTCCTAGGACAGACCCAAGGTAGGGTGCACAAATTGCCGGGCGGGTAGTTTGCCGTACCCGTTGGGGTCTTGGGTGGGGTAATGGCTATTCATCACAACTGTGTAATCCGTCTTTTGTTGCAGGCTCAAAACAAACACGGATTGCTTGCAAATCCAATAAAGTTCATCTGTGATCTGGAATGCCTATTATTGCGTCTGACGAATGTACAATATCTATATATGATAGCTATTTAGACGTCACTTATGTTTTACACCCGCGCTAGCCCAACCCCCACTCTGTCGTTAGTTAAGTAACCTAACGGGTGATGACGGGACGCCGTGGCGAATGCGGATGGCATAAGAGGATGTTGTATTTTCGTTGTTTTATGCAATGATAGGTTAATGATGGGATGCATTATTTATAATGTAAAGAAAATAAACCAAAAGTTGAATCGTTGGAACAATTTAAAAGAAACCACTCGGTTATTTTAAAAGAGCAGAATTTTTAATTGCGGAGCTTTAACCACTCCTTTTAAAAAGCTATCAGGTTCCTTCGATTATATCAAGTTCACTACGTTCACGGTTTCGCCAAAACCAGTCATAGCCCTCCGTCATTTCTTATGAATGCTCAGTAGTATTCAAGCTATGTTTGTTTGGCCTTTAGTCAAGACATAGTGATTGGTAGCTGCTGGGGTATTCATTTGTTGCATAGATAGATGAGTTGGTTTGGGACAGTCGTATTACTTTGTTTGGCCCTTAGTCAAGAGTATATACGGATGGGTTCAAATCAACAGGATAATGATGGGCAGAACTTAACATGTGACTTATGATTTGTTGGCCCTTAGTCAAGATCATAAGAACATGGGGCAAAAATCTATATCGGGAATTTCTAAAGAAACTGAAATTTGCAGAGAGATGCATACCATTTGGAGTTTGATGAATGTTGGTAGGATTCCTTCAACATTATCATACGATGATATTTGGATCCTGATCCTACTGTGAGTATATGCTACTTATCAGGATATTCGTCACTTAACGATCAATGCTATAAACCAAGTAAGTGTCAAGAAAGGTGTCAGCGGGGTTACGCCCCCAGAGAAAAGAGGTTCTTTAATTAAGGAACTTCGTGAAAGCGTTGGAAAACCTCCCTCGAAGTATCGACACTAGCCTGGCTGAACGGTTAAGCAAGAATTGTACAGTGAGAATAGTCCTGGGTAATTCTTCTTTTATGGTTTGAGGAAGGATTCGAGAAACAGTGGGAGCCATTCAGTTTAGATAAATTAAAAACCAATCTAAACTTGCAAGAGCATCATGCTAAAGTGTTTTCTTCTCTCTCTCTCTCATTGCAGCGACCTTGTGACCATGACTAGGTTACATCTAGATAACAAGTTGACTGAATCTAACTTATATGACTGGCAAAGGTCTGTCCAGATGACCATTGCCTATGACAAGCTGGATCACCCTATTACTACTCAAGATCCCACCGTCCCAGGTCCAGTTTCCACCATCGCGGATATGGATATCCGTCAGACAAAGGAAAAGAATAAAGCGAAAGCCAAGTGCCTCGTGTTGGCTTCAGTTGATGGTATATACCAGAAGCAGCACGAGAAGATGGACTCTGTTTCCATCTTTCTCCATAACAAAGATTTATATGGAGAGCAATCTCATATCGCAAGATATGAGGCCTCGAACGAATTAATTCAAGCGAGGTCGGCTGACGGGTCATCTGTAAGGGACGATGTCCTTACGATGACTAGCTATATTGATGAGCTCAAGGACCTGGAGACCACGTTGGGAAACAGGTCATATACTGACTTATTTCCACAGTCCCTACCCTCTACTTACACCCTGAAATAAACCAGGGAGACACAAGCTCTGCTTAATAGGGGACCTTCTTCTTCTTCATCCAAGGCGAAAGCAAAGGGTGAAAAGAAGAAGACCTCTACAAAGCCGATATACGGTGTCAGCAAAGTAGGAGGAAAGGGAAGAGAAAAAGTTTCGGGACTTGGTATAGGTAAGGAGGGATATTCCTATTGTTATGGGAATGAACATTGGCAGAAGGATTGCAGGGCTTTGGAAGCCAGTAGCCAGGATACGAAGCATGTTGTGGCTTCAGCCTCAAGTGTGTTTGTAATTGAGAACTGTTTATCAATTAACTCTACTTCCTGGGTACTTGATACCGGAGCAGGATCTCATATCTGTAATTCGTTACATACTTTGAGAAACCGTAAAGTTATAAGGATAGGTGATTTGTCTCTCAGAGTTGCAAACGGAATGAGCGTAGACGCTGAATCCGTGGGAGAATATCGCCTAGATTTGACAAGTGGGCAGATATTGATTCTACGTAACTGTCTGTATGTACCAAGTTTGACTTGTAATATCATATCAGTGTCCTCACTTTGAAGAGAGGGATATGACTTTACATTCGTAAGCGATGTAGTTCACATCCACCTAAATCAAGTTCTGATTGGGTCCGGTACATTAGATGATGGTATATACGTATTAAATCAAGCTCAGGTTTTCAATGTCCAGAACACACTTAAAAGAAAGTCTTCAGAAATAAATCAGGCTTTCCTATGGCATTGTAGACTAGGTCACATCAATGAAACATAGAGTAGGATATTTGAATCCGTTCGAATATCAATCTTATGCCACTTGTGAATCTTGTCTCATGGGAAAGATGACAAAGACTCCGTTTACTGGATACGGAGTAAGAGCGAGCGAGCTCTTAGGACTCGTACACAGTGATGTGTGCGGTCCAATGTCTACACATGCACGAGGTGGTTATTCCTACTTCATTACTTTTACGGATGATTTCTCTAGGTATGGATATATCTTCTTAATGAAGCATAAATCCGATGCCTTTGAGAAATTCCAAGAATACAAGAATAAAGTAGAAAAACAGACAGGCAAAAGTATAAAGACACCGAGATCTGATCGAGGTGGTGAATACTTAAGTGCCGAATTCCTGGGTTACTTAAAAGAGAATGGAATTCTCTCTCAGCTTACTCCTCCATACACACCAAAACACAATGGTGTATCGGAAAGGAGGAATCGAACCCTATTGGATATGGTTCGTTCCATGATGAGTAAGGCTGAGTTACCGCGATCTTTTTGGGGTTATGCACTAGAATCAGCTGCATATCTTTTGAACCAGGTTCCAACCAAGACTGTGCCTACCACACCATATCAGATGTGGAGTGGGAAGAAACCCTGTCTAAAACATTTTAGGACATGGGGGTGTCCAGTTTTGTAAAAAAGCAGCATCCGGACAAGCTCGAGGCACGCTCAGTACAGTGTAAGCTTGTGGGATATCCAAAGAACTCCACGGGATATTATTTCTATTACGCAGAGGAACAAAAAGTTTTTGTTTCTCGTCATGCCCACTTCTTAGAAACTGAATTTTTAGAAAATCAGAAGAGTGGGAGCGCAGTATAACTGGAAGAAATTCCAGAACCACAAGCTGTTACTGAAAGTTTGGTGGAACAAGAAGTTTCAAAAGAAAGAGACATACCAGCGCCTATCCGCAGAAGTAGTAGGCAGTCTCATCCGCCCGAGAGATACTACGGTTTTCTCATAGACGGGGATAGAGAAGATTGCGTCATTGATAATGACGACCGTACTAGCTTCCAGCAAGCCATTCAGAGCGGTGACTCGGTAAAATGGCTGGATACAATGCGGACCGAAATGGAGTCCATGTACACTAACAAAGTATGGACTTTGGACACTGCTCCAGATGGGGTGAAACCCGTAGGATGCAAGTGGATCTTCAGAAAGAAGATTGGTGTAGATGGACAGGTTGAAACCTATAAGGCTAGACTTGTTGCAAAGGGTTTCCGTCAAAGACCTGGTTTGGACTATGACGAAACCTTTTCTCCAGTGGCTATGCTGAAATCCATTCGGGTCCTTCTTGCTATTGCCGCCTTCCACGATTATGAGATCTGGCAGATGGACGTAAAGACGGCCTTTCTAAATGGAAATTTAGAAGAGAGCGTCTATATGGATCAGCCAGAGGGATTCATTCAGAGTGGGAGCAGCGGTAAAGTATGCAAGCTGCTTAAGTCCATTTATGGACTAAAGCAGGCATCGCGGAGTTGGAACATCTATTTTGATGATACTGTTAAAGAATTCGACTTGATCAAAAATCCAGATGAACCATGCATATATAGTAAGATTGTAGGGAGAGTTGTTATATTCCTTGTCTTGTACGTGGATGACATTCTCCTAATAGGAAATGATATTCCTATGCTACAGTCAGTCAAAAGATTCTTGTCACAGAAATTCTCCATGAAGGACCTGGGTGATGCCACCTACATTCTGGGGATCCAGATCTATCGTGATAGATCAAAGAGAAAGTTGGGACTTTCACAGTCCAGGTACATAGACACCATATTGAAAAGATTCAGTATGGAAGATTCTAAGTGCGGTAACCTACCGGCTTGTCACGGAATCACCCTCTCCAAAGAGATGTCTCCCAAGACTGATTTGGAAAGGGAGCGCATGTCGATTATACCCTACGCTTCTGCGGTAGGCTCTATAATGTATGCGATGTTATGTACCAGACCAGATGTAGCATACGCATTGAGCGTTGTAAGCCGGTATCAGGCAAACCTAGGGGAGAATCACTGGATAGCAGTAAAGAACATTCTCAAATACCTGAGAAGGACTAAAGAGATGTTCTTGGTTTACGGCGGAAAAGACCTCAGGATGGAGGCCTATGCTGATTCCGGCTTCCAGAGTGACAAGGATGACTCCAAGTCCATGTCGGGTTATGTCTTTACCCTCAATGGAGGGGCGGTCTGTTGGAAGAGTTCCAAGCAGGACACCGTTGCTGACTCAACGATGGAAGCGGAGTACATAGCTGCTTACGCTGCCGTAAAAGAAACTGTCTGGATGAAGAAGTTCCTCACAGAACTTCAGGTGGTTCCTACCAGTGTTGGTCCAATACCTCTGTATTGCGACAACAACGGCGCTATAGCTTTAGCGAAGGAACCCAGGTCCCATCAGAAGTCCAGACATATCTTAAGGCGGTATCACCTGATCAGGGAGATCGTAGTTCGCCGGGAGATCGAGCTAAAGAGAGTAAATACAGAGGATAACATTGCTGATCCATTCACTAAGGCCCTACCTCAGATTCAGTTCGAGAGGCTACTCGAGATCATCGGTCTTCGATACGCCAGTACATGGCCCTAGTGCAAGTGGGAGATTGTTAGTGTTTATACCCTAGAAGGCCATTACTGTATCATACTAGTTTGTATATTACTTAATGAAAGCTTGGGATATTCACATGTATATAACAGTCTTGCTGAACATAGTAGTATGCTACTTGGTTTTTCTATCTTAATATGTGAGTATACGTATTGATAGAGCTCTTAGGATCTTGCTTGACTACCAGCGTTGTGATGGCAGTCACACTAGTGTGGGCTGGGTAGTCTACAAGCACATCCTTATTCAGGTCCCTAGTCGTTGGATTATCGAGACAGGGCATCGATACTCCGGAGTAGACTAGTGTGTACGCTTCTCATCCTAGTTGGGGAGATGGTCTGTCCCACAGCCGTCAGTACATCGTACTGGAGATAGTATGCAGGTGCTCGTTAGGTTACGGGTACACCGGACAGGACTCACAGGGAACTGTTGGTTGGTTTTATACCAGTCGTCAGTGAACAGTTCCCAGGTGACATGAGTACAGCATAGTCCACAGACTTGACACTGCTACTTCGCCTCGAGTGTGTCCCACTGTTCTTAGATTGCTACCCTACCACGGCTCAAAGGAGTCGTGCAAACAGGTAGCAGTTGGGTGCAGTCCCGAGCACTTGGAGGCAGTGGCGGTTAGACAGGATTCGTCTCTCCCGGTATTGGGAGTTGATATCGCGCTGTGTCAGAGAGCCATTACGCAAAGTCTCTGGCCAGGGCAAGCGAGATTTACTGGTAGGTTCCAGTAGTTTCTCATGGTGTAATGGGCTTCGCTCCGATACGACTTATACCGCTATTAGGGGACTGACGCTTGCCGCCCCTAGGCCCGATATGCGATAGACTTAGACGAACGGACCGGACTGTATGGAGATTGTCACAGCAGGCTCAGTAGGAGTTCGGATGGGTTTCCTCATCGGCCTTCTTATCGACATCTACCTGGGTCCCGTTATGTACAGCTAGTGCCGCTTGCGGTCTGTGGTTAAACCCACTGCCAGCGTAGTTGTCGAGTCTCTAGAGTCCCATACAGAGAGTTTCCCTACTTCAGGCGAAACGATATAGAGGTCGTATGGTTTTACGACAAGGGTTCGGACGCATACGTGTGTTTACGCACGTACGACTTTCGGACAGTTTTTACTAGTCGGCTTTGGTTTAAGCCAATTACTAGTATCCGGTTATTGGATTAATACAGTCTAAAGTTTTTTCGTGTTTTCACGGATAGGAGGGGCGTTCTCGTAATTGCGCGAGAAGCTTCTAGAAGATGGTGACTAAGGAGGTTAAGGTGGCATATACATTGAATGAGATTAGTGAGTCATATGAGTGATTCATCCATGTCATTAATGCATCATAAATGCTTAATGACTCATGATAATGAATCACCATTAGATATTTATGAAGCATGATTATTCATCATTTGATTTTCTTTTCTTGATAAATCTTAATGCTTCATATATATTATGATAACTCATTTTCTCATATCAATTATTATTCTCACATTCTCTCTCCTCAAGCTCTCTCTCTTCAAACCCTAATCCTCCCCTCTCATGTGTTGAGTACAAGGATTAGTTAGACTACTTAATCCATAACCCTCACTCTATATCATCTAGGTACTTTGATTAGCACTTAAAGAAACCTAGTTGTCTCAAGTTTAGAGACAAAGCTTGGAGTAAAACTCTCGTGGTGGATCGTCTACTACTTGGAGAAGGTCGAGGAGGAGGTGGAGTTCGTAAAGACGAAGGACACGGTTCTACTGGTATAATCACTTCACATAGTAGTTTAGAACTCCTATGTTAGTTGTTAGTTATCGTTTAGCTTCGATTCATGCGGTTAGTCGATGTTTATGCAAAGAACAAGATCGTTTTTCATATTTCCGCCTCCCTACTAGTAGTGGGGTGTTGTATATCGACTTACAGTTTTGTTCTTTCTTTTCTAATCATTGAGGATGGAGGTCACGTGTCACTACGTGACCCAGTTCTTTACATGCATGGAGGGTTTCAAGTCTCTTTGTTTTAAGAATTAAATTCTCTGTAGGGTTAAACCCTAATTCTGTTTTAGAGGAATTAAATTTCTATGTATGTGGAAGAATTAAATTCTCATATAGGGTTAAACCCTAGTTCTGTTTTTTAGAGGAATTAAATTCCTATGAACTTGGGAGAATTAAATTCTCATATAGGGTTAAACCCTAGTTTTGTTTTAGAGTAATTAAATTCCTATGAATTTGGGAGAATTAAATTCTCATGTAGGGTTAAACCGTGGTTTCACTTGGAGGAATTAACTTCCTATGAATTTGGAAGAATTAAATTCTTATGTAGGGTTAAACCCTAGTTCCATTTGGAGGAATTAAATTCCTAAGTATTTGGGGGAATTAAATTCCCTAAACTCAATTCTCCCTCTAAGTTTTGGATCTGCATGGCAGAATCTCCCCGATGAGAATTAAATTCTCAACTTGTGGGGAGATCTGTTTCTGCAGATCTTCAACCAAAGGAAGAACTAAGTCTTTATTCAGAAGAGTTAAACTCTTAAATTGAGAATTAAATTCACTTTGTTTTATGGAACTTAGATCTCTTTCCCCTTTCTCACCTATGGTTTCCTTTCTTTGAAGAGATCTGTTTTTCTCTCTCTTAAGAATTAAATTCTCCTCACTTTTTATCTCTCCGTTGTTTTATATTTCCCAAAAAAATAGATCCCCCTCTCTTCTCTTCTTGGCTCCTGTTTATAGGAGAAAGAAAAGAATCAATTTGTTTTGTCAATCTTTGAAAGATTTTAGTTGTTTTTTTAACTAACATGATCTTTTAGATCACTCAGTGAATTTTATTCACCACTGGATTTCTAATCCAAAAGGTTTTCTGTTTGTTATTCTTGGTGAATTTCAGGGAAATCTTTCCTTGTATAAAATCTTTCCATAAATTGGTGATTTTTAATCACCATTGGATTTTTAATCCAACGGTGCTCCATTTTACAGAGCACTATCTTTTTTGTTTGGAAAGATTTAGAGAAATATTTTTCCAGTTAGGGTTTTTGATTCCCTCTTAATTAGAATTTAATTCTATTAATTCATAGATCTTTAGGAACCCATCACGTGTTGGCACGTGACCCCCTGATTACGCATTTGACCAGAATTTAATTCTATTGTTTTAAAGAACTCAGGAATTATCATGTGCCAGCACGTGACCCTTGGTCACGTGTTGGCACGTGATGCCCCATTGGGGGTTTTCCTTGTTATTTTATTATACCTTAATTTCTTTTCACTGGGTTTAAAGGCCCATCACGTGTTGGCACATGACACCACTGATTAATTATTTCCAATTATTTATTTTATTCAGTGCCTACAGGCTTTGCTTATAAATGGTCACATGTCTGCACGTGATGCCCGGTCACGTGTGGGCATGTGATGCCTCATAACTTTTGATCCCTGAAGAATTATGAGGCCCATAATATATCAAATCGAAGGATTTTTTGAGATACTATCGATATAATTAGAATTTAGCTGTTTCACATTCGGGAGTTTGTCGAAATACAGCCCGAAAAATACTGGTTCACATTTTCTTAAACATATCGCTGCCATTAGATACCTTGGGCTCTTTTGCGCAGAAATTTTTTGGCGGGAACAAATGCCCCCACTACTTTTCCCATGTAAGTATATACGTGGGTGAAGTAGTGCAGAGTAATTAATAGCGTATGACCAGTTTCGGGTTGGTATATAATTTTCAGAATCTTGATCTGAGAAGATAACGAGCGGACACAAGCGTCGTCATTTATCATTGACTCAAATCTCGACTCTTAAATGACATAGTTCCAAACACTCAGCTCCATGAGCCGCACCCTTCTATTTCTTTATATGCTCATGAATAACTTCTCCATTTCAGTGGCATGTAACTTTGGCAAGTGTGGCCCATAGGTGGTAGATAACAGTTCATCTTGAACTCTTTATAAGGTAGCGATGGCTTAGGAAACAGGGTCAGGATCTGTTGCCTAAGACTTTCCAACTTTATGAGCCATGAGGGTCTCACAAAAGATTTTCTCCCTACGAGTCGTGAGGATCTCGTAGGTGTCTTTTCTTCTTAGGAGTCGTGAGGATTCCTAAGTGAGTTTTCTCCTGAGAATCGTAAGGATCCCACAAGAGAATTTTCTTCTTTACAAGTCGAAAGGACCCGTAAGTGATTGATGAGTTGACCTACTCCCGAGTCAAAGCATTGCTTCAACAGGGAGGTCGAGGGTTGACTTTGGGTTGTCTGTGCACCGCCGAGTCATGGAACTGGGAACTTTGCCGCGGCTCCGCTTTGCTGACGTTGTATATTCCTGCAGAGACACTGATTTCTCTACGGGTCGGCGCGAATCGAGATGTTCTCGTCAAGGACGCTGATTTCCCTGAATCGAGGTATTTGCCAAGGACACTGATTTCCTCGGAGTTGAGATGAATCGAGGTATTCCTGCAAAGACACTGATTTCCTTGTGTGTCGACGCGAATCGAGATGCTCTCGCCAAGGACGTTGATTTCCCTGAATCGAGGTTTTTGTCAAGGATGCTGATTTCCTCGGAGTTGAGACGAATCGAGGTATTCCTGCAAAGACGCTGATTTCTCTACGGGTCGATGCGAATCGAGATGCTCTCGTCAAGGAAGCTGATTTCCCTGAATCGAGGAAGTTGCCAAGGATACTGATTTCCCTAGGGTTGAGACGAATCGAGGTATTCCTGTAAAGACATTGATTTCTCTGCGGGTCGACGCGAATCGAGATGCTCTCGTCAAGGACGCTGATTTCCCTGAATTGAGGTTTTTTTTGCCAAGGACACTGATTTCCTCGGAGTTGAAATGAATCGAGATATTCCTGCAAAGACGCTGATTTCTCTGTGGGTCGATGCGAATCGAGGCGCTCTCGTCAAGGAAACTGATTTCCCTGAATCAGGTTTTTTGCTAAGGACACTGATTTCCCTGAATCGAGTTTTTTTGCCAAGGACACTGATTTCCTCGGAGTTGAAACGAATCGAGGTATTCCTGCAAAGACACTGATTTCTCTGCAGTTCGATGCGAATCGAGACGCTCTCGTCAAGGACGCTGATTTCCCTGAATCGAGGAGGTTGCCAAGGACACTGATTTCCTTGGAGTTGAAACGAATCGAGGTATTCCTGCAAAGACGCTGATTTCTCTGCGGGTCGACGCGAATCGAGATCCTCTCGTCAAGGACGCTGATTTCCCTGAATCGAGGTTTTTGCCAAGGACACTGATTTCCTTGGGGTTGGGACGAATTGATGCATTCCTGCAAAGACGCTGATTTCTCTGCGAGTCGACGCGAATCGAGATGCTCTCGTCAAGGACGCTGATTTCCCTGAATCGAGATTTTGCCAAGGACACTGATTTCCCTGGAGTCGAAACGAATCGAGGTATTCCTGCAAAGACACTGATTTCTCTGCGGGTCGACGCGAATCGAGGCGCTCTCGTCAAGGAAGCTGATTTCCCTGAATCGAGTTTTTTTGCCAAGGACACTGATTTTCTCGGAGTTGAAATGAATCGAGGTATTCCTGCAAAGACGCTGATTTCTCTGCGGGTCGACGCGAATCGAGATGCTCTCGTCAAGGACGCTGATTTCCCTGAATCGAGGTTTTGCCAAGGGCACTGATTTCTTGGGGTTGATACGAATCGAGATATTCCTGCAAAGACACTGATTTCCTTGCGGGTCGACGCGAATCGAGATGCTCTTGTCAAGGACGCTGATTTCCCTGAATCGAGTTTTTGCCAAGGACACTGATTTCCCTGGAGTCAAAACGAATCAAGGTATTCCTGCAAAGACACCGATTTCTCTGCGGGTCGACGCGAATCGAGGTGCTCTCGTCAAGGACGCTGATTTCCCTGAATCGAGGAGGTTGCCAAGGACACTGATTTCTCTGTGGTTGAGACGAATCGAGATATTCCTGCAAAGACACCGATTTCCTTGTGGGTCGACGCGAATCGAGATGCTCTCGTCAAGGACGCTGATTTCCCTGAATCGAGGTTTTGACAAGGACACTGATTTCCCTGGAGGTCGGTTGACTTGTTTCCGAAATGGAGCGTTGATCCGGTGGGGAGGTCATTGGTTGACTCTAGGTTGTCTGTGGACTATAGAGTCTTGGAACTAGGGACTTTTCCATGGCTCCGATTGGTGATGTCGCGTCTGAATTCTGCTGGAATGAGGAGGAACGCTGTCATCATTTTCCTCTGTCGATGTCGAGACTTGGAACTAGGGACTTTGCCGTGGCTCCGAGATTGATTTTCGCGTATAAATCCTGCTGGAATGAGGAGGAACGCCATTGTTGTTCTCTAGGCTGTAGACATGGCCGTCGAGATTTGAAACTAGGGACTTTGCCGTGGCTCCGAGATTGATTGTCGCGCCTAAATCCTGCTGAAATGAGGAGGAACGCTGTCGTGGGTCTCCAGGTTGTAGATGTGTCCGTCGAGACTTGGCTCTCTATCTGATGGAGCCTGGTGGGATGATATGGTTCCCTTTTTTTTTGTGCCCCTGGATTGTATACAGGAATCGATGTGATCTCACCTGTAGGGCAAAAGTTTCATTTCATATGTATAATTTTTGTTTTCTTTCCGCGATGCTCTATTATTTCAGCTTTTTGTATCGCGCAAGTCGCGATTGCCCAATCATTTCGGCTATTTTTTGCGGTGCCTAATCATTTCGACTATTTGTTTTATTTACTCGCTTCTTTTTATTGCTAGTTGCCCAATCATTTTGGCCGTTTTTGTATGCATACATTTTTACTTGCTGATTTCGTTGCAACTTGCCCTATCATTTCGGCTATTTCATATGCATTTTTGGCTCGCTGATTTTTTTATCACGAGTGTGGAACTTGGAATCTGATGCCAATCTTAGCATCAGCATCGCTGCGACTGGAATATTGCCAGGAGCGAATCATCATTTGCCATGAAAGGACTTGGAATTTGATACCGATTTAGGCATCAGCATCTCTACAACTGGGATATTTTCAGGAGCGAATCTTCATTTGCCTCTGTCGATGTCGAACAAAATTGGCTTAGCAAACAGGGTTAGGATCCCATCGAGTAAGGCTTTTGACTTCATGAGCCGTAAGGGTCTCATAAAGGTGTTTCTCCCTACGAGTCATGAGGATCTCGTATGTGCTTTTTCTCCTTAGGAATCGTGAGGATTCCTAAGTGTGTGTTCTCTTATAAGTCGTAAGGATCTTACAAGAGTGTTTTCTCCTTGCAAGTCGAGAGGACTTACAAGTGTTTGTTCACCGTGTGAGCATATCCCTAGTCGCTGGTAGGACTCTGTTAAGGAAATGTTCATTTGTGCCCGTGGATTGTATACAAGGGTCAATATTGAACTGCTTGTAGGGCAGCATTGGAGGTTATGATGGCTTAAGAACAGGTTCAGATCCCTGTAGCTTAAGGCTTTTGAACTCTATGAGCCGTGAGGGTCTCAAAGGGGAATTCTCCTTACGAGTCATGAGGATCTCGTAAGCGCGGTTTCTCCTTAAGAATCATGAGGATTCTTAAGTGTATTTCTCCTTTGTGAGTCGTAAGGATCTCACGCAGGTGGTTTCTCCTTACAGGGTCGAGAGGACCTTGCAAGTGTCTTTTAACGAGATTGCGCCCTTTTGGGTTTTCACAAAACTCGCCGGTAGTCCTGCTGTTTTTACTCACGGCGCCCTTTCGGGTTTTCATCTGTGCCCATTTTGCTTGTGGACATACCATTTTTTTGTTTTTTGTTTTTTTTACGAGTCTGCGCCCTTTCGGATTTTCACAAACATCGCCGGTAGTCCTGCTGTTTTTACTCACGGCGCCCTTTTGGGTTTTCATCCGTGCCCATTTTGCTTGTGGACATACCTTTTTTTTACCACGTCAGCCTTGGGATGCTGCGGTCCATAGTAGTTTATAGATGTCTCGGTCATAGGTCCAAGATTTTTCGGGCAACGTACGATTACGCAGCTAAATTTTCTCGCAAATCTTCGCATCTTTTATGTCGGAGATGGATTCCTTGAAGAGAGGGCTGAGGGCGATTTCTTCGTCAGAGTCGCTTCCAAATGTGATGACTTACGATCCCTTGGTGTCGACTATGTGACAGTTTCCAGCGGCTCTTTTGCGCTCATTTATCGTGCTTTTTTGTTCCCGATGAGCCTTGCGCTTCACTCGTTGAACGTGTTGTCGATGGACGACATATCCCTGCCACCAGTTTTTAAAGGGTATACACTTCTCAGTAGGGTGTGCAATCCTCTGATGGTACAAGCAGAAGTTAGGATGTATGTCCGCTTCATCAAGATGTATAGTGCCAGGAGAATTTCCTCTGAAAGAGGGTAACTTCATTCCTATTGACAGGGCTCTGGCGAATCGTTTACTTACTTTAAGCTTGCTTTTGCTGGCGATAGGGATGCTTCGATCCAGTTGGGGTGCCTCGCCCTTTTCATTCAGTCGTCGGCATTTGGCTTTTTCGGATATAGCCAGTTCGCGCTCTCGATTGGCTTTGCTTTTCTGACGGGCTTCGTTCAGTAGCAAGTCGATCATCTCGTCAGACGGTTCCAAGGGTTTTTGTCTTCGATCCTGTCCCCAACTCTTTTATGCTGTCTTCTGTCGCCGAGTGAGCTTCTTCGTTAGTTAACGCCGAATGAGAGATCATGTGGCAACTTGCCACATAGTCCTCAGATTCTTCTGACGAGTCATCCCCGTCGTTATTGTCGTTATCTCCACCCTCAAGGATATTGTTGAGAAATTCTTAGAGTGTGAACGGGGTTCGCGCCTTCTGGTTGTATTCCTCCAGCGCGTCAATATGCTTTTGCAGATCCGTGCACTTGTCATCAAACTGCGCGGGCTTTTTATTCTTCTTCTTTTTCTTCAAAGACTTTGACGGCTGGGCCTGAATGTTTTGTCCACCATCACTGTTAACACCCAATGTTGGGCGTGGTTTCAGCATCCCCACGATGGTCTCCGGCTCTAGCGGGCTTTTCCACCTGATCGCCGGGCATGTTTGAAGATTTTTCAGCATTCTTTTAGTTTTTGTCGAAAGAACGACTTCCCATGGAGCTTCTTCTATAAAAGAGCACGATGCCCCCGGTGTGTCCACCCTTTTAGGAGTGTGCTGTTGTGGCGGATTCACCTTCCAGTTTTCAGATAACGCGAACTTGCCCTGTTGATATTGGTCTTCAAACCAGTTTTTGAAGACGAAGCAGTCTTCGATTGGATGGCCCAATACTTGGTAGTAGGGGTAGTAATTGGGATCGTTGACGCCGTTTGGTTGTGGTGGGTGTCTCGACTCCGGTAGAGTAATGAGCCCATTGCACACTGCCAGTTCAAACAGTTTCCTTTTTTTATCCCGGGGAAACGAGTAAGGACGTCTCAACTTCTCATCGAGGGATTGCCGCTTGTTGCTTTGGCGAGCAACCGGTCTCGGGTCACTCGGTTGTTGTTGAGCGTTGGCGACGTAGGTTGCTTTCCCTTTCCCCTTCTTATTCCGAGGATCCGTCTTTGAGGAGGATGGTGTATGGCCCATCTGGTCCATTTGGGCCAGCTTGTCGATCAAGGCCTGGAAGGTGGTCGGCTTGAAGAACATCATGAATTGGGATATGGTCGCCTGAGGGTCAAGAGTACCCATGAACATGCCTACTGCAGGAGCCTTGTCGATGCGTTGTTCGCACTTCGACCATAGATTCCGCCACCGTATTGCGTACTGGACCCAAGTTTCTCCCGGCTTCACCCTTGCATTGATCAATGCCGTGATTGGGGTACGTTCGCTAGTGCTCGCAAAACGTTGGGTGAATAGCAGCTCCATCTCTGTAAAGGTTTTGACGGATTCGTTGGGCAGTTCAGAGTACCATTCGAACGCTGTCTCTGACAAGCTACCGACGAACTGGAGAAGCAGCAGTTTATCGTCACCTCCAGTGTTGCCACATAGAGCCTTGAACTGGGTGACATGTTTATGGGGATTGCCCGTCCCTTTATATACATGGAATTTAGGGATCGTATATCCTGCCGGGTACTTTATTTGATCATACCAACCCGGATAGGGCCGTCCAGTTTTAACAATTTGCCCGGCCGCTTCATTCGCCTGATGAACTCGTATCTGCTGAGCGATGTAATCATCCAGGGCAGCTTTGGAGATCGTCTCCTCCTTGGCTGCTGACAAAGCCGCCAGAGGATTTGTTGTCTCTCCTCTATCATCTTCAATTACTACTGGAAGATTTTCGGCTGGAGGGTCCGGCTTGATCATCATGCCCACCATATCTAAGAACAGAAGGGCCATTTGTTTTATATTGGCCACTTGTTCCGCGACCTCTTTGTCCTTTTTCTCAAGCATTCTCCGAAGGAATTCAACATCGGTTTCTTGTTCTTGACGTTGCTTCGATGACATTTCTGGGCTTTCTTTCAGTCCCGTAAGTGCGGCCATGGCCGTTAGCATCTCTTGGAGCTTTTGTTGTTGTTTCTCCTGAGCCTTAGTCACTGATCGCTTAAGCGGTCAATGACCTGTGAAGATACAGTTGTCCTCTTTTCCGGATGTCATATAAACGGTATGCACCACCATGCCCCTAGACTTAGGGCATTTAGGTTCAGTGGTCTTGTGATTCATTGCAGACTCAGGGATTTTCTCTGAGCTTCTCCTCTTGTGAGCGGTCGAAGTTGAGGGGGCCATTGCAGTGGGCACCCAAGTAGCTGTCGCCTTTTGTGGCTTGACAGGATGGTTCTCTTCTCGCTGAACTTTCACATTTTTCTGTCGGCGAGAGTAATCTTGATCAATCACCGAGTCCTGAATCTTTCGCCAAACTTTGTAAATTTTAGAGGACAGCCGCTGAGGGGCTGCTCTAGCTTCACCTTAGTAGCGTTCTCCACGGGTGGAGGAGATCTCTTCAGCACAGCAGTCGGAGATTTTTTGCGCACTCTCCTTAGCGGTTCAAAGCTGTTCCCAGTTAGAACAGTAGCATCGATTTCCACCGTTGGAGCCGGCGGAGTCGGTCCAGAAGGAGAGTTGTCCCCAGCCTTCCTTACTCGGCGCCAGTGGCGACGTCGAGCGTGTCGAGCCGTTGGGATTATCTCAGCTGTAGGAGTGACTTCTTCATGCCCCCTGTGTTGGTCGGAAGTTATCGTTGTCAGCCTATTGAAAACTGATGTCCGCTGAGTAGGGATGGCCAACCTATCAAAAGCAGACTTCCGAACAGGTGAAGCAGCCTTGATGATTTCACCTGAAACGGGAGCTGAAATAGTCAGTCTTGTCAAGACCGACCCTTTAGAGGGAGAAGCCGCTTTGACGACTTCGAGAGCAAGATTGGCTATCCTTTTTGGGATAACCCTTTCTGGTATCACGGGCTTCTTCATGGGCCCAAATGAGCTTTGGCCCAGTCTGTCAAAGACTGAGGCACTGGATTTGGGCGACCCGTTGAGAGGGGCCGCTGTAGTTGCAAACCGATCAAAGAATGACTTCTTAGGAGCTTCTTGCGATGGTACAGGGGTGTTGAAGATCATCGGTGGGAGCATGGTCCCAAAGAACAATCCAGTGGTGGTCTGAGTCACCAGTTCCACCAGCATAGCGAAGATGGAGGCCGCTTGGGGCCCGTAAGTCACTCCTCCGGACGGGACGGAGCGAGAGTTGCAGTTGCAGTTAGTGCAGTTTGAAGCCACCGATCTTCTGTTTTCTGCACGGAGCAAGACACCAAATCTTAGTACCTCGAATCCACAGGAAACCATAACAAACCACGATTTGTTCGCGAACACGACACACGAAGTGTGGACTGGAAAGAGGAAAAAGTCCCATCGGGCGTGCCAAAATCTTTTTCCTGCCGAAACACGGAGACGCGACCTCGTAGGTCTGTCTTGCCTGAATTTGGGGGCAGATGCTAATGGTGCTATCCGTCCACCTCTCCGAAGATGCCAAGTTGATTTATGACACCATGTATCGAAGGTTTAAATGGATGCGGCCGATATAGCAGACTTCGTCAGATTCCCTCTCGTTTGAGGGTTTTTTGATTGTGGGGATGCTCTTCCCTGCAGGCGCAAGCCCCTGCAGTTAATTACGCTACTGCATCACAGTAACAACTTTCTCCTTCACAAGATGGTCACTTCGTGTCGTGTGTGTTTTTTTTTTTTTTTGGTCGTCCGTGGATTGTATACGGAGACTAATTTATGTTGTCGCCCATAGGGCGTGGATTAGTCCAAATTCGTATTTTCTTAGATTTGGGTTTGGAGGTTGAGTTTAAGGATATGCTAGTTTCATTTAAGACTAAGATCAACTTAAACGTTTGTTAAGGATACGTTGGTCTAATTTTAGACTAAAATCAACTCAACAGTTTGTTAAGGACACGTTAGTCTAATTTCAGACTAAGGTCAACTTAACATGATCATTTAGATCCAATAAAAGAGCATTTGGGCTCTATTGTTTTAGTTTAAGGACTTTGTGGTCAATTACCATTTTAAGGACATGGTGGTCCAAGGTTAAGGACATCATAGTCCGTGAGTTTAAAGACCTCACAGTCAAGATTAAGGACATCATAGTCCGTGAGTTTAAATACCCCACAGTCAAGGTTAAGGACATCATAGTCCGTGAGTTTAAAGACCTCACAGTCAAGGTTAAGGATATCATAGTCCGTGAAATGTGTGGTTGTTGGGACCCGTCACCTCTCTGAAGATGTTGAAGGATTACAACGACAAATATCAAAGGAGTGAAGAGATGTACCCTTGAACCGAAGTTGATTTGGGGATCTGTAGTCCAATTTGGAACTAAGATCAATTAATTAGATTATGAGCACATTGGCTCAGTTAAATCTGAATTGAGGACTTATGGCCAATTTGGGCTAAGTCCAATTAAATTTGAAATGTTGGCCCCTTGTTAGACCATTAAACATTTGTCTGGGTTCAACCCCCTATTATTTGGCACTGCTAAACAGGGGTTCTGACAACATTTTATCTTTGTTGAGTGTTGGGCACTCATATGCTATATGAGATGATCAATCTTGGAAGATAAGGGTATATTTGAGGCTCAGTTAAAGGGGAGTCTTGCTTTAGACGGATTTAGCCAATTTAGGCTAGGGTTGATTTGAATATAGTGTTAAACACTAACATATATTTTATGGTCACGTGTTCCTATTGTTAGTGTATATGCCCTAGAGGCCATTACTGTATCATACTAGTTTGTATATTACTTAATGGAAGCTTTGGATATTCACATTGTATAAACAATCTTGCTCAATATAGTAGTATGCTACTTGGTTTGTTTCTACTTCAATGTGTACATGTGTTTATTTTGCGATATCACCTATACGCATTAGTGGAGCCCTTAGGATCTTTGCTTGATTACCAGCGTTGTGATGGCAGTCACACTAGTGGGGGCTGGGTAATCTGTAAGCACATCCTTATACAGGTCCCTAGTCGCAGGACTATCGAGACAGGGCATCGATACTCCGGAGTAGACTAGCGTATGCGCTTCTCATCCTAGTGTGGGAGATGGTCTATCCCACAGCCATCAGTACGTCGTACTGGAGATAGTATACGGGTGCTCGTTGGGTTACGAGTACACTGGACAGGACTCGTCGGGAACTGACAGGTTGGTATTATACCTATCGTCAGTTATCAGTTCCCAGGTGACATGAGTACAGCTTAGTCCGCTGACTTGACACTGGCACTTCGCCTCGAGTGTGTTCCCACTGCACTTTGATCACTACCCTACCGCGGCTCAAAGGAGTCGTGCAAACAGGTAATGGTTGGGTGCAGTCCCGAAACACTTGGAGGCAGTGACGGTTAGACAGGATTCGTCTCTCCCGGTATTGGGGGTTGACATCGCGCTGTGTCTAGGAGAGCCATTACACGAGTAGTCCCTGGCCAGGGCAAGCGAGATATACTGGTAGGGTTCCAGTGTTATCTCAGGGTGTTTTGGGCTTCACTCCGACACGACTTGTACCGCTATTAGGGGACTGACGTTTTACCGCCCCTAGGCCCGACATGCGATGTATTAGACGAACAGACCGGACTGTACGGAGACTGTCACATTCAGACTCAGTAGGAGTTCAGATGGGGTTCACCTCGTCAGCCTTCTTGTCGGCATCTACCTGGGGACCATTATGCACAGCTAGTGCCGCTTGCGGTCTGTGGTTAAACCCACTGTCAGCGTAGTGTCGAGTCTTTAGAGTCCCACACAGAGGATATTCGCCTCTGGGCAAAATGAGTAGAGGTCGCATGGTTTTGCGGCAGGGTTCGTTCTCATCCGCGCACTTGTGCACGTTTGGAGTCCGGACGGATTATACTAGCAGGCTTTGGTTTGAGCCAGATACTGGTATATGTTTTGGGGTTGCTTTTATCTCTCAGTATTCTTGTTCCTCGGAACGAGAATGCAGGTGTGTATGCACAGTTGTTTGAGGCAGAGGAAGAGGTCTTTCATTAGGGTTTCGGAACGGGTGCGTATGCACAGTTGACAGTCGTCTGTTTCCAAACCCTAATGGATTTATGAAATATCAATTAATAATAGTAATTAAATGAAATTGTGTCATGGTTGATTTTGTTGACTTGTTGACCATGGTTGACTTGTTGACCATGGTTGAATGTTTGACCATCATCATTGCTTTGCAAGGATACTCCTTGATTCTAGCTTACATTCATTTAATGAAGTGATGATAATGGTCATTCCAAATACAACCATCAACTATTTCATTTGAATTATTATTATTAATTAGATAATTCTTTTTCTTTTGTTATGGTTGCAAAAGGAAAAAGATAGCTCATTCTATCATATTCATTCTCTCTCCTCACTTCATCTTCTTCTTCCTCAAGCTCAAGGAGAATCCTTCTCATGTGTTGAGAATCCCTCTCCTTGAAAAGAAAACACCCCTTAGACACTCTCTACTCACTCTAGGATCAAAGGTTTAGCAAGCCGAAGATTCTAGTTCTCTCAAAGTTCGAGAAAGAGCCCGGAGGTTGAACCCTCAGGTGGATCCATCTTTGACGGAAGAAGGCTACGAGGAAAGAACCATCAACCTCTACTAGGTTTAAAGAAGAAGGAGTTCAAGTTAGGTATAACCACTTTGCCGAGTAGTTAACTCTCCTTTGCATGTTTGCTAGTTTAGTTTAGACACGATCCTGACCTTGTTTAGTCCATATTGCCCCATGCGCCAAAAATTTGATTTTTATACCGTTTCCGCCTCCCCGTAAGAACCGGGGGCCGCAACGTGGACTTACAGTGGTATCAGAGCCTAACTAAACTTAAACTAGCTTGGTAGCGAAGTGTATGGAAGTTCGAAACGGAAAAATCACAAAAACCGGAAATCAAAAACCCTATGTTTCTGTTGAAATTTTTTGTGCTCTAAAACTAAAACTTTTTACTCCTAAAATCGGCTCAGGGTTTTGTGAGAACACCCACCAAAAACGATCCCATGAATCCTTCAAACCGCCGCGGATCCGCGGCCTCAGCTATTCTCTTCGCCGCGGATCCGCCGCCGTTTGGGCTCTTCATGTGATCGTGTTTTGTGCAATGTTCTTCTGGTAGGGTTTTGGGATTTTTCAAATATGTTATATGTGCCCAGATTTTCCAGAAAAGAAATTTACTTTTGGGGTCCTATAAATCCGTATTTTTTTCGAACATCGCTACACTTTGGCTATATTGGTTATATCTGTGATGTTTGTATGTATTGAACGTCGGCTAATCGCTGTAAGTCGATTAGTCGGGGTTATACATCTCTGTGATCTGTGTTTAATATTGGAATGTGTATATGAATGTGTTGGACGGTCGCGGGTGAATAGCCGGGGTGGATGTGAGATGAGCTTTTGTTTTTCTTTCATTCATTTGTAAATGTAAATTGATGTAATAATATTATTTGTATGGCCGCACAACCAGGTCGGGGTTGTAGCCGTCATTGTATAATTCTTTTTACTGTTTTTGCTCCTAGGATAGACCCATGGAGGGGTGCACAAACTACCGGGTACTTGGCGGGTAGTTTGCCGCACCCGTAGGGGTCTTGGGTGGGGTTTTGGCTATTCACCGCGACCGTGTAATCCGCTTTTCGTTGCTGGCTCGAACGGATTGCGGATTCCTAGTATATCCAATGTATTCATCTGTGATCTGTAATGTCTATCATTGCTTTATATTTAGGTGTTGCTTATGTTTTACAGTCGCGCTAGCCCAGCCCCCGCTCTGTCGTTAGTTAAGTAACCTAACGGGTGATGACGGGACCCCGTGGCGAATGCGAATGGCATAAGCGTACGTCATATTTTGGTTGTTTTCTGCAATGGTAGGATTAAATGATGGGACGTATTAAAAGAACTAATGCAAGAATATCACGCATTAAAAGAACTAATGCAAGATAATAAACCAAGTTAAAGTCGTTGGAACACTTTCGAAAAACCACTCGGTTCTTTTCAAAACTAACTTTTAAATGCGGAGCTTGAGCCACTCCTTCTAAAAGCTATCTCGTTCCATCGATTATATCAAGTTCACTACGTTCACGGTTTCGCCAAAACCATTCGTAGCCCTCCGTCGTTTCGTATGAATATTCAATAGTATTCAAGCTATGTTTGTTGACCTTCGTCAAGGCATAGAGATTGGTAGCTGTTGGGTGTTCATATGTAGCATAGATAGATGCGTTGGTTTGGGACAGTCGTATTGCCTTGTTGAGCTTCGTCAAGGGTATATACGGATGGGTTCAAATTAACCTGGAAAATGACGGGCAGAACTTGACATGTGACTTATGATTTGTTGACCTTCGTCAAGGTCATAAGAGCATGGGGCAAAAATCCACATCGGGAGTTTCATAAGTACTGAAACTTGCTAGATTTGTATACCATTTGGAGTGTGGTGATTCTGGTAGGATTCCTTCAGTTTCGTCACGCGATGATATTTGGATCCCGATCCTACTGTGAGTATATGCTACTCCTCAGGAAATTTCTCACTAAAAGATCAATGCTATAAACCTAGTAGGTGCCTAGAAAGGTGTTAGCGGGGCTACGCCCCCAGGGAAAAGAGGTTCTTAAATTAAGGAACTTCGCGAAAGCGTTGGAAAACCTCCCTCGAAGTACCGACACTGGCCTGGCTGAACGGTTAAGCAAGTATTGTGCGGTGGGATTGATCCCGACTGATTCTTCCTTTATGGTTTGAGGAGGGATTCGAGAGACAGTGGGAGCTATCCTGTTTAGACAAATTAAAAACCACTCTAAACTTGCAAGAGCATCATGCTAAAGTGTTTCTTCTCTCTCCCCCTGCAGCGACCAAATCGAAATGACTGGACTTAAGTTACTTCTAGATAAAAACATACTGACAGGGACAAAATACAAAGATTGGCTCAGGAATGTCAAAATGGCAATCACTTACGACAAGCTGGGGTATCTTCTTACCACCAAAGCTCCCCCCGTCCCAGGTCCCACCTCCAGCGTCGCGGATAAGGAAATCCGTAAGACTTGGAAGATTGATTGCGCGAAGGCCAGGTGCCTCGTGCTTGCCTCTATGGACAACGGACATCAGAGGAGGCACGAGAATATGGACTTAGAATCCATATTTCTTCATACAAAAGAACTGTATGGAGAGCAGTCTCGTATCGCAAGATACGAAGTGTCGAAGAAGTTATTTTCGGAAAAGTTGTCCGTCGGATCATCGGTAGCGGACCACGTGCTTAAGATGATTGGCTACATTGAGGAGCTCGCGGAACTTGGGACCACGTTAGAAAGTGAACTCTATACGGATTTAATTCTCCAGTCCCTTCCATCCACTTACGCCCAGTTTATACTGAACTTCAACTTACAAGGAAAGGAAGTTGAACTTTCAGAACTCCTCAACATGCTGAGGAGCGCAGAGGGCACCCTACAGAAAGGTAGGGAAACACCCGCTTTGTTTGTAGGAGGATCTTCTTCTTCTAGGTCAAAGGCGAAAGCCAAGGGAAAGAGGAAGAAAGCCCCCGCCAAACCAAGGGGCGGTGTTAGTAAAGTGGGTACGAAGGGAAAAGAAATGGCAACAAAGATTGCGGGGAAGCTTGTGGGTAAAGAGGAATGCTTCTATTGTCATAAGAGTGGACACGGGAAGAAAGATTGCAGGGCTTGGAAGGCCAGGACACAGGAACTGAAGCAGGTTGCGGCTTCAGCTTCAGGTGTGTATGTTATTGAAAACTATCTTTCTATAAACTCTACTTCCTGGGTATTGGATACCGGATCAGGATCTCATATCTGTAATTCTTTGCAGGCGTTGAGAAACCGTAGGTTTTTGAAGGCAGGTGACATGACCCTCAGAGTTGCGATCGGAGCTAGCATGGATGCTAAAGCCGTGGGGGACTATCACCTGGGAATGTCAGATGGACATGTTTTGGTTTTGCGTAATTGCTTTTTTGTACCCAACGCAACTTGTAATATCATTTCTGTATCTTTGGTTTCTAAAGAAGGTTATGAATTTGCGTTTGTAAGTAATGTTGTAAACATTCACCTTAATCAAGTTCTGATTGGGTCAGGTACACTGAGCAATGGTATATACGTATTAAACCAACCACAGATTTTTAATGTCCAGAATACACACAAAAGAAAGTCTCCAGATATCAATCAGGCTTTCTTATGGTATTGTAGACTGGGTCACATCAATGAGACACGGTTGACTAAGTTACATAAGGAAGGATACTTGGATCCGTTCGAGTATCAGTCTTATGCCACTTGTGAATCTTGTCTCATGGGAAAGATGACAAAGACTCCGTTCACTGGACACGGAGAAAGAGCGAGCGAGCTCTTGGGACTCATACACAGTGATGTGTGTGGTCCAATGTCTACACATGCCCGAAGCGGTTATTCATACTTCATTACTTTCACAGAAGATTTCTCTAGGTATGGACATGTCTTCTTAATGAAGCACAAATCCGACGCCTTTGAGAAATTTCGGGATTACAAGAATGAAGTTGAAAGACAAACAGGCAAAAGTATTAAGATTCTAAGATCGGATCGAGGTGGTGAATACTTGAGTGCCGAGTTCCTGGACCATTTAAAAGAGAATGGAATTCTCTCTCAGCGTACTCCTCCATACACTCCGCAACATAACTGTGTATCGAAAAGGAGGAATCGAACCCTATTGGATATGGTTCGTTCTATGATGAGTAAGGCTGAGTTACCGCGATCTTTCTGGGGCTATGCACTAGAAGCAGCTGCATATCTCTTGAACAAGGCTCCCACCAAGACTGTGCCTACCACTCCATATCAGATGTGGAGTGGGAAGAAACCCTGTCTTAAGTACCTTAAGATATGGGGATGTCCAGCTTTTGTAAAAAAGCAGCATGCGGACAAGCTCGAGGCACGTTCAGTACAGTGTAAGTTTGTGGGATACCCAAAGAACTCCAGGGGGTATCTGTTCTATTCCGCTGAGGAACAAAAGGTTTTTATTTCTCAACATGCCCGCTTCTTGGAAACTGAGTTTTTGGAAACCCAGATAAGTGGGAACACAATAGAACTGGAAGAAATTCCAGAACCACAAGCTATTACTGAAAGTTTGGTGGAACCAGAGGGTTCAAATGAACAGGACATTCCTACGCCGCTCCGCAGGAGTAGTAGGCAGTCTCATCCGCCCGAGTGATACTACGGTTTTCTCATAGACGGGGATAGAGAGGATTGCATCATAGATTATGATGAGCCTACTAGCTTCCAACAGGCCGTTCAGAGCGTTGACTCGGTAAAATGGCTGGATGCAATGCGGACCGAAATGGAGTCCATGTACACCAACAAAGTATGGACGTTGGACATTGCTCCAGACAGGGTAAAACCCGTAGGATGCAAGTGGATCTTCAAAAGGAAGATTGGTGTAGATGGACAGGTTGAGACCTATAAAGCTAGACTTGTAGCAAAGGGTTTCCGTCAAAGACCTGGCTTGGACTATGACGAAACCTTTTCTCCAGTGGCTATGCTGAAATCCATTCGGATCCTTCTTGCCATTGCTGCCTTCCACGATTATGAGATTTGGCAGATGGACGTAAAAACCGCTTTTCTAAATGGAAATTTAGAGGAGTGTGTCTATATGGATCAGCCAGAGGGTTTCATTCAGAGTGGGAGCAGCGGAAAGGTGTGCAAGTTGCTTAAGTCCATTTATGGACTAAAGTAGGCATCGCGGAGTTGGAACATCTGTTTTGATAAGACGGTCAAGGAATTTGGCTTTATCAAAAATCCAGATGAACCATGCATCTATAGTAGATTTGTAGCGAGAACTGTAGTATTCCTCGTTTTATACGTGGATGACATTCTCTTAATAGGAAATGACATTCCTATGCTACAATCTGTCAAGGGTTTCTTATCACACAGGTTCTCCATGAAAGACCTGGGTGATGCCTCTTACATCCTGAGGATCCGGATCCATCGTGATAGATCCAAGAGGATATTAGGACTTTCACAGTCCAGGTACATCGACACTATACTGAAGAGATTCAGTATGGAAGATTCCAAGCGCGGTAACCTACCGGCTTGTCACGGGATCACCCTCTCTAAGGAGATGTCTCCCAAGACTGATTTGGAGAGGGATCGCATGTCTATTATACCCTACGCTTCTGCGGTAGGCTCTATAATGTATGCGATGTTATGTACCAGACCGGATGTAGCTTATGCACTGAGTGTAGTAAGCCGGTATCAGTCAAACCCTGGGGAGAAACACTGGATAGCAGTAAAGAACATTCTCAAGTACCTGAGAAGGACTAAGGAGATGTTCTTGGTGTATGGCGGAAAAGACTTCCAGATCGAGGCCTTTGCTGACTCCAGCTTCCAGAGTGACAAGGATGATTCCAAGTCCATGTCGGGTTTTGTCTTTACCCTCAATGGAGGGGCGGTGTGTTGGAAGAGTTCCAAACAGGAAACCGTTGCAGACTCGACGATGGAAGCGGAATATATCGCTGCATCTGATGCCGCAAAAGAAGCTGTCTGGATGAGGAAGTTCTTGAAAGAACTTCAGGTGGTTCCGTCCATTGTTGACCCAATACCTCTGTATTGCGACAACAACGGGGCTATAGCTTTAGCGAAGGAACCCAGGTCCCATCAGAGATCCAGGCACATCTTGAGGCGGTATCACCTGATCAGGGAGATCGTGGATCGCAAGGAGATCGAGGTTCGGAGGGTTGCTTCAGAAGAAAACACTGCAGATCCATTCACCAAGGCCCTACCCCAGACTTAGTTCGAGCGGCTGATCGAGATGATAGGTCTTCGATACGCCAGTACATGGCCTTAGTGCAAGTGGGAGATTGTTAGTCTATATGCCCTAGAGGCCATTACTGTATCATACTAGTTTGTATATTACTTAATGGAAGCTTGGGATATTCACCTTGTATAAACAATCTTGCTCAATATAGTAGTATGCTACTTGGTTTGTTTCTACTTCAATGTGTACATGTGTTTATTTTGCGATATCACCTATACGCATTAGTGGAGCCCTTAGGATCTTTGCTTGATTACCAGCGTTGTGATGGCGTCACACTAGTGGGGGCTGGGAAATCTGTAAACACATCCTTATACAGGTCCCTAGTCGCAGGACTATCGAGACAGGGCATCGATACTCCGGAGTAGACTAGCGTATGCGCTTCTCATCCCAGTGTGGGAGATGGTCTGTCCCACAGCCATCAGTACGTCGTACTGGAGAGAGTATACGGGTGCTCGTTGGGTTACGAGTTCACTGGACAGGACTCGCCGGGAACTGACAGGTTGGTATTATACCTATCGTCAGTTATCAGTTCCCAGGTGACATGAGTACAGCTTAGTCCGCTGACTTGACACTGGCACTTCGCCTCGAGTGTGTTCCCACTGCACTTTGATCACTACTCTACCGCGGCTCAAAAGAGTCGTGCAAACAGGTAATGGTTGGGTGCAGTCTTGAAACACTTGGAGGCAGTGACGGTTAGACAGGATTCGTCTCTCCCGGTATTGGGGGTTGACATCGTGCTGTGTCTAAGAGAGCCATTACACGAGTAGTCCCTGGCCAGGGCAAGCGAAATATACTGGTAGGCTTCCAGTGTTATCTCAGGGTGTTTTGGGCTTCACTCCGACACGACTTGTACCGCTATTAGGGGACTGACGTTTTACCGCCCCCTAGGCCCGACATGCGATGTATTAGACGAACAGACCGGACTGTACGGAGACTGTCACATTCTGACTCAGTAGGAGTTCAGATGGGGTTCACCTCGTCAGCCTTCTTGTCGGCATCTACCTGGGGACCGTTACGCACAGCTAGTGCCGCTTGCGGTCTGTGGTTAAACCCACTGCCAGCGTAGTGTCGAGTCTTTAGAGTCCCACACAGAGGGTATTCGCCTCTGTGCAAAATGAGTAGAGGTCGCATGGTTTTGCGGCAGGGTTCGTTCTCATCCGCGCACTTGTGCACGTTTGGAGTCCGGACGGATTATACTAGCAGGCTCTGGTTTGAGCCAGATACTGGTATATGTTTTGGGGTTGCTTTTATCTCTCAGTATTCTTGTTCCTCGGAACGAGAATGCAGGTGTGTATGCACAGTTGTTTGAGGCAGAGGAAGAGGTATTTCATTAGGGTTTCGGAACGGGTGCGTATGCACAGTTGACAGTCGTCTTTTTCCAAACCCTAATGGATTTATGAAATATCAATTAATAATAGTAATTAAATGAAATTGTGTCATGATTGATTTTGTTGACTTGTTGACCATAGTTGACTTGTTGACCATGGTTGAGTGTTTGACCATCATCATTGCTTTGCAAGGATACTCCTTGATTCTAGCTTACATTCATTTAATGAAGTGATGATAGTGGTCATTCCAAATACAACCATCAACTATTTCATTTGAATTATTATTATTAATTAGATAATTCTTTTTCTTTTGTTATGGTTGCAAAAGGAAAAAGATAGCTCATTCTATCATATTCATTCTTTCTCCTCACTTCATCTTCTTCTTCCTCAAGCTCAAGGAGAATCCTTCTCATGTGTTGAGAATCCCTCTCCTTGAAAAGAAAACACCCCTTAGACACTCTCTACTCACTCTAGGATCAAAGGTTTAGCAAGCCGAAAATTCTAGTTCTCTCAAAGTTCGAGAAAGAGCCCGGAGGTTGAACCCTCAGGTGGATCCATCTTTGACGGAAGAAGGCTACGAGGAAAGAACCATCAACCTCTACTAGGTTTAAAGAAGAAGGAGTTCAAGTTAGGTATAACCACTTTGCCGAGTAGTTAACTCTCCTTTGCATGTTTGCTAGTTTAGTTTAGACACGATCCCGACCTTGTTTAGTCCATGTTGCCCCATGCGCCAAAAATTTGATTTTTATACCGTTTCCGCCTCCCCGTAAGAACCGGGGGTCGCAACGTGGACTTACACCCATGTGATGTGCTGAAAATAGTGTTAAACACTAAGAACAAAACGCTTCAAAAATAGTGTTAAACACTAAGAACAAAATGCCTCTGAAGGTGGGGACCAGTCTCCCTTTGTTTTGTTCTCAGAGTATTCAAAGGTGTCAAACACTTAAGTCTTCACAGCCATCACGTGTGGGCAGGTGAAGGGCACCCATGCATTGATTTATTAAAGTGTTCATTAGGGGTCACGTGGGGACACGTGAGGGCGCCCAAAATCGATTCTGCCTTTGGCTTTGTTCCCTTTATTTTGTGAGTCACGTGGGAACACGTGAGACATTGCCTCCAAGTTTTTCTCTTTTCATTTAGGGGATCTGTTTTAGGGGTCATGTGGGAGCATGTGACCTAGTTTTGTTCTTTCTTTTTTGATCATTGAGGATGGGGGTCACGTGTCACCACGTGACCCAGTTCTTTACATGCATGGAGGGTTTCAAGTCTCTTTGTTTTAAGAATTAAATTCTCTGTAGGGATAAACCCTAATTCTGTTTTAGAGGAATTAAATTCCTATGTATGTGGAAGAATTAAATTCTCATATAGGGTTAAACCCTAGTTCTGTTTTTTAGAGGAATTAAATTCCTATAAATTTGGGAGAATTAAATTCTCATATTGGGTTAAACCCTAGTTTTGTTTTAGACGAATTAAATTCCTATGAATTTGGGAGAATTAAATTCTCATGTAGGGTTAAACCTTGATTTCATTTGGAGGAATTAAATTCCTATGAATTTGGAAGAATTAAATTCTTATGTAGGGTTAAACCCTAGTTCCATTTGGAGGAATTAAATTCCTAAGTATTTGGGGGAATTAAATTCCCAAAACTCAATTCTCCCTCTAAGTTTTGGATCTGCATGGCAGAATCTCCCCGATGAGAATTAAATTCTCAACTTGTGGGGAGATCTGCTTCTGCAAATCTTCAACCAAAGGAAGAACTAAGTTCTTATTCAGAAGAGTTAAACTCTTAAATTGAGAATTAAATTCTCTTTATTTTATGGAACTTAGATCTCTTTCCCCTTTCTCACCTATGGTTTCCTTTCTCTGAAGAGATCTTTTTTTCTCTCTTGAGAATTAAATTCTCCTCTCTTTTTTTCTCTCCGTTGTTGTATATTTCCCAAAAAAATAGATCCCCCTCTTTCCTCTTCTTGGCTCCTATTTATAGGAGAAAGAAAAGAATCAATTCGTTTTGTCAATATTTGGAAGATTTTAGTTGTTTTTGTAACTAACATGATCTTTTAGATCACTCAGTGAATTTTATTCACCCCTGGATTTCTAATCCAAAAGATTTTCTATTTGTTATTCTTGGTGAATTTCAGGGAAATCTTTCCTTGTATAAAATCTTTCCATAAATTGGTGATTTTTAATCACCATTGGATTTTTAATCCAACGGTGCTCCATTTTACAGAGCACTTTCTTTTTTGTTTGGAAAGATTTAGAGAAATATTTTTCCAGTTTGGGTTTTTGATTCCCTCTTAATTAGAATTTAATTCTATTAATTCATAGATCTTTAGGAACCCATCACGTGTTGGCACGTGACCCCCTGATTAAGCATTTGACCAGAATTTAATTCTGTTATTTTAAACAACTCAGGAATTATCACGTGTCAGCAAGTGACCCTTGGTCACGTATTGGCACTTGATACCCCATTGGGGGTTTTCCTTGTTATTTTATTATTCCTTAATTTCTTTTCACTGGGTTTAAAGGCCCATCACGTGTTGGCACATGACACCACTGATTAATTATTTCCAATTATATTTTTTTATTCAGTGCCTACAGGCTTTGCCTATAAATGGTCATGTGTCTGCATGTGATGCCCGGTCATGTGTGGGCACGCGATACCCGGTCACGTGTGGGCACGTAATGCCTCACAACTTTTGATCCCTGATGAATTATGAGGCCCATAATATATCAAATCGAAGGATTTTTCGAGATACTTTTGATACATTTAGAATTTAGCTGTTTAACATACGGGAGTTTGTCGAAATACAGCCCGAAAAATACTGGTTCACATTTTCTTAAACATATCGCTGCCATTAGATACCTTGGGATCTTTTGTGCAGAAATTTTTTGGCGGGAACATGGCCACCGCTCCTCGTCTGGGTCTCGATCAGTATACACTAGTCTACACTAGAGTATCGATGCCCGGTCTCGAAACTCCCACGACTAGGGACATTTAAGGATTTGCTTATAGACCCCTAGGTCCCACATATATGATCGTCATCATAATGATGGTTGTCAAGCAAGAATCCTATGGGCTCTATCAACATGTAATAGTGATATGTAATACCACCTGAAGCATGCACATGATGATAAAGACAAACCAGATAGCATACTATCATCTCGAGTAAGACTGTTCTACCGGTATAGGTCCTCCCTCAATCATCACAATCGCGTGCCTGCGATTCAATAATTGACTTGAGGGCACTATAGCAAACAGTTCATGATCGGCACTACTTATCTGGGTATTGGGAGTCTGACGGTTTTGAAAGTTCCTAGTGCCTTCGCCGCAGCAACCGTGACCAATATGGAATCGAAAAATGAAAATTTTTCAAGAGGACATTAGAAACAAATTCCCAGCGATCGTTCTAAACAGTAAACTAGAAAACAAGCATGTAAGGTTTAGGGATTCCAACTTTCGATGCATGTCCATCCAATCGTGGAAGACCCCTCCAACTTCCTTGTAGGCCGTCGGGAAAAAGCCTGAGAGGCGACTGCCCTTACCGAAAATGATCCACCTAAGGGAACCGATCTAAGCACCAGCTTCACACAGTGAAGCAACCGATGCTCCAAGCTCGCTAGGAAAGGAGAGTAAGGATGTAGGACTTTTCTGCAGGGTAACCTAGCACGGCAGCAAGGTTTCGGGAGGCATCGTCCATGCCATATTAAAAAATTTGCTGTTCTAGCTAACCCTAACAAAGAATCGTTAACTAGAAATCGACGGAATAATATACAAACACTTTGTAGCTAAAAATGAACAAGGAATACAACCTTTGTAGACCGGTCCTTCATTTCATTAGCTCCATGTAGTAGTCCCTTCGCTGCGATCATGAAGTCTCGGACTCTAGATAGGCTTCCTTGAAGAAACGAACATGCTTGCTTCGAAGTCTTCGAGGCCGAAGATGTTCTATGTCGAGGAGACACTAACCCAAGCTATCTCTTCACTAATCATGGAATCAGTGAAGCAAACACCCTATACTAAATGGCAAGTACTAGAGCATGATGAAGTAGGAATTTTTTCACTTTAGATTTCATTTTCTCACTCAAAATCATCACCTTTGAAAAAGCTAGAAAGATTTTATGAAGAAGAAGAAGAAGAACAAGTGATGAAAATGAATTATATTGTGTGAGGTTAGAAATGCAACCAAGGGTCAAGCATGTCATGCTTAACCCTTGTAGAGAGTTAACCATGAGCTAGGGTTAAAGGTTACGTTAAGAAATATCTTAAGCAAGACAAAGAGAGTGGACAAAGTCAAAGATGCTTACAAGCTTCTATAAGCTTTCAACAAATATCAACCATGACAAATATTCACAATATTTGAATTACTTAATGATAAATATAAACCCTAATCTTAACCCTGGCATGGTTTAACCCTCATTAACCCTAGTTGCATTGGTAACCTAGCATGATACATTTAACATATATCACATATATATCAATGTATCCAAAATGACAAAAGAAATCTTAAGTTAGCTAATATTAGTTAATGTAATGTAATATATCTATATAATTATACATTAAATTATTAAATCAACACTTGATTTAATAATCCGTCTATATCACATATAACCGACTAATATCAAATGTAACATCTTATCGAATCAACACTTGATCCGATAACCCGGCAATATCACATATAACCAATCATGTCACACATCACGAGAATAGAATGCGGTATCAAATATCGCATTAATCTCGGTCCCGCACATATCATACATGTGCTCCTACTCTGTTTTGCTTGAGCCAGGAAACCCCTGTGTAGGACTCTAAAGACTCGTCAATACGCCGACAGTAGGTGATGGTCATATCAAACACCCACAAACCGCAAGCGGCTTGCTAAACATAACGGTCACCCAAGTATTGAGCGATCAAAAGATCAACAAGCAAGCCTGCTCGTACTCATGCGAATCCAATCAGTAACACTACTGTACAGTCCGGTCTCTTCGTCTGATATGTCGCATATGTCGTCTAGGGGTAGTAAACATCAGACCCCAGTAACTCAATAAGTCGTGTCGATATAAGGCTCATAACGGGTTGAGAAACTCTTGATAACACTTACCAGTATATCTCTGAAGCAGCCCTGGCCAGGGACTTCCTGTTATAGCCAATCGAGCACAGCGCAACATCAACTCCCAATACCGGGAGAGACGAAACCCCTCCTATCGCTCATTGTCTCCATGTGATTCGGGACTGTACCTAAAAGCCACCATTTTGCATGTTCTCCTCAACGTGGTAAGGTGGAAATCAAAGCATAGTGGGAATCACACAAGACTCTATGACGATCTCTGGTCTACAGACTAACCTGTACCAGTGTCACCAGAGAACTGCTATCTGACGTTAGGTATAATACCATTTGGGAGTTCTCGGCGAGTCCGTCCAGTATACCCAGTCTCCACTGAGCACCCGTATACTGTCTCTGATGTCAAACACCAATGGATATATGATCATCCATCGCCCATCTATATGGGTCGAGAAGCTATACGCTAGTCTACTCTGGTATATCGATGCCCTGTCTCGATACGCCTACGACTAGGAACATTTGAAGGATGTACTTGGCAACTACACTTTTCCCACTAGTATGATTTGCATCATAATCCTGGTAGTCAAGTACTCATCTTAAGGGCTTTACCAACATGTAATAAAGAGATAATCAGTGTACATGTTAAGATAAAGAGCAACCAGATAGCATACTATCATGTCGAGCAAGAAAGTCTTCCCTATATGTGTCCAAGCATCCACTACAATATACATCGTATGTACAGTAATGGCCTCTAAGGCATACATATAACTAACAATCTCCCACTTGCACTAGGGCCATCTGTGTAGTATCCAATACCCAACAATCGGCAGTTGTTTTAGTATCTCATACACAACCATCCCATAAAAGTCTCTCCTGGGAATAGGCCTTTGTGAGTGGATCTGCCGTGTTGTCCTCTGTAGTCTACTCTCCTAACCTCGATCTCCCTGGAGATTATCCATCTCCATGATCAGGTGATACTGCCTAAGAATATGTCTAGATCACTGATGGGACAGGGGTTCCTAGGCCTAAGCCACAACTCCATTGTCACACAATGGTAGGAACGAAGTTCATCACATGAACTAATATACATCCAGACTACATCTTTGGTAGTATCCTTGGCAGCAATGTATCCAGCCTTTATCGTCTAGTTTGCCACGGTATCTAGCTTGGAACTCTTCCAACAAACCGTCCCTCCACTGAGGGTAAAGACAATTTCTGTGACTGACATTCAGTCGACCTTACCACCCTGGAAGCTATCCAATGATTCTCCCAGGATCGATTGATACCATCTCACAATACCTAGTGAGAATCCTAACATCCACTTAGATCTATCTCATAGATCAAAAACCCAGGATTTAGGAGGTATCACCTTGATCCTATATGGAAAATCCTTGTGATAAGAGGAAATTGACCGAGTGTAGCATAGAAAACTCCTTTCCTATCAAGAGTATGTCATCTACGTAGAATACGAGGATCACCACCATACTCCCTACTGCCTTTTTGTATATACAAGGTTCATCTACCATTTTGATGAAGTCAAACTCTTTGACTACCACATCAAAACAGATGTTCCAACTCCGCGATATCTGTTATATCCCATAAAGCAACTTGCACATGTTTCCGCTGCTCCCACTGTCTACGAAGCCCTCTGGCTGTGTACTTATAGACACTCTCTTCTAAATCACTATTTAGAAAATCAATCATAACACCCAACCGCCAGATATCGTAGTCATGGTATGTAGCAATTGCAAGTAGGATCCGGATGGACTTAAGCATAGGCACTAGAAAAGGTTTCATCATTATCCACACCTGGTGGATGACGAGAACCTTTTTGTAACAAGTCTTAGCTTTGAAAGTCTCAACTTTTCCATGTACACTAAGTAATCTTCTCAATATATACTTGCTCCTGATGGGGATTTAACCCTTCAGATAAAGCAACCAAAGTCTATACTTTGTTGGTGTATATGGATTCCATCTCAGATCGTTTAGCATCCAGCCATTCTTACAGAGTCCTCACTCTTGATGGCCTGCTCGAAACTAGTTGGGTCATCATCTCATGATGCAATCCTCGCTCCCATTTTCATAGAGAAAACTGAAGTATCTCTCAAGTGGATGACGAACCCTACTAGATCGGCGAAGAGGCTGAGGTTCGTTGGGAACTATTGAACCCTTAGGTTCTACCAAATCATCAGCTGTAGTTTTGTAACACCTTAGGATTTGTTTAGTGAATAATTATATTTAAATAATGGGTTTTAATAAAAAGTTTACCAAATTGTGTTTTAAATATTTTTCCTAATTTAATAAATATTTTTTCCAAAATTTTCCTAGGCTTGCACACACATGTGCATGTAAACTAGGGTTTTTAAATGAAGTAAATACCATAATTATTAACCATGGTGGGTTAATTATAGGATTAAGTCCTTTGGGTTTAAATTAAGTTGATTAGTAAATTGAAAGTTAATTTAATTCAAATTGTTTAGGGGTTGACTTGTGAGAGAGAGAGGGGTGCATCATGGCTCAAGCCATGCTTGCATTAAATGAAGAGAGAGAGAGAGGGGGGGTGACTTTTGTGTGGTGAATTATTGTGGCTCTCAACTCTTTTTGTTTTATTTTCTCTCAAAACTCTCATACCCTCACACTCACACACACACACACTTACCTGAGGCCAGGAGCAGCAGCAGCAGCAAGAAGCAGCAGCAGCAGCATGAGAGCAGCAGCAGCAGCAAGAAGTAGCAGCAGCAGCAGCAGAGATCAGTAGGAGCAGCAACAGCAGCAACTGCAGCTTCTTCCCCTCCACTTCTTCATCTTCCTGCAACTCCCTAGGGTTAAGTATGAGGTATACTTCCTAACTTGCTTCCCTAGTTTGCTTGGTTGTGTAGATTTGCATCGGTTAATGGATTTTAGTGCGTTTTAGTGCGATATGGGGTGTTTAGTGAGAACTTTGTGCTAATGAGGTGAGAATTGGTTTCAGTAGGTCATTAGTGAGTTGTTGAGGCCATAGTAACTTAGTTTAACCCCTGTTACACTAAAATACCACATGTTTCCCTAATTGATGCAATTTGTCGTTTTTAAGCTAAATTGAGCTTTTCTGGATCTGTTTTTGACCCGATGAGATCTGAATGAAATTGGGTTGACTGTAGTATGGTAGTGTTGTGCTGATACCTCAGGTGAAACCCGACCCCCTATCTGCTACAGTGGGCCGCCGGAATTCTCTTTCTGGCCGCAAATTGCGGCCAGATGGGTGGGGTTTTAGGGATTTTTGGGTCCTGTAGGTGTCTGCTAGTGTGTAGGGTTCTATGGTATATATATTTTTGTAAGTTTAGTTTTGTAGAAAAATCTGGGACCAAATACCTATTTTGCCGTTTTTCTAAACCTTCGCGACACGCGTGGTATATGAGTAGGTTTGGGTTTCTGCGTATCGCAGCGCGTCGGGGTAGTCTCTTGGCGCGTGATTACACGTGTTAGCGTATCGCGCACACGCGCGATTGGTTTGCGACACGGATTTCTAGTTGGATCGTAATGTCGCGTTTTTGTGAAATTGAGCTTATGTGTGATATATGTTATGTGATTATAGGTTCGCAGGCCAGTGAGACGGACGCTGTGAAGAAGGGCAAGCAAGTGGTTGGATACGCTTAGCGCGAGACACGGTGAGTAGATTTCACATCTACGGGGATATCGCCCGCATGGCGTTATGCGTCAGGGCTGATAGGATTTTATTGTTATATACCTCATATACCATACCATGGATTGTCATCACATATTGCATTCCCTGCCATCTATATATATTGCTTAGAACTGATAGAACACCGCACTATTACTAACGGTTTATGTTGCACGGGCACTATTTTGCATGCTACACACACACCGTTAGTAATTGCCATGCCACACTCACTGTAGAACTGTCATGACTATACTGTTGTATATTGTTGTAGTTCCTTGTTTATGTGACATGACTTGATATACATACTTGGTGCACGTATCACATCGCAATTACTTGTATTATTGGTTGAGATTTTATGTGATTTCTGGATTTGGGAACCGTTGCTCTTTTAAAAAATGTAATCATTTAAAAACCCGGTTCCCTTGATATGATATTTTGGGGCGTCACCCCATGTTTTCTCGGTGCTAGAGGCATGTATTGAGAGAGGGCTGACCCGGACTGACGGATGCCCGATATGTTGAGAGAGGGATGACCCGGACTGACGGATTCCCGATATATACTCGGAGAGAGGGCTGACCCGGACTGACGGATGCCCGATGTATTGAGAGAGGGCTGACCCGGACTGACGGATGCCCGATATGTTGAGAGAGGGATGACCCGGACTGACGGATTCCCGATATATACTTTGAGAGAGGGCCGACCCGGATTGACGGATGCCCGATACAGGATGTTTTGCGTGTTGCTGCTAGACACGAGTATTTATGATATTTGGGTGCCGATGTTGGGCACTCGGGATTCTCAGGGATATACAGGATATGAGGGCCGATGGAGTACCGGCGTTTGGGTTGTTGGGATTTGTGGTGCATACATACATATGTAGTCCACCTCGATACTTCATGTAGATACTATATTCCCATGCTCAGCATTCATTATCGCATCTCATCCTGTAGCTATATCACCTGATAGAGGACTTGCATTATTATTATGCGTACTGCTTACCTTGCATTGATATCATCTGCTGGCATTTGTTAGAGTAGCGCTTTACGTGCATGCTCGCGATTACCTTTATATGTTATCTCTATTCACGAGTTGGCAACTCACCCCCGTTGTGCCACAGTAATTGCAGGTTGCCCTTGGGAGTAGTCACGGCTGGCTGTTACCGCATCTTTTGGCACAGATACCCTTTTTGAGCAGAGATAGCCTTTTGCTGATAGGTGGGTTTTGTACGGTATCTGTTATCTTTCAGTTGTATATTGATGTATCTAGTACTCTCCATCTACTTTTCTGTATTGACTTAGAGACAGTTGTGAGGACGATATGTATGATTTTATATTCTGGTGTCGAGCTCGCATGTGAGCCGACTTTACTTTTGCAGTCTCATCTTTTATGATATTGTCCTTGCTTTACTGTGTATTCTTCGCTACGGCGTCGTATATCTTATTGTGATGCTTCATTCATTTTACTCGTCATTTCTGTTACACCTTGTTTCTTTTTGACTGGCGGGGCAAATGTTTTAAAAAAGGAAATGTTACCAAAATTATAAAACTCATAACTTTTGAACTTCAAAAGGATTTCTACTAAATAAATGGAAGTTTTCCAGATAGGTACGATTGTTTTTACCAAATGTTTTAAAATCACTCTATATTTATTGGTTTTGATTCTGGGTTCGGCTTACTTAGCCGCGTTGCGCCTGTAGACGTTGCGTGGTTAAGTGCCGGTCACGAGTCGAATTCTCGGGTCGTGACAAAGTTGGTATCAGAGCGTAGGTTTTACCTTCGGAGTGTAGGATGACCCTGGTATGATGGAGTAGGTAGCTGCAGCAGGGTAGCATAGCGTGCGTATGTTCCGCGGCATACTCACGACACGGTACTCCGCCTATGCGACCTTAGGACTTATTGAGTTGATCCCTCCTGATATTCTTGCGATTCGATTTCCGTGTTCTTATCGAATCCTAATTTTTCTTTCAGCCATTATGCCGCCTAAGACTACGAGGGCACAGAGAGCGGCCGCGAGGGCCGAGATTCGAGTTGACTCTTCCGAGACACCGACTGATCCGGGCAGTACGCCGGTTGTACCCGAGCAGGCTGTTCCTGCCGTGATAGAGCAGATCGCCACGCTAGGGGCTGGTATGCAGGAGATGCGCCAGACAGTGGGATCTAGCATGCAGGAGATGCGCCAGATGATAGGATCGCTAGTTGAGACGCTTCGAGCGCAGCGACCAGAGGTAGCTCCACCAGTTCCAGAGACCGCTATGGTACCTACCGCACAACCAGTTGTCCCTGCGGCTACGGAGGTGATTACAGTATCGCTATCAGAGTTCATGAGGCTGAAGCCTCCGGTTTTCACAGGCACCGATACAGCCGAGGACCCACAGTCTTTCATAGACAGGATGGCCAGGATATGCCGTTCCCTCAGATGCGCAGATGCGAGATGGGTCGAGTTCGCGAGCTTTCGCCTGGAAGGTCTTGCGCAGAAGTGGTGTGATTCCGTTGAGAAGGGCAGAGCAGCAGGTCTTCCTCCTATGACCTGGACGGAGTTCGTGACCATATTTCTAGCCCGTTTCCTTCCCCAGAGTGTTAGGGATGCCCGAGCACGCAGATTTGAGTCCTTGCGCCAGACGCCAGGGATGACGGTGGTAGAGTATGACGTGCTGTTTACAGAGCTAGCAGTCTATGCCCCATATTTAGTGGCTACCGAGGAGTTGCGAGTCAAGAGATTTGTTCGAGGCTTGCTTACACCACTGTTCCTCGCGATCAGCGCGCAGCACTACGAGACCTATTCAGTAGCTGTAGACGCAGCCCTAGTAGTCGAGGAGCACCTTGCTGAGACTTCGGTAGTTCCACAGCCGAAGAGAGTTCGTGCGGATACATCAGCACAGAGACAGCCTTTTCGGCGCCGTGATAGACATGTTGCAGGCAGCAGAGATTCAGGGCGGGGCCGGTTATTCAGTTCCTATTCCCAGGACGGTCAGCGGTCATCGTCGGGATGTTTTCGCTGTGGGAGTTCTTACCATCGTGTACGGGATTGTCCAGAGACACCCCGGAGGGAGGCGACAGCACCGCATGTCACATTACCGCCTTCACCACCCCAGAGGGCGTTGCCTATCGTACCTACCGTTGCTCCGCGCCAGACTCATACACAGCGAGGTCGTGGGCGTGGAGGAGTTGCTCAGAGGGGGCGAGGTGACCGAGGCAGAGGGCAGCCAGTCGCAGGAGGTGGACAGGCGAGGGTTTTTGCTTTGACACATCAGGACGCGCAGGCGTCCAATGCAGTGGTTTCAGGTATCCTTCCTGTATGTTCAGTTGATGCACATGTATTGTTCGATCCCGGATCCACACACTCGTACGTATCCACACACTTTGTGCCGAGTCTGGGTAGGGAGTCCGGCTTGCTTGATCAGCCGCTTATGGTGACTACTCCTGTGGGAGAGTCGTTTGTTGCTAGGCACGTGTTCCGATCCTGTACCGTCTGTATTGGCGAGAGAGAGTTGCCTGTCGACTTGATCTTTCTGGAGATGTTGGACTTCGACGTTCTTTTGGGTATGGATTGGTTAGCCACGTGCTATGCTTCTGTGGACTGCCGTGAGAAGACAGTTAGATTCTGCTTTCCCGGTGAGTCGGTTTTTGTTGTGTTGGGGGACCGTGGTGCCGCCCCTCACAGTGTGATTTCTTCTTTTCGCGCTGGGCAGCTTTTGAGGAAGGGATGTCAGGGATTTCTCGCATATGTTTGCGATGCTAGTGCTACACAGGTTCTATTAGACCAGGTTCCGGTTGTTAGCGAGTTTCCTGATGTGTTCCCTGACGAGCTTCCTGGGTTGCCGCCCGAGCGCGACATTTCTTTCTGTATTGATTTGGTTCCTGGTGCGGGGCCTATTTCCATACCGCCTTATCGGATGGCCCCGGCGGAACTTCGAGAGTTGAAGGGCCAGTTGCAAGATTTGCTGGACAAGGGACTTATTCGACCCAGTGTTTCTCCTTGGGGTGCTCCAGTCCTGTTCGTCAAGAAGAAGGACGGCAGTTTGCGTCTTTGTATCGACTACCGCCAGCTGAACAGGGTGACAGTGCGGAACAGATATCCTTTGCCGCGTATCGACGATTTGTTCGACCAGCTTCAGGGGGCAGGGTACTTTTCGAGGATCGATTTACGATCGGGCTATCATCAGCTGCGGGTTCGACAGGAGGACATTCCCCGGACAGCCTTCCGTACGCGCTACGGCCATTACGAGTTTTTGGTGATGTCGTTCGGACTCACCAATGCGCCAGCAGCCTTCATGGACTTGATGAACCGTATTTTCCGGCCTTACTTGGATCTGTTCATTATAGTCTTCATCGACGATATCCTGGTGTATTCCCGGAGTAGTGACGAGCACGAGCAGCACCTGCGGATTACATTGCAGACCTTGAGGGAGCACCAGCTTTATGCGAAATTTTCCAAGTGTGCTTTTTGGCTGGACAGCGTAGACTTCTTGGGTCACGTGATTTCATGAGGCGGTATCTGTGTAGACCCGAGGAAGATCGAGGCCGTTTAGCGTTGGCCCAGACCCACATCGGTGACAGAGATTCGCAGCTTTTTAGGGTTGGCCGGTTACTACAGGCGATTTGTGCAGGACTTTTCCCGTATTGCTGCACCATTGACCGGGTTGACCCGGAAGGGAGTTCCTTTCGATTGGACGGAGGAGTGCGAGCTCAGTTTCCAGCAGTTACGGACTCAGCTGACGACGGCACCGGTGTTATCTTTACCTTCCGGACCGGGCGGATTTGTGGTCTTTTGTGATGCTTCTCGAGTGGGGCTGGGATGTGTTTTGATGCAGCACGACAGGGTGATCGCGTATGCTTTGCGACAATTGAAGAGACATGAACAAAACTACCCCACTCATGACTTGGAGATGGCTGCAGTGGTCTTCGCACTTAAGATCTGGCGACATTATCTCTACGGCGAGTCGTGCCAGATATTCACGGATCACAAGAGTCTGAAATACATTTTCCAGCAGCGGGACCTGAACCTTCGGCAGCGTCGATGGATGGAGTTAGTGAAGGATTACGACTGTGAGATCTTATATCACCCGGGCAAGGCAAATGTGGTGGCGGATGCTTTGAGCAGGAGGCCCGGGAGTAGCCTATCTTGTTTGAGCGCAGTACAAGAGCGGTCGTCCTCAGATTGGCAGATATTATGCGACAGTCGAGTACAGTTCGAGTTCACGCCGATTGGAGGACAGATAGCGCATGTCCGTGCACGGCCACAGTTGATCGATCGTATACGTGAGGCACAGCTCAGGGATGACCGATGTTCAGAGATCATGATACAGATTGGACAGGGCAGATTTTCCGAGTTCGTGATCGATGATCAGGGGATACTACGGTTTGGAGTCAGACTGTGCGTACCAGATGCTGAGGGACTGAGGCACGCGATTCTTGAGGAGGCACATCGATCGGTGTACAGCGTCCATCCCGGTTCCACCAAGATGTATCATGATATGAGAGATGTTTATTGGTGGGACGGAATGAAGAGGGACATTGCAGATTTTGTATCGAGATGCCTGACTTGTCAGCAAGTCAAGGCTGAGCACCAGAGGCCCGCGGGAGAGCTACAGCCGCTACCCATTCCGGAGTGGAAGTGGGAGCAGATTTCGATGGATTTCGTGGTGGGTCTACCCAGGACTAGTCGAGGGTATGACTCCATCTGGGTGATCGTGGATCGTTTGACGAAAGCGGCTCACTTCTTACCGGTGAAGACGACTTTCGGATTTACTCAGTATGCCCAGATCTACATTGACAAGATAGTGCGACTACACGGAGTCCCGACATGTATTGTGTCCGACAGAGACACCCAGTTTACTAGTAAACTATGGCAGAGGCTTCAGGAGGCTTTGGGCACTCGCTTGAGTTTCAGCACAGCATTTCATCCGCAGACCGACGGACAATCAGAGCGGACCATTCAGACTCTCAAGGACATGCTCAGAGCTTGTGTACTAGATTTCGGAGGTAGCTGGGATCATCATTTGCCCTTGGTAGAGTTCTCCTACAATAACAGCTACCAGGAGACCATTCAGATGGCACCTTTTGAGGCTCTTTATGGGAGGAGATGCAGGTCGCCCACTTGTTGGACAGAGCTCAGTGAGAGCAGTATCTTAGGACCACAGATCGTTGAGGAGACGACAGCGAAGATCCAGTTGATTCGCGATAGGATGAGAGCAGCCCAGAGTAGGCAGAGATCTTATGCGGACCGTCGGCGGCGCAGGCTTGAGTTTTCTGTTGGTGATCATGTGTTCTTGAGGGTCTCCCCAATGAAAGGTGTGATGAGGTTTGGGAAGAAGGGGAAGCTCAGTCCCAGATACGTGGGCCCCTTCGAGATCCTCGAGTGGGTTGGTGCAGTAGCTTACCGTTTAGCCCTTCCGCCCAGCTTTCCAGATGTGCACCCCGTATTCCATGTCTCGATGCTCCGCAGATATCTTCATGATCCTTCGCATGCGATTCAGCATCCGACGATCCAGCTTGAGCGTGACCTTTCCTATGCAGAGCAGCCGGTGATGATCTTGGATCGACAAGTGAAGAAATTGAGATCGAAGGACATTCCATCAGTTAAGGTACTTTGGCGTGGTCAGAACCGTGAGGAGGTCACTTGGGAGACCGAAAGCGAGATGATGAAGACGTATCCCCATCTTTTTGAAGGTAACCGTAGTTAGATTTTTGAAATTCGGGGACGAATTTCTTTAAGGGGGAGAGATTGTAACACCTTAGGATTTGTTTAGTGAATAATTATATTTAAGTAATGGGTTTTAATAAAAAGTTTACCAAATTGTGTTTTAAATATTTTTCCTAATTTAATAAATATTTTTTCCAAAATTTTCCTAGGCTTGCACACACATGTGCATGTAAACTAGGGTTTTTAAATGAAGTAAATACCATAATTATTAACCATGGTGGGTTAATTATAGGATTAAGTCCTTTGGGTTTAAATTAAGTTGATTAGTAAATTGCAAGTTACTTTAATTCAAATTGTTTAGGGGTTGACTTGTGAGAGAGAGAGGGGTGCATCATGGCTCAAGCCATGCTTGCATTAAATGAAGAGAGAGAGAGGGGGGGGTGACTTTTGTGTGGTGAATTATTGTGGCTCTCAACTCTTTTTGTTTTATTTTCTCTCAAAACTCTCATACCCTCACACTCACACACACACACACTTACCTGAGGCCAGGAGCAGCAGCAGCAGCAAGAAGAAGCAGCAGCATGAGAGTAGCAGCAGCAGCAAGAAGAAGCAGCAGCAGCAGCAGAGATCAGTAGCAGCAGCAACAGCAGCAACTGCAGCTTCTTCCCCTCCACTTCTTCATCTTCCTGCAACTCCCTAGGGTTAAGTATGAAGTATACTTCCTAACCTGCTTCCCTAGTTTGCTTGGTTGTGTAGATTTGCATCGGTTAATGGATTTTAGTGCGTTTTAGTGCGATATGGGGTGTTTAGTGAGAACTTTGTGCTAATGAGGTGAGAATTGGTTTCAGTAGGTCATTAGTGAGTTGTTGAGGCCATAGTAACTTAGTTTAACCCCTGTTACACTAAAATACCACATGTTTCCCTAATTGATGCAATTTGTCGTTTTTAAGCTAAATTGAGCTTTTCTGGATCTGTTTTTGACCCGATGAGATCTGAATGAAATTGGGTTGACTGTAGTATGGTAGTGTTGTGCTGATACCTCAGGTGAAACCCGACCCCCTATCTGCTACAGTGGGCCGCCGGAATTCTCTTTCTGGCTGCAAATTGCGGCCAGATGGGTGGGGTTTTAGGGATTTTTGGGTCCTGTAGGTGTCTGCTAGTGTGTAGGGTTCTATGGTATATATATTTTTGTAAGTTTAGTTTTGTAGAAAAATCTGGGACCAAATACCTATTTTGCCGTTTTTCTAAACCTTCGCGACACGCTTGGTACGTGAGTAGGTTTGGGTTTCTGCGTATCGCGGCGCGTCGGGGTAGTCTCTTGGCGCGTGATTACACGTGTTAGCGTATCGCGCACACGCGCGATTGGTTTACGACACGGATTTCTAGTTGGACCGTAATGTAGCGTTTTTGTGAAATTGAGCTTATGTGTGATATATGTTATGTGATTATAGGTTCGCAGGCCAGTGAGACGGACGCTGCGAAGAAGGGCAAGCAAGTGGTTGGATACGCTTAGCGCGAGACACGGTGAGTAGATTTCACATCTACGGGGATATCGCCCGCATGGCGTTATGCGTCAGGGCTGATAGGATTTTATTGTTATATAGCTCATATACCATACCATGGATTGTCATCACATATTGCATTCCCTGCCATCTATATATATTGCTTAGAACTGATAGAACACCGCACTATTACTAACGGTTTATGTTGCACGGGCACTATTTTGCATGCTACACACACACCGTTAGTAATTGCCATGCCACACTCGCTGTAGAACTGTCATGACTATACTGTTGTATATTGTTGTAGTTCCTTGTTTATGTGACATGACTTGATATACATACTTGGTGCACGTATCACATCGCAATTACTTGTATTATTGGTTGAGATTTTATGTGATTTCTGGATTTGGGAACCGTTGCTCTTTTCAAAAATGTAATCATTTAAAATCCCGGTTCTCTTGATATGATATTTTGGGGCGTCACCCCGTGTTTTCTTGGTGCAAGAGGCATGTATTGAGAGAGGGCTGACAGGGACTGACGGATGCCCGATATGTTGAGAGAGGGATGACCCGGACTGACGGATTCCCGATATATACTCGGAGAGAGGGCTGACCCGGACTGACGGATGCCCGATGTATTGAGAGAGGGCTGACCCGGACTGACGGATGCCCGATATGTTGAGCGAGGGATGACCCGGACTGACGGATTCCCGATATATACTTTGAGAGAGGGCCGACCCGGATTGACGGATGCCCGATACAGGATGTTTTGCGTGTCGCTGCTAGACACGAGTATTTATGATATTTGGGTGCCGATGTTGGGCACTCGGGATTCTCAGGGATATACAGGATATGAGGGCCGATGGAGTACCGGCGTTTGGGATGTTGGGATTTGTGGTGCATACATACATATGTAGTCCACCTCGATACTTCATGTAGATATTATATTCCCATGCTCAGCATTCATTATCGCATCTCATCCTGTAGCTATATCACCTGATAGAGGACTTGCATTATTATTATGTGTACTGCTTACCTTGCATTGATATCATCTGCTGGCATTTGTTAGAGTAGCGCTGTACGTGCATGCTCGCGATTACCTTTATATGTTATCTCTATTCACGAGTTGGCAACTCACCCCCGTTGTGCCACAGTAATTGCAGGTTGCCCTTGGGAGTAGTCACGGCTGGCTGTTACCGCATCTTTTGGCACAGATACCCTTTTTGAGCAGAGATAGCCTTTTGCTGATAGGTGGGTTTTGTACGGTATCTGTTATCTTTCAGTTGTATATTGATGTATCTAGTACTCTCCATCTACTTTTCTGTATTGACTTAGAGACAGTTGTGAGGACGATATGTATGATTTTATATTCTGGTGTCGAGCTCGCATGTGAGCCGACTTTACTTTTGCAGTCTCATCTTTTATGATATTGTCCTTGCTTTACTGTGTATTCTTCGCTACGGCGTCGTATATCTTATTGTGATGCTTCATTCATTTTACTCATCATTTCTGTTACACCTTGTTTCTTTTTGACTGGCGGGGCAAATGTTTTAAAAAAGGAAATGTTACCAAAATTATAAAACTCATAACTTTTGAACTTCAAAAGGATTTCTACTAAATAAATGGAAGTTTTCCAGACAGGTACGATTGTTTTTACCAAATGTTTTAAAATCACTCTATATTTATTGGTTTTGATTCTGGGTTCGGCTTACTTAGCCGCGTTGCGCCTGTAGACGTTGCGTGGTTAAGTGCCGGTCACGAGTCGAATTCTCGGGTCGTGACAAGTTTGTATAGTTGGAACTCTTTCCAGTTCAACCTCATGACCACTAATTTCTTCACAAGAAATTCCTTTTCCAAAAGGTGGCATGCTGAGAAACAAAACACTTTTTATTTCTCGTTGTGGTAGAAGATATTCCCTTGTGAACGCTTGGGATATCCAAAAAACTTCCACAAAACTGACCTTGCCTCGAGCTTGTCTGGATTTTGCTTTTAGACATTGGCCGGACAACCCTAAATCTTAATTTTCTTAAGAGATGGGCTCTTCCCATACCATATCTCATATGGAATGGTAGGCACCTGATTTGGTTAGAACTCTATTCAATAGGTATGCAGCTTCTCAAGTGCATAACCCCAAAAGGAAATAGGTAACTCAGTAGTACTCATCATAGAGCACACCATATCACACAGGGTGCGATTGCTCAGCCCCGATACACCGACATGCCGCGGTGTATACGGAGGAGTAATGCTGAAAGAGAATCTCATTCTCTTTTAGAATAGTCCAGGAATTCCGAGCTCAAGTATTCTCCTCCCTGATCACATCAGAGGACATAATACTTTTACCCATTGTGGTTCTCTACTTCTGACTTATATTCTTTGAATTTCTCAAAAGCTTCTGACTTGTGTTTCAACAGGAACATATGTCCGAATCTTGAGAGATCATCAGTGAATGTAAGGATTGTTAGTGTATATGCCCTAGAGGCCATTACTGTATCATACTAGTTTGTATATTACTTGATGGAAGCTTGGGATATTCACAGTTGTATATACAATCTTGCTCGAAATGGTAGTATGCTACTTGGTTTGTCTCTACTTCAATATGTGCATGTGTTTCTTTTAGCATATCGCTGTATACATATTAGAAGAGCCCTTAGGATTATTGCTTGATTACCAGCGTAGTGATGGCGCTCACACTCGTGGGGGTTGGGTAATCCATAAGCACATCCTTATACAGGTCCCTGGTCGTTGGACTATCGAGATAGGGCATCGATACTCCGGAGTAGACCAGCGTATGCGCTTCTCATCCCAGTGTGGGAGACGGTCTGTCCCACAGCCGTCAGTACGTTGTACTTGAGATAGTATATGGGTACTCGTTAGGTTACGAGTACACTGGACAGGACTCGTCGGGAACTGTTGGTTGGTATTATACCTATCGTCGGTTATCAGTTCCCAGGTGACATGAGTACAACTTAGTCCGCTGACTTGACACTGTCACTTCGCCTCTAGTGTGTTCCCACTGTACGTTGATTACAACCCTACCACGGCTCAAAGGAGTCGTGCAAACAGGTAGTTTTTGGGTGCAGTCCCGAAGCACTTGGAGGCAGTGACGGTTAGACAGGATTCGTCTCTCCCGGTATTGGGGGTTGACATCGCGCTGTGTTTAGGAGAGCCATTACACAAGTAGTCCCTGGCTAGGGCAAACGAGATATACTGGTAGGTTTCCAGTGTTATCCCAGGGTGTTCTGGGCTACACTCCGACACGACTTGTACCGCTATTAGGGGACTGACGTTCACCGCCTTTAGGCCCGCCATGCGATGTATCAGACGAACAGACCGGACTGTACGGAGACTGTCATATACAGGCTCAGTAGGAGTTCAGATGGGGTCACCTCGTCAGTCTTCTTATCGGAATCTACCTGGGGACCGTTACATACAGCTAGTGCCGCTTGCGGTCTGTGGTTAAACCCACTGCCAGCGTAGTGTCGAGTCTTTAGAGTCCCACACAGAGAGCTATTCGCCTTTAGGCAAAATGAGTAGAGGTCGCATGGTTTTGCGACAGGGTTCGTTCACATCCGTGCACTTGTGCACGTTTGCTGTCCGGACAGCTTATACTAGCGGGCTTTGGTTTAAGCCAGATCCTAGTATATGATTTGGGATTGGTTTTATCTCTTTGTATTCGTGTTCCTCGGATCACGAATACGGGCGCGTATGCACAGTTGATTGAGACAGAGGAAGAGGACTTTGATTAGGGTTAATGACCATTGTCGTTTTATTAACCCTAATATTTATGTGTGTATTATAATTGATTGATATTAGCTATATATATATATAATTGTGCATGGTTAGAATTGTTGACATTTTGACCATACTTGACTTGTTGACCTTGGTTGACACTTTGACCATCATCATTTCATTTGGAAGATGCTCTTTGATCCTTGCAATTTGCATTAAAAATGAAATGATAATGGTCATGTCTTGATTAACCATGACAATTATCTAGCTAATTATCTATTTTTTATAATTCACACATATATGTGAGATTGGCTTATTATTCTCTCATTCTATCATATACTTTCTCTCTCTTGCTCTTCCTCTTCCTCAAGCTCTCCCCTCTCATGTGTTGAGAAACACTTGAGCTTGAGAGAAAGCCTCTTCTAGATAAATCTTTACTCTCATCTTGGGTTCTAGGATTAGCACTTCTAGCACCCTAGTTACTTCTAGCTTGAAGTTGAAGCCAAAGGTTGAGGCTTTCGGGTGGATCCTTCTTCGACGTGAGAAGACGACAAAGGTGATCCCTTTCTACTACTCCAAGGAGCAAGAAGAGAAGGACATAAAGCCCTAGGTATAACCATTCTACCCTTTAGCTAGTTTCTAGTTAGCTTTAGCTTGTTTTTGTTTAGCAAAGATCCTCCTTTGTCTAGTCCATGTTGCCTAGCATGATAAAAATCCGATTTTTATTCCGTTTTCCGCTTCCCCGCAAGCACCGGGGTGGGCAACGTAGACTTACAGTGGTATCAGAGCCTAACTAAATATAAACTAGCTAGGTAGTAAAAGTGTATGGAAGCTTGATCGGAAAAATCGAAAAACCAAAACATCAAAACCCTAAGTTTCTGTTGAAATTTTTTCTGTTCAAAATAAAATAAATCTTACATCAAAAATCATCTCAGGGTTTTATGAAGAAAGCCACCAAAAACGATCCAGTGAATCTTTTCAAAGCGCCGCGGTTCCGCGGCAATAGCAAGCTATTGCCGCGCAACCGCGGCCGTTTTGACTCGGTTCTGGGTCGAGTTTGGTGCAGTGTTCTTCTGGCTTGGTTTTGGGATTTTTAAGATGGTTTATTTATGCCCAGGTTTTCCAGAAAAGAAATTTGTTTTTGGGGGCCTATAAATCCGTATTTTTGATCGAACTTCACTACACTTTGACTAAAGGGTTATATCTGTGATGTTTATATGTATTGAACGTCGGCTAATCGCTATATGTCGATTATTGGGGGTTATACATATCTGTGATCTGTGTTTGATACTGGTATGTATATATGAATGCGTTGGATTGTCATGGGTGAATAGCCGGGGTAGATGTGAGATGAGTGTTTCTTTTTCTTTCATTCATTGTAACATGTAAATTGATGTATTATTATTTGTATGGCCGCACAACCGGGTCGGGGTTGTAGCCGTCATTGTATAATTCTTTTTACTGTTTTTGCTCCTAGGATAGACCCATGGAGGGGGTTGCATAAACTACCAGGTATCTCGAAGTGCCGAGTGGCCTACTCACGGTGTTGAGGGAGGTTGCTTCGCTTCGGGTACTTGGCGGGTAGTTTGCTGCACCTGTAGGGGTCTTGGGTGGGGTATTGGCTATTCACCGCGACCGTGTAATCCGCTTTTCGCTGCAGACTCGAACGTATTGCGAATTCCTAGTATATCCAATGTATTCATCTGTGATCTGTAATGTCTATCATTGCTATATATTTATATATGATTACTATTTAGGCGTTGCTTATGTTTTACAGCCGCGCTAGCCCATCCCCCGCTCTGTCGTTAGTTAAGTAACCTAACGGGTGATGACGGGGACCCGTGGTGAATGCGAATGGCATAAGCGTACGTCATATTTTGGTTGTTTTCTGCAATGGTAGGATTAAATGATGGGACGCATTAAAAGAACTAATGCAAGAAAATAAACCAAGTAAAAGTCGATTGGAACACTTTGAAAACCACTCGGTTCATTTCAAAACTAAACTTTTAAATGCGGAGCTTGAACCACTCCTTTTAAAAGCTACCTCGTTCCATCGATTATATCAAGTTCACTACGTTCACGGTTTCGCCAAAACCATTCGTAGCCCTCCATCATTCCACATGAATGGTCAAAAAGCATTCAAGCTATGTATTTTGGCCAAAGTCAAGGCATAGTGATTGGTAGCTATTGGGTATTCATGTGCATCATAGATAGATGCGTTGGTTTGGGACAGTCGTGCTGCCATTTTGGCCAAAGTCAAGGGTAGGTACGGGTGGGTCCAAATTAACCCGGAGAATGACGGTTAGAACTTGACATGTGACTTATGATATTTTGGCCAAAGTCAAGGTCATAAGAGCATGGGGAAAAAATCCACATCGGGAGTTTCATAAGTACTGAAACTTGCTAGCGCTGCATACCATTTGGAGTGTGATAATTCTGGTAGGATTCCTTCGGTTTTATCACGCGATGATATTTGGATCCCGATCCTACTGCGAGTATATGCTACTCCTCGGGAAAACTCTCACTTAACGATCAATGCTATAAACTTAGTAGGTGTCTAGAAAGGTGTTAGCGGGGCTACGCCCCCAGGGAAAAGAGGTTCTTAAATTAAGGAACTTCGCGAAAGCGTTGGAAAACCTCCCTCGAAGTACCGACACTGGCCTGGCTGAACGGTTAAGCAAGTATTGTACGGTGAGATTGATCCTGACTAATTCTTTCTTTACGGTTTGAGAAGGGATTCGAGAGACAGTGGGAGCCATCCAGTTTAGACAAACTAAAAACCGCTCTAAACTTGCAAGAGCATCATGCTAAAGTGTTTCTTTTCTCTCCTAATTGCAGTGACCATTCAACATGACCGGACTTAAGTTATTACTAGATAAAAATATATTGACAGGGCCAAACTACAAAGATTGGCTCAGGAATGTCAAGATGGCAATCACTTACGACAAGTTGGGGTATGTCCTTACCACCAAAGCTCCCCCTGTCCCAGGTCCCACCTCCAGCGTCGCGGATAAAGAAATCCGTAAGACATGGGAGATCGATTGCGCGAAGGCCAAATGCCTCGTGCTTGCCTCGATGGACAACGAACATCAGAGGAGGCATGAGAATATGGACCGAGAGTCTATATTTCTCCATACAAAAGAACTGTATGGAGAGCAGTCTCGTATCGCAAGATACGAAGTGTCGAAGAAGCTATTTTCGGCAAGATTGGCCGTCGGATCATCGGTAGCGGAACACGTGCTTAAGATGATTGGCTACATAGAGGAGCTCGCGGACCTTGGGACCACGTTGGAGAATGAACTCTACACTGATTTGATTCTCCAGTCCCTTCCTTCCACTTACGCCCAGTTTGTCTTAAACTTCAACATGCAAGGAAAGGAGGTTGAACTTTCCGAACTTCTGAACATGTTGAGAAGTGCTGAGGGCACCCTACAGAAAGGTAGGGAGACATCCACTTTGTTTGTAGAAGGATCTTCCTCTTCTAGATCCAGGGCAAAAGCCAAGGGTAAGAAGAAGAAAGTCCCCGCCAAACCAAGAGGCGGTGTCAGTAAAGTGGATACGAAGGGAAAGGGAAAGGCAACAAAGGTAGCGGGAAAGCTGGTGGGGAAGGAAGAATGCTTCTACTGTCACAAAAGTTGTCACTGGAAACAGGATTGCAAGGCTTGGAAGGCCAGACCACAGGATTTGAAGCGAGTTGCGGCTTCAGCTTTAGGTGTGTATGTTATTGAAAACTGTCTATCAATAAACTCTACATCCTGGGTATTGGATACCGGATCAGGATCTCATATCTGTAATTCTTTGCAGGCGTTGAGAAAGCGTAGAGTTTTGAAGGCAGGTGACATGACCCTCAGAGTTGCAAACGGTGCTAGCATGGATGCTGAGGCCGTGGGGGACTATCACCTGGGATTGTCGGATGGACACTTTTTGGTTTTACGTAGTTGTTATTTTGTACCAAATGCAACCTGTAATATCATTTCTGTATCTTTATTATCTAAAGAAGGTTATGAATTTGCATTTGTAAGTAATGTAGTGAACATTCACCTTAATCAAGTTTTGATTGGGTCAGGTACATTGAACAACGGTATATACGTATTAAACCAACCACAGATTTTCAATGTCCAGAATACACACAAAAGAAAGTCTCCAGAAATCAATAAAACTTTCTTATGGCATTGTAGACTCGGTCATATTAATAAGAGATGGTTGACGGAGTTGCACACAGAAGGATATTTGGATCCGTTCGAATATCAATCGTATGCAACTTGTCAATCCTTTCTCAGAGGAAAGATGACAAAGACTCCGTTCACTGGACACGGAGTAAGAGTGAGCGAGCTCTTGGGACTCGTACACAGCGACGTGTGCGGTCCAATGTCTACACATGCACGAAGCGGTTATTCTTACTTCATTACTTTTACGGATGACTTTTCAAGGTACGGTTATGTTTTCTTAATGAAACATAAATCCGAGGCTTTTGAAAAATTCCAGGAATATAAGAATGAAGTAGAAAAACAAACAGGCAAAAGTATCAAGGCACTGAGATCTGATCGAGGTGGTGAATACTTGAGTGCCGATTTCCTGGGTTACTTAAAAGAGAATGGAATTCTCTCTCAGCTTACTTCTCCATACACTCCGCAACATAACGGTGTATCGGAGAGACGGAACCGAACCCTATTGGATATGGTACGGTCCATGATGAGTAACGCTGAGTTGCCGCGATCGTTCTGGGGATATGCACTAGAATCAGCTGCATACCTTTTGAACTGAGTTCCAACTAAGACTGTGCCTACTACACTATATCAGATGTGGTGTGGGAAGAGACCCTATGTTAATCACATTAAGACATGGGGATGTCCAGCTTTTGTAAAAAAGCAGCATGCGGACAAGCTCGAGGCACGCTCAGTACAGTGCAAGTTTGTGGGATATCCAAAGAACTCCAAGGGATATTTCTTCTATTGCGAAGAGGAAAAAAAGGTCTTTGTTTCTCGCCATGCCCACTTTCTAGAACACCAGTTCATAGAAAAAGAACTAAGTGGGAGCGCAATTGAACTGGAAGAAATTCCAGAACCACGAGCTATTACTGAAAGCTTAGTAGAACCAGAGGGTTCGAAAGATCAGGACATTCCCACGCCACTCCGTAGGAGTAGTAGGAAATCTCATCCGCCCGAGAGATACTACGGTTTTCTCATTGACGGGGATAGAGAGGATTGCATCATAGATAGTGATGAGCCTACTAGCTTCCAGCAAGCCATTCAGAACGTCGACTCGGTAAAATGGCTGGATGCAATGCGGACCGAAATGGAGTCCATGTACACCAACAAAGTATGGACGTTGGACATTGCTCCAGATGGGGTAAAACCCGTAGGATGCAAGTGGATCTTCAAAAGGAAGATTGGTATAGATGGACATGTTGAGACCTATAAAGCTAGACTGGTTGCAAAGGGTTTTCGTCAACGACCTGGTTTGGACTATGACGAAACCTTTTCTCCAGTAGCTATGCTGAAATCCATTCGGATCCTTCTTGCCATTGCTGCCTTCCACGATTATGAGATTTGGCAGATGGACGCAAAGAAAGCTTTTCTAAATGGACATTTAGAGGAGTGTGTCTATATGGACCAGCCAGAGGGTTTCATTCAAAGTGGGAGCAGCGGAAAGGTGTGCAAGTTGCTTAAGTCCATTTATGGACTAAAGCAGGCATCGCGGAGTTGGAACATCTGTTTTGATGAGACGGTCAAGGAATTTGGCTTTATCAAAAATCCAGATGAACCATGCATCTATTGTAGATTTGTAGCGAGAACTGTAGTATTCCTCGTTTTATACGTGGATGACATTCTCTTAATAGGAAATGACATTCCTATGCTACAATCTGTCAAGGGGTTCTTGTCACACAGGTTCTCCATGAAAGACCTGGGTGATGCCTCATACATTCTGGGGATCCGGATCTACCGTGACAGATCCAAGAGGATTTTAGGACTATCACAGTCCAGGTACATCGACACCATACTGAGGAGATTCAGTATGGAAGATTCCAAGCACGGTAATCTACCGGCTTGTCACGGGATCACCCTCTCCAAAGAGATGTCTTCCAAGACTGATTTGGAGAGGGATCGCATGTCTATTATACCCTACGCTTCTGCGGTAGGTTCTATAATGTATGCGATGTTGTGTACCAGACAGGATGTGGCTTATGCACTGAGTGTGGTAAGCAGGTATCAGTCAAACCTTGGGGAGAAACATTGGATAGCGGTAAAGAACATTCTCAAGTACCTGAGAAGGAATAAGGAGATGTTCTTGGTGTATGGCGGAAAAGACCTCCAGATTGAGGCCTTTGCTGGTTCCAGCTTCCAGAGTGACAAGGATGATTCCAAGTCCATGTCGGATTTTGTCTTCACCCTCAATGGAGGGGCGGTGTGTTGGAAGAGCTCCAAACAGGAAATCGTTGCTGACTCGACTATGGAAGCGGAATACATCGCTGCATCTGATGCCACAAAAGAAGCTGTCTGGATGAGGAAGTTCTTGAAAGAACTTCAGGTGGTTCCGTCCATTGTTGACCCAATACCTCTGTATTGCGACAACAACGGAGCTATAGCTTTAGCGAAGGAACCCAGGTCCCATCAGAAATCTAGACACATCTTGAGACGGTATCACCTGATCAGGGAGATCGTGGATCGCCAGGAGATCAAGATTCAGAGGGTTGCTTCAGAAGATAACACAGCAGATCCATTCACCAAGGCCTTGTCCCAGACTCAGTTCGAGCGGCTGATTGAGATGATAGGTCTTCGATACGCCAGTACATGGCCTTAGTGCAAGTGGGAGATTGTTAGTGTATATGCCCTAGAGGCCATTACTGTATCATACTAGTTTGTATATTACTTGATGGAAGCTTGGGATATTCACTGTTGTATATACAATCTTGCTCGAAATGGTAGTATGCTACTTGGTTTGTCTCTACTTCAATATGTGCATGTGTTTCTTTTAGCATATCGCTGATATACATATTAGTAGAGCCCTTAGGATTATTGATTGATTACCAGCGTAGTGATGGCGCTCACACTCGTGGGGGCTGGGTAATCCATAAGCACATCCTTATACAGGTCCCTGGTCGTTGGACTATCAAGACAGGGCATCGATACTCCGGAGTAGACTAGCGTATGCGCTTCTCATCCCAGTGTGGGAGACGGTCTGTCCCACAGTCGTCAGTACGTCATACTTGAGATAGTATACGGGTGCTCGTTAGGTTACGAGTACACTGGACAGGACTCGTCGGGAACTGTTGGTTGGTATTATACCTATCGTCAGTTATCAGTTCCCAGGTGACATGAGTACAGCTTAGTCCGCTAACTTGACACTGTCACTTCGCCTCGAGTGTGTTCCCACTGCACTTTGATTACTACCCTACCACGGCTCAAAGGAGTCGTGAAAACAGGTAGTTTTTGGGTGCAGTCCCGAAGCACTTGGAGGCAGTGACGGTTAGACAGGATTCGTCTCTCCCGGTATTGGGGGTTGACATCGCGCTGTGTCTAGGAAAGCCATTACACAAGTAGTCTCTGGCCAGGGCAAGCGAGATATACTGGTAGGTTTTCAGTGTTATCTCAGGGTGTTCTGGGCTACACTCCGACACGACTTGTACCGCTATTAGGGGACTGACGTTCACCGCCCCCGTAGGCCCACCATGCGATGTATCAGACGAACAGACCGGACTGTACGGAGACTGTCACATACAGGCTCAGTAGGAGTTCAGATGGGGTCACCTCGTCAGTCTTTTTATCGGCATCTACCTGGGGACCGTTACGTACAGCTAGTGCCGCTTGCGGTCTGTGGTTAAACCCACTGCCAGCGTATTGTCGAGTCTTTAGAGTCCCACACAGAGAGCTATTCGCCTTTAGGCAAAATGAGTAGAGGTCGCATGGTTTTGCGACAGAGTTCGTTCACATCCGTGCACTTATGCACGTTTGCTGTCCGGACAGGTTATACTAGCGGGCTTTAGTTTAAGCCAGATCCTAGTATATGATTTGGGATTGGTTTTATCTCTTTGTATTCGTGTTCCTCGGATCACGAATACGGGTGCGTATGCACAGTTGATTGGGACAGAGGAAGAGGACTTTGATTAGGGTTAATGACCATTGTCGTTTTATTAACCCTAATGTTTATGTGTGTATTATAATTGATTGATATTAGCTATATATATATATAATTGTGCATGGTTAGGATTGTTGACATTTTGACCATACTTGACTTGTTGACCTTGGTTGACACTTTGACCATCATCATTTCATTTGGAAAATGCTCTATGATCCTTGCAATTTGCATTAAAAATGAAATGATAATGGTCATGTCTTGATTAACCATGATAATTATCTAGCTAATTATCTATTTTTTATAATTCACACATATATGTGAGAATGGCTTATTATTCTCTCATTCTATCATATACTTTCTCTCTCTTGCTCTTCCTCTTCCTCAAGCTCTCCCCTCTCATGTGTTGAGAAACACTTGAGCTTGAGAGAAAACCTCTTCTAGATAAATCTTTACTCTCATCTAGGGTTCTAGGATTAGCACTTCTAGCACCCTAGTTACTTCTAGCTTGAAGTTGAAGCCAAAGGTTGAGGCTTTCGGGTGGATCCTTCTTCGACGTGAGAAGACGACAAAGGTGATCCCTTTCTACTACTCCAAGGAGCAAGAAGAGAAGGACATAAAGCACTAGGTATAACCATTCTACCCTTTAGCTAGTTTCTAGTTAGCTTTAGTTTGTTTTTGTTTAGCAAAGATCCTCCTTTGTCTAGTCCATGTTGCCTAGCATGATAAAAATCCGATTTTTATTCCGTTTTCCGCCTTCCCGCAAGCACCGGGGTGGGCAACGTGGACTTACAATGAAGTACAAAGAACCAATTTTCGCATGTGTAGACATGGGACCTACATACATCAGCATGTATCAATCCCAAGAGTTCACTAACTCTTTCTCTGTTTCTTATAAACGGAGCTATGGTCATGTTTATCTTTGAGACTTGACTGGAAAGTTTCACAAGATATAAATTCAAACTGATTTAAATATGCATCTTAATGTAACTTAGCTAGTCTGGTCGCATTAATATGACCTAGAATACAATGCCTCAAGAAGGATTCGTTCATTTCTGAACTCTTTCTCTTGTGTGTGTTCTGTACGTTAAGAACTGTAGTTTGATTTAGAACGTATATGCCATTAGATAACATGCCTGAACCGATCAACTCTTGATATAGGAAATGTTCAAAACATTATCCAACACTACAAAATTATATCATTCTTTACTAATTAAAGAGACTGATATGATGTTGTATATCAGGTTCGGTATCTAATAATATTCGTTCAGAATCAATGTATTTGGTAATACAGGGTGATAACTGCTAACATACTTGGCTGCAACACTTGCACCATTTCCAACTCTTGAAACTTATCACCCATTCTCAGTTCTCTACCTATCTGTAGCCCATGTAACATATTACATATGTGGGATCCTGATCCGGTATCTCATACCCAGGACATAAAGGATACTGAGAAACAGTTCTAGGTAATGAATACACCCGAAGAAGATGCATCATTATGTACTTTCTTAGTTTGGGCGGCACGGGAATTCTGGTAATCCCTTATTTCTTGCTCGATCTTATAACAATTATAAGTTTGAGCGGGACCAACGCTCCCCAGTTCTGTATAACAAGCGGGTTCGGTCAATACATCCATATTATTATCTTGATTAAGGTGTGATATGGTTGCTACCTGAAGAGAGAGAGAAAAAAACACTCAGCGTATGCTCTTGCAAGATTAGATTTGGTTATTATTTTATCTAATCAGGATGGCTCCTACTGTTTTAGTCAAATCTTCCTTCAAACCCTAAAAGGAAAGACTAGCCGGGATTAATTACACTCTACAAGTTCGCCAATCTTTCGGCCAGGCCCGTGTTGGTACTTTGAGAGAAGTTTCCCATGCTTTCGCACGGACCTAACTAAAATAAACCACGTTTTCCCAGGGACGTAACCCCGTTAACACCTTTCTAGACACCTACTTGATCGGCTAATTGTAATGTGTAAAACTCTCCCAGGAGTAACTCTTACTCTCAGTGGATATCAGGATCCAACTATCTCATAGGAGGTATGCAATCTCATTGCAAATTTCAACACTTGAAATTCCCGATAATATTTTGCCCCAAGCGTCCTATGACCTTGACAGAGGTCAACAAACCATAGGATGCTGGTCAAGTTCAACCCGTCATTTCTTGATTGAAATAAACCCACCCGTACGACCCTTGACGGAGGTCAACAAGGTTGCACGACTACCTTAATCCAATCGCATCATATGCTTTGCAGATAAGCACTAATCAGCTACCGCACACTACGCCTTGACAGAGGTCAACAAACGCAGCACGGATACTAAATATTACTTATCTGAAATGACGGAGGGCTACAACAGGTTTTTAAGAAAACCCTTTGCGTAATGAACTTGATATCGTTGTAGAATTGAGTGATTTTGTAAAGGAGTGTTTTTGAGGCTTTTACTAGTTTTGCTAAAGAGGTCACTCCCGGTGAAGAGATCTCGGCTCTTTCCTTTTCGAATATGGTGCTGGATATTTCACAAATACCACTATGCAAAGCAAAAATTATAGAAGCAATTAAAAGACAAACCCAGTGTGTAGCATCTGCTAGTTTTGCTAAAGAGGTCACTCCCGGTGAAGGGATCTCGGCTCTTTCCTTATCGAATAAGGTGCTGGATATTCTACAAGGAATACCGCTATGCAAAGCAAGAACTAGAGCTACCTGTTTTCGAGACAAGTTTCTACAACATCTTTAGGTTTCTTTTATTTCATTAATCTCATTAACGAAGTCCCATTTATTATGCTTCCCAAGCAACATATATGAAACGAAAGCAGAAATATTAATTATATCTCATATATATAATATATAGGCATTCGTCTGAACATATCACAGTGATCACATCACAGAGCAGCAGAAGATAACATATGAAATATTGGATATACTAGGATTTCCGGGTTTTATTTTAAGCCTGTATAAAACACGGATTCCACGGTCGTGATGAATAGCTAAACCCACATCCCTAGACCCCTATGAGAGCGGCAAGCAACCCTACCAATTCTGGAGTTAGGAGACCCGGTCTCGACTCCTCGAGATGGTCTCCCACTGGACCCTAGAACCCGGTTACTTATGCTCCCCACCTTGGGTCTACCCTAATGCTGAAAAGTAAATAATATACAATGGTGACATCATTCTCAACTCGGAAGTGCCCTAATAAAAGAATATTACATACAATGAATTTTACATGAATGAAAATAAAAACTCTCATCTCACATAAAACCCCCGACTATTCAAAATACAATGATCCAATATAACATATCAAAACAACACATAACATCACATGTCATCAACGTAAGTAAATATGCGTATCCCAATTTTCGTTGACATATAGCATCGAAACCGGCGATACACCACATATTACACTTACGATCGCAGAAAAGAAAGTGAAAAACTACAACAGTTGGAATCCGAAACCACCTTAGACATCATATGCCTAACCAAATGAATTCCTTAGACATCACATGCCTAACAATTATAAACCCCGCATTTTAGTCTCGATATTCAAAACACCTTTTAATATCAAGTCGGGCAATTTAACAAGATTCCCGACGTCCTGATCGAATGCTCGTCGGAAACTTTAGTAGACGGCCGCACCCCCCGATGCCGTCGACGAAGTGCACTAAGGCGGAACACCGCACCCGCGAGCACCCGAACGGATGCTTTTGACGACGGGGTTCTCCTACAGTCACTTGGTTGGGGCTATGGGACGTAGCTATCTAATAATGTTACCCGGTGAGTATCTGCGTACGCTACGTGATTGCGACGGACTTTTGATCTCATCAAAATCTCATGGCAATCGATCGAATGAGACTAAACTGCTTGATTTATAAAATTCAAACTAGTTATCTCATAACTACTTGTGGATTCCAAATATTATATCCCATCACATGATATATAGACGACGTTAAACTTTTCGATCGATTCATCAAAGTCCCACAATTTCTCGAGAGCTCAACACTTGATCATAGTTTAATAATACCCAGAATATGCCACAGTATCTATGCACCAACCGTAGAAGGGCAGACCCAAGCCTCACTCATGTCGCCACGGAACTACGGCAAACCCTAGGGTATGACCGCTGTTCTGCGATTCAAAAAGTCGAGTTAGGGTTTCATTTTTCTAGACGGTTCATAGAATTACTTCCATATTTTTCCGAATATGTTAAACTTGGAAAAATGGGTTTTTGACATTCGATCGAACTTTTAAACTTCGCCTAGACAATATGTGAATAACACGAAACAATGTTAAAACTATGAATAAGAAACACTCTGAATTTCTTATACTGTAAGATTACATCATATGCAAAATTAGCAAAAACAAACAACACCTGAAACACCAAAACCAAGTCACTGGAACACAAAATCTTTTTTAGGCAAAACTGCCAAAAAGTGGCCGACCCCGTCCTACATGATCTCGGCCAAAATCCGAGCAAACCCCCTGAATTTTTCATGGTGTTCATGATATATCTCATATAACACTCTTTACTTGTTTAAAAAAATTTTTGACAACATTTTAAATTCGACAGAAACTTCAATTTCGTGTTTCAAGTTTCGGAGTATTTTGGTTTCTTAATCTTAAAAAAATCCGTATAAATTTCTAGCATGGATCTGATACCACTGCAGGGTTACCTAGCATGGCAGCAAGGTTTCGGGAGGTATCGTCCATGCCATATTCAAAAATTTGCCGTTCTAGCTAACCCTAACAAAGAATCGTTAACTAGAAATCGACAGAATAATATACAAACACTTTGTAGCTAAAAGCGAACAAGGAATACAACCTTTGTACACCGGTCCTTCACTTCATTAGCTCCATGTAGTAGTCCCTTCGCTGTGATCATGAAGTCTCGGACTCTAAAGAGGCTTCCTTGAAGAAACGAACATGCTTTCTTTGAAGTTTTCGAGGCCGAAGATGATCTACGTCGAGGAGACACTAACCCAAGCTATCTCTTCACTAATCATGGAATTAGTGATGGAAACACCCTATACTAAATGGAAAGTAGTAGAGGATGATGAAGTAGGAACTTTGTTCACTTTAGATTTCATTTTCTCACTCAAAATCAACACCTTTGAAAAAGCTAGAAAGCTTTTGTGAAGAAGAAGAAGAAGAACAAGTGATGAAAACGAATTATATTGTGTGAGGTTAGAAATGCAACCAAGGGTCAAGCATGTCATGCTTAACCCTTGTAGAGAGTTAACCATGAGCTAGGGTTAAAGGTTAGGTCAAGAAATATCTTAAGCAAGACAAAGAGAGTGGACAAAGTCAAAGATGCTTACAAGCTTCTACAAGCTTTCAACAAATATCAATCATGACAAATATTCATAATATTTGAATTACTTAATGATAAATATAAACCCTAATCTTAACCCTAGCATGGTTTAACCCTCATTAACCCTAGTTGCATTTGTAACCTAGCATGATACATTTAACATATATCACATATATATCAATGTATCCAAAATGAGAAAAGAAATCTTAAGTTAGCTAATATTAGTTAATGCAATATAATATATCAAATATATAATTATACATTAAATTATTAAATCAACACTTGATTTAATAATCCGGTTATATCACATATAGCCGACTAATGTCAAATGCAATATCTTATCGAATCAACACTTGATCCGATAACCCGGCTATATCACATATAACCAATCATATCACACATCGTGAGAATAGAATGCGGTATCATATATCGCATTAATCTCGGTCCCACACATATCACATATGTGCTCCTACTTCGTTTCTCTTGATCCAGGAAACCCCTGTGTAGAACTCTAAAGACTCGTCAATACGCCGGCAGTAGGTGATAATCATATCAAACACCCACAAGCCGCAAGCGGTCTGCTAAACGTAACGGCCACCCGGGTATTGAGTGATCAGAAGATCTACAAGCAAGCCTGATCGTACTCCTGCGAATCCAATCAGTAACACTACCATACAGTCCGGTCTCTTCGTCTGATATGTTGCATATGTCGTCTAGGGGTGGTAAACGTCAGACCCCAGTAACTCGATAAGTCATGTCAATATGAGGCTAATAACGGGTCGAGAAACTACTGATAACACTTACCAGTATATCTCTGAAGCATCCCTGGCCAGGGACTTCCTGTTATAGCCAATCGAGCACAGTGCAACATCAACTCCCAAAACCGGGAGAGACGAAACCCCTCCTATCGCTCATTGCCTCAATGTGATTTGGGACTGTACCTAAAAGCCACCATTTTGCACGTTCTCTTGAACATGGTAAGGTGGAAATCATAGCACGGTGGGAATCACACAAGACTCTATGATGATCTCGGGTCTACAGACTAACCTATACCAGTGTCACCAAAGAACTGCCATCTGACGTTAGGTATAATACCATCTGGGAGTTCTCAACGAGTCTGTACAGTGTACTCAGTCTCCACTGAGCACCCGTATACTGTCTCTGATGTTAAACAGCAATGGATATGGGATCATCCATCGTCCATCTACATGGGTCGAGTAGCTATACGCTAGTCTACTATGGTATATCGATGCCCTGTCTCAATACACCCACGACTAGGAACATTTGAAGGATGTACTTGGCGACTACACTGTCCCCACTAGTATGATCTGCATCATAATCCTGGTAGTCAATTACTCATCATAAGGGCTTTACCAACATGAAATAAAGAGATAATCAGTGTACATGTTAAGATAAAGAGCAACCAGATAGCATACTATCATGTCGAGCAAGAAAGTCCTCCCTATATGTGTCCAAGCATCCATTACAATATACATCGTAAATACAGTAATGGCCGATAGGGCATACATATAACTAATATTTTGTTGGATATATGTATGCCCTAGAGGCCATTATATGATAGTGGATGTATTTATACATGTGTGTGTGTGTGTGTGTGTATATTCAGTGTACATTCTTGCTCGACATGATAGTATTCTATCTGGTTCTTCTTTATCTGACATGTTGACTTGATCATGTTTTTATTCATTGATATATGTTGATAAAGCCCTGAGGATATAGGCTTGACTACTATGATTATGATGGAGATCATACTAGTGGGACATCTGTAGTTTATAAGCATATCCTGAAAAGTCTCTAGTCGTAGGTGTATCAAGACGTGGCATCGATATACCAGATTAGACTAGCGTATATGATACTAGACCCATATGATGGGCGATGGATGTTCCCACATTCATCGATGTTTGACATCGAGATCGTATACGGGTGCTCAGTGGTGACTGGGTACACTGGACGGACTCACCCAGAACTCCTATATGGAATTATATCTATCGTCGGATAGCAGTTCTCAGGTGACACTGGTACAGGTTAGTCTGTAGACCCAAGATCGTCATAGAGTCTTGTGTGTTCTTCCACTGTACTTTGATTACCACCCTACCACGGCTCTACTGAGTCGTGCAAATAGGTGGCCGTTAGGTACAGTCCTGAGACACACGAAGGCGATGAGCGATAGGAGGGGTTTCGTCTCTCCCGGTATTGGGAGTTGATGCTGTGCTGTGCTCGATTGGCTATATCAGTAAGTCCCTGGCCAAGGCTGTTGAGATTTACTTATAAGTGTTATCAGTAGTTTCTCGATCTGTTATAGACTACTCATCGGCATGACTTATTGAGTTATTGGGGTCGATGTTACCATCCCTAGACTCGATATGCAGCATATCTGACGAAGAGACCGGACTGTACGGTAGTGTTGCCGGTTGGCTCGACGGGAGTTGTGACAAGTTCGCTTGTTTTCTTCTGATCGCTCAATACCCGGGTGGCCGTTACGTTTAGCTGACTGCTTGCGGCTTGGGGTGCTTGATATGATCATCACCCACTGCCGGCGTATTGACGAGTCTTAGAGTCCCACAATGGTGTTACCTAGTCCAGGCGAAATGATGTGGTGCGCATATGAGATATGCGCGTGGACCCGGTTAAAATGTGCATATGAGATACCGTATATTAATCGGGCGGTTTGCTTTTGGTCGGGTCGTATGTGATATGACCGATTTGCTAAATCAAGTGTTGATTTATCATTGACCATTAGTTTCTCACTTTAAACCCTTTCTTGTCTTTTTGTTGTATGCATGAATGTATGCATTTATTCTCATTAGTGCACATATGGATGTGCATGCACATATACTTGCATACATAATTCTATCATGGTTGTTGATATAGTGGATGGTGCCAATATAAGACTCACACCATTTATAAATATATGGATATTATTTTTTGGAAAAGAAAAATGGAAATGGAAATTGTTATCATGGTTTAATATTTTATTCTTGCACTAACCCTTTGGTTTAACCATGATTTAATTTCTATGGCCATTTTTTATCCAAACTAAATATCTAGATATTTTATAACTATGGTTAAGAATGAGAAAGAAAAAATATATATATTTTTTCATTTCTCATTTTTATTCATATGCTTATCATTATCTTAAGCTCTTCACAAGCCATCATCTTCTTCCTCCTTTTTCTCTTGCTCTCTAGTTTTCTCTTGTGAGCAAAAGAGTCATCAAGTTAGGGTTTTGAAATGAGAAAACAAACCACATCACCATTCTACACTAGTCTTGCCCATTAGTCTAGAGTGTTAGCTTCTACTTCTTCTCTTGATCTAGTGGAGCTTCAAGCTTGGACAAAGAGGACTCTGGGTGGATCGTCGTGGACCTAGAGGATCTCAAGTGAACCTTTTTCCAACCCTCAAGTAGCCAAGGAGTCTAGCGTAGGGAGCTACAAAGGTTGTACTCTCAAAACCCTAGCTTTTACTACTTGTGTTTATGTTAAAGTTATGTTACCCTAGCTTTTCTAGCATGATCCTTAATTTTGTTTCTCTAGCACCATATAAATTTTAAATATAGCATGTGTGATGCCTCCAAACCCTTGTTGTGGTGCTGTAGGAACCCCTTCATGGTATCAGAGCCAAGCTAGAGCCTTAGGGTAACCTAGACGACGTTGAAAACCTCGAACGAGCGAAAATCGACGCCCGTAAGGTGCTCTTTAGAAATTTTTCTAAAACCTGGATTTTTTCAAATTAAAAATACTTAAAAAATTCAGCAGTGTATTTTATAGGTGTTAGTTATATGTATGCCCTAAAGGCCATTACTGTACATAGGATGTATATTGTAGTGGATGCTGGGACATATATAGGGAGGACTTTCTTGCTCGACATGATAGTACGCTATCTGGTTGCTCTTTACCTTAACGTGTACACTGATAGTCTCTCTGTTACATGTTAGTAAAGCCCTTAGGATGTGTACTTGACTACCTAGACTATGATGCGGATCATACTAGTGGGGACATGGTAGTCCATAAGTACATCCTTCAAGGTCCTTAGTCGTGGGTGTATCGAGACGGGGCATCGATATACCAGTGTAGACTAGCGTATACCTTCTCGACCCATACAGATGGGCGATGGATGATCCTGTTGGAGATAGTGCCCTCAGAGTCAATTATTGGATCACAGGCACGTGATTGCAATGATTTAGGGAGGATCTATCCCGGTAAGACAGTCTTACTCGAGATGATAGTATGCTATCTGGTTTATCTTTATCATCGTGTACTGCTTTAGGTGACCTGGCATGTCGCTATTACACGTTGATAGAGCCCCTAGGATTCTTGCTTGACTACCAGCAGTATGATGGCGATCATATACGTGGGAGCTGGTAGTCTATAAGCACATCCTTAAAAGGTCCCTAGTCGTAGGAGTTTCGAGACAGGGCATCGATACTCCATTAGTAGACTAGTGTATACAGTCGAGACCCCGACGAGGGGCGGTGGCCGGTCTCACAAGCCACTGGTGTCAGTTGGTTCACCTAAGATGTATACAGGTGCTCATTGGGTTATGAGTACACCGGACAGGACTCGCCGGGAACATGCTAGTTGGTCTTATACCAGACGTCAGATAGCAGTTCCCTGGTGACATGTGTACAGGTTAGTTCATCGACCTGAGGATCGTCATTTGTCTCGTGTGAGTTCCCACTGTGCTTTGATTACTACCCTACCACGGCTCAAAGGAGTCGTGCAAACAGGTTTTAGTTGGGTACAGTCCCGAGCCACATGGAGGCAGTGAGCGGATCTTCAGGGGTTCGTCTCTCCCGGTATTGGGGGTGAGGTCGTGCTGTGTCTAGGAGAGCCATTACGCAAAGCCCTCGGCCGAGGCAGGAGATTTACTGGTAGGTATTCCAGTAGAATCTCAGGGCGTTATGGGCTACACTCCGACACGACTTGTACCGCTTTTGGGGGTCTGACTTTTACCAACCCCCTAGGCCCGCCATGCGATACTCATAGACGAACGGACCGGACTGTACGGATATTGTCACTGACAGGCTCAGTTGGGTGTCGGGGTGAGCTTCCTCATCGACGTCCCTTTTGGTCAATAGCTGGTGGCCCGTCACGTATTGGCTTATACCTCTGACGTGCTAGTGGTTAAATCCACAGCCATTGTATTGACGAGTCTTTAGAGTCCACCACACTTTCAGTTACTCCAGCTTTCGGGCGAAACGCTGTAGAGGCCGTATGGAGATATGGCAGGGTCCGATCAGATACGTGCGGTATTGCACGGATCAGGATCGGACGGTTTGTACTAGTGGCTGTATAGTTATATGGCAGGGTTTGATCTGATACGTGCGGTATTGCACGGATCAGGATCGAACGGATTTTACTAGCCGGCTTTGGCTTAAGCCGGTCCTAGTCTAGTACAGTGTAGATTTTGTCTCATTGCATTTGTATCCGGTCGGAATGCAGATGCGGGTGTGTATGTACAGTCTCGGGGTTTTCCTGTAATTTATTACGGGACCAGTTTTCTGGAGTTGCCAGTTTGTATTCCGTTCCGGCCGGTTTTCCTTTGTTCTTTCCCGGCCGGACTTTTCTGATGGAGGGGGTAATTTGCAGTTTTGCAAATTACATTTGGTGGAGGTTTTATTTGTAAGATGATTAATTATGATAGCATCTTTTTATTCCATTCTTTTCTATCATCTTGTCTTGCTTTATGAAGATTAGATATGAGATGAAGTTTGATGTAAGTTTGATGATGATTATGTCTTGATGTGGTCACCACTTGCTTTACCCTACACTCACCTCCCTTCATGCTTCATATTACCTCCTCCTCCACCATTCTCTTTTGATATGATAAGTTTTTTCATGAAAGAAAAAAAAAGAGAGAAGAAGAAGAAGAGAGCTTCATCTTGAGAGTTTCATTCATGATCTCATTTTTCTTGCTAGAAAAATGCAAGCACCATTTTTCTATTCTTGATTCCTCCATCACCATGGCAACAAACCCCAAATGAGACAAGCATCTTCTACACTACATTCTACAGCATATCTTGAGCATGTCGAGTTGCCGGCTTCATGCTCGAGTTGCCTCGGTATTGAGGCGGGAGCCCGTAAAAGACGCAGGCGATGTGGTGCCCTTTCCGGCGAGGAGGCGACGATATGGAGACAAGACTTTCCGCGGGAGATCGGGACGATGAAGAGAAGACCGGAGGACTCGGATCACTCGGTACACTTCTCACCCTATCTCTTGATTGCTAGCACTAGGTTAATAGTAAACGATCCGGGTTTTCATTGTCCGCGGTAGCACCGGTTTCCGAGTAAGGAAAATTTTTGATTCCGCATTTTGGCCTCGAGTACGAGGCCGGGGCGCTGCCGTGGTGCAACATGGTATCAGAGCCACGCCATTAACCTTACCTAGCTTGTTCTAATGTGTTTGCGTTTCCGATCGACCGAAATTTCCAAAAACCGTATTTTTCTAGCACATCAGTTTCTGTCGAAATTTTTTGAAGTCCAAAAATTTTTCAGGTTGTCTCAGAATGATGTGCAGGGAGTTCTAAGAACACTGCAAAAATTTGGTGACACGACTCCTCCGTACGACCGCGGAAGGGCGGCCAAAACCCCCTTTTGGCCGCGCTTCCGCCGCAGGAGTATAGGTTCGTGTGCTTAGTTTTTTGCAGTGGGCTTATGGGCTTATATTAGGGGTTTTGGAATATTAAAATTGGGCCCAGGTTTTCTGTGAGTGCTACAGTTTTGATTGGGGGCCCACTTGTTAATTTTTGGTCAATCGGAAAATTTTAAACACATTATTTCACAGTATTTACATTATATCTGCGACCGTGAATGTCACTCGATCGGTAAATCCGGTCTAACTGCTATAGCCCGGTTAGACGGATTTGCGAACGTGATTTTCACGTTGATGTTCTATGTTTATGCTGTGATGTTGCGGATCGGTCGTGGGGGATAGCCTGGATGCAATGCTAGTACAGTGCTGTTGTATTATGTACATTTGATATTGCGGGGCGAGCGTCCGACATGTGGACTGCCGTCACTGCCAGTTTGTATTATTCTTTTGGGGCACGACCTGGTTGCGGTCGATGTACCCGGTGTATGTATATTTTACTTTCTGTACTAGGATTACCCCGCGGAGGGGTGCACGGATAGCCGGGTTCTAGAGGGCAACGGGCCCGTATCTCATGGCATTGGGACGAAGGGGGCTTCACTCCAGGATTGGCGGGCTATTCGCCGCACTCGTAGGGGGTACAGGTTGACCCAGGTGGGGTGCCCAAGTTACCGGATTCCTTGAAGTGCTGGGTAGTCCATTCACGGAGCTGAAGGGGGCTACCTCGCTTTAGGTTTTGGCGGGTGACTTGCCGCGCCCGTAGGGGTCTAGGATCTCATTGCACAGGCTATCCACACGACCAGGGGAACGTCGGGTTTCAGCAGCGGCTCTGTGAAACCCGGGGATTCCAGATATCTGTATTGTTCTGTGATGTTGCATTTTATTCACTCCCTGAGCGAAATACTATATATTGGTATATATATTAGTAGATGTTGTATATGTTTTTCATCCGCGCTAGTCCAGTCCCCGCTCTGCCGTTAGTTAGCTAACCTAACGGGTGATGACGGGACCCAGTGGCGAATGCGGATGGCATATACGTACGTCAGTATATTTTCGTTCTTTGTGTTGTGATCAATTGATGGGACTGCGTTGATTCGGATCAATGCAAGATAAACAAACCTATTATGATGTTGTTGGAACATTTTTCAAAAAGCTGTTATTGCAAGGACGTTCACTTTTGTTTTGCATCGTGATATTCATTTGGAATATCCTGCTCCTCAGTCGACGAGGCAAGGGCCAAGATCCCTTCACCAGGAGTGACCCCTTGGACAGAAGTTTGCGTCAGGGCATTAACTTCACTATAGCCGATTACTTTTGCTTTGCATCGTGGTATTCAGTTGGAATATCCTGCACCTCATTCTACGGGGAAAGAGCCGAGAACCCTTCACCGGGAGTGACCTCTTTAGTAAAGGTTTTCGTCACTATATTTTCTAAAAAGGCTATGCAGTTCCTTCAAAAATATCAAGTTCATTACGTTAAAGGTTTTTCGCCAAAAACCATTCGTAGCCCTCCGTCATTTCTTATGGGTATTATTTAGTATTCGTGCTGCGTTTGTTGACTCCGTCAAGGCGTAGTGTACGGTAGCTAAGTGGTGCTTGTTTGCTGCATAAATGGGATTGATTAGGACAGTCGTGCGGCCTTGTTGACTCCGTCAAGGGCACGTACGGGTGGGTTTAATGCAATCCAGATAATGACGGGTTGAACTTGACTAGGACTCTTTGATTTGTTGACTCCGTCAAGGTCACTTGAGTCCTAGGGGTAAAAACTTCACATCGGGAGTTTCAAAAGAACTGAAACTTGCCAGACATGCGCATACCTTCTGGAGTGTGGTGACGTGAGTGGATTCCGTCACGTTATCATGCGATGATAGTTGGATCCCGATTCCCACTGATGAGTTAGTTTACTCCTCGGGTGACCCCGACTAATTCTTCTTTCAGGTTTGGAGGAGAATTTGAGGTACAGTGGGAGGTTTCCAGATTAGATAAAGTGATAACCATTCTGATCTAGGTTAGAGTGCACGCTGAGTGTTTCTTTTCTCTCTCTCTTTGGCAGCGACCATTGACCCGACCCTGGACTTTGACTCAGTGACCAAGTTGACCGAACCTTCTTAACACTGGCTTTTGGATTGTCAGAGTTGCAGACCTCATTGCCACTCCTATTTTTACCCTTTTCTCCAGGACACCCCGTATTACTACGAACGTCCACTTCCATTGGACAAAACCATCGTATGATTAGATACGAACTCGAAGGAATTCGAGGATGGTTTCCGGTTCTGGAGAAAACGGATAGGATTATTCAGTTGTCTTTTCCCTTTTACCTTCTCTCAAGTTGCGAGTACTCCTTGGTTTAGGAGTAGTACACCTATTACGCAAATTGGATAGTCTTCTTCCAAACCATAGGCTGGTGCCGACCGGTAGGGAATGAAGAAAACCAGTTAGCCTAAACGGTGTACAGAAGGTATTAAGTTAAGACAAAGCAAGGGATTAGCAAGAGGGCAAAGTAAGTTGCGGCTGCTATTCACGACCAAACCAAGTATTTCTTCGCCAATCCTAAATCACCTTTGTATTTCTCCAGGACACTCCGTATCACTACGAAGATCCCATTTTATTGGATAATCCATCGTATGGTTATATACGAACTCGAAAGGAACTTGTTCCAGTTCGGGGATGGATCCTGGTTCAGGAGAAATAGGAATAAAGTACATTCAGGTGTCTTTTATCTTCACCTTCTCTCGCATTGCGAGTGCTCCTAGGATTATAACAGTACACCCTTTATGCTTTTTGGATAGTCTTCTTCCAAACCATAGGCTGGTGCCGAACGGTAGGGAAGGAAGAAAACCATTTGGCTTAAAGGGGTGTACAGAAGGTAATGACTAAAGACATATAAAGGGATTTGGAGAGGTGGCAAAGAATTATACGGTTATAGTTGTGAATCTGGATAATGGAAGAGGCATTACTAGGAATACCAGGATACCCCGACGAAACATTCCAATGTTTCAGTTTCACTGTGTACTGTTAATAGAAAACTGATTTCCCAGTTAGACACTTGCTCCAGGGTATGTATTTACCAGGTATGATTCTCACATCTGTATGCTTTTACAGATGCTGAGTGGGAGTAAGTTATTGGGAATTGGGTGATCATCCTCATTATATCGGGATTCGTTGTAATCGGTGATATTTGAGGAAGTCACCTGGGTTGTTTGCCGGTCGGCAAATATTTGGTTTTGAATATCCGCTGTTGTGCACCAATTTCAAATTGTTATATCTGTACGTCTATTTTCATAGAGTGAGATATACCTTTTGATTTTATGTCGATGACATTTACCTATATCAGTAGATGGTTAGGTAAAGAGCATCAAACAGCGGTGTAATTCTTCTTAACCACAAGTACAGTTTTCAACCTACGACGCACAGTGAAAGAGTTGTTAGACTCAGCGGACTTATACAGAGTATTGTATGTTGTCTAGTGTCCATTAGGACAGAGGGGTTGGTCCTCATACTATATTCTGTTTACTTTTAACTTCTCTAGTTCTTAGACATGTGTTTCGTGGAAACACAGGGTCTAAGTTTTGAGGAGTTATAGGTATTTGAATAGAGTAGAGAACCAGGTATAGCAAGTATCGGGATTCTTCAAAGTGATCGAAGATGTAGATACTTGTGTATGGTGTTCAGTAGATAGTAATGATTAAGAAAAATTGCTTCTCTTTCAGGTTACTCATAATTGGAAGCATTCCTAAGTTGAGTAACGCTGATCGGCCTCCTTCCATTTAGTTTACATGCACTGGAGATAGCTGCATGATTTGAATCTGGTTCAATTAAATCAGTGCCTCTGTTTCTATATTGGATATAGAACAGTTCATATCTTGACATTGTTAAGGTACGGGGAGTTGTCCGGCTTATGCTTAAAACCAGACACTGGACAACTCAAGGCACGTTTCTGTAATGGCTGTTTGTGGGTTGACCCAGGCTATGACGAGGGTTGATTTTCTACCATCTGCATGAACAGTAGAAATATTGTTCTAGACTCGCCACAGTTTTATTAAAAATGGATTTTTTCAGAAAAAGTAGTGGGAGTATGGTAGAACTGGAAGTGATTCCAGAACCGCAAACGATTACTGAAGATTTGATAAGGAACCAAAAGATTCAATCTGATTTGACATTCCATTGGCCACTCCGCAGATAAGGTGGGTAACTTCAGGCACCCGAGAGGTACTACGGTAGCCTCAAGGACGGTGACAGGGAAGTTCTTGTTTACCCACAATTACCATTGCTGTTGTTCCAGGCTGCGAGACCCGGCAGGAGGATGAGTATAGCGTCGTTCTAAACTAGCTTTAGAATTGCACGTCTGTATGACTCTGCCAGAAGGTTGTTGTAGTCAGTGGGAGCAGCGGAAGCATTGGTGGACATCAGGCTTATGTCTATTTATAGACTAAAGCAGATGTAGCAGAGATAGATCATCTATTTCTGATGTGACAGTCATAGGTTTGACGTCATCAGAATAGGGGGTGGATCTGTTGAGAAGGTAGTAGGAAGTGATATTCCTATACTACGATCGGTTATACTTTGGTTGTCACACAGTGGTTTCTCTACACAGGACTTGGATATTATCTCAGACATACAGGTTACTAGATCTATGGTTTTAGATCTAGATTTGGGTGGTTTCCCAATCTGGGTACCTTGACAGCATTCTATGAGTATTTAGAATGGACGACTCCTGGCATGGTAGTACACCTGCAGGTAATGGAGTCACCCTCTCTAAAGGCGTCTTACAGACTAAAGGGGAGAGGGATACACATGATTGACAGATCACTTGCTTAGGCAATTGAGTCAATCATGAGATGTCAAGTACCACACCAGATGTTGTTCTTGCAGTAGATGCAATAAGTTGATATTGATCCAATCCTGGAGAAACAGTCGGAAGCAGTTTTAGAACATAAGTTGATGTTCTAGGGATATGATAACGACAGCCTCATTTGAGAGACAGTTATCATTCCAGGCTTCCAAGGTGACATGGACGACAAGGAGGTTGTCAGAGTTATAGTTTTCCTTCTGACGAGGGGCAGTATTTTGGACAGGTGGTCCAAGGCAATACTGAGGGTGGCATGGCGCAGGATACTGATTAAGTTCAGTTGACGGTACAGTCTAAGAAGTTTGGATTTGAAGTTCATTTATGAGCTAGGTCCCATCAGACATCCAGACGTTCTAAGACAGGTATTGCTCATTTCGGGAGATGGCTTTCTCCGCGAACTTGAGATATAGAGAGACATAGAAAGAAACATCACAGCGGATCCACTCACTGAGGCTATTCCTCGAACGCAATAGTTTCGCAAACGAGGTTTGTGAGACTGACTAGTAGAGGAGTTGGGTGTTCGGTATCACACGGGCTGTGAGTATGCGGCATCGCAATAATTAGCCTTGAGTGCAAGTGGGAGATTGTTGGAGATAGTGCCCTCAGAGTCAATTATTGGATCACAGGCACGTAATTGCAATGATTGAGGGAGGATCTATCTCGGTAAGACAGTCTTACTCGAGATGATAGTATGCTATCTGGTTTATCTTTATCATCGTGTACTGCTTTAGGTGACCTGGCATGTCGCTATTACACGTTGATAGAGCCCCTAGGATTCTTGCTTGACTACCAGCAGTATGATGGCGATCATATACGTGGGAGCTGGTAGTCTATAAGCACATCCTTAAAAGGTCCCTAGTCGTAGGAGTTTCGAGACAGGGCATCGATACTCCATTAGTAGACTAGTGTATACAGTCGAGACCCCGACGAGGGGCGGTGGCCGGTCTCACAAGCCACTGGTGTCAGTTGGTTCACCTAAGATGTATACAGGTGCTCATTGGGTTATGAGTACACCGGACAGGACTCGCCGGGAATATGCTAGTTGGTCTTATACCAGACGTCAGATAGCAGTTCCCTGGTGACATGTGTACAGGTTAGTTCATCGACCTGAGGATCGTCATTTGTCTCGTGTGAGTTCCCACTGTGCTTTGATTACTACCCTACCACGGCTCAAAGGAGTCGTGCAAACAGGTTTTAGTTGGGTACAGTCCCGAGCCACATAGAGGCAGTGAGCGGATCTTCAGGGGTTCGTCTCTCCCGGTATTGGGGGTGAGGTCGCGCTGTGTCTAGGAGAGCCATTACGCAAAGCCCTCGGCCGAGGCAGGAGATTTACTGGTAGGTATTCCAGTAGTATCTCAGGGCGTTCTGGGCTACACTCCGACACGACTTGTACCGCTTTTGGGGGTCTGACTTTTACCAACCCCCTAGGCCCGCCATGCGATACTCATAGACGAACGGACCGGACTGTACGGATATTGTCACTGACAGGCTCAGTTGGGTGTCGGGGTGAGCTTCCTCATCGACGTCCCTTTTGGTCAATAGCTGGTGGCCCGTCACGTATTGGCTTATACCTCTGACGTGCTAGTGGTTAAATCCACAGCCATTGTATTGACGAGTCTTTAGAGTCCACCACACTTTCAGTCACTCCAGCTTTCGGGCGAAACGCTGTAGAGGCCGTATGGAGATATGGCAGGGTCCGATCAGATACGTGCGGCATTGCACGGATCAGGATCGGACGGTTTGTACTAGTGGCTGTATAGTTATATGGCAGGGTTTGATCTGATACGTGCGGTATTGTACGGATCAGGATCGAACGGATTTTACTAGCCGGCTTTGGCTTAAGCCGGTCCTAGTCTAGTACAGTGTAGATTTTGTCTCATTGCATTTGTATCCAGTCGGAATACAGATGCGGGTGTGTATGCACAGTCTCGGGGTTTTCCTGTAATTTATTACGGGACCAGTTTTCTGGAGTTGCCAGTTTGTATTCCGTTCCGGCCGGTTTTCCTTTGTTCTTTCCTGGCCGGACTTTTCTGATGGAGGGGGTAATTTGCAGTTTTGCAAATTACATTTGGTGGAGGTTTTATTTGTAAGATGATTAATTATGATAGCATCTTTTTATTCCATTCTTTTCTATCATCTTGTCTTGCTTTATGAAGATTAGATATGAGATGAAGTTTGATGTAAGTTTGATGATGATTATGTCTTGATGTGGTCACCACTTGCTTTACCCTACACTCATCTCCCTTCATGCTTCATATTACCTCCTCCTCCACCATTCTCTTTTGATATGATAAGTTTTTTCATGAAAGAAAAAAAAAGAGAGAAGAAGAAGAAGAGAGCTTCATCTTGAGAGTTTCATTCATGATCTCATTTTTCTTGCTAGAAAAATGCAAGCACCATTTTTCTATTCTTGATTCCTCCATCACCATGGCAACAAACCCCAAATGAGACAAGCATCTTCTACACTACATTCTACAGCATATCTTGAGCATGTCGAGTTGCCGGCTTCATGCTCGAGTTGCCTCGGTATTGAGGCGGGAGCCCGTAAAAGACGCAGGCGATGTGGTGCCCTTTCCGGCGAGGAGGCGACGATTTGGAGACAAGACTTTCCGCGGGAGATCGGGACGATGAAGAGAAGACCGGAGGACTCGGATCACTCGGTATACTTCTCACCCTATCTCTTGATTGCTAGCACTAGGTTAATGGTAAACGATCCGGGTTTTCATTGTCCGCGGTAGCGCCGGTTTCCGAGTAAGGAAAATTTTTGATTCCGCATTTTGGCCTCGAGTACGAGGCCGGGGCGCTGCCGTGGCGCAACAGATCCCATATCCATTGGTGTTTGACATCAGAGATGATATACGGGTGCTCAGTGCAGACTGGGTACACTGGACGGACTCGCCGAGAACTCCCAGATGGTATTATACCTTACGTCAGATGGTAGTTCTCTGGTGACACTGGTACAGAGTAGTCTGTTGACCCGAGATCGTCATAGAGTCTTGTGTGGTTCCCACTGTGCTTTGATTTCCACCTTACCACGTCCAAGAGGGCGTGCAAAACGGTGGCTTTTGGGTACAGTCCCGATTCACATGGAGGTAATGAGCGATAGGAGGGGATTCGTCTCTCCCGGTATTGGGGGTTGATGTTGCGCTATGCTCGACTGGCCATAACAGGAAATCCCTGGCCAGGGTTGCAGTGATCTACTGGTAAGTGTTATCAGTAGTTTCACACATGTTATGGACCTCACGTCGGCATGACTTATCGAGCTATTGGGGTCTGACGTTTACCACCCCTAGGCAAGATATGCGACATATCAGACGATCAGACCGGACTGTACGGTAAGTGTTACTGGTTGGATTCACTGGAGTGTGAGCGGGCTTTCTCGTCGATCTTCTGATCGCTCAATACCCGGATGGCCGTTACGTTTAGCAGACCGCTTGCGGCTTGTGGGTGTTTGATATGATCATCACCTGCTGCCAGCGTATTGACGAGTCTTTAGAGTCCTACACAGAGGTTTCCTGGCTCAAGCGAAACGAAATAGGAGCACATATGAGATATGTGCGGGACCGAGAATAATGCGTGTATGTGATACCGTATTCCATTCTCGCGATGAATGTATCGATTGGTTGTATGCGATATAACCTAGTTATCGATTCAAGGATTGATTCGATAAGCCGATACATTGCATACTAGTCGGTGATATGCGATATGACCGGATCGTTAAATCAAGTGTTGATTTAATGATTTAATGTATAATTATATATTTGATATATTACTTTGCATTAACTAGTATTGGTTCACTTTAAAAGGATTTTCTCACTTGGTGTGCACATTATATATGTGATATATTTTTGTATGCATTTGTTTATATCATGTTTGATGATACAAGCTAACTTGAGTTTGTGTAAAGATTTCTTTAAACCATGGTTGTGTAATGGTTAGGGTTTTCTTTTACTTAATAATTTATTTATTTTGTTTATTTATTTTGCAAAATAAATGAATGGTGGCTTTCTTTGGATGCTAGTTGAAGCTTCATGAAGCTTTGACTAAGTGACCATATTTGTCTCATGCTTAACCCTAACCATTCCTCTTAACCCTAGTTCATTCTCTACACTTGACCATGGTTGGATTATAATAAGTATTCATTTTATTTTCTATTTGCAAAAATAACTTATCATATATTCTTTCTTCTTCTTCTTCATCTTGAACATGAAGAAAGCTTGACTTCATCAATGGTGACTTGATGAAATGAGTGAGAAATCCAATTCTAAAGTGAACCCACCTCCTATTTCTTCATCCTCTACCACTTGCCAAGTAGTATAGGGTGTTTTCTTCACAAGTTTCATGACTTGGTGAAGTGGGAGCTTGATCTTGTGATGCCTCGACGTAGATCATCTTCGGCATCGAAGTCGACGACCTAGCCCGCCCATTTCTCCGATGAAGCCGATGCTAGAGCCCGGGATCCGATGATCGCAGCGAGGGGACTTCATTGCGGAGCAATGGAGGTGGAGGACCGGATATACAAAGGTTGTATTTTCCGTTAACTCATAGTTAAGTTGTTAACTAGTTATCGGTTTCGCCTAAAATTCTAGTTAACGATCTAGTCTAGAGTTTCTCGGCACCGTAAAATTTGAAATTGGCATGGTTGATGCCTTGTGAGACCTCTTGAGTGTGCCTAGGAACCCTACAATAGGCCCACCAGAAACACGAAGCCCTGACTCATCCGTACGACCGCGGAACCGCGGCCATAGTGGCCTTTCTGCGGCGGTTCCGCGGCGCAGTAGGAGAGTTATGGGCCGTAGTTTCTTGTGCAGGCCTGTATGTATTTTGTTCTGTTACTGGTATTTTTTAAAACTGCTCAGGTGTTGAGCTTTCTGAGAAGTCTTTGGGTGTTCAATCGTTCGATCGAATGTTTTAACGTCGCCTAGTTTATTAATATCCGATACAATAATTGGAATCTACAAATTTGTTTGTTACGTGTAAATCTAGCAGTTCGGTCTTGGCAACAATCGGAAATCTTGTTAAATTATCCGGCTTGTTTTGAAAAGGTGTTTTCATGGATGAGACCGAAATGCGAGCTTTACATTGTTAGGCATGAAATCTTGTATATATGATATTCTGGGTTTGTGTTGTCTAAAAGCGGTTACGATTCCAATTGTTTTAGTTTTTCATTTTATTTCTCTGTGACCGTAAGTGTAGTATGTGGCATATCACCAGTTTCGTTGCTATACATCAACGACAATCGGGGTACGCATACTTACTTACGTTGATGATATGTGATATTATATGTTGCTGAGATTTGACATGTAGGATTGTCGTGATTGAATAGTCGGGGGGTTTGATGTGAGATGAGAGTTTTCTTTTCATTCATGTAAAATTCAAATATAATGTAATATTCTTTTATTTAGGGCACTTCTGGGTTGAGATTGATGTCACCAGTGTTGTATATTATTTACTTTTCCGCATTAGGATAGACCCAAGGAGGGGAGCACAAGTGACCGGGTTCTGGGGTTCAGAAGGAGGCCATCTCGAGGAGTCGAGACCGGGTCTCCTAAACTCCAGAATTGGTAGGGTCGCTTGCCGCTCTCGTAGGGGTCTAGGGGTGTGGTCTTGGCTATTCATCACGACTGTGGAATCCGTATTTTCTACTGTTGGCTAAATACTAAATACGGATGACCTAGTATATCCTATATTATCATATCTGTGTTTCTGCTGCCTGTATACTGTGATGTGATATCTGAGACGAATGCTACATTATATATAAGATATATAGTAGACGTTGCTTATGTTTTACACCCGCGCTAGTCCCGTCCCGGTATGCCGTTAGTTAAGTAACCTAACGGTGCATAATGGAACATTGCGGCGAATGCGGATGGCATAAGCGTACGTTGTATTTTCGTTTCTTTTCTGTGATTGGCTTAAGGAATTAAATGATGGGGCTACATTAATATGATTAATGTAAAGAAAATAAACATAAAAAGATGTTGTAGAATCGGATTTGAAAACCGCTCAGCTCTTTATGAAAAAGCTACATTTCAAAACTGCGGAGCTCAAGCCACTCCTTTTGAAAACCATTTGATTCTACGACGATATCAAGTTCAAAGCGTTAAAGATTTTCTTAAAAATCATCCGCAACCCTCTGTCATTTTAGGAAGGAGAGTACTTAGTATTCGTGCTACGTTTGTTGACCTTAGCCAAGGCGTAGTGTACGGTATCTAAGTGATGTCTTCCTACACTTATTATGATGCAGATTAATTGGGACGGGCATGTGACTTTGTTGACCTTAGCCAAGGGTCATGTGAACGGATCTAATTAATCAAGAAATAACGGGTTGAACTTGACTAGTGCTTGTGATTTGTTGACCATAGCCAAGGTCATGAGTACTAGGGGTAAAAACCATATCGGGAATTTCAAAAGTTGAAATTTGCAATGAGATTACATACCTTCCATATGATGGTTGGATCCCGATCCTACTGTGGGCAATAGTTGCTACCAGGAGAGTTTTACAGTTTACACTTAGCTAACTCATTAGGAGTCTAGAAAAGTGTTAACGGGTCTACGCCTCTGGGAAGACGAGGTTTATATTAATTAGGTCCGTGCGAAAGCACGGGGAACCTCTCTCAAGTACCGACACTGGCCTAACTGAACGGTTAGCGAAGTTGTAGACTGTAATTAATCCTAGCTAGTTTTCTTGTTAAGGTTTGAAAGAAAAACTTGATTAAAGCAGTGGGAGACATCGATTAGATAAGATAATAACCAATCTGATCTTTGCAAGAGCTTTCGCCGGGTGTATTCTTTTCTCTCTCTTAATGGTAGATACCAATGACAGGACTCAAGATTCTACTAGATAAAAATAAACTGAATTGGACCAATTATAAAGACTGGCTGAGGAACCTTAATATTGCCTTGACTTATGATAAGGTATCATATGTCCTCACGGCTCCAGCCCCGCCCGTCCCAGGTCCAAAATCCTCAGTTGCGGATATTGAAGTCCGCAAGACATGGGACGCTGACTGTGCCACGGCCAAATGCCTCGCGCTTGCATCGATGGATAACACACATCAAAAGCAACACGAGAATATGGACGTTCACGCCATATTCCTCCATACAAAGGAGTTGTATGGAGAGAAATCCCGCGTATTACGATACGAAGCATCAAGAAAACTGTTTCAGATGCGAATGGCCCCTGGCACACCAGTAGGAGACCATGTTCTGAAGATGATAGCTCTCATAGAAGAGCTTGAGGATCTTGGATGGACAATGGACAATGAACAATATACGGATATTATTCTGCAGTCTCTCCCCTCCACCTTTGCTCAATTTATAGTTAACTTCAACATGCTCAATATGGAGAAGGAACTACCTGAACTCCTTAATATATTAAGGAGTACAGAGAGCATACTGAAATCAGTGAAAACTCCCATTTTGAGTGTTGGGCAATCTTCCTCTTCTCGCCCAAAGGCTAAGGCCAAGGGAAAGATAAAGAAGAAGCCCACCAATCCTAGGGGTGGAGTTAAAAAGGTTAAGGGGAAGGACAAGTCCAAAGATGTAGAATCGGGGAAAGGGGAATGTTATCACTGCCACAAAACAGGACATTGGAAGCGCAACTGCACGGAGTACTTAAATCTCAAGAAGAGGCATGGGGATGCTTCCGCTTCATGTGTGTTTGTGACAGAAAACTGTTTTTCAATAAACTCTGCTTCCTGGGTATTAGATACCGGTTCAGGTTTTCACATTTGCAATTCTATGCAGGGGCTGAGAAATAGAAAGGTTTTGAAGACAGATGACCATACTCTCCGCGTTGGAAATGGTTCCAATGTACATACAGTTGCAGTGGGAGAGTATCACTTGGGGTTGCCATCTGGATGTATATTGGTTTTGAACACATGTTATTATGTACCTAGTATGCTTTGTAATATAATATCCGTTTTCTTGTTAGACAATGAAGGATATAATTTTGTATTGCAGAACAATATTATGAACATTCACCTAAATCAAATGTTGGTTGGGTATGGTACGCTTAATAACGGGATATACGTCCTAAATCAACACACAGTTTTCAGCATACAACACACTAATAAAAGAAAACTTTCAGAAATAAATGAAGCTTTTCTTTGGCACTGTAGACTTGGTCATATTAACGAAACGAGACTAAACAAGTTACACAAAGATGGATATTTAAACCCTTTTGAATATAAATCTTATGTAACTTGCCAGTCTTGTATCAAGGGTAAAATGACCAAACTCCGTTTATAGGACATGGAGAAAGAGCTACTGAGCTCTTAGGCCTCATACATAGTGATGTATGCGGGCTAATGTCTATACAGGCTAGAGGCGGTTTTTCATACTTCATTACTTTCACTGATGATTTCTCAAGATTCGGTCATGTATTTTTACTAAAGCATAAATCCGTAACTTTCGAGAAATTCACTAAATATAAACTCGAAGTAGAAAAACAAACCTGCTTGAGTATCAAAATGCTTCGATCAAATCGAGGTGGAGAGTATCTCAGTACAGAATTTGCAAACTTTCTAAAAGAGAATGGGATTCTCTCTTAGCTCACTCCTCCTTACACACCACAGCACAACGGTGTGTTAGAACGACGGAATCGGACCCTATTAGCTGTGGTCCGTTCCATGATGAGTGATGCTGAGTTACCTGTCTCATTTTGGGGGCATGCATTGGAGACTGCAGCGTTTCTACTGAACAGGGTCCCAACCAAAACCGTGTCTACCACGCCATATGAGATATGGCATGGGAAGAGACCATCTCTTAAGAGAATTAAGATTTAGGGTTTCCCAGCCTATGTTAAAAAGCAGAATCCGGACAAACTCGAGACACGGTCGGTCATGTGTAACTTTGTGGGATATCCAAGGAATTCTTATGGATATCTTTTCTACCACAAGGAGGAACAAAAGGTGTTTGTTTCTCAGCATGCCACATTCTTGGAAAAAGGGTTTTTCACAAATGAAACTGATGGCAATGTGGTGGATCTAGAAGAGGTTCTAGAGACACAAACTACAAATGACGACTTGGTTGAACCGGCTGTTGCAATAGAAACTGAGGAACCTCGACCACTCCGTAGGTCTGGTAGGACTTCTCACCCATCGGAGAGGTACTACGGTTTCCTCATTGATGGTGACAGAGAAGACTGCATCATGGAGGATGATGATCCTACCAGCTTTCAGCAAGCTATCACGAATGGAGACTCTGTGAAGTGGCTGGATGCCATAAGATCCGAAATAGAGTCTATGTACACCAACAAAGTATGGACTTTAGACGTTGTACCCCCTGGGGTAAAACCTGTGGGGTGCAAATGGATCTTTAAAAGAAAGATTGGTGTAGATGGGCAGGTAGAGACCTATAAGGCAAGACTTGTGGTGAAAGGTTTTCGTCAAAGACCAGGTTTGGACTATGACGAGACTTTTTCTCCTGAAAGGTTCCTAGGCACCCTAATGAGGTCACAAAAGGCATCAACCATGCCAATATCAAACTTTATCGGTGCCGAGAAACCCTAGAACGGATCGTCGGCTAGATTTCTAGGCGAAACTATAAACTAGTTAACACTTAACTACAAGAATACGGAAATACAACCTTTGTAGATCCGGTGCTCCACCTCCATGGCTCCGTAATGAAGTCCTCTCCGCTGTCCAAATCGAACCATGACTCTCACGGTGGTTTCATCGGAGAAAAGACCGGGCTAGGTCGTCGACAACGCGCCGAAGATGATCTACGTCGAGGCATCACTAGATCAAGCTCCACCTTCACCAAGCCTTGAAAACTTGTGAAGGAAACACACTCTACTACTTGGCAAGAGGTAGAGGATGAAGAAATAGGAAGTGGGTAGACTTTAGATTTGGATTTCTCACTCATTTTGGCTAGTTGCCATTGATGGTGCAAGCTTTTTCTTCATTTTGAAGATGAAGAAGAAGAAGAAATATATGATAAGTTAATTAGAATAATTGAAAAAGAATTAATCTTATCATAACTTGAACCATGGTTAGATGTAGAGAGTTAACTCAAGTTAGATGAATGGTTAGGGTTTGAAGAAGAAGACAAAAAGGTTACATGAGTCAAAGTTGCATGAAGCTTCAAGAAGCTTCATGTAAGAAAGCAACCTTTTTATTTTCTTTTCCCTTTTTCTTTTAATCCAAATTAAAAGATAAAGGAATAAATAAAGGAATAAAAACCCTAACCATTTACTTAACCATGGAATAACTCTTTACACAAACCCTAGCAAACATGTATCATCAAACATGATACAATCAAGTGCACAAAAGCATATCACATATACAATGTGCACACCCGAGTGAGAATATCCATTTAAAGTGAACCGATATTAGTTAATGCAAAGTAATATATCAAATATATAATTATGCATTAAATCATTAAATCAACACTTGATTTAATGATCCGGTCATATCGGATATAACTGACTAATATGTACAGTAACAACTTATCGAATCAACACTTGATCCGATAACCCGGCTATAACGCATATAACCGATCAATGTTACAAATCGCGAGAATCGAATACAGTATCATATATTGGTATTATCCTCGGTCCCGCACATATCTCATATGCGCTCCTATTTCGTTTTGCTTGAGCCAGGAAACCTCTGTGTAGGACTCTAAAGACTCGTCAATACGCCGGCAGCAGGTGATGATCATATCAAACACCCACAAGCCGCAAGCGGTCTGCTAAACGTAACGGCCACCCGGGTATTGAGCGATCAGAAGATTGACGAGCAAGCCCGCTCACACTCCAGTGAATCCAACCAGTAACACTTACCGTACAGTCCGGTCTGATCGTCTGATATGTCGCATATCTCGCCTAGGGGTGGTAAACGTCAGACCCCAATAGCTCGATAAGTCGTGTCGATATGAGGTCTATAACAGTTCGAGAAACTACAGGTAACACTTACCAGTAAATCTCAGCAATCCTGGCCAGGGATTTCCGGTTATAGCCAATCGAACACAGCGCAACATCAACTCCCTATACCGGGAGAGACGAATCCCCTCCTATCGCTCATTGCCTCCATGTGATTCGGGACTGTACCCAAAAACCACCGTTTTGCACGCCCTCTTGGACGTGGTAAGGTGGAAATCAAAGCACAGTGGGAACCACACAAGACTCTATGACGATCTCGGGTCAACAGACTACTCTGTACCAGTGTCACCAGAGAACTGCCATCTGACGTGAGGTATAATACCATCTGGGAGTTCTCGGCGAGTCCGTCCAGTGTACCCAGTCTCCACTGAGCACCCGTATATCATCTCCGATGTCAAACACCAATGGATATGGGATCATCCATCGCCCATCTGTATGGGTCGAGAAGGTACACGCTAGTCTACTCTGGTATATCAATGCCCCGTCTCGATACACCCACGACTAGGGACTTTGAAGGATGTACTTATGGACTACCATGTCCACACTAGTATGATCCGCATCGTAGTCCATGTAGTCAAGTACACATCCTAAGGGCTTTACCAACATGTAATAGAGAGACAAACAGTATACACGTTAAGGTAAAGATCAACCAGATAGCATACTATCATGTCGAGCAAGAAAGTCCTCCCTATATATGTCCCAGCATCCACTACAATATACATCCAATGTACAGTAATGGCCTCTAGGGCATATATATAACTAACAATCTCCCACTTGCACTAGGGCCATCTGTAGCAGTGGTTGTAGTATCGCATACTCAACCATCCCATAAAAGTCTCTCTCTGGGAATAGGCCTTCGTGAGTGGATCCGCCGTGTTATCCTCTGAGTCTACTCTCCTAACCTCGATCCCTTAGAGATCAACCATCTCCATGATCAGGTGATACTGTCTTAGAATATGTCTGGATCACTGATGGGACCTGCGTTCCTTGGCATAAGCCACAACTCCATTGTCACACAATGAGAGGAACATAGTTCATCTCATGAACCAATATACACCCAAACAGCCTCTTTGGTAGCATCTTAAGTAGCGATGTATCCTGCCTTTATCGTCTAGTATGTCACGATATCTATCTTGGAACTCTTCCAACATACCGTCCCTTTACTGAGGGTAAAGACAATGCCTGCGACTGACATTCAGTCGTCTTTATCATCCTGGAACCCTTCCAGTGATTCTCCCCAGGATCGATTGATACCAACTCACTACAACTAGTGAGTACCCTAACATCCAATTACATCTATCTCATAGATGAGAACTCAGAATTTAGGAGGTATCACTTAGATCCTATATGGAGAATCCTTGTGATAAGCGGAGATTGATCGAGCGTAGCATAGGAAACTTCTTTCCTATCAAGAGTATGTCATCCACGTACTTTACGAGGATCACCACCATACTCCCTACTATCTTTTTGTTTATACAAGGTCCATCTGCCATTTTGATGATGTCAACTTCTTTGACTAATCCATCAAAATAGACGTTCCAACTCCGCGATGCCTGCTTCATCATATAAAACATCTTACACACGTTTCCGCTGCTCCCACTGTCTACGAGGCCCTCTGGCTGTGTACTTATAGACACACTCTTCTAAAACATCATTTAGAAAAGCAGTCAAGACACCCAACTACCAGATATCGTAGTCATGGTATGTAGCCGTGGCAAGTAGGATCTGGATGGACTTAAGCATAGCTCCTTAGAAAAGGTTTCATCATTATCCACGCCTGGTAAATGATGAAAACTTTTAACAACTCTAGCTTTGAAAGTCTTAACCTTTCCATCTACACCAAGTAATCTTCTCAAGATATACTTGCTCCTGATGGGGATTTAACCCTTCAGATATAGCAACCAAAGTCCATACTTTGTTGGTGTACATGGATTCCATCTCAGATCACTAAGCATCCAGCCATTCTTACAGAGTCCTACTCCTGATGGCCAGCTCGAAACTAGTTGGGTCATCATCTCATGATGCAATCCTCGCTCCCACTGTCATAGAGAAACCAAAGTATCTCTCAGGTGGGTGAGGAACCCTACTAAATCGGCGGAGAGGCTGAGGTTCGTTGGTTACCATTGAATCCTTTGGTTCTATCAAATCATCAGCTGCAGTTTGTATAGCTGGAACATTTCCAGTTCTACATAACAGACCTTGCCTCGAGCTTGTCCGGATTTTGCTTTTAGACATAGGCCGGACAACCCCAAATCTTAACCAATTTAAGAGATGGGCTCTTCCCTTTCCATATCATATATGAAGCGGTATGCTACTGATTTGATTGGAACCCTATTCAATAGGTATGCAACTTCACAAGTGCATAACTTCCAAAAGGAAAAAGGTAACTCAGTAGTACTCATCATAAAGCACACCTTATCATATAGGGTGTGATTGCTCCGCCCCGATATACCATCGTGCTATGGTGTATACAGAGGAGTAATGCTGAGAGAGAATCTCATTCTCCTTTAGAATGGTCCAAGGATTCCATGCACAAGTATTCTCATCCCTGATCTCATCATAGGACATAATACTTATACCCGTATTTTGGTTCTCTACTTCCAACTTATATTCTTTGAATACCTCAAAAGCTTCGGACTTATGTTTCTACAGGAACATACGACTGAATCTTGAGAGATTATCAGAGAATATAATGAAGTATAAAGAACCAGTCCTGGCATGTGTAGACAGGAGACCTTACATACATCATCATGTATCAGTCCCAAGAGTTTACTAACTCTTCCTCTGTTTCCAATAAACAGAGCTATGGTCATCTTATCTTTGTGACATGACTGGCAAGTTTCACAAGATGTAAATTCAAACTGATTTAAATATGCATCTAAAATGTAACTTCAGCCAGTCGGGTCGCATTGATATGACCTAGTCTACGATGCCTCAAGAATGATTCGTTCATTTCTGAACTTTTCCTCTTGTGTGTGTTCTGTATACTAGGAACTGTAGTTTGATTTAGAACGTCAATACTTTTAGATAACGTGCCTGAACCGATCAACTTTTGATATAGGAAATGTTCAAAACATTATCCATCAATACAAAATTATATCCTTTCTTTACTAATAAAGAGACTGATATGATTTTGTATATCAGGTTCGGTATCTAATAACATTCGTTCAGAATCAATGTATTGGTAATACAGGGTGACAGTGACCGACAGACTTGGCTGCAACTCTTGCCCCGTTTTCTGTCTCATGAAACTTATCACCCGTTCTCAGTTTTTCTACCCTTTTGTAGCCCTATGTAACAGATTACATTTCTGGGATCCTAATCCGGTATCATATACCCAGGATGCGGAGGATACTGAGAAACAGTGCTTTGTAACGAACACACCCGAAGATGATGCATCATCATGCACTCTCTTCGTTTGGGCGGCACGGGAATTCTGGTAATCCCCTAATTTCCTGCTCTGTCTTATAACAATTATAAGTTGGAGCGGGACTAACGTTCCCCAGCTCAGTATAACAAGCGGGTTAGGTCAATATTCCGTATTATTATCTTGATTAAGGCGTGATATGGTCACTACCAGGAGAGAGAGAGAAGAAAACACTCAGCGTGCGCTCTTGCAAGAATAGATTGGTTATTATTTTATCTAATCAGGATGGCTCCCACTGCTTTTTATCAAATCTTCCTTCAAACCCTAAAAGGAAAGACTAGCCGGGATTAATTACACACTACAGGTTCGCCAATCTTTCAGCCAGGTCAGTGTCGGTACTTTGAGGGAGGTCCCCCGTGCTTTCGCACGAACCTAATTAATGTAAACCTCGTTTTCCCAGAGGCGTAATCTCGTTAACACCTTTCTAGACACCTACTTGATCGGCTAATTGTAATGTGTAAAACTCTCCCAGGAGTAACTCTTACCCGCAGCGGGTATCGGGATCCAACTATCTCATAGAAGGTATGCAATCTCATTGCAAATTTCAACACTTGAAATTCGCGATAATATTTTGCCCCGAACGATCTATGACCTTGACAAGGTCAACAAACCATAGACCGCAAGTCAAGTTCAACCCGTCATTTCTTGATTGAATCAAACCCACCCGCACGACCCTTGACAAGGTCAACAAGGCCGCACGACTACCCTAACCCAATATGCATCATATGCATAAGCAGATAAATACTGGTTAGCTACCGCACACTGCGCCTTGACAAGGTCAACAAACGCAGCACGAATACTAAACAGGATTTATCTGAAATGACGGAGGGCTACGACAGGTTTTTCTGAAAACCTATTGCGTAATGAACTTGATATCGTTGTAGGATCGAATGAATTTTGAAATGGAGTGTTTTTGAGGCTTTTCTAGTTTTGCTAAAGGAGTCACTCCCGGTGAAGGGATCGTCGGTCCTTTCCTCGTCGAATGAGGTGCGGGATATATCATATATATCACTGTGCAAAGCAAAAACTCTTAAAAGCAATCAAAAGACAAACCGAGGGTTGTAGCATCTGCCAGTTATTGCTAAAGGAGTCACTCCCGGTGAAGGGATCTCGGTCCTTTTCTTATCGAATAAGGTGCAGGATATATCATATATACCGCTGTGCAAAGCAAGAACTGTAGCTACCTGTTTTATTTTGAAATTCGATTCTACAACATCTTAGGTTTCTTTTATTTCATTAATCTCATTAATGAAGTCCCATCATTTAAGTACCTAAACATCACAGATAAATACGACGTACACTTATGCCATCCGCATTCGCCTCGATGTCCCCTCGTGCACCGTTAGGTTAGGTAACTAACGGCAGAGCGGGGCAGGGCTAGCGCGGGTGTAAAACATAAGTAACGCCTATATAATATATCATATATACTATATACTGTATCTATCACAGCACATCACATGATCACATCACAGATATCGCAGCAGAAGAATCATATAAAATATTGGATATACTAGGATGTCCGTGTTTTCAATACGAGCCAGTATAAAACACGGATTCCACGATCGTGATGAATAGCCAAACCTACACCACTAGACCCCTACGAGAGCGGCAAGCAACCCTACCAATTCTGGAGTTAGGAGACCCGGACCCGACTCCTTGAGTTGGTCTCCCACTGGACTCCAGAACCCGGTTACTTGTGCCCTCCTCCTTGGGTCTATCCTAGTGCGGAAAAGTAAATAATATACAAAGGGTGACATCTTCCGCAACCTGGAAGTGCCCCAATAAAAGAATATTACATACAAGTTTTTACATGAATGAAAATGAAAAACACTCATCTCACATAAAAACCCCCGGCTATTCAAACACGACGATCCAATATAACATATCCAGCAACACATAATATCACATGTCATCAACGTAAGTAAATATGTCCATCCCAATTGTCGTTGACATATAGCAACGAAACCGGCGATATCACATATTACACTTACGGTCACAGAAAAGAAAGTGTAAAACTACAACAGTTGGAATCCGCAATTACCTCAGACATCGCATGCCTGACCAAATGAATTCCTTAGACATTACATGCCTAATAATTATAAATCCCGCATTTTAGTCTCTATATCGAAAACTCTTTTCAATATCAAGTCGGGCAATTCAACAGGATTCCCGAAAAACTGATCGAATGCTCATCGCAAACTTCAGTAGACGGCCGCACCCCCGATACCGTCGACGAAGTGCACCAAGACGGAACACCGCTGCCGCGAGCACCCGAACGGATGCTTTCGGCGACGGGGTTCTCCTTTAGTCACTTAGTCGGGGCTATGGGGTGAGGCTGTCTATTAAGTTTACCCGGCGAGTATCCGCGTATGCTACGTGATTGCGACAGACTTTTGATCACATCAAAATTCCGTGGCAACCGATCAAGTAAGACTAAACTGCTATGTTTATAACATTCATTTAGTTATCACATAACTTTTGTGAATTCCAATTGTTGTATCACATTCCGGATAAACAGAAAATGTTAAACTTTCCGATCGAACAATCGAACACCCAAGTTTTCCCGATACTGATCAACACATGAAACAAGTCTAAAAACATTCAGTTCGTGCCTCAGTACCAACGGTCCAGCCGTAGAAGGGTCAAGCCAACGCCTCACATGTGGCACGCCGTACTGCCCCAAACCCGAAGGTTCAAAGGGTAGTTCAAGACGGTCATATAATCGAGTTAAGGTTTGTTGTCTTCTAGAGGGACCATCGCGTTACTTGCACTACTTAGAACGTCGTTAAACTACGGAAAAATCCAACACTTGGAAATTTCCCGACAGGGGAAAAATTGGGTATTTATATCCGGTCGAAACTTTCAACATATTCATAAATTACCCGGAAAAACACATAGACAAAATTTGACAATCCGATCGAAACACCGAGTCCCCAAAACAAACCAGAAAATTCAACTCTTAAAAAAATATTAAAAATTCCCAGGAAACTCACCACTGGAAACTAAGAATTACTGTACAAAATACATTACATACTGTAGCCGTACGGCCGCGGAACCGCCGCATGAGCCTTGCTCATGCCGCGGAACCGCGGTGAGATAGTGGAATTGGGCCTCCGAATTTCACAGAAACTCTTAGATATTCCTGATGTGTTTTCTGGATATTTTTAATTTCGAAAAAGACCAAATTTCAGAAATTGTCCAGAGAGCATTTTAGGGTTGGGGTTTCGGGTCGATCGGACTTCAAAATCCGTCTAGACTTCGCCTAAGGCTCTAGCTAGGCTCTGATACCAGTGAAAGGTTCCTAGGCACCCTAATGAGGTCACACAAGGCATCAACCATGCCAATATCAAACTTTATCGGTGCCGAGAAACCCTCGAACGGATCGTCGGCTAGATTTCTAGGTGAAACTATAAACTAGTTAACACTTAACTACAAGAATACGGAAATACAACCTTTGTAGATCCGGTGCTCCACCTCCACGGCTCCGCAATGAAGTCCTCTCCGCTGTCCAAATTGAACCATGACTCTCACGGTGGTTTCATCGGAGAAAAGACCGGGCTAGGTCGTCGACAACGTGCCGAAGATGATCTACGTTGAGGCATCACTAGATCAAGCTCCACCTTCACCAAGCCTTGAAAACTTGTGAAGGAAACACACTCTACTACTTGGCAAGAGGTAGAGGATGAAGAAATAGGAAGTGGGTAGACTCTAGATTTGGATTTCTCACTCATTTTGGCTAGTTGCCATTGATGGTGCAAGCTTTTTCTTCATTTTGAAGATGAAGAAGAAGAAGAAATATATGATAAGTTAATTAGAATAATTGAAAAAGAATTAATCTTATCATAACTTGAACCATGGTTAGATGTAGAGAGTTAACTTAAGTTAGATGAATGGTTAGGGTTTGAAGAAGAAGACAAAAAGGTTACATGAGTCAAAGTTGCATGAAGCTTCAAGAAGCTTCATGTAAGAAAGCAACCTTTTTATTTTCTTTTCCCTTTTTCTTTTAATCCAAATTAAAAGATAAAGGAACAAATAAAGGAATAAAAACCCTAACCATTTACTTAACCATGGAATAACTCTTTACACAAACCCTAGCAAACATGTATCATCAAACATGATACAATCAAGTGCACAAAAGCATATCACATATACAATGTGCACACCCGAGTGAGAATATCCATTTAAAGTGAACCGATATTAGTTAATGCAAAGTAATATATCAAATATATAATTATGCATTAAATCATTAAATCAACACTTGATTTAATGATCCGGTCATATCGGATATAACTGACTAATATGTACAGTAACAACTTATCGAATCAACACTTGATCCGATAACCCGGCTATAACGCATATAACCGATCAATGTTACAAATCGCGAGAATCGAATACAGTATCACATACTGGTATTATCCTCGGTCCCGCACATATCACATATGCGCTCCTATTTCGTTTTTCTTGAGCCAGGAAACCTCTGTGTAGGACTCTAAAGACTCGTCAATACGCCGGCAGCAGGTGATGATCATATCAAACACCCACAAGCCGCAAGCGGTCTGCTAAACGTAACGGCCACCCGGGTATTGAGCGATCAGAAGATCGAAGAGCAAGCCGCTCACACTCCAGTGAATCCAACCAGTAACACTTACCGTACAGTCCGGTCTGATCGTCTGATATGTCGCATATCTCGCCTAGGGGTGGTAAACGTCAGACCCCAATAGCTCGATAAGTCGTGCTGATATGAGGTCTATAACAGTTTGAGAAACTACTGGTAACACTTACCAGTAAATCTCAGCAACCCTGGCCAGGGATTTCCGGTTATAGCCAATCGAACACAGCGCAACATCAACTCCCTATACCGGGAGAGACGAATCCCCTCCTATCGCTCATTGCCTCCATGTGATTCGGGACTGTACCCAAAAACCACCGTTTTGCACGCCCTCTTGGACGTGGTAAGGTGGAAATCAAAGCACAGTGAGAACCACACAAGACTCTATGACGATCTCGGGTCAACAGACTACTCTGTACCAGTGTCACCAGAGAACTGCCATCTGACGTGAGGTATAATACCATCTGGGAGTTCTCGGCGAGTCTGTCTAGTGTACCCAGTCTCCACTGAGCACCCGTATATCATCTCCGATGTCAAACACCAATGGATATGGGATCATCCATCGCCCATCTGTATGGGTCGAGAAGGTACAAGCTAGTCTACTCTGGTATATCGATGCCCCGTCTCGATACACCCACGACTAGGGACTTTGAAGGATGTACTTATGGACTACCATGTCCCCACTAGTATGATCCACATCGTAGTCCATGTAGTCAAGTACACATCCTAAGGGCTTTACCAACATGTAATAGAGAGACAAACATTATACACGTTAAGGTAAAGATCAACCAGATAGCATACTATCATGTCGAGCAAGAAAGTCCTCCCTATATATGTCCCAGCATCCACTACAATATACATCCAATGTACAGTAATGGCCTCTAGGGCATACATATAACTAACATCTCCCGTAGCGATGCTTAAATCCATTCGGATCCTACTTGCTATTGCTGCTCACTACGACTATGAAATCTGGCAGATGGACGTTAAAACGGCATTTCTAAATGGAGATTTGGAAGAATGCGTTTATATGGATCAGCCAGAGGGCTTCATTGACAATGGGAGTAGTGGGAAAGCATGTAGATTGCTTAAATCCATTTATGGGTTAAAGCAGGTATCACGGAGTTGGAACATCTTTTTCGATGATGTTATCAAAGAGTTTGATTTCATTAAAAATCCAGATGAACCTTGTGTTTATAAGAAGGCTGTAGGGAGAGCTGTCACATTCCTCGTATTGTACGTGGATGACATTCTTCTGATAGGAAATGGTATTCCTATGCTAGAGTCGGTCAAATCTTTCTTATTACTAAGGTTCTCCATGAAGGAACTGGGTGATGCCACATACATTCTGGGCATTAGGATCTATAGGGATAGATCCAAGAGGTTATTGGGATTGTCCCAAACCAGGTACATCAACACCATTCTAAAAAGGTTTAGTATGGAAGACTCCAAGCGGGGTGCCTTACCCGCTTGCCATGGGGTCACTCTCTCTAAGGACTCTTGCCCAAAGATCGATGAAGAGAGAGCTCGCATGAGCATTATACCCTATGCTTCGGCAGTAGGATCTATAATGTATGCGATGTTATGTACATGCCCAGATGTAGCTTATGCACTTAGTGTTGTAAGCAGGTATCTATCCAACCCAGGGGAGAATCACTGGATAGCTGTGAAGAACATTCTTAAGTACCTGCGAAGGACTAAAGAATTGTTCTTGGTGTATGGTAACGGAGATCTCCAAATGGAGGCCTTTACCGATTCAAGCTTCTAGAGCGATAAGGACGATAGCAAATCTATCTCCGGGTTTGTATTTACCTTCAATGGAGGGGCAGTAAGTTGGAAGAGTTCCAAACAGGATACCGTTGCAGACTCTATGATGGAGGCTGAGTACATTGCTGCGAATGATGCCGCCAAGGAATCCGTCTGGATGAAGAAGTTCGTCTCGGAGCTAGGAGTAGTTCCAACCATTATTGATCCAACACCATTGTATTGTGATAATAATGGGGCTATGGCGTTAGCCAAGGAGCCCAGGTCCCATCAGCGGTCCAGACACATGCTGAGGCGATTTCATTTGATCCGGGAGATTGTAGATCGCCGCGAGATCGAGATTAGGAAAGTAGACACAAAGAATAACACCGCGGATCCACTCACCAAGGCCCTCCCTCAGCCGCAGCATGAGCGACTTTTTGAGATGTTGGGTATGAGATACGCCAATAACTGGCCTTAGTGCAAGTGGGAGATTGTTGGATATATGTATGCCCTAGAGGCCATTATATGATAGTGGATGTATTTATACATGTATATATATATATGTGTGTGTGTGTGTGTGTGTGTGTGTGTGTGTGTGTGTGTGTGTATTCAGTGTACATTCTTGCTTGAAATGATAGTATGCTATCTGGTTTTTCTTTATCTGACATGTTGACTTGATCATGTTTTTATTCATTGATACATGTTGATAAAGCCCTGAGGATATAGGCTTGATTACTATGATTATGATGGAGATCATACTAGTGGGACATCTGTAGTTTATAAGCATATCCTGAAAATTCCCTAGTCGTAGGTGTATCGAGACGGGGCATCGATATACCAGAGTAGACTAGCGTATATGATACGAGACCCATATGATGGGCGATGGATGTTCCCACATTCATCGATGTTTGACATCGAGATCGTATACGGGTGCTCAGTGGTGACTGGGTACACTGGACGGACTCACCGAGAACTTCTATATGGAATTATATCTATCGTCGGATAGCAGTTCTCAGGTGACACTGGTACAGGCTAGTCTGTAGACCCAAGATCGTCATAGAGTCTTGTATGTTCTCCCACTGTACTTTGATTACCACCCTACCATGGCTCTACTGAGTCGTGCAAACAGGTGGCCGTTGGGTACAGTCCCGAGACACACGAAGGCGATGAGCGATAGGAGGGGTTTCTTCTTTCCCGGTATTAAGAGTTGATGCTGTGTTGTGCTCGATTGGCTATATCAGTAAGTCCCTGGCCAGGGATGTTGAGATTTACTGATAAGTGTTATCAGTATTTGCTTGATCTGTTATAGACCACTCATCGGCACGACTTATTGAGTTATTGGGGTCAACGTTACCATCCCTACACTCGATATGCAGCATATCTGATGAAGAGACCGGACTGTACGGTAGTGTTGCCAGTTGGCTCGACCGGAGTTGTGACAAGTTCGCTTGTTTTCTTCTGATCGCTTAATACCCGGGTGGCCGTTACGTTTAGCTGACCGCTTGCGGCTTGGGGGTGCTTGATATAATCATCACCCACTGCCGGCGTATTAACGAGTCTTAGAGTCCCACAATGGTATTACCTAGTCCAGGCGAAACGATGTGGTGCACATATGAGATATGCACGTGGACCCGGTTAAAATGCGCGTATGAGATACCGTATATTAATCGGGCGGTTTGCTTTTGGTCGGGTCGTATGTGATATGACCGGTTTACTAAATCAAGTGTTGATTTATCATTGACCATTAGTTTCTCACTTTAAACCCTTTCTTGTCTTTTTTGTTTTATGCATGCATGCATGCATTTATTCTCATTAGTGCACATATGGATGTGCATGTACACATACATGCATACATAATTCTATCATGGTTGTTGATATAGTGGATGGTGGCAATATAAGACTCACACCATTTATAAATATATGGATATTATTTTTTGGAAAAGAAAAATGGAAATGGAAATTGTTATCAGGGTTTAATATTTTATTCTTGCACTAACCCTTTGGTGTAACCATGATTTAATTTCTATGGCCATTTTTGATCCAAACTAAATATCTAGATATTTTATAACTATGGTTAAGAATGAGAAAGAAAAAAAAATATATATATATATTTTCATTTCTCATTTTTATTCATATGCTTACCATTATCTTGAGCTCTTCACAAGCCATCATCTTCTTCCTCCTTTATCTCTTGCTCTCTAGTTTTCTTTTGTGAGCAAAAGAGTCATCAAATTAGGGTTTTGAAGTGAGAAAACAAACCACATCACCATTCTACACTAGTCTTGCCCATTAGTCTAGAGTGTTAGCTTCTACTTCTTCTCTTAATCTAGTGGAGCTTCAAGCTTGGACAAAGAGGACTCCGGGTGGATCGTCGTGGACTTAAAGGATCTCAAGTGAACCTTTTTCCAACCCTCAAGTAGCCAAGAAGTCTAGCGTAGGGAGCTACAAAGGTTGTACTCTCAAAACCCTAGCTTTTACTACTTGTGTTTATGTTAAAGTTATGTTACCCTAAATTTTCTAGCATGATCCTTAATTTTGTTTCTCTAGCACCATATAAATTTTAAATATGGCATGAGTGATGCCTCCAAACCCTTATTGTGGTGCTGTAGGAACCCCTTCACATTTTCCACTATGAATTTCACTAGCATACCAATGCTCTAGAGAGCAATCAAGAAGTAGGAGGAGAAGGGAATGAAGAGGTCGCCATAACAAGAAAAGAGCTAAGTGTTAGTTGAAAAATAATGAGAGAATAAAGAATGAATGGCTTCATATATTTCCAACCATGAAAATTAAATAACACACACAACCATTTTGAATAAACAAATAAAGCCATCCCTCTATACATTCCACAAGCATACCCTAATGCCATCTCACCCTCCACCTGATATTTGATTTTCCTAAAAAGAAAATCAACAAATGAGGTAACCCCCTTTTAGAAGCATTCACGTATAAATACGGAATACTTCCTAGTATACGTATCGAAATACATATACGCGCATCCGTATAAAAATACGGATAACCAAGAGAGAGAAAATGAATAGTGAACAATAATACTAGAATATATATATATATATATATATATAAATTATTAAATCAAAACTTGATTTAATAATTTAGCTTAATCCTAAGCCGGTTAGTATTATCAACTGTCCGATTAAAATTTGTGTAGCTTGTACATGTATTTAATCGGACCCCTGTATGTACCAACATATGTTATCTACATCATATCGCCTGAACTGAGAAAACCCTATGTGTGGGACTCTAAAGACTCGACAATACGCTGGCAGTGAGTTACTGGATAAATCCATAACCACAAGCACGTTAGCGGCACTAGCTGTACGTAACGGCTATCCAGGTATATACCGAAAGGGAGGTCGACAATAAAGTCCATCCGTACCCTACTGAGCCGGAATGTGACATTCTCCGTACAGTCCGGTCTCTTCATCTAAGAGTATCGCATACCGGGTAAAGGAAGTGGATAACGTTTGACCCCTAATAACCCGATAAGATGTGCCGGGGTCAAGCTCATCACCAACCAAGAAATTACTGAACTCCTATCAGTAAATCTAATCCACCGTGGCCACAGATTTAAGGTGATGGACAACCGAACACACCGCGACATCGACTCCTAATACCAGAAGAGACGAATCCCCAATAATCGCTCACTGCCTCCATGTGGCTCGGGACTGTACTTAACTAAAACCTGTTTGCACGATTCCTTCGAGCAGTGGTAGGGTAGTAATCTAAGTACGGTAGGAACTCACATGATACAAATGACGATCTCAGGTCAAAAGATAAACTGTACTTATGCCACTAGAGAACTTCTATCTGACGATTGATATAATACCATTTAGAAGTTCTCGGTGAGTCCGTCCGGTGTACTCACCTCCAGTGAGCACTTGTATACTATCTTAGGCGACACAACACCAATGGCTTATAAGACCGGCCACCGCCCCTCATCGGGGTCTCGAAACGTATACACTAGTCTACTCCGGAATATCGATGCCCAGTCTCGATGCTCCCATGACTAGGGACATTTAAGGATGTGCTTATGGACTACCTAGCTCTCACGTATATGATCACCATCATAATGCTCGTAGTCAAGCAAAAATCCTATGGCCTTTGTCATTATGTATTAGTGACACATAATAACAAGTAAACATATACACATCAATAATAAAGACAAATCAGATAGCATACAATTATTTCGAGCAAGATTGTTCTACCTATATAGGTCCTCCCTCAATTATCATAATCGCCTACCTACAATTACAATAATTGCCTTGAGGGTACTATATCCAACAGTTTCCACCTCCCAGACCCGGTATGCAACACTCTTAGACGAAGAGACTGTACTGTACGGTGATTGTTACTGATAGACATTGCAGGGTTCGGATGAGTTTACTCGTTGACCTTCTTTCGATCAATACCTAGGTAGCCGTTACGTGCAGCTAGTACTGCAGACGTGCTTGTGGGTTATGGATATGATCCTAATCTACTGCCAGCATACTGTTGAGTTCTTAGAGTCCCACACAGAGCTTTTTCAGCTCAGGTGAAATGATGTAGAGTATGTATAGAGATACGTGCAATAGTTCGATTAAGCACGTGTATTTGATACACATATTTTAATCGGATGTTTTATGATATTAGCCTATATATATATTGATATAACCGAATTATTAAATTAAGTGTTGATTTAATAATTAAATGTGTGTGTGTGTATTGATATATGTATATATATTTATTAATATCATGCTTACTTTAATTTTCCTCTCTTTAAATATATTTGTATATGATACAAATATTATTTAATGTGTATATGATACATATTAGTAGTGTGTATGAGATGAGCATGGAAAGTGAGATGATAACAAATTAGTTTCTCTATTTTTTTTAAGAAAAGGAAATGAGTCATGGAAAAAAGATGTGTGTGGTATTTTTTGGAATATGTTTGAACTTATCATTTTTTATAAGTATGGCTGCTTCTTTTGGACTCATATGATTATCATCTCATTCTCACCATCATTCTCTCTCTCTCTTGAGTTTTTTTTAAGTGAGAAAGAAGAAGTAAAAGAGAAGAAAATTGGTGAGCTAAAAATCCTACATCCTTACTTAATTATCCTAGCAAAATTATTGAGTGAGTTGCTTCACAAATGATGTGATCATGTGAGGCTAAAGCTTTTGTTAGAGTTACCTCAAGGTGGATCATTTTCAGCAAGGAGATTACCGAGCAAGCTTGTTCTGGACCTAATAGATACTAGCCAGAGTTCAAGGAGAGGTAGCTAATGCACTACAAAAGATGTAGTCCGCCAAACTTCTCTTTTTAGCTTACTAGTTTGTTACAAGTTTAATCTTTTGGATAAATTCTAGTTTTAGGGTTACTAAAGCTCTCTAGTTTTTTAAAATCATCGCTTCCACCACGCTTTAAAACCTTACTAGGTGAGCCTAGCATCCTAGCATAAGGACGCCATCGTCTCCTACTTCTTAGTGTATGTCGACGATATTTTCCTCATAGGTAACAATATACAGTTCCTTCAATTCTTTGTTCGTCAACTTGGACGACGTTTCTCTCTAAAGGATCTCGGCGATTTTCATCACTTCCTTGGTGTAAAAGCTATTTCCCAGTCATAAGGCCTATTTCTATCCCAACATCGCCACATCGCCGATCTCCTGAAAAAGTTTTTCATAGACGGAGCTAAAGAAACCACCACTCCAATGTGCGATACCACTCTTGTTCTCCTCTATGACGGGTCATCTTCCGTCTACCCTACACCCTATTGTCAACTCGTTGGTGCTCTTAAATACCTCTCCCTCATTCGGCTTAACGTCTCATTTGCTGTCAATCGCTTGTCACAATTTATGCACTCTCTCACCGAACCTCACGGACGACACTCAAGTTTGTTCTTCGCTACCTCAAAGGAACAATACATCATGGTATTTATCTCCGCCGATGATCTCCTCTCACTCTTTAGACCTTCATTGATTCTGACTGGGTGGCAGTCGTGATGATGGCCGCTCCGCCACTGCCTACATCCTCTATCTAGGCTCGAATCTCATATCATGAAAATCGTCCCAACAAAAGACTGTTTCTAGATACTCCTCTGAAAATGAATATAAAGTCTTTGTGAATGCCATGGCCGAGATAATATGGGTGAAAAATCTTCTACAAGAACTCAAGCTAAATCTCAGAAAACCACCCTCTCTATTCTGTGATAATATAGGGGCTATCTATCTTAGTACGACCCAGTTTTCTACTCTCGGATGAAGCACATTGCTCTTGACTATCACTTTGTTCGGGAGTGCATTGAAGATGGAACCATTCGTGTACACCATATTAGCACTCATGATCGACTTGCAGATATCCTCACAAAAACACTTGGATACACACACTTTCTCAAACTTCGATCCAAGATCGAAGTCTTTCAACGGAGCTTCAATCTTGAGGGGGCGTATTAGTGACATAGGCCAAAAGCAACAGCAAACATCTGAAGACGAAGTTGCAGACGTCTGCCATACGTCTGCCCAAATAGCAGGGCATGGCCAGACGTGCGAAGAATGAGTTGAAAATGAATGTGTTATGTCTACTAAACAACAGAGTGGACCCAGACGTCTGAAGAAAATGGTCCAGATGTCTGGCTATAAAACTACCACTGTAGCGGTTATCATTCAGATGTTTAAACAATGTGATTCAGACGTATGACCATCGTGAGTGCAGCTGTTGCGGATCTCAATCACACCAATTTTTTCATAACTTCCAAATTGATTTTATTTTAAATTTAGGAAGATTTTATTTGATTCTATCATGTAAATTGCAATATATATACATCATTGGTATTCAATATAATTACCAAGTTGAAAACACTACAAACAATCTTCTTCAAGATTTTATAGCCAGTGGTGATGGCGGTGCTAAGCAGTGGTACATATCCTTACACATCTAAGAATTTTCTTATAATTTTAGTTTAATATTATAATAATTTTATAATTACGCGTAATAATACTTGATTATTCGGGCCATGTTTATTTATAATTGTTACATATCCATAGAATTTATATTGCTAGATCATGTACTATGATATGTTATTTGCATGAAGATATGTTCCGCTCTTGTAATTTCTTAAAGGCTTAAATCCAACAAATTCCTCTGTAGTTTAGGCCCGTGGTAACTAACTACCCTATAGTATTTTTTTTTCCATGACCCGAAAATGGCACATGACAGGCACAAGGATTACATGAAGTCAAGTGGACCCCATCGTAACCCAAGTAAGCTGAAAACAGAAATCTAAACCATATATAACTGGAAAATAGATAATAATGGGTAGAGGTGAAGTTTTAAAGAAGTTTTGTAAAAAGTAATGCTTATTTTGAAAGATTGTTTGAAAAATGGACAGCGCCTCCTTTGGAAATTTTGAATAAAACAAGTATAATGATAATAAGTATAGCAACATCCCAGATACGGGAGCTAAATCAACGCCCAAACAGCGGAATCACAACCACGCAGTAATATACGCGCTAAGGGGCGATGAATCAACAAAGCGGAAAGTAAACAACATAAATATACATCAAGTCGACTCCACACAAGTCCGACAATAACAAAATATACAATTTTAAGGTCTTGACAAAACTAGATTTTGTCTTTGATGAAGTACCTCTAGATACAAATAAGATACAAGACAAATGCCAATACAAAATATAACCCACCAATTCAAAATATGAGCAACACTGCCCAAAAGATAGAAAATTTGCCAAATAAGCCACTACGGATCCAAGTGGTCAAACCTGCAAAGAACTATGGGACAACGGGAGTGAGTTGCTAACTCATGAATAGAATTATATAACAAGATAGAAGTCGCATGGATAAGCGATGAAATAACTAAAGCATGATAAATGTGTATATCAAAGAGGATAAATAAGCACGGGTCGAAATTAGAATTCGAGCGATAGAATATAAAGATAGTAAGCCATCATGTAAAACTCGTGTACCGCTATCCTAACATGTAAAATATGAATCTGTGTGTGATTATCATGTCAACATCAAGTAATCAGTATCTAGCCCGATACGGGCACAACATAACCACAAGCATCTAAAAGCATGTGAGTCACGGAAGTAAATGCAATACTGCGCAACGAAACGCTAACAATCATCAGTCGTCAATAACTCACTGCATACATATACAACGGTGTTAAATCACAATCACCATAGCCATAGTGCAATATTTATAGCACACGACCAAGCATAACGCAATCAAGACTATAATACATATATTTCACTCATCCATATGCAATCATCTAAAAGTAGCCGGAAGATGTATGTATATGAAATCCTTTCAAAATAGCCGTATGATATATACCGTGGCACATGTAGCAGATGTTGTTTTGTGAAGAAAGGTATGTATTTTGTTTAAAATATACGTCCCGCCTTTTGAAGATGATTTATTTTAAAAAATGGGTTTTCTTTTGTAAAAGTCTGTGTCGATCATAGACGCGTGGAAAATAGTGAGACATAGCTCTCTTGAAAACCTTTTTAATATATCAATATACAAAAATAGTATTCAGGTACTGTTTCGTGGACCGGTCCTGTACGGTTACTATATATAGCATAAATATATCTCATCAGTGCAGAGAATCTATATCGATCCCTTACACATATATATAATATCTATCTTAGCGCAGGGCATCTATACCGATCCCTCACATATATATAATATCCATATCCATGCAGGGCATCTATATCTATCCTTCACAAATCCATAGAAATATCATGTGTCAACTACCCCCAATCACTCATAGATTGATCACACATATATCACCGGACGTTATATTGTCTCTCCCTACCTCAATTTCTCATGAATTGACCACAATAAATATATATCATGGAATCCCGGCTATATCCACCGTGTCCGAATCATCTTTTCCTTTCACACACACACACACACACACACACACACACACACACACACACATTCAATCTCTTAGGATTGATATCACATCATCACATCATATCATATCAACATAATATACATCTCGTCAAACTCGTACCATTTTAATTTGTGTGAACTAGGTATAGCACAGATGGTTAACATATTATAACATAACCCAGTAATATATATATATATATATATATATATATATATATATCTCAATGTACCATACCACTGAGGTATAACATAAACAATATATGATGCGTAGCAGAAATCATAAAGCGCGGCATAATTAATAAGATAAACAACACGCGAGAGAATAACATAAACGTAGGCGTAGCGTAAGAAAACAATAAATAGGTAATGACTTCAAATATTCCCACTTATATGTTTTTAAGTAGAACAAAACGTTTGAAAATAAGGAGGCTATGATGTTTTTTAAAATATATATTTACCCTTTGAAATCCTAGGAGCACATCCTTTCATTATCACTTTTAACATGAAATGAATCATTGTTTTTAGAAAGTGAGTAATACCGTCATATCTATATAATCTCCCAATCGGGTAAAATAGTAAGACTCCGTGAGTCAAGTAAAAATCGGGCCATATCCGACTAATCATCATCATCCATCCTTGTCATATCATCTTGTACAGAATCTCGCCTCGTCCGATAACCATCACATATTCCCTTATATAGTATCATAATAATGATCGGTACTGTCACGACCCGAAAAGTACGGAATGTGACTGGCATTTAAATTACGAAACGTCTCGATGCGTACGTAATCTAAGTAAGCCAAAACCTAGAAATCAAAACCAAATAGAGCAGTAGAGTGATGGAAAACCAAATTATTGAAAGCGATTTTAAATCAATTAAGTCACATCAAGCTTTTTAAGAGCAACATCTTTTTCCGAAAATTTCGGCAGAGTCTCCTTTGTAAATACTGGCCCCAAACGGGTACAAAACAGGAATATATGAATGACATGAAATAAGGCATCCCCAAGCGGGAGCTAGCTCTTCTCCCAAGGCGAACTCAAAATCATACGCAATATAAATAATCACTGTGCAAAATAAGCATATAAAGGCACAAGTAATAAGCATCATGTCGACTCAAGTGAGCTCGACCCAGAGAAACAACATAAAAGTACAAGTCTCACTGTCTCATCTCTAAGTCGCTAATACAATAATACATGTGGTAGATACGGTGGATGGAGTACACTAGATACAATACTGATACAAGGTGGCAACAAAATAACCCCGCAACCCACCTACGAACAATACTGCGAGTCAAAGCAAAAGGAGTAAAGAGGAGGTGCGCCCGCCGCTACTGTGCTGACGGGTCGGACCCGCAAAACACTATGGCACGATAGGGGTGAGTTACCAACTCGTGAGTAATAAGTAACATCTAATAAGGCTATCTTAAGCATGTAGACAATGATGTCATAACCTACATATACTAATATGATGTGATGTAATTATATGTATACAACATGAATGCAATAAATAACACGAGATTTGAATATAATTAACATAGGAAATTTGTATTCTTATCTTATTAAGCTTTTGTATTTTAGATGTAGTTTCATCAATGAAATCAATATAAATCTATGTCAAGCATCGACACCAAATATGAATATCTCAATTATCCAGGGCTCCGGCAATCCGGACTGGCCCAAAATATTTGATCTAGGGCTCCAGCCATCCGGACTGGCCCATATCATCATAACTCAAGACTACGTCGGTATCCTCCGGATATCCGCCGCGTCATAAATAACTGGTCGGTAGTGCTCCCCTGCCGGCCTCAACACCATCATCTGCGACCATCTTGCCCCGGGATACCGCACCGGGTCCACCATGCACCCACAGACGGTTCCTCCTCCTCCTTGAATCGGGTGTATGATACCGCTCAAGCACCGAGAAATCTCATGGTGGACGATATATATACATCATATCATGAGAAAACCGCAACTCACATTTTTAAAATGATAATACGTTCTTAAATTCTTGCGATTTCTCCAAATCCATAAATCTCATAAATACATAAATTCTTGAGAAGAATCATAATACATGAACACGTAGCAATGTATGAATGTCTATAATATCAACAATATGCAATGCGATGTGGAACTAGAAAACTATGCATGAACAATGGTGCAATAAGATATGTGCATATGACTAGCAATCCTACGTACCTATCTTGATGAATTAAATATATCAAATGCAGGTTTATTTATCAATAATTGGCGCAAGTGACAAGATGCGGATTTAAACAAGTTATAAAGTGTTCGTGGCATAGCAATTACTAAGGCATGTGTGTCCCCATGAATAGTGCTCGTGCAGCATAAACCAATGGTAATACTACGAGTGTCCTATGAGGTACTATCACAGTGTGTGTGTGTGTGTGTGTATATATATATATATATATGATAAATGATGATGCAATGCAACGGGATGATTAACTAGGGACTACGTATAAGTGTAAGTACTAAACGAAATTCTAACTATTAGGCGTCTTGCGCTATCCGAACGATTTCCCCCGTAGATGTGTACATCTACTCACCGGAACGCTTCCGCTAGTCTGATCCAATCACCGTCTTTCTTTTCCGCGCCGCGTCCGATGTCTCTACGACCGGTCCTAGGATTACACAAAGCAACACACATAAGGCTTATATCTAGCAAAAACGCGATATCAAAACCATACGATAAACTAGCGTCGCAAGCTAACGCGTATGCACTCGAAACACCGAAACGTGTGTGCTAACGTCTGAAACCACCCTAACTTGCTATAATACACAGCAAACACTAAACCCAAACTCGTAATGTACGTGTCGTGCAAGTCTAAAAGTATTAAAAACAAGGTATTTGGTCCCAGATTTTGATTCGAGTGGAAACAGGAAAAGTTGCATATACCAAAGACCTACCAAATGTAGCAGACACCAACAGAAGAAGCCCAGACACCCAGGTCTACCTTCTGGCCGCAATTTGCGGCTAAAACCCTTAAATTTGCGGCCATGGAGTGGAATTGGGGTCTCGTGCTTCGTGTGTGTGGTCATAGCCCAGTAACTAAGCTCCGGTAATTGCAACTTTTGCCTGAAGCTTCTGGTTTAAAAGCAGATCCCAAAATGAACCTAATTCTTAACTAAAACACTAATTAAGCACTAATTTAATACAATATATGGTTTTAGTGTAAACTGGTGCAAAGACTAGGATTAAGCGACACTAACAACACTTAATTAAGCTAATCAAGCCATAAAACCCTAACTTTGCCTAATCTCCACTTAAACCACAAAATTAGCACTAAAACCTCACTTAAACACTACTTTAAGCTAAATAACTACAAGCTTAGCAAAAATGTAATTAGGGTAGGTTTAATACCTCAAGTTGGTCTTTGGAGGGTTCAAACTTGCTGGCCTTGCCTCCTAAAGCCAAAACTTGCTTCAAGAACCAACAAGGGGTTGTTTTGGAGTGTTAAATATGAGATTTGTGTGATAAAAGATGGATTTTAAGTGGAGATAGAGGCTTGGAGATGTAGAGGAGAAGAAGAAATGAAGAGGGAGGGGCTGCTGCTGCTGGGGCTGCTGCTGACTGCTGATGGGAGTAAGGGGGAGAGAGAGTGTGTGTCCAAAAGTCAAGCTTCCCCATGCCTAATAAATACCCCATGCCTCTTTTTCATTTCTTTTTCTTATTTATTTATTTGTTTTGTTTTGTTTTGAAGGATAAATAGAACCATGAGGGGGAAAAAATGAAGACAAGTTACAACATTAACCTAGGGTAAATATCGGTTTGTGCATGCTAAACTAAAATTTTGCTTAGAAAATAATAGTTAAGGAAATTTGATAAATATTTGAACAATAAATTAAATATTAATTAATAAAACACAAGTATATATATAATTACAAATTTTCATAATTAAAATTAGATTTATTCTAGTCTATGTGGAAATAGCTATTAACGAGGTTTTATGAAAAACACGCATTATCGCTAATTAACGCGAAATTAACCTAAACTAATTTTCTGAAGGGTTACCCTAGTGCCCCGGCAAACTTCCGAGGCCAAATGCGGAACAAAAATTTTATGACGATCAAAACTTTGGCACTAGAAAAAAACTTAACCCGGATCTTTAACCATAAACCTAGTTAGCTAAAGAGTTCTACCTACTATGAAAGAAGATATACCAAACGAGTCGAGTCCTTCGGTCTTCTTTCCTCGTCATGTACTCCAAGTGGCCTTCGTGAACTCACTAGATCTCCATTTCCAGCTCCATCGGTCGTCCGGGATCGAGCTTGTTCTCCGGCCTCCATTTGTCGTAGATGATCCACCCGGAGAGTATGATCCAAGGCTCTAGCTCTTTGCAATATGTCAAAAGAGCAATTAGAAAACTTGGGATGCTAGTCTAAGTAGTCTAGGATGTAGTGGGGTTGTCCAAGTGTTTGCTATTTCTTTTCTACCCTCTTCACTTATTTCTCAACTCATGAGAATGTTAGTGAAGAGGAAGAAGATGAAGGTGGAGGAGAAAGCTAGAGGAGAGAGGAGATAAGAGCTCAAGAGAAAAATGAATGAAGCGTGAGAGAGAAAATAACACACAAAGGTTTTGTATGCTATTTTCTTTCATTAAACAATAGCAACCATGCTTCAATATTAACCCAAAATGAATTATAAATTCATTTGACTACTATTGAAGCATGGTCACCTCTTTTCCTCCGATACCCTTTACTTTACACATCATTTTCAATTATCAAATAAAAGGAAAATACATAATGAGGTGGCTACCTTCTAGAAGGAAATCTGTAGTAAATACGGATTTTAGTCTACTGCATAAATATACCGGCAATCAGATAAAAATCCGAACGCCCAAAAGAGATAGAATAACACGAAGAACGTAATACTAGAATATATATATATATATATCGAAATACATATACGTAAATTATTAAATTAATACTTGATTAATAATCCGGCTCAAACCCGAGCCGGCTAGTATTACAAACTGTCCGATCGAAAATCCGAGTACCAAGTATATCAATCGATCGAACCCAGCACGTATCCAATACGGCTACTACATGTTTTTCCTGGATCAGGGAAACCCTCTGTGTGGGACTCTAAAGACTCGACAGTATTCTGGCAGCGGGTTTAACCACAAGCACGTCAGCGGCACTAGCTGTACGTAACGGCTACCCAGGTACCTGTCGAAAAGAAGGCCGAAGAGCAAACTCATCCGGATCTCCTACTAAGCCTATCCGTGACAATATCCGTACAGTCCGGTCTCTTCGTCAAAGAGTATCGCATACCGGGTCTAGGGGGTGGTGAACGTCAGACCCTAACAACCTGATAAGTCATGGCGATGTGGCTCAGGACCAATCCGGGAAACTACTGATCAACCTATCAATAAATCCCAAGTGCCTTGGCCAAGATCTTATGGTCCTGACCAATCGAATCACAGTTCGATATCGACTCCCTATACCGGGAGAGACGAATCCCCGACAATCGCTCACTGCCTCCATGTGGGTCGGGACTGAACCCAACCAAAACCTGTTTGCACGGCTCAGTAGAGCCGTGGTAGGGTAGTGATCAAAGTTCAGTGGGAACTCACATGAGAAAAATGCCGATCTCGGGTCCAAAGACTAACCTACACACATGTCACCTGAGAACTTCCATCTGACGATAGGTATAGTACCACATGGAAGTTCTCGGCGAGTCCGTCCAGTGTACTCACACCCAGTGAGCACCTGTATACGATCTTAGGTGAATCGGACCAATGGCTGCGGGACCAACCATCCCCCGACGGGGTTAGAAAAGTACACACCAGTCTACTCTGGAGTATCAGTGCCCAGTCTCGATACTCATGCGACTAGGGACCATTTAAGGATGTGCTTATGGACTACCCTGCTCCCACAAGTATGATCGCCATCACAACACAGGTAGTCAAGCAAGATCCTAGGGGCTTTATCAACATGTAACCGCAATATGTAATAACGAGTATGACATATGCCATGTTAAGATAAAGACAAACCACAATAGTATACTACCGTATCGAGTCTTTATCAATATGTGCAAACCAGATATAACAACAATATAAATAAATACACATATCCCGATAAAGACAGGTCAAATAATATACTATAAAACTGAGCAAGATTGTTCTGTACATACATATCCCTAGTATCCATATGTATACATATACAATACTGGCCTCTAGGGCATATACATCCAATAATCTCCCACTTTAACTAAAGGCCAGTGATTGGCGTACCGAATACCCAACGTCTGCTCTAAGGCCAGCTGCCGGTGTACCGCATACCCAACATCCCCAAAAGTCGCTCGAACTGTGCTTGAGGGAGGGCCTTTGTAAATGGATCCGCCGTGTTCTCTTTTGTATCTACTCTCCGGACCTCGATCTCCTGGCGATCTACGATCTCCCTGATCAAGTGATACCGCCTTAAGATGTGCCTGGATTTCTGATGGGACCGTTGTTCCTTCGCTAAAGCTATAGCCCCATTGTTATCACAATACCCTGGTATCAGATCAACAATGGACGGAACCACCTGAAGTTCAACTATGAACTTGTTTATCCAGACCGCCTCTTTTGTGGCATCGCTTGCAGCAATATATTTAGCCTCCATCGTCGAGTCTGCGACGGTATCCTGTTTGGAACTCTTCCAAAATACCGCCCCTCCATTGAGGGTAAACACAAAACCCAAGACAGACTAGCTGTCATCCTTGTCACTCTGGAAGCTTGAGTCAGTAAAGGACTCGACCCTGAGGTCTCCATTACCGTAAATCAGGAACATCTCCTTAGTCCTTCTCAGGTACTTGAGAATGTTCTTTACTGCTGTCCAGTGGTTCTCACCTGGGTCTGACTGATACCGGCTCACCACGCTTAGCGTGTAAGCTACATCTTGTCTTGTACATAGCATCACATACATTATAGATCCTACCGCCGAAGCGTAGGGCATAGTGCTCATGCGAACCCTTTCCTCGTCAGTCTTGGGAGACATCTTCTTAGAGAGGGTGATTCCGTGCAATGCGGGTATGTTACCACGCTTGGAATCTTCCATACTGAATCTCTTTAGTACGGTCTCTATGTACTTGGACTGTGAAAGTCCCAGTAATTTTTTGGATCTATCTCTGTAGATCTTGATCCCCAGAATGTACGAGGCATCACCTAGGTCTTTCATGGAGAACCTTTGTGATAGGAATAGCTTGACCGATTGTAGCATATGAATGTCATTTCCTATCAAAAGAATGTCGTCCACGTATAAGACTAGGAACACGACAGTTCGTCCTACAATCTTCTTATAAATACAAGGCTCATCTTCGTTCTTGATGAAGTCAAAGTCCTTAACTGTCTCATCAAAACAGATGTTCCAGTTCCGTGATACTTGGTTCAATCTATAAATGGATTTGAGTAACTTGCACACCTTCCCGCTACTCCCACTGTCTACAAAACCTTCTGGCTGATCCATATAAACGCTCTCTTCTAAACTTTCATTTAGAAAAGCTGTTTTTACGTCCATCTGCCAGATCTCATAGTCATGGAAGGCAGCAATGGCAAGCAGGATCCTAATGGATTTGAGTATAGCCACTGGAGAAAAGGTTTCGTCATAGTCCACTCCTGGTCTTTGACGAGAACCTTTTGCAACGAGTCTAGCCTTATAGGTTTCCACATGTCCATCAACACCAAGTTTCTTCTTGTAGATCCATTTGCATCCCACGGGTTTTACCCCAGGTGGATCAACTTCCAGGGTCCACACTTTATTGGTGTACATGGACTCCATTTCAGATTGCATAGCATCCAGCCACTTATCAGAGTCCCTACTGATAATGGCCTGTCTGAAACTAGCAGGATCATCTTCTTCCAAGATGCAGTCCTCTCGATCCCCGTCTATGAGAAAACCGTAGTATCTCTCGGGCGGATGAGAAATCCTACTAGATCTGCGGAGTGGCTGAGGTTCGTCTGGGATTATTGAATCCTGGGGTTCGACTAAATCTTCAGTTATAGTTTGTTCCTCTGGAATTTCTTCCAGTTCTACCGTGCTCCCACTTGTTTCTTTTGCAAGAAATTGCCATTCTAAAAAGGTGGCGTGGAAATTGACTAACACCTTCTGTTCTTCGGTGTGGTAGAACAGATATCCCTTTGAATGTTTTGGATATCCTATAAACTTACATAAAACTGATCGTGCCTCTAGTTTGTCTGGCTTCTGTGTTTTCACGTAGGCCGGACAACCCCATATCTTAATGAATTTAAGACATGGTTTCTTTCCACTCTATACTTCATATGTAGTCTTAGGCACAGATTTAGACGGAACCTGATTCAATAAGTAGGCTGCTGTTTCAAGCGCAAATCCCCAAAATGAAAGAGGCAACTCAGCACTACTCATCATGGAGCGAACCATATCCAATAGGGTACGATTCCTCCGCTCCGATACACCGTTGTGCTGTGGTGTATAAGGAGGAGTAAGCTAAGAGAGAATTCCATTCTCTTTTAAGTAATCTAGGAATTCCATGCTTAAGTACTCTCCTCCTCTATCAGATCGGAGGATCTTGATGCTTTTTTCAGTCTGGTTCTCTACTTCATTTCTGAATTCTTTGAATTTCTCAAAAGCTTCAGATTTATGTTTCATGAGATACATATATCCGAATCTAGAAAGATCGTCAGTGAATGTGATGAAGTACGAGAACCCACCCCTTGCATGTATAGACATTGGACCACATACATCACTGTGTATGAGTCCCAAGAGCTCTGCTGCTCTTTCTCCATGCCCGGTGAACGGAGATTTGGTCATCTTTCCTTTGAAACAAGACTGACAAGTTTCATAAGATGAAAATTCGAGCGTATTCAAGAATCCATCTTTATGCAACTTATTTAGTTTTTTCTCTCTGATATGACCAAGTCTGCAATGCCACAAGTAGGATTCGTTCGTATCTGAACTCTTCCTCTTGCGTGTGTTTTGTACATTGAGAACTGTGTTCTGATTTAGAACATAGATACCATTACACAGTGTACCTTCTGCAAGCAGTACCTTATCAAGGTAAATGTTCATGATATTTCTATCAAGAACAAAGTTATATCCATCTTTATCAAGTAAAGAAATTGATATGATGTTGCAAAGCATGGAAGGCACATAGTAGCAATTGTTTAAAATCATAGTATTGCCATTTGGCAACACTAGGTGATATTCACCGACGGCCGCAGTATTAACTTGTGCTCCGTTCCCCACTCTGAGGGACATATCACCAGGTCCAACTATCCTACATTTTCTCAGTCTCTGCAATAAATTACAGATATGAGATCCTGATCCGGTATCTAGTACCCAGGAGGTAGGACTGACCGAAAAGCAGTTTTCAATAACAAGAACACCTGAAGAAGATGCAACAGTATGTTTATCCTTCGATGGGGTTATCAAGGAATTCAAACTTTTCTCTTTCCCATGCTCATACTTATGACTATTGTCGTAAGTTAGAGTTGAACCGACGTTTCCCAGCCCCGAATAAGAATTCGGATCGGTCAAGCGATACATTTTATTATCTTGATTAGGGCGTGAAATGGTTGCTACCTGGAGAGAGAGAGGGAAAACACTCAGCGTGCGCTCTTGCAAGATTAGATTGGTTATTAATTTATCTAACCAGGATGGCTCCCACTGTTTCCTCAAATTCTTCTTCAAACCCTAAAAGAAGAACTAGTCAGGATTAATCGCACGTCACAACACTTGCTTAACCTTTCAGCCAAACCGGTGTTGGTACTTCGAAAGAGGTTTTCCAATGCTTTCGCGAAATTCCTTAATTACATAACCTCTTTTCCCTGGAGGCGTAGCCCCGCTAACACCTTTCTAGGCACCTACTTGGTTTATAGCATTGATTTTTAAGTGTGATAATCTCCCGAGAGTAATCTTACTCATCAGTGGGATCGGGATCCAACTATCATTGTGTGATGCACTAGATGAAATCCACTCTAGTCACCACACTCCAGAAGGTATGCTAAATCTGCAAGTTTTCTGTATATTTGAAACTCCTGATGTGGTTTCTGCCCCTAGGACCCAAGTGACCTTGACTAAAGATCAAAATGTCAAAGAGCCCAGTCAAGTTCTACCCGTCATTATCTAGATTGCATTAGACCCACCCGTACGAGCCTTGACTAAAGATCAAAATGATCGCACGACTGTCCTAACCAATCGTATAAGCAACAGAAAAGCATTACATAGCTATCGAACACTATGCCTCGACTAAAGATCGAAATGCGTAGCACGAATACTAAGCAATACCAATCCGAAATGACGGAGGGCTACGGCTGGGTTTTTGGCGAAAAACCCGTTAATGTAATGAACTTGATATTTTTGAAGGAACCTGAGTGGTTTTATAAATATATAGTGGCGAAAACCTTTGCTAAAGAGGTCACTCCCTGTGAAGGGATCTCGGCTCTTTCCTCGTCGAATGAGGTGCAGGACATTCCAAACTAAATACCACCATGCAAAGAAAAAAATAATCGACTATAGTGAAGTTATTACCCTGACGCAAACTTTTTCTCAAGGGGTCACTCCCGGTGAAGGGATCTCGGCCCTTGCCTCGTCGAATGAGGTGCTGGATATTCCGAACTGAATACCACCGTGCAAAGCAAAAGAGAATGTCTGTAGTGTCATTTTTTAAAGCTTGTTCCAACAACATCTTTTAGGTTTATTATCTTGCATTAATCAAAATTAATGCTGTCCCATCAATTTGTAACCTATCATACCAGAAAAGAATGAAAATAAAATATACGTCTATACCATCCGCATTCGCCACGGGGCCCCGTCATCACCCGTTAGGTTACTTAATTAACGACAGAGCGGGGGCTGGACTAGCGCGGGTGCAAAACATATACAACATCTACTAGTATATATATAAGTATATATAACATTCGTCCCAGGCATGATAATAAACAACATCACAGATAACAATACAGAATGGTGGATAATTTTGGAGCCCTGGGTTTAATTTGAGCCACAAATAAAACCAGACGTTCTCGGTCGTGTGGATAGCCTGTGCAATGAAAACCTGTACCCCCTACGAGTGCGGCGAATAGCCCGCCAGTTCTAGAATGAAGCCCCCTCCGTCTCAGCGCCTTGAGATGCAGGCTTATTGCCTTCTAGACCAGGCTATTCGTGCACCCCACCGCGGGGTAATCCTAATACAGAAAATGAAAATAATATATACAAGCGGTGACATCGATCTCAACCCGGTCGTGCCCCAAAATAATATACAACCCGGCAAAGACGGCAGTCCACATGTCGGACGCTCGCCCCGCAATAACAAATGTACAAATGAAATATAAACTGTATTCTAACATTGCACCACATGCTATCCACCACGACAATCCAACCATAATATCAGCACAATCACAGAAACATCAACGCGAATGTCACGTTCGCAAATCCGTCTAAAAGAACATACAGCAGATAGACGGATTTACCGATCAAATAACATTCACGGTCACAGAATCTAAACTAAGTACCGATAACAAAATACGTATTTTAAAATTATGATCGACTAAACTTTCCAAGTGGGCCCCAAGTATTAAACCAACACTGTAACAAAACTGGGCCCAAAAATAAATTATTCCAGAAACCACAATTCCAAAAATAAGAGGTCCAGAAGAAAATATGTTCACGTGGGCCCCAAAACGGCCGTGGAAGCGCCGCCAATAGGGGGTTTTCGCGGTGGTTCTGCGGTGGTTTAGAGGGATCACGTGACCAATTTTCTTCTGTCGTCTTAAAAAAGCCTGCATGATTTTCTGAGAGCATAAAATTGATTTTTCGAGCACTTTTAAAAATCGACAGAAAACCAATGATTTGAAATGCGATTTTTTAAATTTTCAGTCGATCTTCATTCTAGACACGTTTAAACAAGCTAGTATAGATTTTATGGCTGGCTCTGATACCATGAAGGGTTACCCTAGTGCCCCGGCCAACTTCCATGGCCAAATGCGGAACAAAAATTTTATGACGATCAAAACTTTGGCACTAGAATAAAACTTAACCCGGATCTTTAACCATAAACCAAGTTAGCTAAAGAGTTCTACCTACTATGAAAGAAAATATACCAAAAGAATCGAGTCCTTCGGTTTTCTCTCCTCGTCATGTGCTCCAAGTGGCCTTCGTGAACTCGCTAGATCTCCATTTCCAGCTCCAACGATCCTCCGGGATCGAGCTTGTTCCCCGGCCTCCATTTGTCGTAGATGATCCATCCGGGGAGTATGATCCAAGGCTCTAGCTCTTTGCAATATGTCAAAAGAGCAACTAGAAAACTTAGGATGCTAGTCCAAGTAGTCTAGGATGTAGTGGGGTTGTCCAAGTGTTTGCTATCTCTTTTCTACCCTCTTCATTCGTTTCTCAACTCATGAGAATGTTAGTGAAGAGGAAGAAGATGAAGGTGGAGGAGAAAGCTAGAGGAGGGAGGAGATAAGAGCTCAAGAGAAAAATGAATGAATCGTGAGAGAGAAAATAACACACAAAGGTTTTGTATGCTATCTTCTTTCATTAAACAATAGCAACCATGCTTCAATAGTAAACCCAAAATGAATTATAAATTCATTTGACTACTATTGAAGCATGGTCACCACTTTTCCTCCCATACCCTTTACTTTACACCTCATTTCCAATTATCAAATAAAAGGAAAATACATAATGAGGTGGCTACCTTCTAGAAGGAAATCTGTAGTAAATACAGATTTCAGTCTACTGCATAAATATACCGGCAATCAGATAAAAATCCGAACGCCCAAAAGAGACAGAATAACACGAAGAACGTAATACTAGAATATATATATCGAAATACATATACGTAAATTATTAAATCAATACCTGATTTAATAATCCGGCTCAAACCCAAGCCGGCTTGTATTACAAACTGTCCGATCGAAAATCCGAGTACCGAGTACATCAATCGATCGAATCCTGCACGTATCCAATACGGCTACTACATCGTTTTGCCTGGATTAGGGAAACCTTCTGTGTGGGACTCTAAAGACTTGACAGTACTCTGGCAGTGGGTTTAACCACAAGCAAGTCAACGGCACTAGCTGTACGTAACGGCTACCCAGGTACCTGTCGAAAAGAAGGCCGATGAGCAAACTCATCCGGATCTCCTACTGAGCCTATCCGTAACAATATCCGTACAGTCTGGTCTCTTCGTCAAAGAGTATCGCATACCGGGTCTAGGGGGTGGTGAACGTCAGACCCTAACAACCTGATAAGTCGTGCCAACGTGGCTTAGGACCAATCCGAAAAACTACTGATCAACCTATTAGTAAATCCCAAGTTCCTTGGCCAAGGTCTTATAGTCCTGACCAATCGAATCACGGTGCGATATCGACTCCCTATACCGGGAGAGACGAATCTCCGACAATCGCTCACTGCCTCCATGTGGCTCGGGACTGAACCCAACCAAAACCTGTTTGCACGGCTCAGTAGAGCCGTGGTAGGGTAGTGATCAAAGTTCAGTGGGAACTCACACGAGACAAATGCCGATCTCGGGTCCAAAGACTAACCTGTACACATGTCACCTGAGAACTTCTATCTGACGATAGGTATAGTACCACATGGAAGTTCTCGGCGAGTCCGTCCAGTGTACTCATACCCAGTGAGCACCTGTATACGATCTTAGGTGCATCAGACTATTGGCTGCTGGACCAACCATCCCCTGACGGGGTTAGAAATGTACACACCAGTCTACTCTGGAGTATCAGTGCCCATTCTCATACTCATGCGACTAGGGACCATTTAAGGATGTGCTCATGGACTACCCTGCTCCCACAAGTATGATCGCCATCACAATGCAGGTAGTCAACCAAGATCCTAGGGGATTTATCAACATGTAACCGCAATATGTAATAACGAGTATGACATATGCCATGTTAAGATAAAGACAAACCACAATAGTATACTACCATATCGAGTCTTTATTAATATGTGCAAACCAGATATAACAACAATATAAATAAATACATATATCCCGATAAAGACAGGTCAAATAATATACTATAAAACTGAGCAAGATTGTTCTGTACATACATATCCCTAGTATCCATATGTATACATATACAATACTGGCCTCTAGGGCATATACATCCAACATTTTCAAGGCGTTACAGGTACGTATATCTAATCTATGTATCCAAACACATAGCATAACTAATACGGACATCAAGTCTTGTACGCACTCCTAATATAAATCGTATATAATATCATCCTACTATAACGTCGTTCTTATTAGGATACGTAAACATGGCAAGTTCTATGTGACATGGCAGTACTAATGATTTGTAATGTGCATGCGAGTCTATGATCGTGCAACATAGCAATTATTAGTATTGTTGGGTTATGCCAGCGCCCTGGGTATCAAACCGTGGCCGATTGTGGAACAAATTTTTTACAAACTTGTGCTAGAATAACCCGATGCCACGGATCGAACCATAAACCCTAAAAGATAGCAAACATATAGAGGAGTTTAGAATGGTTATACCAAATGATCCATGTTCTTCGGTCTTTAACCATCATCCCAAGCTCTTAGAGGCCTCTATGATCAAGCTTAATCTCCGGTCTCCCTCCATCGAAGATGATCCACTTGAGAATTTGTATTTCGAGCTCCTACCTCATAGCCGAGGTAACTAGGGTACCTAGTTCACTAAACTATATAGCCTAGAAGATATAGAATCTAATGATGGATTAATTTGTCTCCAAACACCCTAGGTTTCTCAACACAAGAGACTTGAAGGGTAGAGGTAGAAGAAGAAGCTTGAGGATGAGAGTGTGAAGCAACTCAAGAAAAATAAAAGGCTAAGTGTTATGAGCAATTATGAAGCCATAATAATATCTCAAGTCTCCAAAATATCTCAAGTAAAGAAAATATCTCACAACACTTACAAAATATCAAGCATGCTTGAATAGTAACCATGAGTCACCCCATGAGTCACCACAAAGCCATGCTACAATAAATACTTACAACACCTCATCCTCTCCACCTCATTAACCATTTAATCCTAAATGGTTAAAACTAAATGAGGCAGGATCTTCTAGAAGCACCTTGTAATAAATTACAAGAATACCCCTCATCCGTTTATAAATACCCGTATCCGTATTCCGACAAAATACGATTACAATAAGACGAAAATAATCCAACAATATAATACTAGAATCCGACTTAAACCAAAGCCACTAGTATAAACCGTCAGAATCATGATACGTGCACAAGTGCAGGTATATGATCGAACCCTACCGCAAAACCATACAAGCTCTACATCGTTTCGTCCGAAGAAGGGAAACCCTCTGTGTGGGACTCTAAAAACTCGTCAATACGCTGGCAGTGGGTTTAACCATAAGCACATCAGCATCACTAGCTGTACGTAACAGCTATCCAGGTATTGACCGAAAGGAAGGCCGACGAGCAAACTTATCCTGACCCCTACTGAGCATGTCCATGACAATATCCGTCCAGTCCGGTCTGTTCGTCTAAGAGTATCGTATATCGAGTCTAGGGAGTGGATAAAGTTAGACCCCTAATAACGCAACTTTTCGTGCCGGTATGAAACCCATCACCACCTGAGAAACTACTGATCCCTGATCAGTAATTCTCGACTACCTTAGCCAAGGATTTCTGGTGATGGGCACCCGTGTACAACGCGACATCAACCCCCAATACCGGGAGAGACGAATCCCCGACAATCCGCTCACTGCCTCCATATGGCTTGGGACTGTACCCAACTAAAACCTATTTGCACGACCCCTTTGAGCCGTGGTAGGATAGTAATCAAAGCACAGTGGGAACTCACACGAGACAAATAATGATCTCAGGTCGACAGACTAACCTGTACATGTGTCACCTGGGAATTGTTATCTAACAATAGGTATAATACCAACTAGCAGGTTCCCGGCGAGTCTGTCCAGTGTACTCATAACCCAATGAGCACCTGTATACTATCTTAGGTGAACAAAATAACACTAATGGCTTGTGAGACCTAACCACCGCCCCTCGTAGGGGTCTCCATCAGTATACACTAGTCTACTTTAGAGTATCAATGCCCAGTCTCGATACTCCCACAACTACGGACATTTAAGGTTGTGCTTATAGACCATCCAGCTCCCATGTATATGATCGCAATCATAATGCTGGTAGTCAAGCAAGAATCCTATGGGCTCTATCATCATGTAATAGTGATCTGTAATACCATATAAATCATGTACATGATGACAGAGACAAACCAGATAGCATACTATCATCTCGAGTAAGACTGTTCTATCTGTATAGGTCCCCCCTCAATCATCATAATCACCAACTTACGATTACAATAATTGCCTTGAGGGCACTATAGCCAACAATCTCCCACTTACACTTAAGGCTAATAATTACGGTGTCGCATACTTACATCCCGTGTGATACCGAACACCTAATTTCTCTACTAATCAGTCTCACAAAACTCGTTTGTAAAACTATTGCATTCGAGAAATAGCCTCAGTGAGTGGATCCGCTCCAATGTTTCTATCTTTATCTCTCTTTATATCTCAACTTCGCGGAGAAAGACTATCTCCTGAAATGAGCAATACCTGTCTTAGAATTTGTCTGGATATCCGATGGGACCCAATTCACAAATGAACTCCAAATCTAACAAACTTCTTAGACTGTATCATCCACTGAATTTAATTAGTATCCTGTGCCATGCCTTCCACAGTATCCGCTTGGACCATCTGTCCAACATACTGCCCTTCAAAAGAGGAGAAAACTATAACTCTGACAGTCACTCTGTCATCTAGGTCACCTTGGAAGCCATAAATGATAACCGCCTCTTGAAGGAGGCTGTCGTTACCATTTACCAAGAACATCCACTTATGTTCATAACTACTTCCTAATGTTTCTCCAGGATTGGATTAATATATACGCTTATTGCAGCCAGTGCAAAAGCAATATCTGGTATTGTACTTAACATCTCATGATTGACTCAATTTCCTAAGCAAGTGATATACCAATCATGCAAATCCCTCTCCTTATCAGTCTAAAAGACATCTCTTTAGAGAGGGTGACTCCATCACCTGCAGGTACACCACCACGCCAGGAGTCGTCCATTCTAAAACACTTGAGAATAGTGTCAAGTATCCGAATTGGGACACTTCCCAAATCTATATCTAAAACCATAGATCTAGTCACCAGAATCCCTGATATTTTATCCATAACCTTTGTGGAGAAAATCCTTCAGACAACCACAGTTTAACCGATCGTAGTATAGAAATATCACTTCCTATCAAGAGCATGTCATCCAAATACCAGGACATCTCTCCTTATTACCTTCTTACCAGATCCATCTCTTGTTCTAATAAAGTCAAACTTTATGACTATCATATCAAAACTAGATGATCTATCTCCGTTGTAGCTGCTTTAGTTTATAAATTGATATAAGCTACTTGCCCACTATACTTCTGCTGCTCCTACTGACCACAACAACTCCCTGGCAGAGTCATATACACGTGCACTTCTAAAGCTAGTTTAGAACGACGTTATACTCATCCTCCTGCCAAACCTCATAATCTAGAACAACAGCAGTGGCAAGTTTGGGTAATAATAAACCTCCCTGTCACCGTCTTTGAGGATACCGAAGTACTTTCCGGGTGCCTGAGGTTACCCACCAAATCTGCGGAGTGGCTAATGGATCATCGAAACCATTTGAATCCTTAGGTTCTATTAAATTTTCAGTAATTGTTTGTAGTTCTGGAATCACTTCCAGTTCTACCATACTCCCACTAATGTTTTATGAAAAGAATCCATTTTATTAAAACTGGTGGCGAGTAAAGAACAATATAACTATTGATCTTCCTGATGGTAGAAAGTTAACCCTCGTCAAAACCCGGGATAACCCACAACTGTCATTACTGAAACATGCCTTGAGTTTGTCCAGATTCTGGTTTTAAGTATCAGTCGGACAACTCCATATACCTTAACATAGTTAAGATATGAATCTATTCTATATATCCAATATAAAAATAAAGGCACTAATTTAATTGGAACCAGATTCAAAAATCATGCAGCTATTTCTAGTGCATATCAACCAAATGGAAGAAGGCCATACAACATTACTCATTCAGGAATACATCCACGTATGAGTAACCTGAAAAAGAAGCAAGTACTCAAAACTATTACTTACTACGGAATACCTAACACAAGTATCTATATTTTCGATCACCTTGAAGCATCCTGATACTTGCAACATATAGTTCTCTACTTTATTCTTATACCTATATCTTCTTAAAATTTAGACCTTATATTTCAACGAAATACTTGTCAAGAACTGGAGAAGTCATGAGTAAACAGAATATAGTACGAGTACCAACCTCTTTGTCCTAACGGATACCGGACAACATACAATACTCTGTATAAGTCCACTGAGTTTAATAACTTAAACCTTGTGCATCGTAGGTTGAAAACTGTATTATGGTTAAGAAGAATTACACCGTTGTTGAATGCATCTTACCTTACCATCAACCGATATAGGTAAATGTCATAGAAATAATTTCAAAAAGTTATATCTCACTTTATAAAATAAACGTACAAATATATCAGTTTGAAATTGGTGCATAACAACGGATATTCAAAACTTAATATTTGCCGTCAGGCAAAACCCAGATGATTTCCTTAAATATCACCAATTACAAAGAATTCTGATATGTATTGAGGATCTAATCACCCAATTCGTAATATCTTACTCCCACTCATCATCTGTAACGCCATATAGACGTGAGAATTAAATTTGATAAATACATACCCTGGAGTTAGAATCTAATTGGGAAAACAGTTTTCAATTAGCACTGCACAGTAAAACTGAAACATGAAAATGTTTTGAAGGGGTGTCCGGGTATTCCTAGTAATGCTTCTTCCTGTAAGTGCACGGCGGCGCCCCGGCCGTCAATCCGACGGCCAAATGCGGAAGCGGTGATAAACTTTAATTTTTCATGAACTGGCAAACCGCCGCGCACTAATACCCGGATCGAACCATTAACTAGTCCTAGCTAACTACAAGATAGGGAAGAGAGATATACCGACTGATCCGAGTCCTCCGGTCATCTCGTCGTCGTCCCGATCTCCTGCGGAAGTTCCGGTCTCCACCTAGTCACCGGAAGTGCACCACATCGCCTACTTCTTTTACGGGCTCCCACCTCAATGCCGAGGCAACTCGGGTACGAAGCTGGCTAGTCGACGTGCCCAAGGTTTGCTGTAGAATGTGTAGTGAGCAAGTCTCATTTTTGGGGTTGTATGGAGTTGCCTTTTTGGTGGAGGGAATGAGGTATGAACTTTTGTGGAGGAACTTGAGGATTTTTCTAGCATCAAGAGAGCAAAAATCCCCACTACAAAAATGGGCAACCCCTCCTCCATGCTTGGCCGGCCATAACTAGAGGAGGAGAAGAGAGAGGGGTGTGTGTGAGTGGAGTCTATGTATCAAAAGATAACCCATCTCATAATCCAAGAGGGAGAGAGAAAAAAGACTATCATGCATAAGCATGATAACAAGCTAAAACCAACACTCCACCACAACCATCAACAAGCATGATGACTTCAAAAGGTCAAGCCATCATGAAGAAGTCAAGGTATGGTCCACCCATCATGAACCATCATGAAGTCAAAAGGTCAAAGAAGAGTTGTCATGATAAAACAATATGCAAAGACCCCCTCCATAAATGCTTATTTGCAACAATGCAAATAAGCCCTCCTCCACCAAACTTCGGCCAATGAACGATACAAAGGAAATTGGCCGAAACGGAAAGCAAACTGGCAACTCCAGAAAACTGGTCCCGTAATAAATTACAGGAAAACCCCGATACTGTGCATACATACCCGTATTTGTATTCCGACCGAAATACAAATGCAACGAGACAAAATCTACACTGTACTATACTAGGATCCGGCTTAAACCAAAACCGGCTAGTATTATCCGTTCGATCCTGATCCGTGCAATACCGCACGTATCTGATCGGACCCTGCCATATATCCATACGGCCTAAAGTACAAACTGTCCTATCCTGATCCGTGCAATACCGCACGTATCTGATCGGACCTTGCCATATCTCCATACGGCCTCTACAACTTTTCGCCCGAAAGCTGAGTAACTGAATGTGGGGGACTCTAAAGACTCGTCAACACCTTGGCTGTGGATTTAACCACTAGCACGTCAGAGGTATAAGCCAATACGTAACGGGCTACCAGGTATTGACTAAAAGCGACGTCTGTGAGCGAACTCAGCCTGACACCCTACTGAGCCTGTCAGTGACAATATTCGTATAGTCCGGTCCGTTCGTCTATGAGTATCGCATAGCGGGCCTAGGGGGTTGGTAAAAGTCAGACCCCCAAAAGCGGTACAAGTCGTGTCGGAGTGTAGCCCAGAACACCCTGAGATACTACTGGAATACCTACCAGTAAATCTCCTTGCCTCGGCCGAGGGCTTCGTGTAATGGCTCTCCTAGACACAGCACGACCTCACCCCCAATACCGGGAGAGACGAACCCCTGAAAATGCGCTCACTGCCTCCATGTGGCTCGGGACTGTACCCAACTAAAACCTGTTTGCACGACTCCTTTGAGCCGTGGTAGGGTAGTAATCAAAGTACAGTGGGAACTCACACAAGACAAATGACGATCCCCAGGTCGATGAACTAACCTGTACACATGTCACCAGGGAACTGCTATCTGACGTCTGGTATATGACCAACTAGCATGTTCCCGGCGAGTCCTGTCCGGTGTACTCATAACCCAATGAGCACCTGTATACATCTTAGGTGATCCAACTGACACCAGTGGCTTATGAGACCGGCCACCGCCCCTCGTCGGGGTCTCGACTGTATACACTAGTCTACTCTGGAGTATCGATGCCCTGTCTCGAAACTCACACGACTAGGGACCATTTAAGGATATGCTTATAGACCCCAGCTCCCACTTATATGATCGCCCTCATACTGCTGGTGGTCAAGCAAGAATCCTAGGGGCTCTATCAACGTGTAATAGCAACTTGTCAGGTCACCTAAAGCAGTACACGATGATAAAGGTAAACCGGAGAGCATACTATCATCTCGAGTAAGACTGTCCTACCGGGATAGGTCCTCCCTCAATCATTGTAATCACGTGCCTGTGATCTAAATAATTGACTCTGAGGGCACTATCTCCAACAATCTCCCACTTGCACTCAAGGCTAATTATTGCGATGTCGCATGCTCACAGCCCATGTGATACCGAACACCTAACTCCTCTACTTGTCAGTCTCACAAAACTCGTTTGCGAAACTATTGCGTTCGAGGAATAGCCTCAGTGAGTGGATCCGCTATGATGTTTCTTTCTATGTCTCTCTATATCTCAAGTTCGCGGAGAATGCCATCTCCCGAAATGAGCAATACCTGTCTTAGAATGTCTGGATGTCTGATGGGACCTAGCTCATAAATGAACTCCAAATCCAAACTTCTTAGACTGTATCGTCAACTGAACTTAATCAGTGTCCTGCGCCATGCATCCCTCAGTATTGCCTTGGACCACCTGTCCAAAATACTGCCCCTCATCAGAAGGAAAAACTATAACTCTGACAACCTCCTTGTCGTCCATGTCACCTTGGAAGCCTGGAATGATAACTGTCTCCCGAATGAGGCTGTCGTTATCGTATCCCTAGAACATCCACTTATGTTCTATAACTTCTTCCGACTGTTTCTCCAGGATTGGATCAATTTCAACTTATTGCATCTAGTGCAAGAACAACATCTGGTGTGGTACTTGACATCTCATGATTGACTCAATTGCCTAAGCAAGTGATCTGCCAATCATGCACATCCCTCTCTACTTTAGTCTATAAGACACCTTTAGAGAGGGTGACTCCATTACCTGCAGGTATACTACCGTGCCAGGAGTCGTCCATTCTAAATACTCTTAGAATGCTGTCTAAGTACCCTGATTGGGAGACTACCCAAATCTAGATCTAAAACCATAGATCTAGTATCCAGTATGTCTGAAATAAAATCCATTTCCTTCGTGGAGAAACCACTGTGTGACGACCAAAGTATAACCGATCGTAGTATAGGAATATCACTTCCTACTCTGTGTATGTCATCCATATACCAGGACATCACACCCTACTACCTTCTCAACAGATCCACCCCCTATTCTGATGAAGTCAAACCTATGACTGTCACGTCAGAAATAGATGATCTAGCTCCGCTACATGTGCTTTAGTCTATAAATAGACATAAGCCACCTTTCCACCAATGCTTCCGCTGCTCCCACTGACTACGACAACCCTCTGGCAGAGTCATATAGACGTACACTTCTAAAACTAGTTCAGAACGACGCTATACTCATCCTCCTGCCGGGTCTCACAGTCTGGAACAACAGCAATGGCAAACCTGGGTAAACAAGAACTTCCCTGTCACCGTCCTTGAGGCTACCGGAGTACTTCTCGGGTGCCTGAAGTTACCCACCTTATCTGTGGAGTGGCCAATGGAATGTCAATCCAGATTGAATCTTTAGGTTCCTATCAAATCTTCAGTAATCGTTTGTGGTTCTGGAATCACTTCCAGTTCTACCATACTCCCACTACTGTTTTTCTGAAAAAATCCATTTTTAATAAAACTGTGGCGAGTCTAGAACAATATTGCTATTGTTCATCCAGATGGTAGAAAGTCAACCCTCGTCATAGCCTGGGTCAACCCACAAACAGCCATTACAGAATCGTGCCTTGAGTTGTCCAGTGTCTGGTTTTAAGCATAAACCGGACAACTCCCCGTACTTTAATATCGTTAAGATATGAACTGTTCTACATCCAATATAGAAACAGAGGCACTGATTTAATTGAACCAGATTCAAATCATGCAACTGTCTCCAGTGCATGTCAACTAAATGGAAGGAGGCCGATCAGCGTTACTCAACTTAGGAGCATTTCCAATTATGAGTAACCTGAAAGAGAAGCAAGATCTCTTTATCATTACTATCAACTGAATACCATACACAAGTATCTACATCTTCGATCTCTTTGAAGAATCCCGATACTTGCTTTACCTGGTTCTCTACTTTATTCAAATACCTATAACTTCTCAAAACTCGGACCCTGTGTTTCCACAAAACACCTGTCTAAAAACTAGACAAGTCATAAGTAAACAGAATATAGTACGAGGACCAACCCCTCTGTCCCGATGGACCCTGGACAACATACAATACTCTGTATAAGTCCCTTGAGTCTGATAACTCATTCACTGTGTGTCGTAGGTTGAAAACTGTACTTATGGTTAAGAAGAATTACACCGCTGTTTAATGCTCCTTACCTAACCATCCACTGATATAGGTAAATGTGACAGACATAATTTCAAAAAGGTATATCTCACTCTATGAAAATAGACGTACAGATATATCAATTTGAAATTGGTGCATAACAGCGGATATTCAAAACCAAATATTTGCCGACCGGCAAACAACCCAGGTGACTTCCTCAAATATCACCGATTACAACGAATCCCGATATAATGAGGATGATCACCTAATTCCCAATAACTTACTCCCACTCATCATCTGTAAAACCATACAGATGTGAGAATCAAACCTGGTAAATACATACCCTGGAGTAAGTATCTAATCGGGAAATCAGTTTTCTTTTAACATTACACAGTGAAACTGAAACATTGAAATGCCTCGATGGGGTATCCTGGTATTCCTAGTAATGCCTCTTCCAGATTCACGACTGTAACCGTATAATTCTTTGCCACCTCTCCAAATCCCTTCATATGTCTTTAGTCATTACCTTCTGCACACCCCTTTAGGCCAAATGGCTTTCTTCCTTTCCTACCGTTCGGCACCAGCCTATGGTTTGGAAGAAGACTATCCAATAAGCATAATGGGTGTACTGTCCTAATCCTAGGAACACTCGCAATGCGAGAGAAGGTGAAGATAAAAGACACCTGAATAAATCTTATTCCTATTTCTCCTGAACCAGAATCCATCCCCGAACTGGAACAAGTTCCTTTCGAGTTCGTATATAACCATACGATGGAATATCCAATAAACTGTGGATCTTCGTAGTGATACGGAATGTCCTGGAGAAATACAAAGGTGATTTAGGATTGGTGAAGGAATACTTGGTTTGGTCGTGAATATCTGTTGCAATTTACTTTTCCCTCTTACTAATCCCTTGTTTTGTCTTAACTTAATACCTTCTGCACACCATCGTTAGGCTAATTGGTTTTCTTCATTCCCTACCATTCGGCACCAGCCTAAAGTTTGGAAGTAGACTATCCAATTTGCGTAATAGGTGTACTATCTCCTAAACCAAGGAGTACTCGCAACCTGAGAGAAGGTAAAAGGAAAAGACAACTGAATAGTCCTATCCGTTTTCTCCAGAACCTGAAACCATCCTTGAATAAATTCTTTCGAGTTCGTATATAACCATACGATAGTTTTGTCCAATGGAAGTGGACGTTCGTAGTAATACGGGGTGTCCTGGAGAAAAGGGTAAAAGTAGGAGCGGCAATGAGGTTTGCAACTCTGACAACCCAAAAGCCAGTGTTTAAGAAGGTTCGGTTAATTTGGTCACCGAGTCATAGTCTTAGGGTCGGGTCAATGGTCGCTGCCAAAGAGAGAGAGAAAAGAAACACTCAGCGTGCACTCTAACCTAGATCAGAATGCTTACCAATTTATCTAATCTGGAAACCTCCCACTGTAATGTCAAATTCTCCTCCAAACCTGAAAGAAGAATTAGTCGGGGTCACCCGAGGAGTAAACTAACTCATCAGTGGGAATCGGGATCTAACTCTCATTGCATGATAACGTGACGGAATCCGCTCACGTCATCACACTCCAGAAGGTATGCGCATATCTGGCAAGTTTCAGTTCTTTTGAAACTCCCGATGTGGATTTCTGCCCCATGCTCTTATGACCTTGACGAAGGCCAACAAATCATAAGTCACATGTCAAGTTCTACCCGTCATTCTCCAGGTTGATTTGAACCTACCCGCACAAGCCCTTGACGAAGGCCAACAAGGCTATACGACTGTCCCAAACCAACGCATCTATCTATGCTACAGAAAGGCAACAAGCAGCTACCATACACTATGCCTTGACGAAGGCCAACAAACATAGCATGAATGCTACGTGCTACCCGTCTGAAACGACAGAGGGCTACGAATGGTTTCTGGCGAAAACCTTTAACGTAAAGAACTTGATATCGTTGAAGGAACGGATAGCTTTTAAAAATATAGTGACGAAAACCGTTGCTAAAGAGGTCACTCCCGGTGAAGGGATCTCGGCTCTTTCCCCGTAGAATGGGGTGCAGGATATTCCAACTGAATACCACGGTGCAAAGCAAAAGTAATCGGCTATAGTGAAGTTAATGCCCTGACGCAAACTTTTTGTCCAAGGGGTCACTCCCGGTGAAGGGATCTCGGCCCTTGCCTCGTCGACTGAGGAGCAGGATATTCCGACTGAATACCACGATGCAAAACAAAAGTGAACGTCCTTGCAATAACAGCTTTTTGAAAAGTGTTCCAACAACATCAGAATGGGTTTGTTTTTAACTTGCATTGATCCGAATCAACGCAGTCCCATCAATTGATCACACCACAAAGAACGAAAATATACTGATGTACGTATATGCCATCCGCATTCGCCACTGGGTCCCGTCATTACCCGTTAGGTTAGCTAACTAACGACAGAGCGGGGACTGGACTAGCGCGGATGTAAAACATATACAACATCTACTAATATATATACCAATATATTATATTCGCTCAAGGCGTGATAAAAAATGCAACATCACAGAAATGTATAGCATCACAGAACAATACAGATATCTGGGATCCCCGGGTTTCACAGAGCCACTACTGAAACCCGACGTTCCCCTGGTCGTGTGGATAGCCTGTGCAATGAAATCCTAGACCCCTACGGGCGCGGCAAGTCACCCGCCAAAACCTGAAGCGAGGCAGCCCCCTTCAGCACTGTGAATGGACCACCCAGCACTTCACGGAATCCGGTAACGTGGGCACCCCTCCTGGGTCAACCTGTACCCCCTACGAGTGCGGTGAATAGCCCGCCAATTCTAGAGTAAAGCCCACTCCGTCTCAATGCCATGAGATGCGGGCTTGTTGCCCTCTAGAACCCGGCTATCCGTGCACCCCTCCGCGGGGTAATCCTAGTACAGAAAGTAAAATATACATACAACGGGTACATCGACCGCAACCTGGTCGTGCCCCAAAATAATAATACAATCAGGCAGTGACGGCAGTCCACATGTCGGACGCTCGCCCCGCAATATCAAATGTACATAATACAACAAAACACTGTACTAGCATTGCATCCAGGCTATCTCCCACGACCAATCCGCAACATCACAGCAATACATAGAACATCAACGTGAAAGTCACGTTCGCAAATCCGTCTAACCGGGCTATAGCAGTTAGACTGGATTTACCGATCGAGTGACATTCACGGTCGCAGATATAATGTAAATACTGTGAAATAATGTGTTTAAAATATCCGATCGATCAAATTTTAACAAGTGGGCCCCAAGCATTACTGTAGCAGATCAGGAAATTCTGGGTCCAATGTTATTATTCCAAAAACCCAATTTTCACCCCAGAAAGATACTGTAGAAATTTGGTGCAGGGAACCTAACAGTGTGCGGCGGAACCGCGGCCCAAAGGGGTGTTTGGCCGCGGTTCCGCGCTCTTACTGTGAAGTTGTTGCATCGAATTTTTACAGAATTCTTATTTTTTCTAGTAGATCACTTTTCTGTAACCTGAAAAAAATTTCGACACCAAAAATTTTCAACAGAAAACTGATGCAAGCAAAAACGCGGACTTTGGAATTTTGGTCGATCGGAAATGCAAAACACATTAAACCAAGCTAGACTAAGTTAATGGCGAGGCTCTGATACCACTGTAAGTGCACGGCGGCGCCCCGGCCGTCAATCCGACGGCCAAATGCGGAAGCGGTGATAAACTTTAATTTTTCATGAACTGGCAAACCGCCGCGCACTAATACCTAGATCGAACCATTAACTAGTCCTAGCTAACTACAAGATAGGAAAAAGAGATATACCGACTGATCCAAGTCCTCCGGTCTTCTCGTCGTCGTCCCGATCTCCTGCGGAAGCTCCGGTCTCCACTTAGTCGCCGGAAGTGCACCACATCGCCTACTTCTTTTACGGGCTCCCACCTCAATGCCGAGGCAACTCGGGCACGAAGCTGGCTAGTCGACGTGCCCAAGGTTTGCTGTAGAATGTGTAGTGAGCAAGTCTCATTTTTGGGGTTGTATGGAGTTTCCTTTTTGGTGGAGGGAATGAGGTATGAACTTTTGTGGAGGAACTTGGGGATTTTTCTAGCATCAAGAGTGCAAAAATCCCCACTACAAAAATGGGCAACCCCTCCTCCATGCTTGGCCGGCCATAACTAGAGGAGGAGAAAAGAGAGGGGTGTGTGTGAGTGGAGTCTATGTATCAAAAGATAACCCATCTCATAATCCAAGAGGGAGAGAGAAAAAAGACTATCATGCATAAGCATGATAACAAGCTAAAACCAACACTCCACCACAACCATCAACAAGCATGATGACTTCAAAAGGTCAAGCCATCATGAAGAAGTCAAGGTATGGTCCACCCATCATGAACCATCATGAAGTCAAAAGGTCAAAGAAGAGTTGTCATGATAAAACAATATGCAAAGACCCCCTCCACAAATGCTTATTTGCAACAATGCAAATAAGCCCTCCTCCACCAAACTTCGGCCAATGAACGATACAAAGGAAATTGGCCGAAACAGAAAGCAAACTGGCAACTCCAGAAAACTGGTCCCGTAATAAATTACAGGAAAACCCCGATACTGTGCATACACACCCGCATTTGTATTCCGACCGAAATACAAATGCAACGAGACAAAATCTACACTGTACTATACTAGGATCCGGCTTAAACCAAAACCGGCTAGTATAATCCGTTCGATCCTGATCCGTGCAATACCGCACGTATTTGATCGAACCCTGCCATATATCCATACGGCCTAAAGTACAAACTGTCCTATCCTGATCCGTGCAATACCGCACGTATCTGATCGGACCTTGCCATATCTCCATACGGCCTCTACAACTTTTCGCCCGAAAGCTGAGTAACTGAATGTGGGGGACTCTAAAGACTCGTCAACACCTTGGCTGTGGATTTAACCACTAGCACGTCAGAGGTATAAGCCAATACGTAACAGGCTACCAGGTATTGACTAAAAGCGACGTATGTGAGCGAACTCAGCCTGACACCCTACTGAGCCTGTCAGTGACAATATTCGTATAGTCCGGTCCGTTCGTCTATGAGTATCGCATGGCGGGCCTAGGGGGTTGGTAAAAGTCAGACCCCCAAAAGCGGTACAAGTCGTGTCGGAGTGTAGCCCAGAACACCCTGAGATACTACTGGAATACCTACCAGTAAATCTCCTTGCCTCGGTCGAGGGCTTCGTGTAATGGCTCTCCTAGACACAGCACGACCTCACCCCCAATACCGGGAGAGACGAACCCCTGAAGATGCGCTCACTGCCTCCATGTGGCTCGGGACTGTACCCAACTAAAACCTGTTTGCACGACTCCTTTGAGCCGTGGTATGGTAGTAATCAAAGTACAGTGGGAACTCACACAAGACAAATGACGATCCCCAGGTCGATGAACTAACATGTACACATGTCACCAGGGAACTGCTATCTGACGTCTGGTATATGACCAACTAGCATGTTCCCGGCGAGTCCTGTCCGGTGTACTCATAACCCAATGAGCACCTGTATACATCTTAGGTGATCCAACTGACACCAGTGGCTTGTGAGACCGGCCACCGCCCCTCGTCGGGGTCTCGACTGTATACACTAGTCTACTCTGGAGTATCGATGCCCTGTCTCGAAATTCACACGACTAGGGACCATTTAAGGATATGCTTATAGACCCCAGCTCCCACTTATATGATCGCCCTCATACTGCTGGTGGTCAAGCAAGAATCCTAGGGGCTCTATCAACGTGTAATAGCAACTTGTCAGGTCACCTAAAGCAGTACACGATGATAAAGGTAAACCGGATAGCATACTATCATCTCGAGTAAGACTGTCCTACCGGGATAAGTCCTCCCTCAATCATTGTAATCATGTGCCTGTGATCCAAATAATTGACTCTGAGGGCACTATCTCCAGCACTTCCACTATCCTGATTCATGACATTAACCGTATACTTACTTTCCATCATTCCAATCCCTTTATATGTCTTTACTTATTACCTTCTGTACACCACACTTAGGCTGATTGGTTTTCTTCCTTCCCCACCTTTCGGCACCTGCCTATGGTTTGGACGAAGACTATCCAATTAGCGCAATAGGTGTACTCTCCCAATACTAGGAGCTTTTGCAATCTGAGAGAAGGTAAAGATAAAAGACAACTGAATAATCCTATTCAATTTCTCCTGAATCAGCATCCATCCTCAAACTGGAACAAGTTCCTTCGAGTTCATATGTAACTATACGATGGCATATCCAAGCAATATGGATCTTTGTAATGATATGAAGTGTTCCGGAGAAATGCAAAGGTGATATAGGAGTGGCAGGGGTATACGCGGTTTTGTCGTGAATGATAGCAGTCTCAATTTCCTTTGCCCTTACTCTAATCCCTTTATATGTCTTTACTTATTACCTTCTGTACACCACACTTAGGCTAATTGGTTTTCTTCCTTCCCTACCTTTCGGCACCTGCCTATGGTTTGGAAGAAGACTATCCAATAAGCGCAATAGGTGTACTCTTCTAATCCTAGAAGCTCTCGTAACCTGAGAGAAGGTAAAAGGAAAAGACAACTGAATATTCTTATTCTATTTCTCCCAAACCATAATCCATCCTCGAACTGGAACAAGTTCCTTCGAGTTTGTATGTAACTATACAATGGAATATCCAAACAATATGGATTTTCATAGTGATACGAAATGTTCTGGAGAAATGCAAAGGGGATGTAGGATTGGCAATGATATATGCGACTAAATGACAATCCAAAAGCTAAGTTTTTTTTAAGAAGGTTCGGTTAACTTGGTTCATGAGTTTTTAAGGTCAGGCCATAGTCGCTGCCGAAGAGAGAGAGAGAGAGAAAAGAAACACTCAGCGTGCACTCTAATCTAGATTAGATTAGTTAATCACTTTATCTAATCAAGATGGCTCCCACTGTTTTCTCGAATTCTCCTTCAAATCCTAAAAGGAGAATTAGTCGGGATCATCTAAAATCACTCGAGGAGTAATCCTACTCATCGGTGGGAATCGGGATCCAACTATCATCGCATGATAACTTGATGGAAGCCACTTAAGTCACCACACTCCAGAAGGTATGCGCATACCTGGCAAGTTTCCTGTATGTTTAAAACTCCGGATGTAGTTTTTACCTCTAACGGTTTATGACTTTGACTAAGTCAACAAACCATAAACCGCTAATCAAGTTCAACCAGTCATTTTCTTGATTGCATTATGTAGGGTTCCTAGGCACACAAATGAGGTCTCACAAGGCATCAACCATGCCAAATTCAAAATTTTCCGGTGCCGAGAAAGCCTAAACTAGATCGTTAACTAGAGACTAGGCGAAACTACAAGCTAGTAAACAACTTTACTGCAAAGTGAACAGAAAATACAACCTTTGTAGATCCGGTCCTCCACCTCTATAGCTCCGTGATGATGTCCCTCCGCTACTATCATCGGATCCCGGACTCTGGCGATGGTTTCGTCGAAGAAATGATCGGGTTAGGTCGTCGACTTCGATGCCGAAGATGATCTACGTCGAGGCAACTCAAGATCAAGCTCCAATTTCACCAAGTCATGAAACTTGTGAAGAAAATACCCTATACTATATGGAAAGTGGTAGAGGATGAAGAAATAGGAAGTGGGTTCACTTTAGAATTGAATTTCTCACTCTTTTTCTCAAGGCACCATTAAAGCTAGAATGGTTTCTTCTTCTTGAAGAAGAAGAAGAAGAAGAAAAAGAATATGATAAGAATTATGAAAAAAGAAAATAAAGTGATTCTTATCATTTTAGCAACCATGGTTTAGTGTAGAGAATAAACTATAGTTTAGTTGAATGGTTAGGTTAAAGGATAAAGACAAAATGGTAGACTTTCAAAGATGCTTTGAAGCTTCAAGAAGCTTCAAGCAAAGAAAGAAAAGAAAGCCACCATTTTATCCTTTCCAAAATGAATAAATAAATAAATAAATAAAACAAACCCTAACCATTAACCTAATCATAGTTTAAAGCGCACACACACACCCAAGTTTGCATGTATCATCAAACATGATACAAACTAGTGCACAAAACTATATCATATACACAATGTGCACATCAAGTAAGAAGATCCATCTTAAGTGAGCAAATACTAGTTAATGCAAAGTAATATATCAAATATATAATTATACATTAAATCATTAAATCAACACTTGATTTAACGATCCGGTCATATCGCATATGACCGGCTAATATCCGATGTATCGACTTATCGAATCAATCCTCGATTCGATAACTTGGTTATATCGCATACAACCAATTGATACATTCATCGCGAGAATAGAATACGGTATCACATACACGCATTATTCTCGGTCCCGCACATATCTCATATGCGCCCCTATTTCGTTTCGCTTGAGCCAGAAAACCTCTGTGTAGGACTCTAAAGACTCGTCGATACGCCGGCAGCAGGTGATGATCATATCAAACACCCACAAGCCGCAAGCGGTCTGCTAAACGTAACGGCCACCCAGGTATTGAGCGATCAGAAGATCAACGAGCAAGCCCGCTCACACTCCTATGAATCCAACCAGTAACACTTACCGTACAGTCCGGTCTGTTCGTCTGATATGTCGCATATCTCGCCTAGGGGTGGTAAACGTCAGACCCCAATAGCTCGATAAGTCGTGTCGATATGAGGTCTATAACAGTTCAAGAAACTATTGGTAACACTTACCAGTAAATCTCAGCAACCCTGGCCAGGGATTTCCGGTTATAGCCAATCGAACACAGCGCAACATCAACTCCCTATACCGGGAGAGACGAATCCCCTCCTATCACTCATTGCCTCCATGTGATTCGGGACTGTACCCAAAAACCACCATTTTGCACGCCCTCTTGGATGTGGTAAGGTGCAAATCAAAGCACAGTGGGAATCACACAAGACTCTATGACGATCTCGGGTCTACAGACTAACCTGTACCAGTGTCACCAGAGAACTGCCATCTGACGTAAGGTATAATACCATCTGGGAGTTCTCAGCGAGTCCGTCCAGTGTACCCAGTCTCTATTGAGCACCCGTACATCATCTCTGATGTCAAACACCAATGGATATAGGATCATCCATCGCCCATCTGCATGGGTCGAGAAGGTATACGCTAGTCTACTCTGGTATATCGATGCCCTGTCTCGATACACCCACGACTAGGGACCTTGAAGGATGTACTTATGGACTACCATGTCCCCACTAGTATGATCCGCATCATAGTCCAGGTAGTCAAGTACACATCCTAAGAGCTTTACCAACATGTAACAGAGAGACAATCAGTGTACACGTTAAGATAAAGAGCAACCAGATAGCATACTATCATGTCGAGCAAGAAAGTCCTCCCTATATATGTCCCAGCATCCACTACAATATACATCCTATGTACAGTAATGGCATCTACATATAACTAACAATCTCCCACTTGCACTAGGGCCTACTGATAGCAGTGGTTGCAGTATCTCATACTCAACCATCCCATAAAAGTCTCTCTCTGGGAAAAGACCTTTGTGAGTGGATCCGACATGTTGTCTTCTGAGTCTACTCTCCTAACCTCGATCACCTTGGAGATCAACTATCTCCATGATCAGATGATGCTACCTCAGAATATGTCTGGATCTCTGATGGGATGGACGTTCCTTGGCATATGCCACAACTCCATTGTCACACAATGGGAGGAACTAATTTCATCTCATGAACAAATATACATCCAGACTTCCTCTTTGGTAGCATCTTAAGTAGCGATGTATCCAGCCTTTATCGTCTAGTTTACCACGGTATCTAGCTTGGAACTCTTCCAACATACCGTCCCTTTACTGAGGGTAAAGACAATGCCTGTGACTGACATTCAGTCGTCCTTATCACCCTGGAACATTTCCAGTGATTCTCCCCAGGATCCATTGATACCATCTTACTACAGCTAGTGAGAATCCTAACATCCATTTAGATCTATCTCATAGATCCAAAACCCAGGATTTAGGAGGTATCGCTTTGATCCTATTTGGAGAATCCTTGTGATAAGCGGAGATTGACCGAGCGTAGCATAGGAAACTCCTTCCCTATCAAGAGTATGTCATCCATGTACTCTACGAGGATCACCACCATACTCCCTACTACCCTTTTGTTTATACAAGGTTCATCTACCATTTTGATGATGTCAAACCCTTTGACTAACACATCAAAACAGACGTTCTAACTCCGCGATGCCTGCTTTATTACGTAAAACATCTTGCTCGCGTTTCCGCTACTCCCACTGTCTACGAGGCCTTCTGGCTGTGTACTTATAGACGCACTCTTCTAAAACATCACTTAGAAAAGCAGTCATGGCACCCAACCGCCAGATATCGTAGTCATGGTATGTAGCCATAGCAAGTAGGATCTGGATGGACTTAAGCATAGCTACTTAGAAAAGGTTTCATCATAATCCATACCTGGTCAATGATGCAAACCACAAGTCTAGCTTTGAAAGTCTCAACTTTTCCATGTACACCAAGTAATCTTCTCAAGATATACTTGCTCCTGATGGGGATTTAACCATTCAGATAAAGCAACTAAAGTCCATACTTTGTTGGTGTATAAGGATTCCATCTCAGATCGCTAAGCATCCAGCCATTCTTACAGAGTCCCACTCTTGATGGCCAGCTCGAAACTAGTTGGGTCATCATCTCATGATGCATTCCTCGCTCCCACTGTCATAGAGAAACAGAAGTATCTCTCAGGTGGGTGAGGAACCCTACTAGATCGGCGGAGAGGCTGAGGTTCGTTGGAAACAATTGAATCCTTTGGTTCTACCAAATCATCAGCTGCAGTTTGTATAGCTGGAACATTTCCAGTTCTACATAACAGACCTTGCCTCGAGCTTGTCCAGATTTTGCTTTTAGACATAGGCCGGACAACCCCAAATCTTAACAAACTTAAGATATAGGCTCTTCCCTTTCCATATCACATATGAAGTGGTAGGCATCTGTTTTGATTTGAACCCTATTCAATAGGTATGCAGCTTCTCAAGCGCATAATTCCCAAAAAGAAATAGGAAACTCAGCAGTACTCATCATAGAGCACACCATATCACATAGGGTGCTATTGCTCCGCCTCGATATACCAACGTGCTATGGTGTATACGGAGGAGTAATGCTGAGAGAGAATCTCATTCTCCTTTAGAATAGTCCAAGAATTCCGTGCTCAAGTATTCTCCTCCTTGATCACATCAAAGGACATAATACTTGTACCCGTTTTGGTTCTCTACTTCTAACTTATATTCTGTGAATATCTCAAAAGGTTCGGACTCATGTTTCAACAGGAACATATGACTGAATCTTGAGAGATCATCAGAGAATGTAATGAAGTATAAAGAGCCGGTCTTGGCATGTGTAGACAGGAGACCTTACATACATCAACATGTATCAATCCCAAGAGCTCACTACCTCTTTCTCTGCTTCCAATAAACGGAGCTATGGTCATCTTATCTCTGTGACATGACTGGCAAGTTTCACAAGATGTAAATTCAAATTAATTTAAACATGCATCTAAATGTAACTTCAGCCAGTCGGGTCGCATTGATATGACCTAGTCTACAATACCTCAAGAAGGATTCGTTCATTTCTGAACTCTTCCTCTTGTGTGTGTTCTGTATACTAGGAACTGTAGTTTGATTTAGAACATCAATGCTTTTAGATAACGTGCCTGAACCGATCAACTTTTGATATAGGAAATATTCAAAACATTATCCAACAATACAAAATTATATCCTTCTTTAATAAATAAAGAGACTGATATGATTTTGTATATCAGGTTCGGTATCTAATAGCATTTGTTCAGAATCAATGTATTTAGAAATACAGGGTGACAGTGACCAACAGACTTGGCTGCAACACTTGCACCGTTTTCTGTCTCATGAAACTTATCACCCGTTCTCAGTTCTCTACCTTTCTGTAACCCTATGTAACAGATTACATATCAGGGATCCTGATCCGGTATCACATACTCAAGACGTAAAGGATACTGAGAAACAGTTCTTTGTAATGAACGCACCCGAAGGAGATGCATTAGTATGCACTTTCTTCGTTTGGGCGGCACGGGAGTTTTGGTAATCCCCTAATTTCCTGCTCTGTCTTATAACAATTACAAGTTGGAGCGGGACAACGTTCCCCAGCTCAGTATAACAAGCGGGTTCGTTCAATATATCCGTTTTATTATCTTAATTAAGGCGTGACATGGTCGCTACCTGGAGAGAGAGAGAAGAAAACACTCTGCGTGCGCTCTTGCAAGATCAGATTGGTTATTATTTTATCTAATCAGGATGGCTCCCACTGCTTTTTATCAAATCTTCCTTCAAACCCTAAAAGGAAAGACTAGCCGGGATTAATTACACGCTACAAGTTTGCCAATGTTTCATCCAGGCCAGTGTCGGTACTTTGAGGGAGGTTCCCCGTGCTTTCGCACGGACCTAATTAATGTAAACCTCGTTTTTCCAGAGGCGTAACCTCGTTAACACCTTTCTAGACACCTACTTGATCGGCTAATTGTAATGTGTAAAACTCTCTCAGGAGTAACTCTTACTCGCAGCGGGTATCGGGATCCAACTATCTCATAGAAGGTATGCAATCTCATTGCAAATTTCAACACTTGAAATTCTCGATAATATTTTGCCCCAAACGATCTATGACCTTGACAAGGTCAACAAACCATAGACCGTAAGTCAAGTTCAACCCGTCATTTCTTGATTGAATCAAACCCACCCGCACGACCCTTGACAAGATCAACAAGGCCGTACGACTACCCTAACCCAATCTGCATCATATGCATAAGCAGATAAATACTGGTTAGCTACCGCACACTGCGCCTTGACAAGGTCAACAAACGCAGCACGAATACTAAGCAGGACTTATCTGAAATGACGGAGGGCTACGACAGGTTTTTCTGAAAACTTATTGCATAATGAACTTGATATCGTTGTAGGATCGAATGAATTTTGAAATGGAGTGTTTTTGAGGCTTTTCTAGTTTTGCTAAAGGGGTCACTCCCGGTGAAGGGATCGGCGGCCCTTTCCTCATCGAATAAGGTGCAGGATATATCATATATACCGCTGTGCAAAGCAAAAACTATAGAAGCAATCAAAATACAAACCGAGGGTTGTAGCATCTGCCAATTATTGCTAAAGGAGTCACTCCCGGTGAAGGGATCTCGGTCCTTTCCCTATCGAATAAGGTGCAGGATGTTCTACAAGGAACACCGCGATGCAAAGCAAGAACTGTAGCTACCTGTTTTTGAAAATTCGATTCCACAACATCTTAGGTTTATTTTTCATTTCATTAATCATATTACTGAAGTCCCATCATTTAAGTTACCTAAACATCACAGATAAATACGACGTACACTTATGTCATCCGCATTCACCTCGATGTCCCCTCGTGCACCGTTAGGTTAGGTAACTAACGACAGAGCGGGGCAAGGCTAACGCAAGTGCAAAACATAAGTAACGTCTATATAATATATCATATATACTATATATACAATATCCATCTCAACATATCAAATGATCACATCACAGATATCGCAGCAGAAGAAACATATGAAATATTGGATATACTAGGACGTCCGTGTTTTCAATACGAGCCAGTATAAAACACGGATTCCACGGTCGCGATGAATAGACAAAACCACACCCCAAGACCCCTACGAGAGCGGCAAGCAACCCTACCAATTCTAGAGTTAGGAAACGCGGACTCGACTCCTCGAGTTGGTCTCCCACTGGACTCCAGAACCCGGTTACTTGTGCCCTCCTCCTTGGGTCTATCCTAGTGCGGAAAAGTAAATAATATACAACAACGGTGACAACTTCCGCAACCTGGAAGTGCCCCAATAAAAGAATATTACATACAAGTTTTTACATGAATGAAAATGAAAAACACTCATCTCACATAAAAACCCCCCGGCTATTCAAACACGACGATCCAATATAACATATCCAGCAACACATAACATCACATGTCATCAACGTAAGTAAACATGCGTATCCCAATTATCGTTAACATATAGCAACAAAACTGGCGATATCACATATTACACTTACGGTCACAGAAAAGAAAGTGTAAAACTACAACAGTTGGAATCCGCAACCTCTTTAGACATCGCATGCCTAACCATCTGAATTCCTTAGACATCACATGCCTAACAATTATAAACCCCGCATTTTAGTTTCATTATCGAAAACAATTTTCAATATCAAGTCGGGCAATTCAACAAGATTCCCGACATTTTGATCAAATGCTCGTCGCAAACTTTAGTAGGCAGCCGCACCCCCGATGCCGTCGACGAAGAGCCCTAAGGCGGACCACCGCTGCCGCGAGCACCCGAACGGATGCTTTCGGTGACGGAGTTCTCCTACAGTCACTTGGTTGGGGCTATGGGGCGTGGCTATCTATTAAGTTTTATCGGCGAGTATCCGCGTACGCTACGTGATTGCAACGGACTTTTGATCACATCAAAATCCCGTGGCAACCAATCAAGTGAGACTAAAGTGCTATGTTTATAACATCCAAATCAGTTATCTCATAACTACTTGTGGATTCCAAATATTGTATCACATTCCAGATAAATAGAAAATGTTAAACTTTCCGATCGAACAATCAAACACCCAAGTTTTCCCGAAACATCTCAACACATGAAATAAGTTTAAAAACATTCATTTCGTGCCTCAGTACCAACGGTCCATCCGTAGAAGGGTCAAGCCAACGCTTCACATGTGGCACGCCGTACTGCCCTAAACCCTAAGGTTCAAAGGGAAGTTCAAGACGGTCACATAATCAAGTTAAGCTTTGTTGTCTTCTAGAGGGACCATCACGTTACTTGCACTACTTAGAACGTTCTTAAACCACAGAAAAATCCAACACTTGGAAATTTTCCGGCAGGGGAAAAAGTGGGTATTTATATCCGGTCAAACTTTTTAACATATTCTAAAATTACCCGGAAAAACACATAGACAAAGTTTGGTAATCCGATCGAATCTACGAACTCCCAATACAACCCAGAAAACTCAACTCTTGAGTACAGATTAAAAATTCTCAGGAAAAACAGCACTACAATATAGGAATTACTGTGCTAAAATCAACAAAGGATGCTTCCGTACGGCCGCGGAACCGTCGCACAAGCCATGCTTGTGCCGCGGTTCCGCGGCGGTTTGATTGAGTTAGACGCTCGTTTTGCACAGTATTTCTTAGAAAAGCCTGCTGATTTTTCTGCATATTTTTAATTTAGAAAAATGCACAGTTTTGAAAAATGTACAGAGAAGGGGTCGGATTAGGGTTTCGTGTTTCGATCGGACCTAAAATATCGTCTACACTTCGCCTAAGGCTCTAGCTAGGCTCTGATACCACTGTAGGGTTCCTAGGCACACAAATGAGGTCTCACAATGAATCAACCATGCCAAATTCAAAATTTTCCGGTGCCGAGAAACCCTAAACTAGATCGTTAACTAGAGACTAGGCGAAACTACAAGCTAGTAAACAACTTTACTGCAAAGTGAACAGAAAATACAACCTTTGTAGATCCGGTCCTCCACCTCCATAGCTCCATGATGACGTCCCTCCGCTGCGATCATCGGATCCCGGACTCTGGCGATGGTTTCGTCGGAGAAATGATCGAGCTAGGTCGTCGACTTCGATGCCGAAGATGATCTACGTCGAGGCAACTCAAGATCAAGCTCCAATTTCACCAAGTCATGAAACTTATGAAGAAAACACCCTATACTACATGGAAAGTGGTAGAGGATGAAGAAATAGGAAGTGGGTTCACTTTAGAATTGGATTTCTCACTCTTTTTCTCAAGGCACCATTGAAGCTAGAATGGTTTCTTCTTCTTGAAAAAGAAGAAGAAGAAGAAAAAGAATATGATAAGAATTATGAAAAAAGAAAATAAAGTGATTCTTATCATTTTAGCAACCATGGTTTAGTGTAGAGAATAAACTATAGTTTAGTTGAATGGTTAGGTTAAGGGATAAAGACAAAATGGTAGACTTTCAAAGATGCTTTGAAGCTTCAAGAAGCTTCAAGCAAAGAGAGAAAAGAAAGCCACCAATTTATCCTTTCCAAAATGAATAAATAAATAAATAAAACAAACCCTAACCATTAACCTAATCATAGTTTAAAGCACACACATCCACCCAAGTTTGCATGTATCATCAAACATGATACAAACTAGTGCACAAAACTATATCATATACACAATGTGCACATCAAGTGAGAAAATCCATCTTAAGTGAACAAATACTAGTTAATGCAAAGTAATATATCAAATATATAATTATACATTAAATCATTAAATCAACACTTGATTTAACGATCCGGTCATATCGCATATGACCGGCTAATATCCGATGTATCGACTTATCGAATCAATCCTCGATTCGATAATTAAGTTATATCGCATACAACCAATTGATATATTCATCGCGAGAATAGAATACGGTATCACATATACGCATTATTCTCGGTCCCGCACATATCTCATATGCGCCCCTATTTCGTTTCGCTTGAGCCAGGAAACCTCTGTGTAGGACTCTAAAGACTCGTCAATACGCCGGCAGCAGGTGATGATCATATCAAACACCCACAAGCCGCAAGCGGTCTGCTAAACGTAACGGCCACCCGGGTATTGAGCGATCAGAAGATCAACGAGCAAGCCCGCTCACACTCCTGTGAATCCAACCAGCAACACTTACCGTACAGTCCAGTCTGTTCGTCTGGTATGTCGCATATCTCGCCTAGGGGTGGTAAACGTCAGACCCCAATAGCTCGATAAGTCGTGTCGATATGAGGTCTATAACAGTTCGAGAAACTACTGGTAACACTTACCAGTAAATCTCAGCAACTCTGGCCAGGGATTTCCGGTTATAGCCAATCGAACACAGCGTAACATCAACTCCCTATACTGGGAGAGACGAATCCCCTCCTATCGCTCATTGCCTCCATGTGATTCGGGACTGTACCCAAAAACCACCGTTTTGCATGCCCTCTTGGACGTGGTAAGGTGGAAATCAAAGCACGGTGGGAATCACACAAGACTCTGTGACGATCTCGGGTCTACAGACTAACCTGTACCAGTGTCACAAGAGAACTGCCATCTGACGTAAGTTATAATACCATCTGGGAGTTCTCGGTGAGTCCGTCCAGTGTACCCAATCTCTACTGAGCACCCGTACATCATCTCTGATGTCAAACACCAATGGATATAGGATCATCCATCGCCCATCTGTATGGGTCGAGAAGGTATACGCTAGTCTACTCTGGTATATCGATGCTCTGTCTCGATACACCCACGACTAGGGACCTTGAAGGATGTACTTATGGACTACCATGTCCGCACTAGTATGATCCGCATCATAGTCCAGGTAGTTAAGTACACATCCTAAGGGCTTTACCAACATGTAACAGAGAGACAATCAGTGTACACGTTAAGATAAAGAGCAACCAGATAGCATACTATCATGTCGAGCAAGAAAGTCCTCCCTATATATGTCCCAGCATCCACTACAATATACATCCTATGTACAGTAATGGCCTCTAGGGCATACATATAACTAACACATTAAACCCACCCGCACGTGCCCTTGAGTAGGTCAACAGGGCTGCACGATTGTCCTAACCAATCGCATTTACAATGCACAGAAAAGTACCACTTAGCAACCGTACACTACGTCTTGACTAGGTCAACAAACACAACACGAATACTAAATATTACTATTCTGAAATGACAGAGGGCTACGGCTGGGTTTTTAGTGAAAAACCCTTTAACGTAATGAACTTGATATCGTTGAAGGAACCGAGTGGTTTTACAAATATATAGTGACGTAAACTTTTGCTAAAGAGGTCACTCCGTGTGAAAGGATCTCGGCTTTCTCCTCATCGAATGAGGTGCAGGATATTCCTAACCGAATACCATGATGCAAAGCAAAAGAATCGACTATAGTGAAGTTATTACACTGACGTAAACTTTTTCCCAAGAGGTCACTCCCGATGAAGGGATCTCGGCTCTTGCCTCGTCGAATGAGGTGCTGGATATTCATAACCGAATACCACTGTGCAAAGAAAAAGAGAACGTCTGTAATGTCGGTTTTTAAAAACTTGGTTCCAACAACATCATATATAGGGTTGTTTTCCTTGCATTAATCAAAATTAATGCAGTCCCATCAATTAAACATATCACACAAGATAAAGGAACGAAAATAAAATGTGCGTATATGCCATCCACGTTCGCTACTGGGCCATGTCATCACCCGTTAGGTTACTTAACTAACGACAGAGCGGGGGCTGGACTACCGCGGGTATAAAACATATACAACATCTACTAGTATATATATAAATATATATAACATTCGTCCTAGGCATGATATAAGTAACATCACAGAATCTCAGTAAGGAACACAGAATGGTGGATAATCTTGAAGCCTCGGGTTTCATTTGAGCCGCAAATGAGACCCGACGTTCCCTGCCATGTGGATAGCCTGTGCAATGATAACCTGGACCCTTATGAGCGCGACAAGTTACCCGCCAATCCCAGAAGTGAGGCAGTCCCAATCAACAAAGTGAATGGGCTACCCATCACTTTACGGAATCCGGTAACTTGAGCACTCCACCATGGGTCACCCTATACCCCCTTCGAGTGCGGGGAATAGCCCGCCAATTCTAGAGTAAGGCCCTCTTCGTCTCAACGCCATGAGATGCGGGCCCGTTGCCCTTTAGAACCCGACTATTCAAGCACTCCACCGCGGGGTAATCCTAGTACAGAAAAGAAAAATATATGTACAAGGGTGACATCGAGCTCAACCAAGTCGTGTCCCAAATAAATAATATACAAACTGGCAGAGACGGTAGTCCACATATTGGACAACAGCCCCGCAATATCAAATGTATAAATGAATCTGAACTGTACAACTATCATTGAACCACTGGCTATCCACCACGACAATCCAACCACAATCTCAGCACAATACAGAACATCAACATGAATGTCATGTTCGCAAACCCATCTAAAAGAACATATAGCAGTTAGATGAGTTATACCGCTCTATTGACATTCACGGTTGCAGATAGTAAAAAAAACACAATTAAAATTTCGATTGACTAAACTTTTCCAAATTGGCCCCCAAATGCAAAACTAGCACTCAAACAAATCTGGACCAAAACCAAATATTCCAAAAATCATATTTCCATGAACTAGAGCCCCAGAAAAAAAATTGGGGCATTGTAGCAAAAAAAGCGCCGCGGTTCCTCAGCAAAACGTGCCATTTGGCTTGGGTTCCGCGGCGGAATTTTGGAGTTAGGTGTCCAATTTTTTTTCTTAGCTCTAGTTTTGCCTGCATATATTTTTAAGATACCAAAATTTTTTTTTGAACAACTTTGAAATTCGACAGCAAGCATTCTAATTTGGAAATACGATTTGGAAAAATTTGTTGATTGAGATTTTAACCTTGTACAAACTAGCTAGTAAGGGTTTATGGGTTGGCTCTGATACCATGTTGGATTATGCCAGCGCCCTGGCCATCAAACCGTGGCTGATTGCGGAATAAAAATTTTACAAACTGGCGCTAGAATAACTCGATGCTACGGATCGAACCATAAACCCTAAAAGCTAGCAAACATATAGAGGAGTTTAGAATGGTTTACCGAATGATCCGTGTCCTTCAGTCTTTAACGATCATCCTAAGCTCCTAGAGGCCTCCATATCAAGCTTGATCTCCGGTCTCTCTCCATCAAAGATGATACACCTGAGAATTTGTATTTCGAGCTCTTACCTTATAGCCGAGGTAACTAGTATACCTAGTTCGCTAAATTAGATAGCCTAGAAGATATAGAATCTAATGATCGATTAATTTGTCTCCAAACATTCTAGGTTTCTCAACACATGAGACTTGAAGGATGGAGGTAGAAGAAGAAGCTTGAGAATGAGATTGTGAAGCAACTCAAGAAAAATAAAAGGCTAAGTGTTATGAGAAATTATGAAGCCATAATAATATCTCAAGTCTCCAAAATATCTCAAGTAAAGAAAATATCTCACAACACTTACAAAATATCAAGCATGCTAGAATAGTAACCATGAGTCACTACATGAGTCATCCCATGAGTCACCACAAAGCCATGCTACAATAAATGCATACAACACCTCATCCTCTCCACCATATTAACCATTTAATCCTAAATGGTTAAAACTAAATGAAGTGGCATCTTCTAGAAGCACCTTGTAATAAATTACAAGAATACCCCTCATCCGTATATATATACCCGTATCCGTATAAACCAAAATCACTAGTATAAATCGCCCGAATCATGATACATGCATAAGTACATGTATATGATTGAACTCTGCTGCAAAACTATACGGCCTCTACATCATTTCGTCCGAAACAGGGAAACCTTTTGTATGGGACTCTAAAGACTCGTCAATACGCTGGCAATGGGTTTAACCACAAACACGTCAGCGGCACTAGCTGTACATAACGGCTATCCAGGTATTGAGCGAAAGGAAGGCCGACGCGCAAACTCATCCTGACCCCTACTGAGCTCGTCCGTGAAAATATTCGTCCAGTCCGGTCTGTTCGTCTAAGAGTATCGCATATCGAGTCTAGGGGGTGGATAAAGTTAGACCCCTAATAACGCGGCATTTCGTGTCGGTATGAAACCCATCACCACCTGAGAAACTACTGATTCCTGATCAGTAATTCTCGACTACCTTGACAAAGGATTTCTGGTGATGGCCACCCGTGCATAACGCGATATCAACCCCTAATACCAGGAGAGACGAATCCCCGACGATCCGCTCACTGCCTCCATGTGGCTCGGGACTGTACCCAACTAAAACATGTTTGCACGACTCCTTTGAGCTGTGGTAGGGTAGTAATCAAAGTACAGTGGGAACTCATACGAGACAAATGACGATCTCAGGTCGACAGACTTACCTGTACAAATGTCACCTGGGAACTGCTATCTGACAACGGGTATAATACCAACTAGCAGGTTCCCGGTGAGTCCGTCCAGTATACTCATAACCCAATGAGCACCTGTATACTATTTTAGGTGAACAAACTAACACCAATAGCTTGTGAGATCTGGCCACCGCCCCTCGTCGGAATCTCGATCAGTATACACTAGTCTACTTTGGAGTATCAATGCCCAGTCTCGATACTCCCACGACTAAGGACATTTAAGGATGTGCTTATAGACCACCCAGCTCTCATGTATATGATCGCCATCATAATGCCGGTAGTCAAGCAAGAATCTTATGGGCTCTATCAACATGTAATAGTTATCTGTAATACCATATAAAGCATGTATATGATGACAGAGAAAAACCAGATAGCATACTATCATCTCGAGTAAGACAGTTCTATCCGTATAGGTTCTCCCTCAATCATCATAATCACCAACTTGTGATTACAATAATTGCCTTGAGGGCACTATAGCCAACAAGTATTTGTGCTAATGTTCTACCAAGTGTATTTACAATAAGCCTCCTAAGCGATACTAACAGAATTTTCTAAATAACGAACACGTCTAAACATACGTGGCATGCATCATAAGCACACTCAATGATATGATAATCAATATGTTTCATGGGGGTACTATACGCCATCCACCCGATTCTTCACTCGTAGATATAATCTACTCACCATTTGCGATCGAGTTAGTCATATCCTACAACCGCCTTACCCTTCGCCGCTGCCTCGGAGGTCTCCGCAATCGAACCTAGCATAAAAATAATCACACAAAGACAAATAAGAATCTGTATCAGCATTGAAGTAATGGGTACACGTCTATAAGTTAGAAGCTAGAACCAACGTGAGCCATCCTTGTGCTAACTACCTAGAATTACCCCCGGACTCGCCGTTTTAACACAAAGACCGCATCAAGAATTAAAAATAGGGATTCGCAAGTTTAAAACCCTTCAAACCAACCCAAAACACTTTCAGATTTTTCCTTAGGGTATCTAGGAAAAATAAAGTATCATACGGGCTTAATATAAGTGTTTACAAGTTTTTATAAAAATTCTAAACTAAAACTCCATAGTTTGACCGACCAAAAGTGCTACAGTAACAAACCTGGTCGGCCCAAATTTGGAATTAGGGTCTCATGCTTCTTGTGTGGTCTTCTGGTAGTCTAAATAGGTCAATGTAATTATTTGTTTATTTTGAAAAGACCCTAATACATCCCAGAAATGATTTGAACATTAAAACCCAATAAAAATTCTAGTTTTTGAAACATTAAAACCACTTTGAAACTTTAAATACTTGAAAAATATTAATAAAAGAGAGATTTTTACCATTATAATGAGATGGAAGAGAAGATCAAATCTTGATGAAGCCACTTATACACTTGATCATGTGGAGGGGTTCTCAACTTGAGTTCTTAATGGCTTCACTTGAAGATGTGCTTTGTTTGTGGGAATGAAATAGTGTTTGAATTGGTGTTTGTTTTGTGTTGGGATTGGGAGAATGAAAGAGTTTGAGATGAGAAGAAGTGAGGAGAGATGAGAGAGTAAGAGCGATTCTTTTTCATGAATAGATCCGATCGCAACTTCGAATATGGAATTCAAACGATAGTAAATACCGGGACTTTGCAATATTTGATTCAATTGGAACATGAAAACGTAAATGAATTGGTCTTAGTTACTCTTCGGAGTAGAGTGGAAGAAAGGAAGAGATTCTCGAACGAAGAAAAGGATAAAAGAGAAGGGATCATGGAGGGAAATGAGGAGGAAAATGGGGGGTATGGGAAGAGGTGGCATGGCATGTCCATTCATCTCATGTCCTTCATCGCCCTCTTTCTCATTTAAAAATATAAAAAGAAAACAATTAAATATAGCCATGCTGAGATTAAAACCCTAATTTCATTTACAAATTTACATGAAAATATTAACATAACTAAATGCTTGGCATGCCTAATTTAGGTGTTAACATTAATTTGAAAATATTGATTTTACCATTACCAATTTTTATAGATATATACCAAAATATGATAACCAATTCAATAATTGGTATTGATATAATAAAATATATTACATTATTATTTAAATTCCAAAATACCCTTCACAATTTTTCTAAAATGTTATATTTTTCCAGAAAACTACACTATCTAACGGTGCCCCGTTAACATTAACGGTCCATATCATCGCCACATCAGCATTAACTGCCACATCATCAAGAAATTCAATTATTCCGAGAAAACCCTCATCTTCGTCTCCTAATTAACCCTAACTCTTAGCCTTGCTGCCACCTCGCCGTAGTCGCCCCGACCTCCTCCACTGCCTCCCCACACCTCGCCGTCGTCTCCGTTTACCTACCCCGAATCCCCTCTCCACCACCCCCTTCCTTGACCTACCCCAAAATCGCCGCCTCCACCTTCGTCATCATCATCATCCCCTCCACTACCTTCTCTATCATCCTTCTTCTTTTTCAATCTATGAATTCATTCAAAAAAAATTTACAAACTTTGTACTCTCTTTATCCATTTTCTCCCCTGCAACAAACTTAATGAATACATGCAAGCAATTAAATAGAGCGACCCACCAAAATCCAATCTTTCACAAACCATCCAACAAATAAACCAAATCAAAACAAACCAATTTTAACTAATAGAAAAAAAGAAACAAAAAATTCAAAAAAAAATTTGAAAAAGAAGCAGCAGTTTGAAAGTTGGGGGTTGTTAAAGCTTGTTAGAGTTGGTTCGTATTTAAGAGTCGATGATGAAGAGCGAAGCAGTTCATTGCAGAGTTGATGGAGTCCGAGTCCTTTTAGGAGATTTGGTGAAGATTTGTTTTGGAGATTGATTGGGAAGATTTGTTTGGAGAATTATTTCAAGATTTGTTTGAAGATTTGTTAGAGATTGTTTTGGAGATTTGATGAGATCCTAATTGGAGTAGAAATTCTATTATTTTGTGATATAAATAGAGGAGGGTCTCATCAGAGAAAAGTGACCAAACATTAAGAAAAAGAAGAAGAAGAAGAGAAGACAAAGAGTAGTCATCCACAGATGAAGGTGGAGCACCAGAAGAATAGTCTTTGTATTTTATGAGTGTTGAGATGTGATGAGAGATGAGAGAGAATATAAAATGTACCGGTATTCTTGATCATTAATAAATATATTCTTATGTTTGCCCTGTAGATGTAGGTCGTTGGTCGAACCATGTTAAATATTGGTGTTGTATGTTCTTATTCATGCTCGTTTTCCTCCCATGCCTAGCGAAAAACCCTAACAAACTGGTGTCAGAGCAGGTAGTGGAGATCAGAAGATGGCATGGAGAAAGTTCAGGTCAAGGTGGAGCTTTGTTGAAGAGAAAAAATTGAAAATGTCTCGTTGAATACAAACCAATGTGGAGATTTGTTAGAGTTGGTTTGTATTCAAGAGTCGATGATGAAGAGCGAAATGGTTCGTTGCAGAGTTTATGGAGTCCGAGTCCTTCTAGGATTTGATTTTGGTGAAGATTCGTTTTGGAGATTAATTAGGAAAATTTGTTTGAAGATTTGTTAGAAATTGTTTTGGAGATTTGATAAGATCCTAATTGGAATAGGAATTCTATTATTTTGTGAGATAAATAGAGAAGGGTCTCATTAGAGAAAAGTGGCCAAATATGAATAAGAAGTAGAAGAAGAGAAGACGAAGGCAAAAGAGAAGGGTAGTCATCCAAAGGTGAAGGTGGTGCATGTTCAGTTGATAAAACTGCACATTTGTATTACATTTTTCCTACCATTTTCATATTAAAAAAAGGACTTTATTATGATATATTATACATATGAGGGTTTGTGTGTAAAAACACTATTTTCCATGTGTTAATATATTTTAATTAGCATTTGGTAGAAAAATGTATGCAAATAAATCTATTGACCAAATCCTAGTAGAACTAAGTCTACTAAATATTATTTGAGATTGTTGTGCAGAATTTTCCAAGTTATTATGCAGAATTTATCAAACAAATCAAGTTGTTGAAGAAAACTTGTCTAATTAAGAAGCAAAACTTGGAGACCAAGTCTGGAAGCAACCGAGAGAAGATTTCTGAAATCTGAAGGTGCCTAGGATTGCCAAATGTCACAATCACAAAGCCCAAGAAAAATGATGAAGAGATCCTCACCCTTGGCTACGGAACCGCGGCCAAACCCCCCTGTTGGCCGCGGATCCGCGGCAATCTAGAGAGATCTTTTGCTACAATTTTGGGAGATCAATCACTGGTGAATTTTACCAAGTTTCCAACCTAAAGATTCTAGCTTTGCACTATAAAAGGGCACAGAGAGCCTCTTGGAAAGGTGATCAAGCCAAAGAGATCACGAAGCCCCCGACGCTCACGCATCCAGGCTGATCATCAACTGTTCGACTACCTCCTTAGGAAAGATCGAGAAGCAACTAGTTTGTAATCATTTTCTACAGATTAAAGTGTAGTTTGTTCAAGTTGATTAATAAAGGTATTTATTTTATTTTATTCTTTTTGCATTTTACATTATGTTTTCCCTCTCTTTCTTTTCATCTTCTTCTCCCAACATGCGCGAGTAATTCTCCGCTTGTTAGGGTTCGTAAGATTAGGGTAGGCTAATGGACGATGAAAATAACTAAACCCTTTTTAAGTCCTATAAAGTTTAGGAATTTTATCAAAAGAATCATTAACATCCTAATCGGGCGCGCTAGCAATTCTTTGCTAGTTCCGACCGCGATTAGACATTAGATTAATGATTGTTTTGGTAAAGGCTAGATATGAACGAAGTTCCGTGTCGAGATAAGGGTTAAGAGTGGGATTCCTTTTCCCTCCAAAAACCCTAATCTACACGCATCACCGTCGTTCTAGTTATAAATCTATTAATGGATAAAAGGGTAACTTTTAATTAATCGTCCATGACTACTAAATCCTAACGAACCCTACAAGCCCTCTTATTATATTATCTACATCTCTAAAATAATCTAGATCTATATTTTTGCATTCTTGCTTAACGTAGATCTAGAAACTTTTCACAAAATTCTTTATCCCTCCTCTCTTTTTTCAACACATCTAAAGTAAGATTAAAAGGTTCAACGTTTCCCTAAGGACGACCCGTACTCACCTCGGTCTAGCTACGCGCGACACCGTTCTGATTGCGGTTAATTACTACAAACACACTCTTTCGAACCAATCAAATGGCGCCGTTGCCGAGGATACGTGCGTAATTTTTTATTCTTACTATTTGTGTTGAATTCTTAGACGATTCATATCATTATTAAAACAAAACTGCAAATTGCATATTTAACGATTTGTGCGTGAATTTTTCGAGGGAATCTGGAGTCACGGACTTGAGGAAACAGGAGATCTACGGTTTCACACCTCTCTGGTATCTTTCTTAACTCCTTCTCTCTCCTCTCAAATCCAATAAAATCTATTTTCTGCAGGATTCTTTGCAAAATAGCGCCGCTCAAAAATCTTTTTGCAAAAGTTTTGTGATTGGTTTTGTTTTGCATATTTTAATACGGACTTTAAGGGGCAAAGACCAAATCAAGATTAGGTGGGGATTTCATCACCCTTCCTAAGACCCACAAATCACAAACTGAGAATATAGATCAACCCTTCATTAATTTAAAAAATATCTAGACCAGACTTTAAGGACTGTCATGCTCAATAAGGACAGAGGAAGGTCGTGGGTAATCTATCGTTTATCCGCATTACTTTTGTAGTGCCTAGGCAAGTGTGTCAAAGGCTAGTGGTTTTTAATTAGGCCCACTATCGTGGTTCCTTCCCACTTACCTGACACTTACCTGGCTACAAGGGTAGTACGGAGGCGGTAGAGGATTGATCCTGCGACTTGTCCTTTGGAAGTCTAGGAGCGGTCTAGAGACTGGACCTAGGTGACCTTGGTTCTAGGGTTGCTTGTGCATCTTAAGGAGATTTGTCTTGAGTCCCACTTTTTCAAAACAAGCCAATTTTAAATCACACACACGCTGCCACTTGCACTAAACCCGCTTAGTGCATGCTCGGCTGGACATGGGATCCTAGTGCCCGTCTTGTCCGCGTTCCTGCTATCGACGCCGAAGTCAGTACTTCTTCATCATCTTTTCCCCCACCACATACCACGACCGAGATGGACGGCACTCCATCAGAATATAACACCAAGCTGCCACCGCCCAAAGGTGCGCAGAACCCACCGCGCATCTCTCTCCAAGAGAGGTGCTATCCTATCCGTGGTCCCCTTCCTACTTGTCTATCTCTTCCATTACCTAACAGGGATAATTTCGAAATTAAACCCCACTACATCAATCTGCTGCCCAAATTTCATGGGCTTGAGTCGGAAGATGCGTACATTTTCATCACCAAATTCGAAAACGTATGCGCAATGATGGGTACTTCACAATTGACTTTAGATGCTATGCGCTTACGTCTTCTCCCATTCACACTGTGCGACTTGGCAGAAAAATGGCTTTACAATACTGCCGCACACTCTATCACTAATTGGGATGAATTCGTTATAGCGTTTCTTAAGAAGTTTTACCCAAATCATAAGACTGCCCCACATTAGGAGCGAGATCAACCAGTTCACCCAGCTTCCCAATGAACCATTTTGGAAGTGTTTTGAACGTTTCAAAGATCTACTTGTCCAATGCCCCCATCACGGAATACAAAGATGGGATTTATGTCGGATTATATATGAGGGCATTAATCCAGCGACAAAGCAGATGCTTGAAACAATGTGTCAATGCAATTTCATGTCTAAAGATGACGGTGAAGCTTGGAAATATCTAGAAGATCTCGCAGAAAGCACTTTGCAGTGGGAAAGCGTAAGACCACCTTCAACTAAGGGAGGTATTCACCAGCTCGATGTTTCTATCGCAGTAAAAGCCGAAATGGCAGCGATTCAGAAGAAACTCGACGCTATTGAAAACAAGTTCTCAACATTCTCCCTAAATCAGGTCACGCTTCCTAAGACCGTCTGTGGTTGCTGTTCGGATCCTTCACACTTAACGGAAGAATGTCCTATGAATGCATCGTTTCAAGCTAATGCTTCTTTTCAGCAGCGACCTAGAAACGACCCTTATTCTTCCACGTACAATCATGGATGGAGGAATCATCCTAACTTTACTTGGAATCAAAACCAACAAAGCAATTATCAAAGACCTCCTCCACAGCAACCACAACCACAGAATCAGCCTCCCTTTCAGTCACAGAATTTCCAAAATCCGGCCAACATTTCTACACCACAAGTGGCCGGTACTGACAACTCTCTTGCACAAACTTTGGATATGTTCATGAAACAATCCATGCAAATTTCGGCTGAGATGAGGTCTTCTATTGATACCCTAACGAAAAACTCCTCCTCCCATGGTGAGAGTATTAAATCAATAGAAAACCAAATCGCACAGTTAAACGCCGCAATGAGTGCGAGAGAAAAAGGGAAACTCCCATCTCAACCCATACCTAATCCTGGCCACTCATAAAGTTATAATGTGAGTGCTGTTACCACTTTGAGATCGGGAAAAGTGCTGAATAACCGAATGAGTGAGCAATGTGATGATAGTGACACCAATGATACCCCAACTTCTTCTTCTTCCCCTAATTCGTCTAGTCTCCCACCTTCACCCGAACCTATTCTCCGTTTTCCCCAAGGCTCGAACCCTTTGCCCATTTCGCCAAATCTATCTAAGTCGATTCCCACTCCAGTTTTGGGATCGAATCCGTCCCCACAGTCTTCTCCATAAACGTTGGACCCAAAACTTATTGATCAAGCACCTTATCCAAACAGGTTAAGGGGCAATAGACCAAGTCCACAAATGGAGAAGATTGTGGAAATTTTTAAGCAAGTTAACATAAACATTCCTCTCCTAGATGCTATTCAACAAGTTCCGTCATATGCGAAAATCCTAAAGGACTTGTGCACTAGGAAGTGAAAAGTTCAAGTACCTAAAAAAGTTTTCCTTACGAGTAATGTGAGCACTGCTTTTACACAACAACTACCCAAGAAACGAAAGGACCCCGGAAGTCCTACAATTTCAATTTCTATTGGGGGTAAAAATATTAATCGTGCTCTACTCGATCTAGGTGCTAGTGTTAACTTGCTTCCGTATTCTGTTTATGAGCAATTAGGGATCGGAGAGTTAAAGCCGGCGCATTGCACTCTTCAGATGGCCGATCGATCTATCACCCAACCTAGGGGTGAGCTAGAGGATGTGTTAATCAAAGTCGGGGAATTCATATTTCCTGTGGACTTTATCGTTATTGATACACAACCTGTGGCAAACCCACGCAATCAAATCCCGGTGATACTCGGTCGACCCTTTTTGGCCACTTCCAATGCGGTAATCAATTGTAGAAACGGCTCTATGACCCTATCCTTTGGGAAGAAGTCAATTGAGCTTAACATTTACAAGTTGGGAAGTGAACCCTCCGAACCCTATGCTCATGTGTGTTCTGTCGAATTAATGGATGTCGACAGCAGCGAATATGATCAACCTCATGATACTGACTCTTTTCATATGTTGTTGTTTGACCCAACCATGTATTCTTCCGGGTCAACATCTAACGCTGATGAGGAACTTTTTATAGAGTCTGACGATCACCCCATTTTTTCTGATGATATTATTCTTCGGGGTATCGACGAAAGCTTTGAGGAAATTTTCGCTGATGAACTCGCATTTTTACAAGACACGGGTGTTGAGATGAATCAACTCTAAGATAAAGAAATTGAGCCTCCACCCCTTCTTTTGGACAATCATGATAATGCGAGTAATCCATCATCACTATCACTGTGTCGTCTCTCCAAATTGAGACGCAATCATTTTCCATTACACCTCTTGTCACCTCCCCACTTCTTCTTGTCGAAAGGTGACATGTTCTTCCACCAACCTTGGTGCTTCATCGATAAAATTTTTGAATGGTTGGTGTTGACCTTCGGTCTTTGCAAAGCTTGGCATTGACCAATAAGCTTGACCCCCTCATGTGATTTTAAAAGATTAAAATTGTTTAACTCAAGTTTGGGGGAGGGGTGGTATATTTTGGCTCTTGAAAGAAAATGATTTTTACAAAATTATGAGCCTAAAATAAGTTTGGGGGAGGATTTTCACTTTCATATATTCTTGCCCCCATTAATAATTTCCTCCAAAGTCTACAGGTTTTTGAGCTTAACGGATGACATCAGTGAGGACACTGCTGTAAACAGGTTTGGGGGAGGTTTGTGCTTATTTACACATCAATTTGCATCATATTTTGTATAAGCACAACATTTTCAAAAAAAATTTAAAAATTTTCTTTTATAACAAAAGAGTAGAAAGTGAAAAATTACATCCAAAAGATAGGAATAGTTTAAGAAAACCAAGAAAATTATAAGTTTTCTTAAACGAACTAGTAATAAGTAGTTATGAGCTGTTGTCCCAAGGGTTAGTAAGATGAAGGAAGTCACTAATCTGAGAATAAAAATAAGTCTGAAAAATAGTTTCTATTCTGAAAGCCGAACATTTGAATGTTGATACCTTACTATATGCACTTACACACGTCTTGAAACTCGGGATAGTACAGGATACCTTGAAATGTTCTTGTCTAAAAGCCAAAGTATGAAGGAAATGAAAAAAAAATGAAGAAAATATAAAAATGGTGAAAAGAAAAAAATGAACACTGTTTTTGTTATCGTCAAGGCAGCAATAAAAAAATATAGCGAGGGTGCCTCTTCACCTAGTGCCCTAAGGCCAACTGGTCTGGGAGTCACTGCTAAGTCTTAGGTGGTGCAAGACGAGGAAAATATTATCACCTAATCAGCAAGCACATAAGTAATCGGTCTGTTAGTAGCTCAAGAAGTATTAACGGTCGCATGAAAATGTGTGAGCAAATCTTAATATTCATCAAATTAAAAAGTACTAAGGTAGATGGACAAGAGTATGATAGCTTGAATTGAATTCTCCGAGTGTAGAGATGTTCTTTACACACACGTAGGGTTATATGATCAATGTTTGGATGAAAGGTAGGAATGAAGAATAAAGACGATGTTTTATTGAGGGATGGTGTGATTTCTAACATTTTTTCATGACTATTAAGATAGGGCTCATGACAACTGAAAAGCCAGTATAGTTGGAAACTCTTCTTTTCAAGGCCTTTCTTTTATGGTTCTTATCTTTATATGTAAATTTCACCATCTTTCTTTTGTTATTGGATTTTATGGGTGTAATCCGCTGAAAACCCTCAGGAGACAACACTCCTCCTACTAGGGACACCTAGAGGTTTAACGGCTTGTTGCACATATTCAGTGCAATCGTGTCTGCCTACGAAAGTGTGCTTAGTTTTTCTCCTTTCTTTTTCTCCTCTTGAATAAACTAGTTTGCTCGGGACGATCAAAGATAAGTTTGAGGGTATTTGTTCAGTTGATAAAACTGCACATTTGTATTACATTTTTCCTACCATTTTCATATTAAAAAAAGGACTTTATTATGATATATTATACATATGAGGGTTTATGTGTAAAAACACTATTTTCCATGTGTTAATATATTTTAATTAGCATCTGGTAGAAAAATGTATGCAAATAAATCTATTGACCAAATCCTAGTAGAACTAAGTCTACTAAATATTATTTGAGATTATTATGCAGAATTTTCCAAGTTGTTATGCAGAATTTATCAAACAAATCAAGTTGTTGAAGAAAACTTGCCTAATTAAGAAGCAAAACTTGGATACCAAGTCTGGAAGCAACCGAGAGAAGATTTCTGAAATCTGAAGGTGCCTAGGATTGCCAAATGTCACAATCACAAAGCCCAAGAAAAATGATGAAGAGATCCTCACCATTGGCCGTGGAACCGCGGCCAAACCCCCCTGTTGGCCGCGGATCCGCGGCAATCTAGAAAGATCTTTTGCTACAATTTTGGTAGATCAATCACTGCTGAATTTTACCAAGTTTCCAACCTAAAGATTCTGGCTTTGCACTATAAAAGGGCACCGTGAGCCTCTTGGAAAAGTGATCAAGCCAAAGAGATCACGAAGCCCCCGACGCTCACGCATCCAGGCTGATCATCAACTGTTCGACTACCTCCTTAGGAAAGATCGAGAAGCAACTAGTTTGTAATCATTTTCTACGGATTAAAGTGTAGTTTGTTCAAGTTGATTAATAAAGGTAGTTATTTTATTTAATTCTTTTTGCATTTTACATTATGTTTTCCCTCTCTTTCTTTTCATCTTCTTCTCCCAACATGCACGAGTAATTCTCCGCTTGTTAGGGTTCGTAGGATTAGGGTAGGCTAATGGACGATGAAAATAACTAAACTCTTTTTAAGTCCTATAAAGTTTAGGAACTTTATCAAAAGAATCATTAACATCCTAATCGGGCGCGCTAGCAATTCTTTGCTAGTTCCGACCGCGATTAGACATTAGATTAATGATTGTTTTGGTAAAGGCTAGATATGAACGAAGTTCCGTGTCGAGATAAGGGTTAAGAGTGGGATTCCTTTTCCCTCCAAAAACCCTAATTTACACGCATCACCGTCGTTCTAGTTATAAATCTATTAATGGATAAAAAGGGTAACTTTTAATTAATCGTCCATGACTAATAAATCCTAACGAACCCTACAAGCCCTCTTATTATATTATCTACATCTCTAAAATAATCTAGATCTATATTTTTGCATTCTTGCTTAACGTAGATCTAGAAACTTTTCACAAAATTTTTTATCCCTCCTCTCTTTTTTCAACACATCTAAAGTAAGATTAAAAAGTTCAACGTTTCCCTGAGGACGACCCGTACTCATCTCGGTCTAGCTACGCGCGACACCGTTCTGATTGCGGTTAATTACTACAAACACACTCTTTCGAACCAATCAGTGCACCAGAAGAGTAATATTTGTGTTTGTATGAGTGTTGAGATGCGATGTGAGATGAGAGAGAATATAAAATGTACCGATATTTTTGATCATTAATAAAGAGATTCTCATATTTACCCCGTGAACATAGGCCGTTGGTCGAACTACGTTAAATATTGGTGTTGCGTATTCTTATTCTTGCTCGTCTTCCTCTCATGCCTATCGAAAAAACCTAACAAAGCTTGGGGTTGTTATTTGCAAAATTTGCATCATCATCATCTCCTGAACCTATATGGCTGCTTTCTTGGGATTGTTAAAGCTTAGGGTTGTTATGATGATGATGATGATGATGATGATGTTGCAAAGCTTGGGTTGTTAAAACTTGGGGTTGTTATTGCCAAGATTTTTGCAGACCAAACATCATCATCATTATTATCATCATCTTCACCGCGCCCTCTACCGACATCCCGCTCCACCACCCCCTTGTCCTCCCTCAAATTCGCCACCATCAATACCTCCATCAACATCATCGTCATCTTCTTCTACACCATCATCGATCCCGTCACCTCACTTCATCATCATTATCACCCTCTTCCAGCGACCTCCCTTCGAGCTCTTCCCTCTTTCTCCGGTCTCCCAACTCCGCCTCCAAATCTAGACCTCCTTAGTTTTTAGAATTTTTATATTTTCTCAGGAAAAAAATAAGAGTAGAATTGTCTTTTTATCTCAGATTAACGATTTTGGTTTGGATCCATTAGATATGATATTTTTCTATAAAAAAAAATACATGATAGTTTGCTATCACGTGCCGAAACTAAAAGGGAATTTGTTGAATGTAATCCTTTCTTAAAATTTATACTTAGCTTACAACCACCATGGGATATTTAGTTTAACAGCTATTGTATAACACTGATATGTTAAATGTGGAGATGTGTCTTAGTTATCGAAATAGAGCATATACTCTGATATGTGTAATACAAGACCATGTTTAATTTCTCTAGAAGATGTCATTTGTGAGATAGAGCTTTTATAAACAATTTTTAATAATCTCCGATAGGGTAGAATTTGTGAGATAGACCATGTTTAATTAGTTACATAATCGCTTTGACTTGATGACATTGTTGTTTTGGATCTGTTATTCGAGTAAGTTTTGATATGATGATATTTTTTGTTGTTTGACAGAAATAACGAACTTGAAATATTGGGCTATTTGAATGCATATAGGAGAACAAGTGCCCAAATAGAATCCGTCATCCTTATGTTAATGAAAAAAAGTTTATTGTTCATTTCCATGAAGACGCGAAAATTTAGTTGATATATGTTTTGAAAAGGTTTTTCAAATTTATATTATTATAATAATATTCATATTTGAAATAGCCTTTTGTGTCCACTGGAAATGAAACTTTTGAGCAGTTAGCTGAATCTGTCCAACTCATTTCATGGCTTGAAGATTAATAACTTGGTTCGTTCGAGAAAAAATGGAAATTGACATTGATTATCACGTGATGGTAGAGCTTTTATAAACAATTCACAATATAGATTGTTAAACTAAAACCATAGTCACATATTCGCCGTTCGGGAATAATTCGGAGAGGTCGAAAATTCGGATTCGGAGAACTATTCGGGAAAAATCGGCAGGTATTCGGGAAAGATTCGGTAAGTGTTCGGGAAATGTTCGGGAAGGATTTCGAGCAATAAATTAATATATAAAACGCTAGGTTTTGATTTTGTGAATTATTTACAGTTTTTTGAATTATTCGCTGTTTTTTCACATAATTCGGGAATAATTCGCGAATTATTCGCGAATAATTCGCGAATTATTCGGCCGGCAATGACGAATAATTCGGCGAATAATTCGTTTGATCAAAAATTCGCGAATTATTCGCGAATTCGGCGAATAATTCGCGAATTATGTGACTATGACTGAAACTACTAATAAACTAATTACCAATTAATTGATGTTTGGCCAATGATAGTCCCAATTGTCCTCACCTTCAAGTCATTAGGCGGAAGATTTACACACAAACATAAAAACATAAAAGAGATGTATTAATTCATAGTATTATAATAAATCAATTCAGAATTTTTAAAAATTTTTTACCAATGAGATATAACTTAGTTGGCATGGGCACTTTTCCTTTTGGGGAGAGTGCGGAGTTCAAACCCCAGAAACTCAAAGAGGGGAAGAGGTCACAAAATAACGCATTCGGGGCAAATTCATGGATCCTTTAGATGTGTGGGTGTGTGGTGTGTGTTATGTGCTATAGGTTAGGGCTCATGCGCCATTGGAATATATATATATATATATATATATATATATATATATATATATATATATATATATATATATATATTATGTGCGATAGGTTAGGGCTCATGCGCAATTGGAATATATATATATATATATATATATATATATATATATATATATATATATATATATTCTAGTAAGACATTTTCTTATGTGATACAGATGAGACGCACTCTATAACATTCTACTCCCGCATTTTTTATCGATCCAGACCGTTCACCGTGATCTGTATGTTACGTATGCTCGTATCAATTCTTATGAGATTCCTATATCTCCCACATGCGATTAAGTGAACCAAAAATGAATTTCTCTCGGTAGTCCGAAAAATGATATCATCGATCGTGCGTGCTAGAGGTGTAGGAATCTCATGAAAATTGATATGTAGGGTATGAGTGACATGCAGATCATGTTGAACGGTCTGAATCGGTGAAATACACGTGGGTAGGATATTATAGAGCGTGTGTCATTTGTCTCACATAAGAAAACGTCTCACTGGATCATTACCCCACACACACACACACTCACACACACATATATATAGAGAGAGAGAGGATCGAAGACAATGGACGGTCCGATTAGATAAAGTTAAATCCAATTAGTTATTAAAGATCCTTAAATATATCTTCCGAAAATTTCATCTTGTCTTCCATACGTTTACTCATCAATCTCTTCTTCTCTTCCTATGGCTGATGGAGTTATCCAAAATATGAATGTAAATACCTAGCCTTTTTCACAATTGTCCAAGTTAAAGTTGCGAGTTATAGATCTGAACTTTTTTTCTTTTTAAAAATGAGAACATATTGCTAAATATTACATTCTAAGACTTATGTGACCAGATGCTTCGCATCATCATCATGGAAAACAGAGAATGAGTGATGGAGGTCTAATTGACACTTTTCTTTTATTTTAGAATTAGGCAGTGTAAGATGGGTCAGCATGCATTTGATCTCGATCTTTAATGAATGTAGGGAGATGTAATCCTCAAAGATTAATGCTTTATAAAATTAGAAAGAACGCAAGGCAGTGAAATTGGGAGAAGAACATCTAATTAGTAAATAATATATGAAGAAGGAGAATATTAGATATCTTAAGGATCTTTAATAACAAATTGGATTTAACTTCGTAGGAAAAGATGTCACAGGAACGAATTTGCTCCTATGGCGTGGAAAAAATACATTGGTTGTCTCAATGGATTATATATATATATATATATATATCTCGAGAGATCGAGAGAGGGAGAGGGGTGGGTCGGGTGGGGTTTAATGGAGGAAAGACCCCATAGGAGGGAATTTCCTCCTATGGCGTCAAAAAATACATCTTTCTTATTTTTTCCGACAATCGGCACTCACCATCTTCATCGTTATCATCTAAGATGTGGGTACACCAAATTTCATGTGATTCTACAACTTTTTCACCGTTGATTTAGCAGGTTCAAAATTAACGGTTTACCGACAATAAAACATTTTACATCGCTAAATCAACGGTGAAAAGGTTGTAGAATCACATGAAATTTGGTGTACCCACATCGTAGAAGATAACGATGAAGATGGTAGGTGCCGATCGGCGGAAAAAATGAGGGAGAGTGTATTTTTTCGACCCATAGGAGGAAACTCCCTCCTATGACATCTTTCCTCCATTATTCTCATATATATATATATATATATATATATATATATATATATATATATATATATATATCGTACGGATCTGTTAAGACGGGTTCGTGTTTTTAAGTGCACGAACTTGAATAACAGTTGTTGGATCTGCACTTTACTTTCAACTTAAAAGTCCATTAAATAAGGAAGTAAATATTCTTTCCTGATTTTTGGATGCATACATATCTCTATTTACTTATTTTGGATAATATTGTTTGGAATTATGAGGAATTGTTAGATGTTCAAATTAATTTTATGTTTTGGTTCATAGAATATTTTGGGTAATAGTGTTTTCGAATCATGGGGGTTGGATTTGTTGGGTGTTTTGATATTTGATTTTTGGATTGATGAAAATATTTTGGGTAATATCGATTCAAATCATGAGGATCAGTTGAAAATTCTGATTTTTCATCTTTGGTTTCATAGAATTTGAATTCTTTCTGTCCTTTTGATTCAAATCATATAATTATGAATTCAAAAAATTAGAAAAGAGAATATTTACTCTCTTATTTAGTGGATTTTAAAGTTATTTTAATCTTAGCCTTTAAAAATAAAGGGCAGATCCAACGGCTGTTATTCAGATTATTAAATTTAAAAATATGAACACGCTCTAACAGATCCGTACTATATATATACATAAAAAGTGATATGAGGTGGCAGTCTCTTTTTAAAATAGGGCCCCCCGTCTTAACACACACCAACCCCCATGTATTTCGCCGATCCAAGCCGGTGAATTTAATCTACACATTATGAAACCCTTATGTATAAAAAATCTTGATATTTCAAGATTTCTTGCACGTCGATCAAGCGACTGTAAGTTTCCTGTACCGATAAACCGTTAATTTTCTATTCATTTGATGAATGTGTTAGAGGTCAATAAATATCGAAATTTTTTGTATATAAAGGTTTTATGATATGTAGATCAAGATGGTCGTTTTGGATCGGTGAAAAATATGGAGAATATGTGTTTTGAGGCGAAAGAGGCCGTCGCCTCTTTTTGAAAAAGGGGCCACCCACCACTACAATAAGGGGTTTCCCCTACGGCTTTATCCGTAGGGACAAAGCACTGCCCCTACGGATATATTCGTAGGGGCTCGAAAATACTCCGTAGGCACAATGGCCGCAGGTGCAAGTCTTCGCCCTAAACATATCCCTCGGATAATTAATTGCTCATACGGTTTAATCCGTAAGGCCTCATGTCCCTATGGTGTATTCCGTAGGGACAAAATATTTATTTAATTTAGTGGTTTATAAAATAAAATACTTGCCTCTCCGGTGTTATTCGTAGGGGCAACTTCCTGCCCCTGCGGAGTTAGCCGTAGGTCCAGAAATAAGCCCTACGGATATAGTCGTAGGGGCAAGTGTAACGCCTGCTATTGAGTCCATAGGGGCAAAATGTCAGGTATCCTGATATTTTGTCCCTGCATATAAATATGTAGGGGCAAACTATAGACCTACGGATTAACCCGCAGGGGCAAAAGATGGACCCACGGATTAATCCGAAGGGACAAAATATCAGGGTTTTTATAAAAAAAAAAAGGCTTCCTGTTTTTTCCTTGCCCCGTGCACAATAATATATACATCATATAATCAAATACCGCAGTATTTATAATCAACATCTATACATAATATATAAAATAAATCAACAAACCGAAAACGATATCAATCTAAATCATTGTTAACACGCAAACACTACCAATATCATCCAAAATATATACAATATGTATCATATAAGTAGATACATGCTTAAAATATAAAAACAGCTACCCTAACTCGGTCCAGCTCCTCCACTTCTGATAATCGCTGTAATCTGACGCATGTGTTTCTCGATATAGCTCTGAGTCGTCAAAAACTCGATCAATGAAGGAGCGAACTGTGCAGGAGTTTGAGCGGGTTGTGGAGCTGCAGGAGTGGTCTGTGCAATCGCAGCCGAGGTAGTGGCTTGCGGAGCTGCAGCCGAAGGAGATGCATGTAGAGCCGCAGCCGAAGTACCATGTCGCATCTGTTCAATTTTGTGTGTAATAAATGAGTAAGAACTGTGTATTAGTCGAATTAGTATCATTATCAAGTTATTGCGAAACCTCAATCTAAAATTAATCAAAGTTAAGTCTACAACCAAATAAACTCAGGCTACTAATATTGGATATGTTACTATCTAGAATATGATATAATATTTTACTATTAAGTAGTATACATACCATCATCTCCTTCAATTCCTGGACGGTGGTCTTCAAAGTGGCAACATCTTGCTCTAGATGTCGCTCATGGGGGGTAGAGGAAGTAACCGCCGGAGTAGAGTCCAACTTCATATGGGCCCTGCTAGGACCCAGTCCCCGGCCTCTCTCCCAACCTCCATGGTGCCCTCCGTGTGCGGCGTCTAAGACCGAGGTCAACAGTATCGGATCGTTCTGTCCAGTAAAATCGATCCCCGATGCCTCCGCCTGCTCCACCACCCGCTCCTATACCCACATTAACCAGTAAAATATAAGTATATTATTTAAATTTGAACTTTTCAAAACAAAAATTTCAAACCTGTTAGAATATATATTAATACTTACGCAATACTCCTGGGTAGCGGTGTCGGGGAATCGAAGCTCATCCGTGGCTGGATCTGTCAAGGTGCCGTGGACGACAAGATACGCGGTCAACATGCTCGGTGTACCACCCCGCGCCAGGGTCTGAGCTCTCTGCAATTCGCAAAAAATTTACATATATTACAAAATAACTCTTAATATTACATTATATCATAGTAGGTCTATTGTAATTTACCGATGCCTCCATGGCACGAGTAATATTTCTCGAGCCACCTATATAAGTGGGGCGACCCCTCTTCGCCGACTTCCTATTCTCTTTATTTTGATCGGCCTGTTTCTGCACAACACATTCAGATTTAGTTTTCTAATTAAGCAACACAAAAAAATAAATTATATACTAAACAATGAATTACATTTAAAATACAAACCTGTTTGCGCTGAGAGTCGAAATATTGACACAAGAGAGGCTATGTATCTACGTCGACTCTCGCAAAGGCTGGAGTATGTAGGAGAGCCGCTCTCTCTGCCTCAGGGGTCGCCATCCACAGGGAATAGCAGTCGATCTTTAGCTCGTTCCTATTGTATCGGACCTTTGATTGCATATTCTTCATCAGGCCATGGTACAGAGCGTGAAGATCGAGCACTCTCTCAAGGTGATCAGGGTCGGGTACAGACTGAAAGTCGTAATCCAACTGCAAATACAAAAAAACAATGTTATTAAATTGCAAGTGTTAAATAATAATATATATATTGGGTAAGTCAATTGAAAATATATATTAATACCCGAGCCTGATCCCAGAAGAGGGCAAATGAGCGCCGGTGCTGGTCGCCCCACTCAACGTGAAGTGGACACTTCTTCACGAGGTGGCTCTCATCCTCCATATACCGGCTGAATATCTCGGCATAATCACCGGTATAGCGATAATCAGGGGTAAAGAAGAGGGGGAATGCTTCCTCCCCCCTAACTTTGTCGGGCCTCAGCATGTGGGACTGATTCGGGCCTCTAGTCCCCCTCTCGGGATGGGGATGCCCTGTATCTACAAGAAATATCAAGACATTCAGTATTAAGACAAAGTGGTATTAAGAAATAAAGATTTAACGAAAATTGAAGTGTGATATATACCTCCGGCGACAGAAGCACGAGCGGCAGCACAAGCCTGGGCTCGGACAGCAACATGAGCGGGACGATAGTTCCTCCGGTGAGGAACAACCGGTGATCTGGACGTAGACGCATCCCCTCCAACTAGAAAATAAACATCAATAAAATTAAATGAAGTTCATGTTTATTCTTAAAGGATATGTAAAATGAATAAATATTTTATATTTATTCATACAAACATGCAGACTGAGTGTAGGGTATGGAAATGACGGGAGTGGTCCCTGCACCAGAAGTGGATGCACCACCTATAATTAGATAATCAAATATTGATTATATAAGTAATTGCAAAATGAATGTGTATTTCAATAATATAACATTCTAAATCAACATGTATACACTATAGGATATATAAACATACTCGCAGATGCGGTGGTGGCCTCTACCCATGATGTGGAGGCACCACCTACAGCTAGACAATTAAAAAATGATTATCTAAGTACGTAAGAGCAAAAAGAATGTATGTATATTTATGATATAGCATTCTAAATCAATATGCATTCACTATATGATATATAAACATACCTGGAGGTGCCGGAGTGGTCTCTGTCCCTGATGTGGACGCACCACCAACAGCTAGACAATTAAAAAATGATTATCTAAGTGCGTAAGAGCAAAAAATATATATTTATATTTATGATATAGCATTTTAAATCAATATGCATGCACTATATGATATATAAACATACTTGGAGGTGCGGGAGTGGCCTCTGTCCCTGATGTGGACGCACCACCAATAGCTAGACAATCAAACATTGACTATATAAGTAATTTTGACATAAATATGCATGTATATCTATAATATTATATTGAAAATGAATATGCGTGCAACCTAGAGGTGTGGCAAAGTCCACAAGGAAGGAGGCATCCGAAGGGGTCTCCGATCGGGGTGCAAGATCAGCCCTCTGAAGCTCCCTACGCAGCTCTCCGGGCGGCAGAACCGCTCTGCCTCTGCCTCCGCCAGTGTCGCGGCTGGAGCTCCTGCCGCCCCTCGCTTCTCCCGTCATCATCATCAAATCTAGATAAAACGGTTCGTGGACGCATTAGACAATCATTACATATGCATGCTATATATGTATGGATCGTAAAATAGGAAGTAATAATATAACATTACTGATAAACTTTTTCGTTTCGTGGACGCATTAGACATATCTACTTGGATTTCATCATCGATATCATTTCTAACCCACGTAACTTCATGATCAGCCGAAGACAACCCGTCTTTTGAAACAGACGGTCGGAGCACGCTAAGCTTCTCTCTTCTTCATCCTTATCGCTGTTCTCGAATTCTGGGACATCGTAAACATCCCTGTGTTTCCAACGGCATACAACACTCCATCTCGGATGCTTCAAACACTGTGAGTAGTATACTTGGAATGCTTGGTTCGGAAAGATAAACGGATCGTCCTGACCATAAAATTAAAGTGTGTTCACACTGGTCAATCCATATTCATCTTTCCAAGTCCCGAGATTGTTTCTCCACTTATCCGTATCGGTTTGTGTATCGTACCAAGTACACTGAAATATATAAAACGGTTCTGATTGTCCGGGATATTGGATGCCAAGTATATAATTTAAGTATCCATAATAAATCACACCATCCGATCCTACCGTCGCAATCCCACTATTCTGAGTGGTTCTAGATGTTTCTATATCCTTAACTTCGAATTTGTATCCAAGGACACCGAATTCTTTATAATATGAAACCTCCATACTAGGAAACTGAGCTAAACATCTTGAATCACTCTCTAACGATGCAGATAAGTTCGGATCGTGGATCTGAAAAAACAAATTTTACAACAAATACATAAAGATATATTTTAGATTAAAATTGGTAGCAATAACATATTATTTGAATAACTTACATGATCTGCAACCCAATCGTAAAAATTATCCTGATGATATTTTTCCAATTATTCATCGTTCTAATCAGGATGCCCCTCATGTATCTCGTTAAAATGAATTCTGTTCTCAATAATAAATTATGACATTAATATTATATCATTTTATACACACACAACCATAAATATAACAATTAATCCAAAAAAACTTACTCTCTAATTATTTCAAGACATGTGCTATGAGGAGGATAAACCGATATATCTTGTTGATAAACATAGTGACTACCCTCTTATAATCAGCTTTACCATATGGCCCGTCCTGAATTCTTTGAGGCCGGTTAAGTTTTGTCTCAATGTTCTCGTCCAGATAGCGGGAACAAAATGTGGTTGCTTCATCTAAAAGATAACCCTGCATGATAGAACCCCCTGGTCGATTTCTATTGCGTATATGCTATTTTAGAGTGTAGAGCTACCTAAAGAAAAATATGTTAAATAAATAAATACGGGCATATAGGATGATAATAATCTTACAAATTGCACGAAACGAAAAATTCCACGTACCTTTCGACGGAATACATCCATCGATATTGTATCGGTCCGGCTAACTTTGCCTCAGTTGTAAGATAAACCATCAGGTGTATTATGATATCGAAGAATGACGGTGGGAAAATACGCTCAAACTTGCAAAGTATCAACGAAATGGAATTTTCTAGTTTCTCCAGCGTCACAACATCCAGTGTTTTAGCGCATAATTCTCTGAAAAAACAATATAGGTCATTGATTATTAGACCAATCGATACGGGAAGAGAAGTCCTGAGGGCTAATGGGAGAAGGTGCTCCATAATAACATAATAATCATGACTTTTCAGCCTATCGATTTTGCCTTTCATAATTTTTATCTTCTTACTAAATGATCCTGAGAAACCTGTGGGAACTTTCAAATCATGCAACACCTGCAGGAATCTTTTCTTCTCCGGTTGTGACATATGATACGCGGCATTGGGAAGTACAAACTTGCCTGGTTTACCAGCTATCGTTTTAGGATGCAATTCGCTTCTAATTTCCCAGTCCTGTAGATCCATCCGAGCATGGAGGTTGTCTTTCGATTTTCCGTCTTTACAAAGAAGCAAGTTGAGTACGTGCTTGGATACTCCCTTCTCTATGTGTATGACGTCCAGACAATGACGCACTAAATTTGTTGACTAGTACGGAAGCTCAAAGAAAATGCTTAACTTGTTCCAGAATGGTGGTTTGACCTGTTTTGTCGGATCCATCCCGAAAGTCACATTATTGTAACCATCCCACTGAGCAGTCACGTTCTCTCCTGACAATGGGGTAGGAGGTCTAAAAAGCTCCTGATGACCATCAATGTGAACAGCGTCTAACCTGTAGGGGTGGTCTAGAGACAGAAAATGTCGATGGCCGCAATAACAAACCTTCCTGCTAAAATTCAAGAATTTCGATGTCGTATGTTGATGGCAATAAGGACATACTTTTTGACCATGTACAGACCAACCTGATAGCATTCCATACATAAAAAATCATTAATTGTCCACATTAAAACCGCACGCAGTACCACATTAAAGCCGCACGCAGTATGAAGGTTGTATTTGTGCTTGAATCGGAAGTCTCTACACTATCAATGAATAAAGATTTTAACTCATCGATCAGAGGTCGGAGATAGACGTCGATAATATTTCCCGGTAAGTTTGCTCCGTCGATAAGAAAAGGTATCATAAAGTATGATTGGTCCATAGCCAACCAAGACGACAGATTATAAACTATCATTACAATGGGACATGTGCTGTGGCTTCCAGCCATATAGTTGAATGGGCAGAAGCCATCACCAGCGAGTCTGAGCCTGACATTGCGAGGATCGCTACTGAATATTCTGTGCCTCCTATCAAAATCCTTCCATGCCGGTGAATCTCTTGAATAACTCATTTTTCCATTTTCACTTGGAGGAGAACGGTGATGCCAAATCATTGTCTCGGCTGTTTTCTTGCACCTGAATAGCCTCTGTAGTCTCTGTGTTATGGGAAAGTATCGTGCTATCTTGACAGGTATATCGGGCTTCTTATCAGAATCTTCAGGCTTATACCTGGCCTTTCCGCATGCTGGATACTCTTTCAAATCTGAATTCTCTTTCCGGTACAACACGCAATTTTTAAGACATGCTTGAATTTTCTCATACTTCAGACCTAAATTAGACATTATCTTCTGGGATCCGTACCAGCTGTCGGGCACGTTATTTCCCGGGGGCATAGAATCTTTCAAGAATGAAAGAAGCATTGTGAATGATTTGTTGCTCCATCCATTTAGGCACTTAATCTGGAAAAGTTGGACGAACCATGAAAGGGCGGAATACTTTACATTCTCATAAATTGGTTTTCTAGCATCATTCATGAAATTTTCATACTTATCCGCACGCGGTCCTTAACCAGAAGGAATGCCATCTTCCGTACGAATAGATTCACCTAGGGCAGCCTCTACTATATCCTCCATTTCTTCTCCTTGAAAGAATCACCGTCTTCTTCTTCTGCCGCATTACCAGCTTCTCCTTCTTCTTCTGCCGTATTACCGTCTTCTTCTTCTTCCCCGTGATATAGCCAAGTTGTATAAAGTCTAGTAAAACCATGTTTAATGATATGAAGCTCTGCGAATTCTACCTTTTGCCAGTACTTATTCCCACATCTATTGCACGGGCAGAGAATCTTCTCTAACACGATCTTATTATGTGCACGTGCAAATTCAATAAAAGCAGCAACTCTTGCGACAAACTTAGGTTGCTTATGTTGTTGCCAATCCACATACATCCAGTCCTTAACTCTGATGTACTCATGGGCCATGTTAAACTGTATAACATATAAATTGTAGCTTATGATGACTATATTGAGAAATCTAAGAACGGGATGGTTACTAACAAAAGAGAAAATCCGTGTATGTGGTTTGTGTTTGTCGTTGAAAAGAATAAATTATCGATAAACAAAGTTAGATTTGAGGATACCCATGTATAAGTTATATTCTATATATGTGTATTTCAATTTATGATTTCGCTTAAATGTAGGGTTGTTAGTGTGTATGTGTCGTGTGTGTGTTTGTTGTGTAATCATATTGTATGTGTGTGTTTCGGCTGTCGGGGGTAAGGCTTCTATTCCATTAAGAATGTATAGAGTAGATACCCATTCGCTTGTGCTTTCAACCGTTTCGAGTAAATTTCGGCAGCACCTCCCCGTTGTTCTCCGAATACACTGTAATAGAATAGATAATCATTTCAAAGGTATGAAACAACATTGAAATAAATATCTAATCTATCTTTGTACACGGAGAACCAGCGGAAAAGTACCGAAATGGATGAAAACACAAGTGAATACAGGTGTTTGCTTTATACATTCCTAACTTGTCCACACTGAACAAATCTATCGGTTATCATACGATTGAATTTTCTTATCACATAGACTATACGACAGTTGTTAGTACCGAACTATTCCGTCCGATATTTAACAACCTTTGTAAAGTTCTATGTCACGACGAATATCGAACGTATTTTAACCGATAGACAGGGACTAAGTCGCGTTTTGATTTTCATATATGAGTATCGATGAGAATATGAAAGTTTCATATTATCATTGAGTATCATATATTGGTTTTAACTTGAACATTTAACTTGAATAGGTTTTACGTTTACGTTTCGTTATTAAGGGTTCGATGTTTTTAATTTAGGGTAAATTTTTCTTGCGTTTACGGTAAAATTGTACGTTTACGTTATCATCGAGTATCCTACTGAATGAACTGGTGGACCCTAAACCCTAACCCTAAGTAACCCAAATTAACCTAATTAACCCCAATTAACCATAATCATTACCCTAAAACAAATTATCCCTAATTTACTTAAACTTAACCCAATTTACCCAAATTAACCAAATTAACCATAATCAACACCCAAACCCCTTCAAATTATCCCTAATTAACCCTATCTATTTTACTTAATTAACCCAAATTAACCCTAGCCTCTAACCCTAGTCCTAAACCAAACCCTAACCCTAAACCCTAACCCTAACCTTGAACCAATCCCTAACCCTAACCCTAACCCTAACCATACACTGAACCCTAACCCTAACCCTAACCCTAGCCTAAGTCCTACCTTAACCCTAACCCTAACCATAAAGTAAACCCTTACCCTAACCCTAACCAAACCCTGAACCCTAACCCTAGCCCAAATAGAAACCCAATAATCAACAAAAAAAGAAATAAATGGATAATTAGAAGTAAAAATATGAAATTTACTAACCTGTAGGCCGATGAAGGAAGAGACCGGAGATGGTCGACGATGCAATCAGCGACGAGAGAGTTCCTAACTTCGACGAGGAAGTCGACGGTGATGTCGGGGACAGCGAGACGTGCGTAGGAGTGTGGTGGCGACGAGGCGCAGGCGGTGGCGACGAGACGTGGGCGGTGGTGACGAGGCGCGCGCGGGAGGTGAGAACGAGGAAGTTATGAGAAAGAGGAAATTTCTAGGCTTTTTTTTATTATAAAATAACCTATATAATGCTCTTATGAATTACTCCGTAGGTCCTTCGTTTGCGGCTCCGTAGGGCGAAATAAAAAATTACGTTTTAATATTTTTAAATTAAAACGTAGGACACCGTAGGGACAACCATGCGGAACTGCAGATTAATTCATAGGGGCAATAAAATGTTACCCCTACAGATAACTTCAACCGTAGGGGCAACCCCTTATTGTAGTAGTGGCCACCTTATATACCTCTCTCTCACTTTCTCTCTCTCTCTCTATATATATATGGTGAGATGGAAAAATCCGACTATCATCCATCAATCAAAATGACAATTGGCTCCATATATATTGTTCTACATTTCAATCAATATATGTGTATAACATTTCTAGATGATTTAGACACTTCTAAGGTATGGATATCACGGTCGCAAAATAGATAGTTGTTAAAACATCATAAAAGTTGCATACTGATTGTTCATGCGAAGGTGTGTATATATGCTGTAAATAACCGCAATCAAAACGGTGTCGCAAATAGCTAGCCACAATGAGTATGAGTCGTCCGCAGGGAAATGAGAACTTCTTTTCTTGCCTTAGACGAGTTGATAAAAGAGAGGATGGTTTGTTGTCGTTTTATTTGAAGATGGAGATAAAATTGATAATAGAAAGACTTGTAGGGTTTATAGAACTTAGTAGTTAATGGATGAATATTTAGAAATGACTCTTTTTATTTTTTAATAGTTTAAAACTAAAGAGATAGCGATGAATGTGGTTTAAAGTTCTTGGAGGGATTAGGGTTTCTATCTACTGACCCTTGTCCTTCTATTGATCTTTATTAATCTCAAGCACTTAACAAAATAAGTGTTTAACTAATCTCAAATCGTGGTCGTGACTATCAATAAATTGATAGCGCGCCCGATAAGAAGTTTAACATTTATTTTACTAAAGTTTATAAACATTAAAATGTCAAAAAAAGTTAAAAAATATTTTATCCATTATTCTATCCTATCTTACAAACCATAGCAAGCAAGAAATTACTCCCTAATGGTTAGTAGTGATTTAGAAGAAAGGTTGAAAATAAATGAAACCATAATTAAAGGTGCAGAAAATTAATGCGGAAAGTAAATGTGGAAAAGTAAATGCAAAAAGAATTAAAACAAAAACTAATTTTATTAATCAAATATTACATTACAACTTTTCTCTTTAGGTTGTAGATTACAAGAACCTTAATTTTGCTATAGATCTCTCTCTTTATGGAGCTAGATGAATAGACAATGAGATGATTATGTGATTATATGATGATTTTGAATGCACAGATCTCGGTCCTTTATATAGTCTCTGAAAGCAAAAACCCTAGATTCCATATGGGAGTAGGTTTAGTTACGATCATGCTCCTAAAATCCCAAATCTAATGGCCACTAAAAGACCGCAGAACCGCCGCTCTTAGCCATGTTTGACCGCGGTTCTGCTGCTACTTGGTGGGTTTGGTTCTTGAGATTTTTTTTGGCTTTTTGTGTCGATATTTGAAGATCCTTTTGATATATAGATTTTGAAAATATTGCCCTTAGTCTTTGCCATTTCTAGATTTCTCGATTTACTTCTAAAATTTTGCAGATTCGGTTTTGATATTTCCGATTTGACTTGGATCCCTTACTTGGAATTCAGACTTGAGCTAATATCTGCACAATATCTCAAATCAAATTGTTAGTAGTATTTGGTATTTTTAAAATATTATTCTAACCATTTATATAATATAATATCTTAAGAATATTGATTAGGAATATTTGATATGATATGCATATTTTAATTACTAATATTTCATTTAAATATTATATGCATATGTTTTCCCTAATTATATTAATTATAAATGAAGAAACATATGATAATAATTTTTTACAAATAAACCTCTGTATGTTCTTTATTTACAATTATCACCTTTTAGCAGTAAATAATAGTAGGGAAAATGTTCATACAAATGTGCAATATTTTTGACTAATCAAATACCCCCAAACTTATCTTTGATCATCCCAAGCAAACTATTTATTAAGAAGAAAAAGAAAAAAATCTAGCACACTTTCGTAGGCAACACGATTGCACTTAGCACGTGCAACAAGCCTTTAAATCTCTAGGTGGCCCTAGTAGGAGGAGTGTTGTCTCTTGAGCGTTTTCAGCGGATTACACCCATAAAATCTCATAATAAAAGAAAAAGATGAAAATTACATGTAAAGATAAGAACATATAAAATAAAAACTTGAAAAGAAGACTTTCAAACTACACTATCTTTTTAGTTGTCATGAGCCCTAGCTTAATAGTCTTGAAAGAATGTCAGAAATCACATCATCCCTCTATAAAACATCTTCTTTAGTCTTCCTCCCTACCTTTCTTCTAAATATCGATCATATACCCCTACGTGTGTGTAAAACATATCTCTACACTTGGAGAATTCAATTCAAGTTATCATACCCTTGTCCATCTTCCTTAGTACATTTTAGTCGGTGAATGTTTTATATGGATTTGCTCATACATTCTTCATGCGACCGTTAATACTTCTTGAGGTACTAACCAACCGATTACCAAATGTGCTCATTTATTTAGGCCTAATTAGCAATATCCTAGTCTTGTAACACCTAAACCTTAGCAGTGACTCCCAAACCAGTTGGTCTAAAGCGCTAGATGATAAGGCACCCTCGCTATATTTTTTTATGCTACCTTTAGTAATTATAAAACCAATGTTCATTTTTCATCACCATTTATATTTTATGTGTCGTTTATATTTTGTTGATTTATATTTTTTTCTTCATACTAAGGCTTTTTAGACAAGAGCATTTCAATGTATCCTCTACTTTCCTAAGTTTCAAAACGTGTGCAAGTGCGTATAGTAGGTGTTAGTGATATGTATGCCCTAGAGGTCATTATTGTATATTATAGTGGATGCTTAGACATATATAAAGAGGACTTTCTTACTCGACATGATAGTATGCTATCTGGTTGCTCTTTATCTTAACATGTACACTTGTATTATTATACTGTCTCTCTGATACATATTGATAAATCCCTTAGGATGTTAGCTTGACTACTAGGACTATGATGCATACCATACTAATGGGGCTTGCGTAGTCCACAGGTACATTCTTTAACAGTTCCTAGTCGAAGGAGTATCGAGACAGGGCATCGATATTCCAGAGTAGACTAGTGTGTATGTTTCTTGACCCTGTATATGGCGATGGTTGATCCCACATCCATTGGTGTTTGACATCAAAGATTATACACAGGTGCTCATTAGAGAATGGGTATACCGAACATGACTCGTCGAGAACTTTTAGATGGTACCATACCTATCATCAGATAGCAGTTCTCTGGTGACACTTGTACAGGTTAGTCTGTAGACCCTAGATCGTCATAGAGTCTTGTGTGGTTCCCACTGTGCTTTGATTTCCTCCCTACCACAGCTTAAAGGATTCGTGCAAACAGGTGGATTTTGGATACATTCCTGAGTCACATGGAGGCAATGAGCGATAGGAGGGGTTTCGTCTCTCCCGGTATAGTGAGTTGATGTTGCGCTATACTCGATTGGCTATAACAGCAAGTCCCTAGCCAGGGCTGATGAGATTTAATGGTAAGTGTTATCAGCAGTTTCTCGAATGGTTATAGGCCACACATCGGAATGACTTATCAAGATACCGGGGTTTGACGATTCCACCCATAGACTTGATATGCGACATATCAGACGAAGAGACCGGACTGTACGGTATGTGTTGCTTATAGACTTTACGAGAGTTTGGACAAGCTTGCTTGTTGATCTTCTATTCGCTCAATACCTGGGTAGCCGTTATATCCAGCTAGTACCGCTGACGGCTTGTGGGTGACTGATATGATCATTAGCTACTGCTGGCGTATTGTCGAGTCTTTAGAGTCCCACACAGAGCTTTCCTAGCTCAAGCGAAACGAATTAGGGCACATATGGTGATATGTGCGGGAGCTTGATTAAATACGAGTGTGTGATACCGTATTCTAATTTCGCGATATTTGATATTAGGTTAGGTTATATTTGATATAACCGGATTGTTGAATCAAGTGTTGATTCAATGATATGTTATATGTGTATATATATTTGATACTGGCTGGTTATATATGATATGACTGGATTATTGAATCAAGTGTTGATTTAATGTAGTATTGAATATTTGTCGGTTGTATGTGATATGACCGAGCTATTGAATCAAGTGTTGATTCGATAATGTGATATACATATAAGTGATATTAGTCAGTTATATATGATACAACCGGATTATTGAATCAAGTGTTGATTTAATAATTTGATATATATTTTTATATTTGATATATTAATATATATTAAGTAATATTGTGCTCATTAAAGATTTTCTTCTTTTTAAAATACATTTAATATATATGTGATATATATTAATATATGTATTTATATATTGTGTCATGGTAGATGATACATAGAATATGAATGTATGAGACTCACACCAAGACCATAGGATATTTATTTATTAAGAGAAAATAAAAAATGAAATGGAAATGAGCATAGCTTGAGATGCTTATAGAAGCATGTATAAGCCATGACTTATCTCACTAACTTTTGTTTTACTCTAGATATTTTATAAACCTAACCATTATTTTTAGCCCATGGTTAACTCTCATTCTATCACTTGAGAGATTTTCCTCACCCTAGTTCATCTTCTTCCTCTCTAAATTTTCTTGAGTTGAAGAAAATAAAAGAAAAAGAGATTTCTAAAGTGAGCAAAATTCCTACTTCATCAACCTACACTCATCTAGCTCATAAGTTTAGCTTGTTAGCTTCACTAATACTTGATTAGTGAAGCATTATCTTGACTTAGAGAGACTTTAAGATGGATCATCTTCGGCCTCGAAGACGATGAAGTAAGCTCGTTCCTTTCACCTAGTTGAGCCTAAGAAGAGTTCTAAGGACCACTACTAGGAGCGTAGGGATTACTACTTAGAGCTTTAGAAGTGAAGGACCGGTTTACAAAGGTTGTAACCCTCTTCACTTTGTCTAGTTCTTGTTATATCATTTGCTAAACCCTAATACTCTAATTAGATTCTAGGTTAGTGTAGCTTAGCACTCTAGATTTTTTAAAATTGCATACTTGATACTTACTAAAACCTTGTGGTGGTGCTAAGATACACTTTCATGGTATCAGAGCCAAGTTAGAGTATTAGATGATATTAGTAGAATTGCAAAACCGAAACAACTCCGAAAACTGTAAACTCGAAACCCTAGTTGCTGTCGATTTTTTAAAGTCCTATGAAATTTTTTTAAACAACTGCAGAATGTTACATATGATGTAACTAGAACACTATAAAAAATCCAGGCTCAAACTTCAAGAATTGGCCGGTCACATTGCTTAAAATACCCGCCTCACCCTTTTACTGTAGCAGTAAAACCATGAAATTTTTTGGTGTTCTGATCTCTTGGTTTTAGTGTTTCAGGTTATGTTTCCTTTTGCCAAGATTGCATGTGATGTTATCTTTCTGTTGGGGCAATTCGGAGTGTTTCACAGCCATAATTTTAACATCGTTTCGGGTTTAATTTTGGTATGTGATACAATATTTGGAATCCACATTAAATTAGTTTTGTGAAAACTAGTTTGCTAATTGGTAAATCTAGCATTTTAGTCTCGGTTCATCGATTGCCACGGAGTTTCGATTCGGATCAAAACTCCGTCGTAATCGCGTATAGTACGCGAACACTCACCGGATAACTCTACTAGATAGCCATGCCCCATTGCCCTGACCAAGTGACTGTAGGAGAACCCCGTTGCCAATAGCATCCACTCGGGAGCTCGTGGCCACGACGTTTCGCTTAAGTGCACTTCGTCGACGCATCGGGGGTGCGGCCATCTACTAAAGTTCCCGACGAGCATTCGATCAGGTAGTCGGGAATCTTGTTTAATTACCCGACTAAGTTATTGAAAAGTGTTTTCAATTTGAGACATAAATACAAGATTTGAAATGTTAGGCATGAAATTCGGAATATGAGATATTCCGGGTTTATGATGTCTAAGAGAGATGCAGATTCTAATTATTATAGTTTTTATTTCTTTTCTGCGACCATAAGTGTAATATGTGGGGTATCCCGATCTCATTGCTATATGTCAACGTCATTCGGGTACGCATATTTACTTACGTTGATGACATGTGATGTTATGTATTGCTGTGATATGTTGTATTGGATCGTCGTGATTGAATAGCCGGGGGTTTTTGAGTGAGATGAGAGTTTTTATATTTTTATTCATGTAAAAAGTGTATATAATATTCTTTTATTGGGATACTTCCAGGTTGAGGATGATGTCACTATTGATGTATATTATTTATTTTTCCGCATTAGGATAGACCCATGGCGGGGAGCATAAGTAACCGGGTTCTAGAGTCTAGTAGGAGACCATCTCGAGGAGTCGAGACCGGGTCTCCTAACACTAGAATTGGCAAGGTCACTTGACGCTCTCATAGGGGTCTTAGGGGCTATTCATCACGACCATGGAATTCGTGTTTTTCATTACTGGCTTAATTTAAAACACGAACTTCCTAGTATATCCAATATTTCATATGTTGTTTCTGCTGCCTGAGTTCTGTAATGTGATCATATAACCGCCTAAGACGAAGTTATATATATATATGATATATATAATAAATGCTTATGTTTTTCACCCGCGCTAGTCCTGCCCTCGCTCTGGCGTTAGTTAAGTAACTTAATGGTGCATGACGGGACCCCATGGAGAATGCGGATGGAATAAGCGTATGTTCTATTTTCATTTTTTCTATGATATTTAGGAAACATAAATGATAGGTCGTCATTAATGAGATTAATGAAAAAACGAAACCTAAAGATATAGTAGAATCAAAATTTTCAAAAAGGTAGCTCTAGTTTTTGCTTTACATAGCGGTATTCCTTTTATGATATCCCGCACCTCATTCGATGAAGAAAGAGCCTAGATCCTATTACCGGGAGTGACCTCTTTAGCAAAACTAGCAAATGCTATACAACCCACTAGGTTTGTTTTGAAAACTACTCGATTTTAAAAGCGTAGCTTAAACCACTCCTTTTCAAATCACTGGATTCTACAACGATATCAAGTTCATTACATTAAAGGTTTTATTCAAAACCTGTTGTAGCCTTCCGTCATTTTAGATAAGGACTATTCAGTATTCGTGCTGCGTTTGTTGGCCTCCGTCAAGGCGTAGTGTGTGGTAGCTGATTCATGCTTATCTGCCGCATATGATGTGATTAGATTAGGATAGTCGTACGGCTTTGTTGGCCTCCGTCAAGGGTCATACGGGTGGGTTTAATTCAATCAAGAAATGACGGGTAGAACTTGACTAGCGGACTATGGTTTGTTGGCCTCCGTCAAGGTCATAGGTCGTTAGGGGTAAAAACAGATATTGAGAATTTCAAGTGTTGAAATTTGCAATGAGATTGCATACCTTCTATGAGATAGTTGGATCCCGATACCCACTGCGAGTAAGTGTTACTCCTGGGAGAGTTTTCCACTTTACAATTAGCTGATCCAGTAGGTGTCTAAGAAAGGTGTTAATAGGGTTATGCCCCTGCGGAAACAAGGTTATTTAATTAGTTCCATGTGAAAGCATGGGGAGACTCCTTCGAAGTACCAATACCTGCCTGGCTGACCGATTGGCGAACTTGTAGGGTGTAATTAATCCCGGCTAATCTTACCTTTTAGGGTTTGAATGATGATTTGATAAAAACGGTGGGAGTCATCCTGATTAGATAAGATAATAACTAATCTAATCTTGCAAGAGCGCACACTAATGTGTTTTCTTCTCTCTCTCTGTCTCTCTCCAGGTAGCGACAATGACACATCTTAATCAAGATAATAATATGGATGTATTGACCAAACCCGCTTATTATACTGAGCCGGGGTGCGTTGGTTCCACTTTTTCTTATGATTGTCATAAGTCTTAGTAAGGAATAAGGGAATATCAGGATTCCTACGCAATCCGAACGAAGAAAGAGCATCCTGATGCATCTTCTTCGGATGTGTTCGTAACCGAGAACTGTTTCTCAGTATACTCTACGTCCTGGGTATTGGATACCGGATCAGGATCCCATGTTTGTAATATGTTACATAGGTTGAGAAGAAGTAGAGAACTGGAAAAGGGTGATAAGTCTCTCGTAGTAGGAAATGGTGCAATTGTTGTAGCCAAAACACCTGGTGATTATTGTTAGGAATATGTATGCCCTAGAGGCCATTATTGTTGATATAGTGGATACTTGGACATATTTATAGAGGACTTTCTTGCTCGACATGATAGTATGCTATCAGGTTACCTTTATCTTAACATGTAGACTGGTATTTATACTGTCTGTCTCTTACATGTTGATAAAGCCCTTAGAATATGTACTTGACTAACAGGGTTATGATGAGATCGTACTAGTGGGGCCAGGGTGGTCCAAAAGTACATCCTTTAGCTGTTCCTAGTCAAGGGGATATCGAGACTAGGGCATCGATATTCCAGAGTAGACTAGTGTGTATGTTTCTTGTCCCTTAGAAGGCGATGGTTGATCCTACAGCCATTGGTGTGTGACATCAAAGATTGTACACATGTGCTCATTAGAGAATGAGTACACCGAACGGACCCGCCGAGGTCTCCTAGTTGGTATTATACCTATCGTCAGATAGCAGTCTTCTGGGGACACTGGTAAAGGTTAGTCTGTAGACCCGAGATCGTCATAGAGTCTTGTATGGCTTCTACTGTGCTTTGATTTCCTCCCTACCACGCTCAAGAGAAGTTGTGCAAACAGGTGGATTTTGGGTACAGTCTCGAGTCACATGGAGGCAATGAGCGATAGGAGGGGTTTCGTCTCTCCCAGTATTGGGGGTTGATGTTGCGCTATACTCGATTGGCTATAACTGGAAGTCCCTGGCAAGGGCTGCTGCTGAGATTTACTGATAAGAGTTATCGGTAGTTTCTCGAACCGTTATAGGCCAGACATCGGCATGACTTATCACGTAACTGGGGTCTGACGTTTACCACCTCTAGACATGATATGCGACATATCGGACGAAAAGACTGGACTGTACGGTAGTGTTACTGATAGGCTTCATGGAGAGTATGGACAAGCTTGCTTGTTGATCTTCATATCGCTCAATACTCGGGTAGCCGTTACGTCCAGCTAGTACCGCTGACGGCTTGTAAGTGACTGATGTGATCATCACCTACTGCTGGCATATTATCGAGTCTTTAGAGTCCCACACAGAAGTTCCCTGGTTCAGGCGAAACGAAGTAGGACACATATGTGACATGTGCGTGGGCCAGATTAAATACGAGTATGTGATACCGTATTGTAATTTGGAAGTTATCTTTTATCAAGTTCGGTTATATGCGATATAACCAGATTATCGAATCAAGTGTTGGTTTGATAATGTGATACACAGATAAATGATATTAGTTGGTTATATGTGATATAACTGGATTATTAAATCAAGTGTTGATTTAATAATGTGATATATATTATATGTGATATAATTATATCTTAACTAATATCATTAGCTCACTAATTATTCTTCATAATATATATATATATATATATATATTAATATATATGATATAATAATAATAACAATAATAATGATGATGATGATAATAATAATAATAATAATAATAATGAAGCATGGCATGCAATTGTATTTTTGTAAAAATAGAAATGAAGTGGAATTTGTGGAGAGGTGAGGCATGGCTTAATCATTTGAATATTGATTTATTTGACACTATAGAAGCATGGTCACATTTGTTTATTGTAAAAATGTGCAAGCTTCAATAAGTGTGGAGATTTTATCAGGCCATTCCTTTCTCATTCGAAGACTTAGTCATTTTTCAAGTCTTGCTCCCATTTTTGCTCTCTTGCCCTCATCTTCTTCCTCCTCTTCATGCCACCATGGTTCAAGCTTCAACCCTCACATGTGATGTGAATCATGAAGCTTGAACACATATTAGTGAGCTTCAAAACCTAGTGAAGAGATCTCGGCTCTTTCCTCATCGAATGAGGTGCTGGATATTCATCAAGGAATACCACTATGCAAAGCAATAACTAGAGTTACCCTTTTTGAAAATTTGATTCTACAATATCTTTAGATTTCTTTCTTTTCATTAATCTCATTAATGAAGTCTCATCATTTAATGTTTCCTAAACATCACAGAAAAGTGAAACGAAAATAGAACGTACGCTTATGCCATCCGCATTCGCCACTGGGCCCCATCATGCACCGTTAGGTTACTTAACTACCGGCAGAGCAGGGACTTGACTAGTGTGGGTGCAAAATATAAGCAACGTTTATTATTTATCATATATATAATATCACATTCGTCTCAAGCAGTTATATGATCACATCACAGAACCAAGCAACAGAAGCAACATATGAAATATTGGATATACTAGGATTTTCATGTTTTAAATTTATCCAGTAATGTAAAACACGGATTCCACGGTCGTGAAGAATAGCCAAATCCACATCCTTAAACCCCTACGAGAGCGGCAAGTAACCCTACCAATTGTAGAGTTAGGAGACCCGGTCTCAACTCCTTGAGATGGTCTCCCACTGGACTCTAGAACCCGATTACTTGTGCTCCCCGCCTTGGGTCTATCATAATGCAAAAAAGTAAATAATATACAATAGTGGTGACATCATCCTCAACCCGAAAGTTCCCCAATAAAAGAATATTACATACAAATTTTACATGAATGAAAATTGAAAAACTCTCATCTCACATAAAACCCCCGGGTTATTCAATCACGATGATCCAATAAAACATATCAGCGACACATAATATCACATATCATCAACATAAGTAAATACGCGTATCCCGAAAACTCGTTGACATATAGCAACAAGATCAGGATACCCCACATATTACACTTACGGTCGCAGAAAAGAAATGTAAACGGCAATAATTAGAATCCGCATATCCTTAGACATCATAAACCTGGAATATCTCATATTCCGAATTTCATGCCTAACCGGATAAATCTTGTATTTTAGTCTCAAATTGAAAAAAAATTTCAATTAGTTAGTCAGAGATTCAAAAAGATTTCCTACTACATTATCGAATACTAGTCAGAAACTTTAGTAGATGGCCGCACTCCCGATACCGTTGACGAAGTGCACTAAGGCGGAACACCGTGGCCGCAAGCACCCGAGTAGATGCTTTTGGCAGCGGGGTTATCCTACAGTCACTTGGTCGGGGCAATGGGGCTAGGCTACTTAGAAAAGTTATTTAGCGAGTATTCACGTACAATACGCGATTGCGACAGAGTTTTGATCCGAATCAAGACTCCGTGGCAACCGATTATCCGAGACTAAAACACTAGATTTACAAACAAACTAGTTTTCAGAAAACTAATTTAATGTGGATCCTAACTACTGCATCCATATCAAACTAAACCTAAAACGACGTTAAATTACGAATACGAAACACTTCGTATTAACCCCAATTGAACTGTTAACATCACATGCAAACTGGGCTAATCAAACAAAACCTTAAACCCCAAAACCAAGCTAATAGAACACCAAAAATTTTCAAGGCCAAACAACTTAACAAAACCGGCCAGAACGGTTTTATAAGGTTTTTTGCCGGGTCAAAAGTGGTGGTTTGGCCTCGAATTTTTCCAGTGTTCAAGTTGCATCATATACAACATTCTGCAGTTGCTTAAATAATTTTTACAGATCATTTGAAAAACGATAGAAACTTGATTTTGGGTTCGGGTGTTTCAGAGTTTTTCATTTTCGTAACTTTATTAACATCGTCTAATCTTCAAGTTTAGGCTTTGATACCATGAAAGTGTACGCTAGCTCCCCCACTGGGTTTTACAAGCATCAAGTATGCCATTTAAATTTTTTTAGGGTGCTAACTAACACTAACTTAGATCATTAACTTGATGATTAGGGTTTTAGATTTGATATCTACTAAACTACAAGAAAGTGAAGATGGTTATACCCTCGTAGACCGAGTCCTTCACTTCACATGCTCCGTGTAGTATTCCCGCGACCGGATGACTACCCTAATCCAATCGCAGCATATGCTGCAGATAAGTACTAATCGGCTACCACACACTACGCCTTGACGGAGGCCAACAAACGCAACACGAATACTAAATAGCACTTATCTAAAATGACGGAGGGCTACGCAGGTTTTTAAGAAAACCACGAGCGTAATGAACTTGATATCGTTGTAGAATCTAATGATTTTGAAAAAGGAGTGTTTTTGCACTTTACAATTAGCTAATCCAGTAGGTGTCTAGAAAGATGTCAATGGGGTTATGCCTCTAGGAAAACGGGGTTTATTTTAATTTTGTCCGTGCGAAAGCACGGGGAACCTCCCTCGGAGTACCGACACTTGCCTGGGTGACCGGTTATCGAACTTGTAGAATGTAATTAATCCCGGCTAATCTTACCTTTTAGGGTTTGAAGGAAAATTTGATAAAAACAGTGGGAGCCATCCTGATTAGATAAAAACCAATCTAATCTTGCAAAGAGCACACGCAAAGTGATTATCCTTCTCTCTCTCCTAGTAGTGACCAATGAAATGCCTTAATCAAGATAATAATATGAATGTTTTGACCGAATCTACTTATTATACTGGGCTTGGTTCCGCTCTACCTTATGATTTTCAAAAGTCTGAGCAAGAAATAGGGGAATATCCGGATTCCTACGCCACCCAAATAAAGAAAAAGCATATTGATGCATCGTCTTCGGGTGTGTTCATTACCAAGAACCGTTTCTCAGTCGTTTCTACGTCCTGAGTATGGGATACCGGATCAGGATCTCATATATGTAATTTTTTACATGGTCTAAAGACAGGTAGAGAACTGGGATAGGGTGATATGTCTCCAAATAGTAGAGAATGGTGCAATTGTTGCAGCCAAAGCAGTTGGCAAATATCAACTAATATTACCAATTGGTAATACAATGATCTGAGCGACTGTTATTTCGTACCAATAATATTGTGAATATTTTACTAAATCAAGTGTTGATTGGGTATGGTACTTTGTATAACAGCATACACGTTCTGCATCAAACCACAATTCTAAATGTACAGAACATACACAAGAGGAACAATTCAGAAATGAACGAAGTCTTCATGTGGCATTGTAGATTGGGTCATATTGTAACAACTCTAATTTTCCTATACAATTTTTTTTCAAATATTTTTTTCAAAATTCATAAAGGGGTATTTTAGCCTGAGCACAAGATATAAGTAGTTATTTTGCTTTTTAATTACAAGTTAAAAGAATGTAACAACTCTATTTTTAGTGTACAAAATTTGCTTAAAAATTAATGTATATTTGGGGTATTTACATTTACTGTTATTACTTTAAGTAATTAATTAACTCCATAATTATAAGAAGGAGCTTGTATCTCATTGGTAATACCTTGCACTGCTGAACCAAGCCACCAGAGTTCAAATCCCATACCCCACATTATTTTTAATATTGATTTTTTTTAAAACCTTTAGAATACCAAGGGTTTACACGTGCATATCTCACAAAAACCCCACCACACCCAAAAATGTAACATTGCCAAAGGATAGATGAACCGTCGGGGGGGATTCCGGCGGCTGGACTCGGCCGGAAATCGGCCAACTCGGCCTCGACTCGGCCGACTCAGTCCTCCGACCGAGTCACGGCCAAGTAGCCCCCGATTCAGCCGATTCCGGCGACGACCCGAACATGAAAATTGTGTTTTTTCACATTCCCTATGCACTAGCAAAATTTTAGCTTCAGACCATTTCCAGAGTTCTTTTAAAACCCCAATTACTCCACTTTTAATACATTTTTAATACATTTTATCATATTTTTCATTTTAACCTTTCACCTACCCTAACCCTAGCCTAACCCTATAAATACTACCCCTACTCTCTACCCTCTCATCCCAAAATTCTGAGCCAACTCTCTAAAATTCTTAAGAAAACTTGTGTACTTTGAAAACGAGCACGAAGCGAAACTACGGCGAAATTTCCGGCGAACTTCCGGCGATCATCCTAGGAGCTCCTGGTAACGAAACGACGCACCGGCGACTCCTTCCGTTCAATCTCCCTCTTCTAGTTGTCCAAAACCCGTAAGTCCCCAAATTCTACCTCTCTTTTCTTTTCTAAAATACGGATTTACAAACCCGATGGAATCGGAACAAATCCGATTTTCGATTCGGTTTTCTTATAAAACTTCACTTCTCGTTAATACAATTATACTTAAACTCCCTCATGTTGACTATTAAACACTAATCAACCAAATTGATCAAGTTTCATTTCATAAAATGATGGCTATTTCACTTTATCGTATTTTTCATTTAAATACCACATTGTTTCAATTATACATTTAACTTCATTAAACTTGCTATACCTTTAACTAGACCACGAGGTAATGACCTACCTCCTCACACACTCATATGCAACATAACACGATACTCTCGAGAACTTAGAATACGGGAAAACAAACATTTTCATTTAAATACTCTTTACTTAATAAAACCATTTCTAAAAGATTTAGTATTGATACATTTTTACAAATAAATAACCTTTGAGCTAATAATAAAAATATCTAGACTTAGCCAATTAAGGACTGTCGCACTCATTATGATAGAGGAAGGTTGTGGGAATTCAGTCGTTTATCTAAACCTGAATTTGTGGTGCCTAGGCTAGACAAGTGAGAAAGGTAACTTTAAAAGGCCCGTCTTACGGTGATTCGTGAGCGGATCTCTCCTTTCTTCACTTGTACTTACCTGGCCACAATTGGCGGTGAAGAGGCGATTTGAGGGATATCTCACAACTTGTCGCTTTGGACAAGTTAGAAGCAGTCTAATTGACTTAGGAGACCCTAGAACATAGAATACGGGAAATCGACATCTTTACAAATAAATACCATTTACTTAATAAAACCGTTTTCTAAAGGATTTAGTATTTATACAAATCTTTGCAATGCGCTGCTACAACCCATTTGGGGAACCCGTTCGGGATGGTGCAGATTATCACACATCCTCGGGCTTAGTAGTGTGAGATGCAGACCTTCATAAGGAGCATTCGGTCTCGAAAGATTTAAAATACGACATCTTAAGAAAACGAGATTTCTAGAATATTATATATATACTAAATTTATTTTTATATAAATATATGTATATGTAATATAAAATATCTATTTTGAATTATTACAAATATTTCACTTTTTCTAAAAATGTCACAAGAATTATTATACACTAAAATACCATGAATTCCATACAAATCAATATTACAAATAAATACCTTTATTTATGAAAATAGAATATTTTCACTAGAAATATCACAATATAAAATCTACATTCATTACTACTCTAAAGATGATTAATAAATACTTGAGGTATATTTTGAAAAGTATATAAAAGTATTTTTACATAAAACCCCCTCAAGTTCTAAAATTTACCATAAGGACCCTAGTAAATATAGGTTTAAGCGGGACCAATCTCTTGAGCCTCAGGGAGCCGGAGAAGTGGGTGCTTGCCTACTTAAGGTAGACAACTTAATAATGGTGTTATCAATACGGTAATCGTCTTTGAAAAAGACACAAATTCTGTCGCTCATGTGCAGCGGTTACTGATAACATCAAAACAGTCAGGACTTCAATTCACTTTTCTAATTGTCTGACTCAGGTTTGAGTCTCATTATAATCTGACTTGAATATAATTCAAGTACAATCTACAATTTACAATCTACAATCTACAATCTACAATATTACAATCCAACATGAATCCATGAATCCAACTATCAACCTATACAACTTGACCGAACCGAACCATGGATATACATTCCATTTACATGATCTCCAGTTTACATCCATTTACATGATTCTACGGTTACACCCGTTACAGATATCTTGGTTTCGGCCAGTCATCCAATTATACAATCTATACAGTTTACAATACAATACAATCAAAACACTACGGGATTTAAGGGGTAGATTGATACGAAAAGTGTTAAAAGTGGCACGAGACTGCAAGATTTAAGACACCTAATATGAATCCAATTGCCGTTGTTCCGGGCCTTCTAACGGAGCCTTGTACTCTATATTCAGTTCACCGTAGTCTCTGGTCTAACGAGATTCCTCTCGTATACACTGACATCCTTCTGTACCAAGCTACAAACAACAGGGTTACCACAACATTACAACAATATAATACAACTTTAAAAGATACCTTCTTATTCTGTCTATTCTATTTCTCCCTTATCTGTGGGACTTACCGAGCGACCTGTTCGCTGACGACATTCTATTTCTTTCTTCTTTTAATGTCGTCAGGTGTTTTGGACCCGTCAGAGTTCGAGCCCACTGCTGAAGACTTGGACCGGTTCAGTGAAGACCCCGAGCTCTAGTCATTGTACACTTTCCATTCAGTACTTTCATTTCTGTTATGCCATTATTTAGGCATTGCTTTTTATTCAGTTGTATTTACTTGTCATGCGTTGTACAAAAGAATGTTAATAAATAAAGTTGATGTTCAGTTTATATCTCTTGTCTCTTATGCTTACTTTTATATTGCTTAGATAGGCTTAGCGTATTTACTTCACAGTAAATACATAGCGGCCCAGTCGCGTCCCCTTCGCCGTATACCGGGAAGTGGGGCGTGACACATATCGATGAAACAAGACCAGCTAAAGTTCCATAAGGATGCATATTTGAATCCGTTCGAATTTATATCTTATGAAACTTTCCAGCCATGTCTCAAAGGCTAGGTAACCAAATCTCCGTTTACTGGAAACAGAGAAAGAGCTACTGAACTCATGGACAGATACATAGTGATGTATGCGATCCTATGTCTACACATGCCAGGGCTGGTTCCGCGTACTCTATTACATTCACCGATGTTCTATCAAGATCGGATATGTGTTCTTGTTGAAACAAAAATCTAAATCTTTTGAGAATTTCAAGGAATATAAGTATGAAGTTGAGAACCAGATGGGTAAAAGTTTTCATATCCTTCGATATGATCAGGGAGGAGAATACTTGAGCACTGAATTCTTGGATTATTTAAAAGAGAATGAGATTCTCTCTTAGCTTACTCCTCCGTATACACCATAGCACAACGGTATATCGGGGTGGAGGAATCTCACCCTATTAGATATAGTGCGCTCTATGATGAGTACTGCTGAGTTACCTATTTCCTTTTGGGGACATGCACTTGAGATAGCTGCATACCTATTGAATAAAGTTCCGACAAAAATCTGTTGTCTACCACTCCATATGAGATATGGAATGAGAAGAGACCATCTCTTAAACGAGTTAAGATATGGGATTGTCCGGCCTATGTTGAAAAGAAAAATCCGGATAAACTTGAAGCAAGGTCAGTTCTGTGCAAGTTTGTAGGATATCCCAAACATTCGCGAGGGTATATCTTCTACCACACCGAGGAGAAAAAGGTGTTTTGTTTCTCAACATGCCACCTTTTTAGAAAAGGAATTTCTTGTGAAAGAAATTAGTGGCAAGGAGGTAGAACTGGAAGAAGTTCCAGCAACGCAAACTATAACCGATGATTTGATCGAACCAAAGGATTCAATAGTCCTCGACGAACCACAGCCACTCCGTAGATCTAGTTGGGTTCCTCATCCACCTGAGAGATACTACGGTTTTCTCATAGATGGTGGGAGAGAGGATTGCATCATGGATGATGATGACCTAACTAGTTTTCGTGCAGGCCATCACAAGTGGAGACTCTGTGAAATGGCTGGATGCTATGCGATCTGAGATAGAATCCATGTACACCAACAAAGTGTTGACTTTGGAAGTTGCTCCTGAAGGGGTAAAACCCATCGAGAGCAAGAGGATTTTTGAGAAAGATAATTTGGTGTATATGGAAAAGTTAAGACTTTCAAAGCAGACTTGTAGGAAAAAGGTTTTTGTCTATGACCTGGTGTCGACTATGATGAAACCTTTTCTCCTGTCACTATGCTTAAGTCCATCAGGATCCTACTTGCCATTACTGCATACCACAACTATGAAATCTGGCAGACTGCACGTCAAAACCGCTTTTCTAAATGGTGATTTAGAAAAGAGCGTGTATATGACACTGCCGGAGGGCTTCGTAAACAGTGGGAGAAGCGGAAGTGTGTGCAAGCTACTTCAATCCATCTATGGATTAAAGCTGGTATCGCGGAGATGAAACATCTTTTTTGATGAAGCTGTCAAAGAGTTTGACTTCATCAAAAGGTAGATGGACCATGCATATATAAGAAGGTTGTAGATAGTATGGTTGTCTTCCTCGTATTGTACATGGATGACATACTCTTGATAGGAAACGATGTTCCTATGCTACACTCGGTCAACCTCCTCTTATCACACAAGTTCTCATGAAAGATCTAATTGACGACTCTTACATCCTGGGGATATAGATCTATAGAGATAGATCTATATGGATTTGGGATTGTCCCAATCCAGGTGCATAGACACCATACTAAAGGGGTTTATTATAGAAGATTCTAAGCGTGGTAATGTACCCGCTTGTTCAGGAATCACTCTCTCCAAAGAGATGTCTCCCAAGACTGATTTGGAGAGGGGTCGCATACAAGGGATACCCTATGTTTCGACAGTCGGGTCAATCATGCATGGGATGTTGTGTACCAGACTGGATGTAGCTTACTCGCTAGGTGTAGTGAGTAAGTATCGAATAGATTTTGGGGAAAAGCACTGGACAGTTGTAAAGAACATTCTTAAGTATTTGAGAAAGACTAAAGAGATGTTCTTGGTTTATGGTAACGGTGAACCCCAGGTGGAGTCCTGTACCGATTCGAGCTTCTAGAGTGATAAGGACGACTGAAAGTTGGTCTCGAGTTTTGCCTTTACCCTCAATGGAGGGACAGTATGTAGGAAGGGTTCTAAGCTATATACTGTAGCAGACTGGTTGATAGAGGCTGATTACATCGCTACCAATGATTCTGCCAAAGAGGCTTTCTGGATGAATAGAGTTCATGAGATGAATTAGGTTCCTACCATTGAGTATCCAATACCTGTGTATTGTGATGACAATGGAGCTGTGGCTTTAGCCTAGGAACCCTGGTCCCGTCAGCGATCCAGACATATTCTTAGATAGTATCACCTGATCAGGAAGATAGTTGATCTCCGGAAGATCGAGGTCAGGAGAGTTTACATAGAGGATAATACAGCGGATCCACTCTCCAAGGCCACCCCCCAGATGCTATTCGAGAGGATTTTAGGACATTGGGTATGAGATACTACAACAACAGGCCTTAGTGCAAGTAGGAGATTGTTAGGAATATGTATGCCCTAGAGGCCATTATTGTTGATATAGTGGATGCTTGGACATATATATATAGGACTTTCTTGGTTGACATGATAGTATGTTATCAGGTTACCTTTATCTTAACATATAAACTGGTATTTATATTGTCTGTCTCTTACATGTTGATAAAGCCCTTAGGATATGTACTTGACTACCAGGATTATGATGAGATCATACTAGTGGGGCCAAGGTTGTCCAAAAGTACATCCTTTAACTATTCCTAATCGAGGGGATATCGAGACTAGGAAATCGATATTCCAGAGTAAACTAGTATGTACGTTTCTTGTCCCTTGAGGGCGATGGCCGATCCCACAGCCATTGGTGTGTGACATCAAAGATTGTACACATGTGCTCATTAGAGAATGGGTACACCGAACAGACTCACCGAGGACTCCTAGTTGGTATTATACCTATCGTCAGATAACAGTCCTCTGGTGACACTGGTACAGATTTGTCTATAGATCTGAGATCATCATAGAGTCTTGTGTGGCTCCCACTGTGTTTTGATTTCCTCCCTACCACGCTCAAGAGGATTTGTACAAAAAAGTAGATTTTGGGTACAGTCCCGAGTCACATGGAGGCAACGAGCGATATGGGGGGTTTCGTCTCTCCCGGTATTGGGGGTTGATGTTGCGCTATGCTCGATTAGCTATAACTGGAAGTCCCTAGCCAGGGCTGCTGCTGAGATTTACTGATAAGAGTTATCAGTAGTTTCTCGAACCGTTATAGGCCAGACATCGGCATGACTTATCACGTTACTGGGGTTTGACGTTTACCACCCCTAGACATGATATGCGACATATCAGACGAAGAGACCGGACTGTACGGTAGTGTTACTTATAGGCTTCATGGAGAGTATAGACAAGCTTTCTTGTTGATCTTCATATCGCTCAATACCCGGGTAGCCGTTACGTCCAGCTAGTACCGCTGACGGCTTGTAAGTGACTGATATGATCATCACCTACTGCTGGCATATTGACGAGTCTTTAGAGTCCCACACAGAAGTTTCCTGGTTCTGGCGAAACGAAGTAGGACACATATGTGACATGTGCATGAGCCAGATTAAATACGAGTATGTGACACCGTATTGTAATTTGGCAGTTATCTGTTATCAAGTTCGGTTATATGTGATATAACCAGATTATCGAATCAAGTGTTGATTTGATAATGTGATACACAGATAAATGATATTAGTCGGTTATATGTGATATAACCGGATTATTAAATCAAGTGTTGATTTAATAATGTGATATATATTATATGTGATATAATTATATCTTAACTAATATCATTAGCTCACAAATTATTCTTCATAATATATATATTAATATATATGATATATATATATATATAATAATAATAATAATAATAATAATAATAATGAAGCATGCCATGAAATTCTATTTTTGTGAAAATAGAAATGAGGTGGAATTTGTGGAGAGGTGAGGCATGGCTTGATCATTTGAATATTGATTTATTTGACACTATAGAAGCACGGTCATATTTTTTTATTGTAAAAATGTGCATGCTTCAATAAGTCTGGAGATTTTATCAAGCCATTCCTGTCTCATTCCAAGACTTAGTCATTTTTCAAGTCATGCTCCCATTTTTGCTCTCTTACCCTCATCTTCTTCCTCCTCTTCATGCATCAAGGTTCCAACCCTCACATGAGATGTGAACTATGGAATCTTGAAAACAAACTAGTGAGCCTCTAATCCACTACTTCACCATCCTACACTTGACTAGAGATTGAGTGTAGCGTGTTTCCTACACCAAAGAGTTTAGTATAGAGGTAGCTTGAGTTGGAAGGACTTCGCATGGATCATCTTCGGCACAAAGGTCATCGGGGGAAGCTCGTACAAAGTCTCAATTGGAGCTTAGTGGAGTCGCGGGACTACTACACGGAACATGTGAAGTGCAGGAATCGATCTACGAGGGTATAGCCATCTTCACTTTCTTATAGTTTAGTAGATATCAAACCTAAAACCCTAATCATCTAGTTAACGATCTAGGTTAGTGTTAGTTAGAACTCAATTTTTTTTTTAAAATGGCATTCTTGATGCTTGTAAAACCCAGTGGGGGTGCTAGCGTACACTTTCAATTATCACCTTGTATTACCAAATGGTAATACATTGATTCTGAACGACTGTAATTTCGTACCGAAAATGATGTGCAATATAATATCAATTTCTTTATTAGATATAAAAGGATATAACTTTGTACTAGAGAAAAATGTTATGAACATTTTCTTAAATCAAGTGTTGATTGGGTTTGGTACGTTGTATAACGGTATATACGTTCTAAATCAAACTACAGTTCTAAACATACAGAACGCACACAAGAGGAAAAGTTCAGGAATGAACGAATCCTTCTTGTGGCATTGTAGACTTGGTCATATCAATGCGAAAAGACTAGCGAAGTTGCACAAAAATGGATATTTTAATTCGTTCGAATTTACATCTTATGAAACTTCCCATTCATGTCTCAAAGGAAAGATGACCAAAACTCCGTTTACTGGACACGGAGAAACAACTACTGAACTCTTGTAACTGATACATAGTGATGTATGCGGTCTATGTCTACATCTGGTAGGAATGGTTCCTCGTACTTTATTACATTCACCGATGATCTCTCAAGATTCGGACATGTGTTCTTGTTGAAACACAAATTTGAATTTTTTGATAAATTCAAGGAATATAAGTGCGAAGTCGAGAACCAGACGGGTAAAACTATTAAAGTCCTTAGATCTGATCGAGGAGGAGAATACTTAAGCATGGAATTTCGAGACTACTTAAAAGAGAATGTGATTTTCTCTCAGCTTACTCCTCTGTATACATCACAGCACAATGGAGTATCGGAGTGGAGGAATCGCACCCTATTAGATATGGTGTGCTCTATGATGAGTATTGCTGAGTTACCTATTTCCTTTTGGGGTTATGCACTTGAGACAACTGCATACCTATTGAATAGGGTTCCGACCAAATCAGTGCCTACCACTCTATATGAGATATTGGAGGGGAAGAGACCATGTCTTAATTTTATTAAGATATGTGGTTGTCCGGCTTATCTTAAAAAGCAAAATCCGGACAAGCTCGAGACAAGGTCTGTTCTATGTAAGTTTATTGGATATCCCAAACATTCGCGAAGGTATATCTTCTACCACACCGAGGAACAAAAGGTGTTTGTTTCTCGGAATGCCACCTTTTTAGAAAAGGAATTTCTTATGAAAGAAGTTAGTGATGATGAGGTAGAGCTGGAAGAAGTTCCAGCTACACAAACTACGACTAATGATTTGGTAGAACCGGGGGATTCAATAGTCCTCGACGAACCTCAGCCACTCCGCAGATCTAGTAGGGTTCCTCATCACCTGAGAGATACTAAAGTTTTCTCATAGACGGTGGGAGCGAGGATTGCATCATGGAAGATGATGACCCAACTAGTTTTGAGCAGGCCATCACAAGTGGAGACTCTGTGAAATGGCTAGATGCTATGCGATCTGAGATAGAATTCATGTACACCAACAAAGTATGGACTTTGGAAGTTGCTCCTGAAAGGGTAAAACCCATTAATAGCAAGTAGATCTTTAAGAAGAAACTTGGTGTAGATGGAAAGGTTAAGACCTTTAAAGCTAGACTTGTAGCAAAAGGTTTTCGCCAACGACCAGGTGTCGATTATGATGAAAACTTTTCTTCAGTGGCTATGCTTAAGTCCATCAGGATCCTACTTGCCATTGCTGCATACCATGACTATGAAATCTGACAGATGGATGTCAAGACCGCTTTTTTAAATGGTGATTTAGAAGAGAGCGTGTACATGACACAACCAGAGGGCTTCGCAGACAGTGGGAGCAGCGGAAAGGTGTGCAAGCTGCTTAAATCAATCTACGGATTAAAGCAGGCATCAGAGAGCTAGAACATCTATTTTGATGTGGCATTCAAAGAGTTTGACTTCATCAAAAACGTAGATGAACCTTGTATATACAAGAAGGTAGTAGAGAGTACGGTTGTCTTCCTCGTATTGTACGTGGATGACATACTCTTAATAGGAAATGATGTTCCTATGCTAACCTCAGTCAAGCTCTTCATATCACAAAAGTTCTTCATGAAAGATCTGTGTGATGCCTCCTACATCCTGGGGATAAAAATCTATAGAGATAGATCTAAGAGAATGTTGGGATTGTCCTAATCCAGGTACATTGACACCATACTAAAGAGGTTTAGTATGGAAGATTCTAAGCGTGGTAATTTACCCACTTGTTCAGGAATCACTCTCTCCAAAGAGATGTCTCCCAAGAATGATTTGGAGAGGGCTCACATGCAAGGGATACCCTATACTTCTGTAGTTGGGTCAATCATGTACGCGATATTATGCACCAAACCGGATGTAGCTTACGCACTTAGTGTGGTAAGTAGGTATCAATCGGATCATGGGGAGAAGCACTGGACAGCTGTGAAGAACATTCTTAAGTACTTGAGAAGGACTAAAGAAATGTTCTTGGTGTATGGTAACGAAGAACTTCAGGTGGAGTCCTTTACCGATTTGAGCTTCTAGAGTGATAAGGATGACAATAAGTCGATCTCGGGTTTTGTCTTCACCCTCAATGGAGGGGAGGTATGTTGGAAGAGTTCCAAGCAAGATACCGTAGCAGACTCGACGATGGAGGCTGAATACATCACTGCCAATGATGCTGCCAAAGAAGTTGTCTGGATGAAGAAGTTTATTACTGAACTTGGTGTGGTTCCATCCATTGAGCATCCAATACCCTTGTATTGTGATAATAATAGAACTGTGGCTTTGGCAAAGGAACCCCGGTCCCATCAGCGATCCAGACATATTTTTAGGCGGTATCACCTGATCCGGGAGATAGTTGATCATCGGGAGATCGAGATCAGGAGAGTTAACACGAAGGACAACACGGTGGATCCACTCACGAAGGCCCTCCCCCAGACGTAGTTTGAGAGACTTTTTAGAATGTTGGGTATGAGATACTACAACAACTGACATTAGTGCAAGTGGGAGATTGTTAGTAAAATGTATGCCCTAGAGGCTATTATTGTATATTATAGTGGATTTTTGGACATATATAGAGAGGACTTTCTTGCTCGACATGATAATATACTATCTGGTTGCTCTTCATCTTAACATGTACACTTGTATTATTATATTGTCTCTCTGATATATATTGATAATGCCCTTAGGATGTTAGCTTGACTACCAGGGCTATGATGCAGATCATACTAGTAGGGCTTGCGTAGTCCACAAGCACATCCTTTAACAGTTCCTAGTCGAGGGAGTATCGAGACAAGGCATCGATATTCTAGAGTATACTAATGTGTACGTTTCTTGACCCTGTATGGGACGATGGTTGATCCCACATCCATTGGTGTTTGACATCAAAGATTGTACACAGGTGCTCATTACAGAATGGGTACACAGAGCAGGACTCGTCGAGAACTCCTAGATGGTACCATACCTATCGTCAGATAGCAGTTCTCTGGTGACTCTTGTACAGGTTAGTCCGTAGACCCGAGATCGTCATAGAGTTTTGTGTGGTTCCCACTGTGCTTTGATTTCCTTCTTACCATGGCTCAAAGGAGTCATGCAAACAGGTGAATTTTGGGTACATTCCTAAGTCACATGGAGGCAATAAGCGATATGAGGGGTTTCATCTCTCCCGGTATAGAGAGTTGATGTTGCGCTATACTCGATTGGCAATAACAGCAAGTCCCTGGCCAGGGTTGATGAGATTTACTGATAAGTGTTATCAGTAGTTTCTCGAACGGTTATAGGCCACACATCGACATGACTTGTCAAGTTACTGGGGGTTTAACAATTCCACCCCTGGACTTGATATGCGACATATCAAACGAAGAGACCGAACTGTGCGGTAAGTGTTGCTTATAGGCTTTGCGGGAGTTTGAACAAGCTTGCTTGTTGCTCTTCTATTCGCTCAATACCTGGGTAGCTATTACGTCTAGCTAGTACCGCTGACGGCTTGTGGGTAACTGATGTGATCATTATCTACTGCTGGCGTATTGATAAGTCTTTAGAGTCCCTCACAGAGGTTTCTTAGCTCAAGAGAAACGAAGTAGGGCACATATGGTGATATGTGCAGGAGCTTGATTAAATAGGAGTATGTGATACTGTATTCTAATCTCGCGATATTTGATATCAGGTTAGGTTATATGTGATATAACCGGATTATTAAATCAAGGGTTGATTCAATGATATGTTATGTTTGTATATATTTGATACTGGCTGGTTATATATGATATGACCAGAATGTTGAATCAAGTGTTGATTTAATATAGTATTGAATATTTGTCGGTTGTATGTGATATGACCGGGCTATTGAATCAAGTGTTGATTCGATAATGTGATATACATATAAGTGATATTAGTCGGTTATATATGATACAACCGGATTATTGAATCAAGTGTTGATTTAATAATTTGATGTATATTTTTATATTTGATATATTAATATATATTAATTAATATTGTGCTCACTAAAGATTTTCTTCTCTTTAAAATATATTTAATATTTATGTGTTATATATTAATATATGTATTTATATATCGTGTCATGGTAGATGATACATAGAACATGGGTGTATGAGACTCACACCAAGACCAAAGATAATTAGGGTATTTATTTATTAAGAGAAAATAAAAAATGAAGTGGAAATAAGCATGGCTTGAGATGCTTATAGAAGCATGTATAAGCCATGACTCATCCCACTAATTTTTGTTTTACTATAGATGTTTTATAACCCTAACCATTATCTTTAGCCACGGTTTACTCTCATTCTATCACTTGAGAGATTTTCTTCACCCTAGTTCATCTTCTTCCTCTCGAAATTTTCTTAAGTTGAAGAAAGAACAAGAAAAAGAGATATCTAAAGTGAGCAAAATTTCTACTTCATCACCCTACACTCATTTAGCCCATAAGTTTAGGTTGTTAGCTTCACTAATACTTGATTAGTGAAGTATTAGCTTGAGTTAGAGAGACTTCAAGATGGATCATCTTCGGCCTCGAAGACAACGAAGCAAGCTCGTTCCTTTCTTCTAGTGGAGCATAAGAAGAATTCTAGGGATCGCTACTTGGAGCGTAGGGACTACTACTTGGAGGTTTAGAAGTGAAGGACCGGTTTACAAAGGTTGTAACCCTTTTCACTTTGTCTAGTTCTTGTTATACAATTGTAATACCCCAGGTAATATCTGGTATACCCATTTATACCAGATAAGCATGGGGACCCACTGTAGAACATGGGGAATTTTCGGAATACATTCCGAAAGAGGTCAGATCTGTACTATAAATGGAATGATACCTCTCTTCAATACAGAGGCGCCCTTTAAGTGAACTGGCACTATAGGAGTTTGAGAACTCCGTAGTTAAGCGTGCTCGGGCCAGGGAAGTCCTGGGATGGGTGACCTCCTGGGAAGTGGCCCCTGGTCGGGTCCAGTTCACCCCGAAGGACAAAACCGTGCGGCTTCGGCCAGAGCGGACAATACTCTCTGTATTGGGGGTGGGTCGTGACAGAATGGTATCAGAGCTGGTTCCTCACTAGTAGGTCTGTGGTTCGAGGACGAACCATTGTTCTAAGTGGGGGAGAATGTAATACCCCAGGTATTATCTGGTATACCCATTTATACCAGATAAGCATGGGGACCCACTGTAGAACATGGGGAATCTTCGGAATACATTCCGAAAGAGGTCAGATCTGTGCTATAAATGGAATGATACCTCTCTTCAATACAGAGGCGCATATTCCAGAGGCTCAGAGAGTTCCAGGACAGTGGAGGACTCGTACCAGCGTACCAGTCCAGAGACAGAGGTTTGGTCATCGAGACAGATTTCGTGGCCATCGCGGGAGTAGTTAGAGGCTTAGGACGAGGACAGTCGTTTAGCTCGTATCCCCAGGATGGTCAGCAGTCAGCGCGTGGATGTTTTCGATGCGGGAGCCTTCAGCACTTCGTCAGGGAATGTTCCTTGGCACCTCGTCAGGATCGTTGTCAGAGAGGCCGTGGACGTGGAAGATTCGCTCAGAGGGCTCAGTCTACCAGAGGAGTTCATCCAGCTGCGAGTAGAGGGCAGACACAGGAGTTTGCTTCTACTCATCGGGACGCGCAGACTTCAATGTGGAGTTTTCAGGTACCCTTAAGTTATATGTTCTCTTTGTGTATTTGTTTGTTTCTTGTTTGTACCGTGGTTGGGTAGGTTAGTCATAGTTGTGTTAACTTCTGTCAGCGATCCTTTTGTTGCACGACACGTGTTCAGTTGTGTGCCAATCGGATAGGAGATAGAGATTCGTCCGTCATTTTGATCCTTCTAGAGAGGTTGAAGTTGACGTTCTCCTGGGCACTGACGGTTTAGTTACGTGTTAGGCGTCTGTGGACTACCGTGAAACAAGTTAGGTTTTGTTTTCCCCGGCAAGTCAGTTCTTGTTGTGCAGGTGGATAGTTGTGCCGCCTCTCACAGCTTAAATTCAGCATTTTCGCTAGTCGGCTACTGAGGAGATGTCGTGGATTCTTGGCGTTCATTCGTGATATCGAAGCCACAGTGGGATTGTTGGACCGAGTTCTGTTCGCGCGAGAGTTTTTCCGACGCTGTTCCAGATGAGCCGGCAAAGCTTGGGAGCTAAAGGATCAGCTGCAGAGTTGTGGTTTGGGGAGTTTTGTGTGTCTGAGTGTTTCTCTTTTGGAAGCTCCGATTTTTGTTCGTCGAGGAGGAAGACGGCAGTTGGAGGTTGTGTATCGACGGATCGTCAATTGAACCGGCTTACGGTGCGGATGGGTGTCCTTTACCTCGCCGTGACGATTTCTTCGACCAGCTCCATAGTGCGAGACATTTCTAAGTTTGCTTTGGATCAGGTCATCATATTGCGGGTTCGAAGTGATGGCATTCCGACGACTGCCTTGTGCGTGCTACGGGCTATGTGTGTTTTTGTGAGTCATTGGACTCATTAATGCCCTAGCAGCATTCGTAGATGTGATGAACCAGATTTCTTCTGGCCGTTCCTCGACCAGTTATTGTTGTCTTATTTACGACATTCTGGTCTATCTAAGGTGTCTTGAGGAACAGAAGCGGCACTTGAGGATTTGTTATGCAGATACTGGGAGAGCACCAGCAGTTTGCTAAATTCTCGGAGTGTTTCTTCAGGCTTGTTTTGTGTTGACTCCTAGGTCTTGTAGTCACGGGAGACGGTTTCGTATGGTTTCGAGGGAGATCGTGACCGTACAGCTTAGGTCCAGACATGTGTGCAGGACGGAGATCCGCAGATTCTTGGACTTAGCAGGTTCCTACCGCCGTTTCGTGCAGGATTGCTAGAGTAGTGCTGCACCGTCGACTGAATTGACCAGAAAGGAAGTTTCTTTTCTTTGGACTGAGGCATGTGTGCGGAATTTTCGGCAGTTGAAGATTCGGTTAACGACTGCATTAGTCCTTTTTTGCTTTTGGTTCGGGCGACCTTGTTGTGTAACTGTAATGTTTCTTGAGTGGGCTCGATTGTGTACTGAGGTGACACTACAGAGTCATCGCTTTTGCTTCCCTACATTTGGAGGAAGTACGAGAAGGATATTCCACTCATGATCTGGAGATGACCGCGATGGTTTTGCGTTGGAGATTTAGAGACACTACTTGGTTGAGAGTCGTGTCAGATTTTCCACGGACCACCAGAGCTTAATGTACATCTTCCTGCAGCGGATTTTGATTGTTGTGATAGTTTTCTGCAGATTTGCAGTTCTTGTGTGATCGTTGAGTATAGCTTAAGTTCGTCTCTACGGAGGGGACAGCTTGCTCATGTCCGCGCCCGACCACTTTCCTTAAATCGTTTTCGCGAGACACTGCCCGCCGATGCTCGTACGTCAGGGATACGTGAGCATACTCAGCTGGGTAATGATTCGGAGACCTTGATTTGTGACAATGATGTGCTAAGTTAGGGACGCGTTTGTATACCTGGTTTCATCGGGTAGAGACGTGAAATCCTAGAGCATGCACATCTGTCAACTCTCTATATGCATTCAAGTTCCACCAACGCTTAACGTGACTTGTGAGATAGTTACGGGTGGACAGGGATGTAAAGAGAAGTTTCAGGTTTCGTTTCAAGATGTCTGTCTTGTTATGTGTTTGAGTCGAGCATCTGAGGCCGGCTGGAGAATTGCAATCTTTTACCGTTCCGAAGTAGGAGTGGGAGCAGATCTCCACGAATTTCGTTATGGTTTCTACCCAAGTTTAGACAGGGTGTAACTCCATTCGGATTCTTGTCGTCCGGTTATACTCAATGTGCTCAGTTGTTCTTGTTAAGTTGTGTGTTGTCTTCTTTGTCGTCAGCAGTTGGGATCGTCACTCGCCATCGTTAGGGTTCTCCTTCGATAGCTATTATCAGGAGACACTCCAATTGGCCACCTTTAGGCTTAGGGGTTAGGTAGTGTCGATCACCAGCCTGTTGTTTTTCTGACTCTGCGTAAGTAGGATTTTGGACCCCAGCTAGTCTAGAGACTTCGGAGATAGTCCAGTTGTGTTAGGTCAGGATGGGAATTGTCTATTTCGAACTGAGGTCTTATGCCGACTGTGTTAGCCATAGACTCGAGTTCGTAGGGACAGTTCATGTATTCCTATGGACTTTTCGATGAATGACTGTGTTGAATTTTGGGAAGTTTGTCCCAGGATTTAGGTCCTTTTTGGATCCTATAGGCGAGTTAGTTTTGTTGCCTTTAAATTGGCACTTCCGCCCAGATTATTGAATTTCACCCCGTATTCCTTGTGATGATACTCTACAATTACCTTCTTGACCTTTCCCACATAATTTGGCAACAGACCATTTAGCTTGGACGTGATCTCTCGTTCGCCAGCAGCCAATTGTGTTAATGGCCCGGCAGGCAGAGAAACGTCGGTCAAGGGTCTTGCCATCTGTGAAGGGTTTTTCTTGGACGTAGCCGTATAGTGAGATAGTCACTTGGGAGGCTGCGAGCGAGATTGAGGATTTTAATCTTCTCTTTAAAGGTACGTGTATCGGTATATTTTTAAATTCGGGGACGAATTTCTTTTAGGGGGGGGGGAGATTGTAACACCTTAGAATGTGTTTTGTAGCTAATTATATTTTAATGTGTGGTTTTTAATAAAAAGTTTACCAAATTAAGTTTTAAATATTTTATCCTATTTATTGTGTATTTTATTAGAATTTTTTTAGGCACACACACACTTGTGCATGATAACTAGGGTGTTAATTGGGATTTAACCATTTGTCTTAAGTTAGTTTTATGATTAGTTAAGAGTTATGGTTGTTTTAAAAATAAAAATAAAAAATAAAAAATGAATTTTTAAAAGGGTTTTATTATGGTTTGAAGTGTTGACTTTGAGAGAGAGAAGCATGGACTTGATGGTATGGGCCATGCCTCATTATGATGAAAGAGAAAGAGAATGGGAGGGGTTATTGAGTGTTCCCTCATTTCTCACTCATTCCCTCATACTCTCTCAAACACAAACACACACACACACACACTTTCAGCAGCAGCAGCTGCTGCCCCAGCAGCAACAACAATAACAAAAACAATAGCAACAGCAGCAGAAGTAGCAGCAAGCAGCAGTGGCAACATCATCATCATCATCAGCAGCAACAGCAACAGCAGGAGCTCCAGCCACTTGGAGCAGCTCCTCTCACTTCTTCACCTGCTCTCTAGGGTCCTTTTGGGTATATTTCCTTAACCCAATTTCCTAGTTTTCTTAGCTTGTATGGTTTAGTGTCGGTTTGTGTTAAATTGCTAGTTTAGTGCTAAATTATAGTGATTTGTGAGATGTTGTGACTAAGTGATGATTGTGTTGGTAAACCCTACTTATTTAAGTGTTGTTAGGGTCACTTTAACTGAGAATTTCCCTGGATTTCACTAAAATACCATAGTGTTTGCTTTTGTGCTAAATTGTCGTTTTTATACGATATAATTGGATATCTGGAATCTGCTATGGACCCGATGCCTTCAGGTCAAAATTGAGGAGACTGGGACATGATACTTAGGTTTAGATCACACCACCAAAGCACGAACCCACCCTTCCCTAACCTGGCCGCCAATTTATTCATATTGGCCGCAAATTACGGCCAAGTAGGGGGCAGGGGTGTTGGGGGTATTTGTAGGGGTCTCTTAGGTGTTGTCTAGGTCTTTGGCATGTCTAATTTTGTAATATTGTACCTGTAGGAAAATCTGGGGTCATATATCGTTTTTGGTGTCCGTTGTGTTTGCGCGATACGCGCGATACGTGAGTGGGTTCTGTGATCCAGCGTATCGCGGCGTGTCGCGATGGTTTTAGACGCGTACACACACGATTCAGCGTATCGTGCACACGCGCGTTTAGTTCACGACGCGAGTTTCTCGTTTTGGTTCGATATCGCGTTTTGCGAGATTTTTGGCTTATATATGATTTCCATGCCTTATTTACAGGTTTGCAGGCAGGGACTACGGACACGGCTACAGGGGGAGCAGATGATAGGATTCACCCAGCGTGGAGTGTAGGTGAGTAGATTTAACATCTACAGGGGAATCGCCCGCATGGCGTTATGCGTCTGGGCTAGGATTCAAATACCAGTCGCACATTCTACATCATTGTAGAATTGCGCCTTTACTTTATTTACTTGATATAGTTTTACTGTGACTAGCAGCCGTAGGACACTGCATATATTATTGACGGTTCATGTTGCACGAGCACGGATTGTATGCTACACACACACCGTCAATAATTGCCATGTCACACACTAACCATTATTGATGCTATTGCTTGTCACACATGACATCTAGCTTACCGGTACACCTATAGTGTATCATACCTTTAGTGATAGGTACATTTACACCTTGCGATACAGCTACAGGTATACCTTTTACATATTTTACTTATACCCAAGGGGGTATGCGACATCAGTTCTTATAGGTAGATACATATACATTGCTACACCATTATGTTATACACATGTTCAGTTGCTGTCGCATATTTACATTTACTGATGTTACTTAGCTGTGCCTTTTGATTTCGCATACATTGGTTTCAGCTACATATTCTCATTTAGATGCTCGCATTTCAGATATATCGTATTTGTTTATTCCTGGATTGCGCATTATTGTTGGATTTTAGATGATGTTTTCTGGATTTGGGAACCGCGGGAGTTCATGAATTTATGCATACATGGAACAACCCGGTTTCCTTGATATGATATTTGTGCGTCCCCCTATGAGTTTTATCGGTGCTGATTATATGCTCCATACGAGGTGCGGTTGCCGTATGAGAGTACATGGTGGGGCCCGGTATGGTTCCCCTCGGCAAAAAGATCGATGGGTTTGCCGATTGAGCCTGGAGGCGGGCGAGTACCTACCGGTGACTGATTGGACCTGGCAGTTGTCCGGAGGATACTGGCCAGAGTCGAGAGATGGATGTGGGATGATCTGTACTGTTGGGGCCGAGGGCCGACACTGCAGACGGACCCCGTGGGCCGATCCGGACTGACGGAGCCCGATATACGAGGATTTCTATGTCGATGCTTGGCACACTGTTTTCATGATATTTCTTTAACCCTTTTGTATATATAACAGGAGATTTAGCCGTTGTTATATATACCCTTACACCAATATTAGTGGAATGGGACGCTAATATATGTGTATTGCCCCCATCATACTTATTTCTATGTATTTAACTTTAGGATGTTAGATTCTTACTTGAGATTCGACTTGGGATATAGGTGATTCACTGACATTGGATATTGGATATGAATGAGATTGTTGAATTGTACATTCGAGATATAGGAGAGATATTCGATATTGTACATTGAGGTGATGTGAGACTTATATGTTGTGAAAGCCCAATGTGGGGGCTGATTTGAGGATTTGGGATTAGAGTGTCTTGATGGATTGTGATCCTGCCACGATGTCAGGTTTCCGTGGAAATGACATATTCCACCCTATACCTCACACTTACCTACCCTATGCACAGCTCCATATATTGGTAGTACTTGTAGTGTACCCTTATGATAGTTGCATACCTACCTTCTCATATCCTTATTGCATAGTTATTGCATATTATTGTCATGTTACTGTTACTTCACATACTGATTATACCTACTAGTGTACTCTCCTTTATTCAGCATTTGCATGACATGTTATTACTGTAATCGCATATCTTAGATTCATGCTGTACGTGCATTCCTGCGATTACCTGCATATGTTTTATACTATTCACGAGTTGGCAACTCACCCCCGTTGTGCCACAGGTGTTTCAGGTTGTTCCCCAGAGTAGTCGAGGCAGGCTATTCCTCTATTTCAGCTATCCAGCTATCACCTTTTGCTAGAGATACTGCATCAGCTCACAGTACCATTTTGCTTAGGTGGGTTAGATGATTATCTGTATTTCACATTATACATTCGTTGTATTTGTACTCTCCATCTACTATTGTATTGTTGACTTAGAGACTTGGTGAGGACGATATGTGTATTATTATGGATTTGAGGTCTTTTATATATACAGCTTCTTTCTCTACTGTCATTATTTTTCTGTTGTATTCATCTTGACTAGTCTTTACAAAAAGGGGGTGTTGCTAAAATTTTAAAGAAAGAAAGTAGACCTTTTAAAGAATTTGGGTTGTGATTTCAAATGTTTCAAAACTTATATTATCTTTTTTCCGTATTTTCATGGTTTAGATTTCTGGGTTTGGCTTTCTTTTACGGCGTTGCGTCTTTAGGCGTTGCGTAGTATTAGGGCCGTCACGGGCCACTTTTGGGTCGTGACAATAATATGCTAAACCCTAATACTCTAGTTAGATTCTAGGTTAGCGTAGCTTAGCACTCTAGAATTTTTAAAATTGCATACTTGATGCTTGCTAAAACCTAGTGGTGGTGGTAAGACACCCTTTCAGTAGGGTATCAACGTTCAGAAATTTGAACTCAAGAATAGGGAATATTTTCAGACTTATTTCTATCCGCAGATTAGTGACTCCTTCATCTTACTAACCCTTGGGACAACAGCTCATGATTACCTATTACTAGCTTTATTTAAAACATCTAATTTTATTGCTTTTCTTAAATCTCTTCCCCTCTTTCATATGTATTTTTCACTTTCTAACTTTTATTTTCTAAAAAAAAATTATGCAATGCAATATTTACATATGACGCATACAAACCATCTCCCCATACTTTTTTGCAGCAGTGTCCTCACTGATGCAGTCCTGTATGCTCAAAACCTGAAAACTAGGAGAAATAATTCAATAAGATGGTAAAAAGAAGGGGTTAAGAGTGAATGGCTGTGAAATCCTCCCCCAAACTTGTTTTTGGCTTATAATCGTGTAAAAAAAAATTTTCTTTCAAGAGCCATTTTCAAAATATTTTTCTTCACCCTCCTAAATTTGAGTGAAACATTGTTTTCATTATTTAAGCATTGAAACTTAACATAAGAGGGGGGAGATGTTATTGGTCTACACAGAGCTTTACAAAGTCTAAAAGTCACCAACCATTCAGATATTTTATCCAGGTAACACCATGGTTGGTAGAAGATCATGTTACAGATAGACGTGAAGAAGTGGGGAGGAGATAAGAGGTGTAATCGAAAGAATTTACATCTCGATTGGTAGAGACGAAAAAGTGATGGTGGGTGAAAACGACAATGTGAATGATTAGGAATGGATGGAATAGTCGTATTCTCGTATGGGATAAGAAAAAGGGGTGGTGGTTCAACTTCTCCGGCCTCAAAGAGAGGCGCATGAATTTTCAATGGAGGTTGATTCATCACAATATCCATGTTTGTAAGGAATGCGAGTTCTTCGGCGAAAATATCTTCAAACCTTTAATCGATGATCCAAGTGATAATCTCATAGGAAAGAAAGGAATCGATATCTATGTTAGCAGATTCATTAGGACGGTTGAAAGTTTCGATGTCAATCTGTTTCGCGCCAGAATGCAACACACTTGATTTGTCAGAAATTATGGTGGTAGGAGACTTAAAAAGCTCATCTACCTTATTCTCAAAAGAGTCTAAATCAAGTGGTTTTTCAAGAATCATAGAACTCGAAATATCGGAGTGTGGTTCATCAATTCTCAGAAGAAGTGAAAGAATATTAGAAGAACCAAAGAAAGTGGTTGATAACATGGATAAACAAACTTGGGTGTTGAGCATTGTTGATCCAGATGTGGGAGATGAATGATGACTATCATTTTGCATATTGGATAGGTTGGTGGTAAGAATATGATCAGTTAAATGCACAGGAAGATGTTTACATTTAATAGAAAGGACATGATGGGTCGGAGAATCCAACTCATTTAACATAACGGATTCATCTTCAAGGATATTCTCATCACGGCTCCCACTAACACATTTGGTCAAATCAAACGAATAGGTCTTTAAAAATTCATCAATTATACTATCCTCATTAAATAGATCGCTTGGTTCACTTGATGGAATTGGAAGGTTTGAAATGTCAACTGCAGTCGAATAAGGATCGGTTTGATTTGGAATGGTGTAATACTCTCTTTTACACTCACTATTAGAAAAGTCAAATATGTTATTCTTAGACACCTCATCACTTAGATTATGAAGCGGTTGATCATTAAATACATCTGGTTTCAGTGTAGGATGGACGGTGTCGAGATCAAAAGAATTTATTCTGGTTTGACTTTGATGGATCTCTTGTTCTCTTTCACTGCTCAATTCTAACTTTACTTCAAGACTAGACATGATTTGTGAAGAAATTCCAATGAAGGATTCTCTTTGTACCATGGAACTTCCTAATTGATTTTTAGAAGCACTGTCTAGATAAGGTGAAAAAGTTAAGTATGGTTGGAATGTGTTTAATTGTTGGCTACGTGCAAGTTGATACCTCTCTTCAGGCTAATGTGGCAAATCATAAACACATGTCGATTGCGGGTGACATGCGCTTACGACTTGTCCCATTAGCTTCACGAGAAGTGTCAACATGAGAGCATGTGAAAGTTTGGTACCGTTGATAAGGATTAGAAGGGTGTATCCAAGTTTCATAAACAGTATTAGGATCAACATTGTGTTATGAAGAATATTGAGATTGGTTGGTTAGTTGGCAACTTACAATTGCTATTTGTTCAGTAATGGTCATGGGTGTAAAAAATACCATATTCGCCTCAAAACGAGTATCAACATTTTCATATGGAAATGATGGTGATTGTTGTCCTAACGGTTTTGGATTAGTGAAAGGTATGAAACTTTGGCTACGAGCCTTTGCAATATACTCAGTGATGACATGCGTTTAGAAGTTTCTTCATTAGCCTTAGACAGATTATCAACATAAGGAGGTGTTGAATTTTGATATTGTTGATAGGACTTTGAGTGAGGTGTCCAACTGTTATTTTCCATACACTCTATTCTATCCCTTAAAGAAATGGTAGAGTCGGAATTTGTACAAAAGCAATTACGTAAACAAGAAATATCTGGTTCTGGATAGCAAAGCTCGGCAAGAGTTCGTCTGTTTGGGTTACCCATTATAAGAAAGTGAAAAGAAAAGAGGGTGAAATGGTAGTAATTTTAGCTCTTTTTTCTTTTTTTTGTTGGATTTTGGAAAAAAAATTCTTTGAAAGAGGGACTCGACAAACATGCACAACCAATACCTAGAACTAGGGTCATTTAGGTCAATTTACTAGACCGCTCCTAGACATCCAAATGACAAGACATAGGATCAATCCTCTACCACCTACTTATCAATCTTATGGCCAGGTAAGTGCCAGGTAAGTAGAAGGTATTCGCTATACAAATCACCGAAATAGCAGGCCTAATTAAGTAACCACTTTCCTTAGTTACACTTGCCTTAGACATCACAAAAGAAATGAGGATAAGCAATAGATTACCCACGACCTTTCTCTGTCCTAATTAAGGACGACAGTCCTTAGGGGCTTGGTGTAGATATTTTTTATTAATGCAGGGTTATGCAGATACTCGTTTGTGATTTGTGGGGCCTAAGAAGGGTGATGAAATCCCCACCTAATGTGAGTTTGGGTTTATTTCCCCTTAATGTCTGGTTTAAATATGCAAAATAAACCAAAATATAAAACATGCAAAAAGATATTTAGCAGTGATCTTTGCAAAGAATCCTGCAGGTAAAAACAATTTATTGGAGTTTTAGAGGAGAGAGAAAGGCAATAGGAGAATACCAGAGAAGATTGGGGGCCCAATTCTTCAATAAGGCCGCGGTTCTGCCGCCCAATGCCCACTTTAGCTACGGTTCCGCCGCCGTGTGGAAGGATCTTCTGCTAAAATTTCATCAGGGCACCCCTATGCTCCTCTGGTCTAAGTTGAAAGTCTCTGAAGCTCTGAAGGTTCGCTCAAAGTGCTCCAGATTTCTTGCAAAACTCGCACAAAAATCGTTAAGAATACAAAATGCGGTTTTTTTATTTTTATTATTATTTTTATGTTCTCTGGTTTTATATTAGAAATCAACCGAATAACAAGAAAAGTAATTACGACCGTTTTCCCGGCAACGACGCCATTTGATTGTTCGTGCGAAGGTGTGTATATATGCTGTAAATAACCGCAATCAAAACGGTGTTGTAAATAGCTAGCCGCGATGAGTACGGGTCGTCTGCAGGGAAACAAGAACTTCTTTTCATGCCTTAGACGAGTTGATAAAAGAGAGAATGGTTTGTTGTCGTTTTATTTTAAGATGGAGATAAAATTGATAATAGAAAGTCTTGTAAGGTTTATAAGACTTAGTAGTTAATGGATGAATATTTAGAAATGACTCTTTTTATCTTTTAATAGTTTAAAACTAGAGAGATAGCGATGAATGTAGATTAAGGTTCTTGGGGGGATTAGGATTTCCCTCTACTGATCCTTGTCCTTCCATTGATCTCTATTAATCTCAAGCCTTTAACAAATCAAGTGTTTAACTAATCTCAAATCGTGGTCGTGACTATCAATAAATTGATAGTGCGTCCGATAAGAAATTTAACATTTATTTTGCTAAAGTTTATAAACATTAAAATGTCAAAAGAAGTTAAAAGATATTTCATCCATTATTCTACCATATCCTACATACCCTAACAAGTAAGAAATTACTCGCTCATGATTAGTAATGATTTAGAAAAAATGTTAAAGTTGAATGAAACTATAATTAAAGGTGCAAAAAAGTAATGCATAAAAATTAATGCGGAAAAATAACACGTAAAGTAAATGTGGAAAAGTAAATGCAAAAAGAATTAAAACAAAAACTATGTTTATTAATCAACTATTGCATTACAACTTTTCTCCTTTGAAAGTAAATTACAAGAATCCTAGTTTTGCTCTAGATCTTTCTCTTTATAGAGGTAGATGAATAGACAATGAGATGATTATGTGATTATGTGATGATTTTGAATGCACAGCTCTCGGTTCTTTATATAGTCTCTGAAACCAGAAACCCTAGATGCCATATGGGAGTAGGTGTAGTTACGATCATGCCCCAAAATTCCAAATCCAATAGCCACTAAAGGACAGCGAAACCGCAGCCCTTAGCCATGTTTGACCGCGGTTCCGCAGCCACTTGGTAGGTTTGGTTGTTGAGATTTTTTTTGGCTTTTCATGTCGATATTTGGAGATCTTTTTATTATATAGATTCTGAAAATATTACCCCTAGTCTCTGCCGTTGTTAGATTTCTCGATTTGTTTCTAAAATTTGACAGATTCGGTTTCGATATCCCGATTTGACTTGAATTTCTTACTTGGATTTTAGATCTGAGCTAATACTTGCACAATATCTCAAATCAAATTGTTGGTAGCATTTGGTATTTTTGAAATATTATTCCAATCATTTATATGATATAATATCTTAAGAATATTGATTAGTAATATTTGATGTGATATGCATATTTTAATTACTAATATTTCATTTAAATATTATATGCATATATTTTCCCTAATTATATTAATTATAAATGAAGAAACATATGATAATAATTTTTTTACAAATAAACCCCTATATGTTCTTTATTTACAATTAACACCTTTAAACAGTTAATAATAATAGGGAAAATGTTCATACAAATGTGCAATATTTTTGACTAATCACATACGTTACATACCCTTGATGCATGACTTACAAGACTCCAAATCATCTAATTTTTTACAAACATATTTTAACGTGTATAACATGATAAAAAAAACGACTGTCGATACAACGGTCTGATTTTTCCAACTCACTATAAGAATCCCATACCACCATCTCCGTATGTGTGTGTCTGTGTGTGTGTGTGTTTTTAATCTCACCTCGGATATTTGGCTTCGAGGTAGCGTACTGCAACCTATAGAGGGGGCAATAGTTTTGTCATGAGAGAGAATTTTGATTATGAAAATTTTTGCCTCTTCAAAATTGTCTATCGATCCCACGGTTGTTATTCATCTTCCGCAAAGGTTAGTGGACTAAATTGGAGGGCCTGCATTTGCAGTGGCTCTGCAGTTGCTGGAGAAAAATTTCGCAGATATGATCAAGTTGTTTAATATATGTTTTTATTTAAAATCGATTTTTTTTAGAAATGGATGAATGCATTTCACTTTGTTGTGCATACATTTTCCTTCAGGCGAGGGCTAGATTAGAATTAGGTTAGGATAGATTGGGGGTAACGAAGAAAAAGAGGGTGTTTTGGGAATAATTGTAATTTTTTTAATAAAGTAGCAACTTAAGTGAAGATGATGGTGCTTTGGGAATATTCATAATTTTTTTTTAATGAAGTAGCAACATAAGTGAAGATGCGGTATGGTGGCAAAGACGTGGCAACATTAGTCATGAAGTTTCTCTATTTTTAATAGTTTTTGGAAAATTTCTGCCATAAGATGAAATTATTATTTTTTTGAAGGAAAAAAAAACTGGACAAGACACTTTACTCTATAAAATAGTTTTAAAAATAAAATATTTACAAGATAAAACATCTGTGCATAAAGGTCAACATAAGTGTTTGAACTAATATCTTATGATTTTATTTATGGAAGGACAACGTATTCGTTATCCTTCACACAAATGCAACCACACGATATAAGTTTTAAACCACATAATAGAAAAATCCTTGATACATCATATAAGAACTACAGATACCAAAAACAAATATATTATTTATATCAAACGTCAAGGGCTGATCAAACCTTTTCTTTACCTTTTCTCTTAGAGTGGAGTATTAGTTCTAGTTTCCAATCAAATTGATACAATTAGATTTGATGGTGCTTGCAAGTGCGGATTCCTCTGATTAAGACACGTGGCAGATAGCAAGTCTTTCATATGCACCAACCAGCTCTTTGAAATACCATGCGAAGGGGACATTTCTCGTCGCCTCATCTCCGAGGTATCATCCGACCTTTGGGGGGCCTCCCTTAAGTACATTCCCTATTCGCCTAGCAACCAGCCAACAGCTCGCCTCCGAGCTATCCTACAGCCGAGTTACCTCGGCCTCCTTACTCATCACTGAGCTATTGCAGAGCTAAGCTTTCTTAGCCCCCTCGCTCGTCACCGAGCTATCCGCCGAGTCGAGCTTCCGCGGCTTTCCTGTCTAGCCCAGAGCACGGAGCCCAAGCGCCCCGTAATGACTCCGTGTATCACGCCACGATGAGATCTCTGCCGCTCCACGTCCCGCATCCCACGCTAGCGTATCTCGCCATTAATGGGCGTATCCCGCCATCAACGCGAAAGTGATGCAGGGGCCTAACAGATGGAGAGAATCTCGCATCGGCTTGCTCCAATGCGACCCCTATATAAACCCCTCATCCAGATAACTCAGGTATGTGGAACTCATTTCCAAGACGCTGCTATTCTACCCATCTATACCTCGTTACTTAAACGTCGGAGTGTCCTACGGTGATTTCCCATCCCGGGACTTCCCTTGCAGATAGCTCGGTGTCAGCAATGTAAGTCCACGTTGCCAACCCCGGTTCTTGCGAGGAGGCGGAAACAGTATAAAAAACAAATTTTTAGCGTATTAGGCAACATGGACTAACAAAAGTCGGGATCTTTTCTAAACTAAACTAGCTACCAAGCTAAAGAGAGTTAGCTACTCGGAAAAGATGTTATACCTAACTTGAACTCCTTCTTCTTGAAACCTTTGAAGAGCTTGGATGGTGCTTTCCTCGTCGCCTTCTTCCGTCAAAGATGGATCCACCTGAGGGTTCAACCTTCGGGCTCCTTTCTCGAACTTTGAGAGAACTAGGGTCTTTGGCTTGCTAGACCTCTAACCCTAGAGTGAGTAGAGAGTGGTCTTGGGGTGTTTTTATCTCAAGGAGAGGGTTTCTCAACACATGAGAGTGAGTCTCCTTTAACTAGAGGAGGAGGAAGAAGAAGCGAGGAGAGAGAAGTGTTATGATAGAATGAATCTCTTTTTACAACCATAACATAATATGAAATGAATTATCAAATTAATAATAATAATCTAAATGAAATAGTTGATGGATGGTTTAGAATGACAATTATCATTACACACATTAAATGGTTTTGCTAGAATCAAAGAGCATCTTTGATATGTAATGATGATAGTCAAAGTTGCAACCATGGTCAATAAGTCAACCTTGGTCAACAAGTCAACAAACCCAACCATGACACAATTTCATTTAATTAATATTATTAATTGATATATCACAAATTTATTAGGGTTTGGAAAAAAAGATGACTGTCAACAGTGCATACACACCCGTTCCGAAACCCTAAGAAAAATCCTCTTCCTCCGCCTCAATCAACTGTGCATACACACCCGCATTCTTGTTCCGAGGAACATGAATACAATGAGATAAAACTAACCCCAAAACATATACTAGTATCTGGCTCAAACCAGTGCCCGCTAGTAATATCTGTCCGGATTCCAAACGTGCACAAGTGCGCGGATGAGACCGAACCCTGTCGCAAAACCATTCGACCTCTACTCTGTTTTGCCCAAAAGCGAATAGCCCTCTGTGTGGGACTCTAAAGACTCGACACTACGCTGGCAGTGGGTTTAACCACAGACCGCAAGCGGCACTAGCTGTGCGTAACGGTCCCCAGGTAGATGCCGATAAGAAGACTGACGAGGTGAACCCCATCTGAACTCCTACTGAGTCTGAATGTGACAGTCTCCGTACAGTCCGGTCTGTTCGTCTGATACATCGCATGGCGGGCCTAGGGGCGGTAAACGTCAGTCCCCTAATAGCGGTACAAGTCGTGTCGGAGTGAAGCCCAAAACACCCTGAGATAACATTGGAAGCCTACCAGTATATCTCTCTTGCCCTGGCCAGGGACTACTCGTGTAATGGCTCTCCTAGACACAGCGCCATGTCAACCCCCAATACCGGGAGAGACGAATCCTGTCTAACCGTCACTTCCTCCAAGTGCTTCAGGACTGCACCCAACTACTACCTGTTTGCACGACTCCTTTGAGCCGTGGTAGGGTAGTAATCAAAGTGCAGTGGGAACACACTCGAGGCGAAGTGCCAGTGTCAAGTCAGCGGACTAAGCTGTACTCATGTCACCTGGGAACTGATAACTGACGATAGGTATAAAACCAACTAGTCAGTTCCTGACGAGTCCTGTCCAGTGTACTCGTAACCTAACGAGCACCCGCATACTATCTCAAGTACGACGTACTGACGGCTGTGGGACAGACTGTCTCCCATACTGGGATGAGAAGCGCATGCGCTAGTCTACTTCGGAGTATCGATGCCCTGTCTCAATAGTCCTGCGACTAGGGACCTGCATAAGGATGTGCTTATAGGCTACCCAGCCTCCACTAGTGTGACTGCCATCACAACGCTGGTAATCAAGCAAAGATCCTAAGGGCTCCACTAATGCGTATATGTGATATCATAAAATAAACACATGTACACATTGAAGTAGAAACAAACCAAGTAGCATACTACTATTTTGAGCAAGATTGTATATACAAGGTGAATATCCCAAGCTTCCATTAAGTAATATACAAACCAGTATGATACAGTAATGGCCTCTAGGGCATATACACTAACAATCTCCTACTTGCACTAAGGCCATATACTGGCGTATCGAAGACCTATCATCTCGATCAGCCGCTCGAACTGAGTCTGGGGCAAGGCCTTGGTGAATGGATCTGCAGTGTTTTCTTCTGAAGCAACCCTCCGAACCTCGATCTCCTGGCCATCCATGATCTCCCTGATCAGGTGATACCGCCTCAAGATGTGTCTGGATTTCTGATGGGACCTGGGTTCCTTCGCTAAAGCTATAGCCCCGTTGTTGTCGCAATACAGAGTTATTAGATCAACAATGGACGGAACCACTTGAAGTTCTTTCAAGAACTTCCTCATCCAGACGGCTTCTTTTGCGGCATCAGATGCAGCGATGTATTCCGCTTCCATAGTCGAGTCTGCAACGGTTTCCTGTTTGGAACTCTTCCAACACACCGCCCCTCCATTGAGGGTAAAGACAAAACCCGACATGGACTTGGAATCATCCTTGTCACTCTGGAAGCTGAAGTCAGCAAAGGCCTCGATCTGGTGGTCTTTTCCGCCATACACCAAGAATATCTCCTTAGTCCTTCTCAGGTACTTGAGAATGTTCTTTACCGCTATCCAGTGTTTCTCCCCAGGGTTTGACTGATACCGGCTTACCACACTCAGTGCATAAGCTACATCCGGTCTGGTACACAACATCGCATACATTATAGAGCCTACCGCAGAAGCGTAGGATATAATAGACATGCGATCCCTCTCCAAATCAGTCTTGGGAGACATCTCTTTAGAGAGGGTGATCCCGTGACAAGCCGGTAGGTTACCGTGCTTGGAATCTTCCATACTGAATCTTTTCAGTATGGTGTCGATGTACCTGGACTGTGAAAGTCCTAATATCCTCTTGGATCTATCACGATGGATCCGGATCTCCAGAATGTATGAGGCATCACCCAGGTCTTTCATGGAGAACCTGTGCGACAAGAACCCCTTGACAGATTGTAGCATAGGAATGTCATTTCCTATTAAGAGAATGTCATCCACGTATAAAATGAGGAATACTACAGTTCTCGCTACAAATCTACTATAGATGCATGGTTCATCTGGATTTTTGAGAAAGCCAAATTCTTTGACCGTCTCATCAAAGCAGATGTTCCAACTCCGCGATGCCTGCTTTAGTCCATAGATGGACTTAAGCAACTTGCACACCTTTCCGCTGCTCCCACTCTGAATGAAACCCTCTGGCTGGTCCATATAGACACACTCCTCTAAATTTCCATTTAGAAAAGCGGTTTTTACGTCCATCTGCCAAATCTCATAATCGTGGAAGGCAGCAATGGCAAGAAGGATCCGAATGGATTTCAGCATAGCCACTGGAGAAAAGGTTTCGTCATAGTCCAAACCAGGTCTTTGACGAAAACCCTTTGCAACAAGTCTAGCTTTATAGGTCTCAACCTGTACATCTACACCAATCTTCCTTTTGAAAATCCACTTGCATCCTATGGATTTTACCCCGTCTGGAGCAATGTCCAACGTCCATACTTTGTTGGTGTACATGGACTCCATTTCGGTCCGCATTGCATCCAGCCATTTTACCGAGTCAACGCTCTGAACGGCCTGCTGGAAGCTAGTAGGCTCATCATAATCTATGATGCAATCCTCTCTATCCCCGTCTATGAGAAAACCGTAGTATCTCTCGGGCGGATGAGACTGCCTACTACTCCTGCGGAGCGGCGTAGGAATGTCCTGTTCATTTAAACCCTCTGGTTCCACTAAGCTTTCAGTAATAGTCTGTGGTTCTGGAATTTCTTCCAGTTCCACTGCGCTCCCACTAATTTCCTTTTCTAAGAACTGATGTTCTAGAAAATGGGCATGACGAGAAACAAAAACCTTTTGTTCCTCTTCGCAGTAGAAGAAATATCCCTTGGAGTTCTTTGGATATCCCATAAACTTGCACTATACTGAGCGTGCCTCGAGCTTGTCCGCATGCTGCTTTTTGACAAAAGCTGGACTTCCCCAAGTCTTAATGTGACCGAGATGGGGCCTCTTCCCACACCACATTTCATATGGTATGGTAGGCACAGTCTTAGTGGGAACTCGGTTCAAAAGGTATGCAGCTGATTCTAGTGCATACCCCCAGAATGATCGCGGTAACTCAGCGTTACTCATCATGGACCGTACCATATCCAATAGGGTCCGGTTCCGTCTCTCCGATACACCGTTATGTTGCGGAGTGTATGGAGGAGTAAGCTGAGAGAGAATTCCATTCCCTTTTAAGTAATTCAGGAACTCGGCACTTAAGTATTCTCCACCTCGATCCGATCTTAGAATCTTAATACTTTTGCCGGTTTGTTTTTCTACTTCATTCTTATATTCCTGGAACTTTTCAAAGGCTTCGGACTTATGTTTCATTAAGAAGACATAACCGTACCTTGAAAAATCATCCGTAAAAGTAATGAAGTAAGAATAACCGCTTCGAGCATGTGTAGACATTGGACCGCACACGTCGCTGTGTACGAGTCCCAAGAGCTTGCTCGCACTTACTCCGTGTCCAGTGAACGGAGTCTTTGTCATCTTTCCTTTGAGACAGGATTGACAAGTGGCATACGATTGATATTCGAACGGATCCAAATATCCTTCTGTATGTAACTTAGTCAACCTTCTCTCATTGATGTGACCCAGTCTACAATGCCATAAGAAAGTCCGATTGATATCTGGAGACTTTCTTTTGTGTGTATTCTGGACATTGAAAATCTGTGGTTGGTTTAATACGTATATACCATTGCTCAGTGTACCTGACCCAATTAGAACTTGATTAAGGTGAATGTTTACAACATTACTTACAAACGCAAATCCATAACCTTCTTTAGAAACCAAAGATACAGAAATGATATTACAAGTTGCGTTGGGTACAAAAAAGCAATTGCACAAAACCAAAACATGTCCATCTGACATTCCCAGGTGATAGTCCCCCACGGCTTTAGCATCCATGCTAGCTCCGTTTGCAACTCTGAGGGTCATGTCACCTGCCTTCAAAACCCTACGGTTTCTCAACGCCTGCAAAGAATTACAGATATGAGATCCTGATCTGGTATCCAATACCCAGGAAGTAGAGTTTATTGAAAGACAGTTTTCAATAACATACACACCTGAAGCTGAAGCCACAACCTGCTTCAGTTCCTGTGTCCTGGCTTTCCAAGCCCTGCAATCTTTCTTCCAGTGTCCACTCTTATGACAATAGAAGCATTTTTCTTTACCTACAAGCTTCCCCGCTATCTTTGTTGCCTTTGCCTTTCCCTTTGTATCCACTTTACTAACACCGCCCCTTGGTTTGGCGGGGGCTTTCCTCTTCTTTCCCTTGGCTTTCGCCTTGGACCTATAAGAAGAAGATCCTCCTACAAACAAAGTGGATGTTTCCCTACCTTTCTGTAGGGTGCCCTCGGCGCTCCTCAGCATGTTGAGGAGTTCTGAAAGCTCAACCTGTTTTTCTTGTAAGTTGAAGTTCAGTATAAACTGGGCGTAAGTGGAAGGAAGGGACTGGAGAATCAAGTCCGTATAGAGCTTACTCTCCAACGTGGTCCCAAGTTCCGCGAGCTCCTCAATGTAGCCAATCATCTTAAGCACGTGTTCCGCTACCGATGATCCGACGGCCAATTTTGCCGAAAATAACTTCTTCGACACTTCGTATCTTGCGATACGAGACTGCTCTCCATATAGTTCTTTTGTATGAAGAAATATGGATTCCAGGTCCATATTCTCGTGCCTCCTCTGATGTTCGTTGTCCATAGAGGCAAGCACGAGGCACTTGGCTTTCGCGCAATCAATCTCCCAAGTCTTACGGATTTCCTTATCCGCGACGCTGGAGGTGGGACCTGGGACGGGGGGAGCTTTGGTGGTAAGAAGATACCCCAGCTTGTCGTAAGTGATTGCCATTTTGACATTCCTGAGCCAATCTTTGTAGTTTGGCCCTGTCAGTATGTTTTTATCTAGAAGTAACTTAAGTCCAGTCATGTCGATTGGTCGCTGCAATTAGGAGAGAGAGAAGAAACACTCAGCACGATGCTCTTGTAAATTTAGAATGGTTTTTAGTTTGTCTAAACAGGATGGCTCCCACTGTCTCTCGAATCCCTCCTCAAACCATAAAGGAAGAATTAGTCGGGTTCAATCCCACCGCACAATACTTGCTCAACCGTTCAGCCAGGCCAGTGTCGGTACTTCGAGGGAGGTTTTCCAACGCTTACGCGAAGTTCCTTAATTTAAGAACCTCTTTTCCCTGGGGGCGTAGCCCCGCTAACACCTTTCCAGACACCTACTAGGTTTATAGCATTGATCGTTTAGTGAGAAATTTCCCGAGGAGTAGCATATACTCACAGTAGGATCGGGATCCAAATATCATCGCGTGACGAAACTGAAGGAATCCTACCAGAATCATCACACTCCAAATGGTATGCAAATCTAGCAAGTTTCAGTACTTATGAAACTCCCGATGTGGATTTTTGCCCCATGCTCTTATGACCTTGACTTTGGCCAAAATATCATAAGTCACATGTCAAGTTCTACCCGTCACTATCCAGGTTAATTTGGATCCACCCGTACTTACCCTTGACTTTGGACAAAATGGCAGTACGACTGTCCCAAACCAACGCATCTATCTATGCTACACATGAATACCCAATAGCTACCAATCACTATGCCTTGACTTTGGCCAACATACATAGCTTGAATACTATTGCCTATTCATGCGAAACGACGGAGGGCTACGAATGGTTTTGGTAAAACCGTGAACGTAGTGAACTTGATATAATCGATGGAACGAGATAGCTTTTAAAAGGAGTGGCTCAAGCTCCACATTTAAAAGTTAGTTTTGAAAAGAACCGAGTGGTTTTTCGAAAGTGTTCCAATGACTTTTGCTTGGTTTATTATCTTGCATTAGTTCTTTTAATGCATGATATTCTTGCATTAGTTCTTTTAATGCGTCCCATCAATTAATCCTACCATTGCAGAAAAAAACCAAAATATGACGTACGCTTATGCCATTCGCATTCGCCACGGGGCCCCGTCATCACCCGTTAGGTTACTTAACTAACGACAGAGCAGGGGCTGGGCTAGCGCGGCTGTAAAACATAAGCAACGTCTAAATAGTTATAAATATATAGCAATGATAGACATTACATATCACAGATGAATACATTAGATATACTAGGAATCCGCAATCCGTTCGAGCCTGCAACGAAAAGCAGATTACACGGTCGCGGTGAATAGCCAAAACCCCACCCAAGACCCCTACGGATGCGGCAAACTACCCGCCAAGTACCCGAAGTGGAGCAACCTCCCTCAACGCCGTGAGTAGGCCAGTCGGCACTTCGAGATACCCGGTAGTTTGTGCACCCCCTCCATGGGTCTATCCTAGGAGCAAAAACAGTAAAAAGAATTATACAATGACGGCTACAACCCCGACCCGGTTGTGCGGCCATACAAATAATATTACATCAATTTACATATTACATGAATGAAAGAAAAAGAAACACTCATCTCACATCCACCCCGGCTATTCACCTGCAATAGTCCAATGCATTCATATACACATACCATCATCAAACACAGATCACAGATATGTATAACCCCCACTAATCGACATATAGCGATTAGCCGACGTTCAATACATATAAACATCACAGATATGACCGATTAGTCAAAGTATAGTGAAGTTCGATCAAAAATACGGATTTATAGGCCTCCAAAAACAAATTTCTTTTCTGGAAAACCTGGGCACAAATAAACCATCTTAAAAATCCCGAAACCCTACCAGAAGAACACTGCACCAAACCCGGTCGAGAACAGTGACTAAACGGCGGCGGTTCCGCGGCAATGAGCATGGTTTTGCCGCGGAACCGCCGCGCTTTGATGGGTTCACTCGACCGTTTTTGGTGGGTGTCTTCACAAAACCCTGAGCCGATTTTTGGAGTAAAACTTTTTATCTTTAGAGCACAAAAAATTTCAACAGAAAGTTAGGGTTTTGATGTTTAGGTTTTTGTGATTTTTCCGATCGAACTTCCATACACTTTACTACTAAGCTAGTTTAAGTTTAGTTTGGCTCTGATACCACTGTAAGTCCACGTTACCAACCCCGGTTCTTGCGGGGAGGTGGAAACGGTATAAAAAACAAATTTTTAGCGCATTAGGCAACATGGACTAACAAAAGTCGGGATCTTTTCTAAACTAATCTAGCTACCAAGCTAAAGAGAGTTAGCTACTCGGAAAAGATGTTATACCTAACTTGAACTCCTTCTTCTTGAAACCTTTGAAGAGCTTGGATGGTGCTTTCCTCGTCGCCTTCTTCCGTCAAAGATGGATCCACCTGAGGGTTCAACCTTCGGGCTCCTTTCTCGAACTTTGAGAGAACTAGGGTCTTTGGCTTGCTAGATCTCTAACCCTAGAGTGAGTAGAGAGTGGTCTTGGGGTGTTTTTATCTCAAGGAGAGGGTTTCTCAACACATGAGAGTGAGTCACCTTTAATTAGAGGAGGAGGAAGAAGAAGAGAGGAGAGAGAAGTATTATGATAGAATGAATCTCTTTTTACAACCATAACAGAATATGAAATGAATTATCAAATTAATAATAATAATCTAAATGAAATAGTTGATGGATGGTTTGGAATGACAATTATCATTACACACATTAAATGGTTTTGCTAGAATCAAAGAGCATCTTTGATATGTAATGATGATAGTCAAAGTTGCAACCATACTCAACAAGTCAACCTTGGTCAACAAGTCAACAAACCCAACCATGACACAATTTCATTTAATTAATATTATTAATTGATATATCACAAATTCATTAGGGTTTGGAAAAAAAGACGACTGTCAACAGTGCATACACATCCGTTCCGAAACCCTAATGAAAATCCTCTTCCTCCGCCTCAATCAACTGTGCATACACACCCGCATTCTTGTTCCGAGGAACATGAATACAATGAGATAAAACTAACCCCAAAACATATACTAGTATCTGGCTCAAACCAGAGCCCGCTAGTAATATCTGTCCGGACTCCAAACGTGCACAAGTGCGCGGATGAGATCGAACCCTGTCGCAAAACCATGCGACCTCTACTCTGTTTTGCCCAAAGGCGAATAGCCCTCTGTGTGGGACTCTAAAGACTCGACACTACGCTGGCAGTGGGTTTAACCACAGACCGCAAGCGGCACTAGCTGTGCGTAACGGTCCCCAGGTAGATGCCGATAAGAAGACCGACGAGGTGAACCCCATCTGAACTCCTACTGAGTCTGAATGTGACAGTCTCCGTACAGTCCGGTCTGTTCGTCTGATACATCGCATGGCGGGCCTAAGGGGCGGTAAACGTCAGTCCCCTAATAGCGGTATAAGTCGTGTCGGAGTGAAGCCCAAAACACCCTGAGATAACACTGGAAGCCTACCAGTATATCTCGCTTGCCCTGGCCAGGGACTACTCGTGTAATGGCTCTCCTAGACACAGCGCGATGTCAACCTCCAATACCGGGAGAGACGAATCCTGTCTAACCGTCACTGCCTCCAAGTGCTTCGGGACTGCACCCAACTACTACCTGTTTGCACGACTCCTTTGAGCCGTGGTAGGGTAGTAATCAAAGTGCAGTGGGAACACACTCGAGGCGAAGTGCCAGTGTCAAGTCAGCGGACTAAGCTGTACTCATGTCACCTGGGAACTGATAACTGGTATAAAACCAACTAGTCAGTTCCTGACGAGTCCTGTCCAGTGTACTCGTAACCTAACGAGCACCCGCATACTATCTCAAGTACGACGTACTGACGGCTGTGGGACAGACCGTCTCCCACACTGGGATGAGAAGCGCATGCGCTAGTCTACTCCGGAGTATCGATGCCCTGTCTCGATAGTCCTGTGACTAGGGACCTGCATAAGGATTGTTAGTGTATATGCCCTAGAGGCCATTACTGTATCATACTAGTTTGTATATTACTTAATGGAAGCTTGGGATATTCACAGTTGTATATACAATCTTGCTCGAAATGGTAGTATGCTACTTGGTTTGTCTCTGCTTTAATATGTGCATGTGTTTCTTTTAGCATATTGCTGGTATACATATTAGTAGAGCCCTTAGGATCTTTGCTTGATTACCAGCGTTGTGATGGCGCTCGCACTCGTGGGGGCTGGGTAATCTATAAGCACATCCTTATACAGGTCCCTGGTCGTTGGACTATCGAGACAGGGCATCGATACTCCGGAGTAGACTGGTGCGCTTCTCATCCCAGTGTGGGAGACGGTCTGTCCCACAGCCGTTAGTATGTCGTACTTGGGATAGTATGCGGGTGCTCGTTAGGTTACGAGTACACTGGACAGGACTCGTCGGGAACTGTTGGTTGGTAATATACCTATCGTCAGTTATCAGTTCCCAGGTGACATGAGTACAGCTTAGTCCGCTGACTTGACACTGTCACTTCGCCTCGAGTGTGTTCCCACTGCACTTTGATTACTACCCTACCACGGCTCAAAGGAGCTGTGCAAACAGGTAGTTTTTGGGTGCAGTCCCGAAGCACTTGGAGGTAGTGACGGTTAGACAGGATTCGTCTCTCCCGGTATTGGGGGTTGACATCGCGCTGTGTCTAGGAGAGCCATTACACGAGTAGTCCCTGGCCAGGGCAAGCGAGATATACTGGTAGGTTTCCAGTGTTATCTCAGGGTGTTCTGGGCTTCACTCCGGCACGACTTGTACCGCTATTAGGGGACTGACGTTTACCGCCCCCCTAGGCCCGCCATGCGATGTATCAGACGAACAGACCGGACTGTACGGAGACTGTCACATACAGGCTCAGTAGGAGTGCAGATGGGGTTCACCTCGTCAGTCTTCTTATCGACATCTACCTGGGGACCGTTACGTACAGCTAGTGCCGCTTGCGGTCTGTGGTTAAACCCACTGCCAGCGTAGTGTCGAGTCTTTAGAGTCCCACACAGAGAGCTATTCGCCTTTAGGCAAAATGAGTAGAGGTCGCATGGTTTTGCGACAGGGTTCGTTCGCATCCGCGCACTTGTGCACGTTTGCTGTCCGGACAGTTTATACTAGCGGGCTTTGGTTTAAGCCGGATCCTAGTATATGATTAGAGATTGGTTTTTCTCATTGTGTTCGTGTTCCTCGGATCACGAATGCGGGTGCGTATGCACAGTTGCTTGAGATTGAGGGAGAGGACCTTGATTAGGGTTAATGGCTATTGTCATTTTATTAACCCTAATATTTATGCGTGTGTTATTGTTAATTAGTAATTAGTTTAATAATTATCCATGGTTGTGGTTGTTGACCATTTGACTTCTTTGACTTGTTGACCAAGGTTGACACTTTGACCATCATCATTTCTTTTGGAAGATGCTTTTTGATCTTTGCAATTTGAAATGATAATGGTCATGTCATGATTTACCATGATAATTATCTAGCTAATTATTCAATTAAATTAATTCACACATATTAGTGAAAAGGGCTCTATTATTTTCTCATTCTCTCATATCATTTCTCTCTCTTGTTCATCCTCTCCCTCAAGCTCTCTCCCTCTCATGTGTTGAGAAACAAAAAGCTTGAGAAAAACCTTCACTTGATCCTCTCTACTCTCTTCTAGGGTTCAAGTCTTAGCATTTCTTGCACTCTAGTTACTCCTAGCTTGGAGTTGAAGCTAAAGGTGGTGGCTTTCAAGTGGATCTTTCTTTGACGGGAGAAGACAAGCAAGGTGAACTCTTTCTACCATTCCTAGGAGCAAGGAGAGAAGGACTAAAGACCAAAGGTATAACCTTTCCATCACTTAGCTACTTTGTAGTTAGGGTTAGCAAGTTTATGTTTAGCAAAGATCCTTAAAGCATAGTCCATGTTGCCTATAGTTGATGAAAATCAAATTTTTATTATGTTTTCCGCCTCCCCGTAAGCACCGGGGTGGGCAACACGGACTTACAGTGGTATCAGAGCCTAACTAAACCTAAACTAGCTAAGTAGTTAAGTGTAACGAAGTTTCGAAACCGAAAAACCCTAAAACCAAACTTTTTCAAAATCCAAGTTTCTGTTAAAATTTTTTCTTGTCAAAATGAAAAACTTTATACTCCAAAAATTATCTCAGGGTTTTGTGTGAAACACCACCAAAGACGAACCAGAGAGGAGTCTAGAGGACCGCGCTTCCGCGGCATAAGGAAGCTCTTGCCGCGGAAGCGCGGCCGTCTTGTCACCTCTCTGTATCGTTTTTGGTGCAGTATGTTTCTGAGTTGGTTTTAGGATTTTTAGGATATGTTATATGTGCCCAGATTTTCCAGAACTAAAATTTACTTTTGGGGGCCTATAAATCCGTATTTTTCGGAACTTCACTACACTTTAACTATATCGGTTATATCTGTGATGCTTGTATGTATTGAACGTCGGCTAATCGCTATAAGTCGATTAGTCGGGGTTATACATCTCTGTGATCTGTGATTGTTGGTTTGTGGATATGAATGGATTGGATCATCGCGGGTGAATAGCCGGGTTGGATGTGAGATGAGCGTTTTTTTTCTTTCATTCATTTGTAACATGTAAATTGATGTAATAATATTGTTTGTATGGCCGCACAACCGGGTCGGGGTTGTAGCCGTCATTGTATAATTCTTTTTACTGTTTTTGCTCCTAGGATAGACCCATGGAGGGGGTGCACAAACTACCGGGTATCTCAAGTGCCGAGTAGCCTACTCACGGTGGTGAGGGAGGTTGCTTCGCTTCGGGTGCTTGGCGGGTAGTTTGCCGCACCCGTAGGGGTCTTGGGTGGGGTTTTGGCTATTCACCGCGACCGTGTAATCCGCTTTGCGTTGCAGGCTCGAACGCATTGCGGATTCCTAGTATATCCAATGTATTCATCTGTGATCTGTAATGTCTATCATTGCTATATATTTATATATAATAACTATTTAGGCGTTGCTTATGTTTTACAGCCGCGCTAGCCCAGCCCCCGCTCTGTCGTTAGTTAAGTAACCTAACGGGTGATGACGGGGCCCCGTGGCGAATGCGAATGGCATAAGCGTACGTCATATTTTGGTTGTTTTCTGCAATGGTAGGATTAAATGATGGGACGCATTAAAAGAACTAATGCAAGAAATAAACCAAGTAAAAGTCGATTGGAACACTTTGAAAACCACTCGGTTCTTTTCAAAACTAAGCTTTTAAACGCGGAGCTTGAACCACTCCTTTTAAAAGCTATCTCGTTCCATCGATTATATCAAGTTCACTACGTTCACGGTTTCGCCAAAACCATCCGTAGCCCTCCGTCATTCCACATGAATGGTCAAAAGTATTCAAGCTATGTATTTTGGCCAAAGTCAAGGCATAGTGATTGGTAGCGTTTGGGTATTCATGTGCAGCATAGATAGATGCGTTGATTTGGGACAGTCGTGCTGCCATTTTGGCCAAAGTCAAGGGTAGGTACGGGTGGGTCCAAATTAACCAGGAGAATGATGGGTAGAACTTGACATGTGACTTATGATATTTTGACCAAAGTCAAGGTCATAAGAGCATGGGGCAAAAATCCACATCGGGAGTTTCATAAGTACTGAAACTTGCTAGCGTTGCATACCATTTGGAGTGTGATGATTCTGGTAGGATTCCTTCGGCTTTATCACGCGATGATATTTGGATCCCGATCCTACTGTGAGTATATGCTACTCCTCGGGAAAACTCTCACTTAACGATCAATGCTATAAACCTAGTAGGTGCCTAGAAAGGTGTTAGCGGGGCTACGCCCACAGGGAAAAGAGGTTACTTAATTAAGGAACTTCGCGAAAGCGTTGGAAAACCTCCCTCGAAGTACCGACACTGGCCTGGCTGAACGGTTAAGCAAGTATTGTACGGTGAGAATGATCCCGGCTAATCCTTTTCTTTACGGTTTGAGAAGGGATTCGAGAGACAGTGGGAGCCATCCAGTTTAGACAAACTAAAAACCACTCTAAACTTGCAAGAGCATCATGCTAAAGTGTTTCTTTTCTCTCTCCTAATTGCAGCGACCATTCAAGATGACCGGACTTAAGTTACTATTAGATAAAAACATATTGACAGGGCCAAACTACAAAGATTGGCTCAGGAATGTCAAGATGGCTATCACTTATGACAAGCTGGGGTATATACTTACCACCAAAGCTCCCCCCATCCCAGGTCCCACCTCCAGCGTCGCGGATGTAGAAATCCGTAAGACATGGGAGATAGATTGCGCGAGGGCCAGATGCCTCGTACTAGCCTCGATGGACAACGAACATCAGAGGAGGCACGAGAATATGGACCTAGAGTCCATATTTCTCCATACAAAAGAACTGTATGGAGAGCAGTCTCGTATCGCTAGATACGAAGTGTCGAAGAAGCTCTTTTCGGCAAGGTTGGCCGTCGGATCATCGGTAGCGGACCACGTGCTTAAGATGATCGGCTACATAGAGGAGCTCGCGGACCTTGGGACCACATTGGAGAATGAACTCTATACCGATTTGATTCTCCAGTCCCTTCCTTCCACTTACGCCCAGTTCATTCTTAACTTCAACATGCAAGGAAAGGAGGTTGAACTGGCCGAACTTCTGAACATGTTGAGGACTGCTGAGGGCACCCTACAGAAGGGTAGGGAGACATCCACTTTGTTTGTAGGAGGATCTTCCTCTTCTAGGTCCAGGGCGAAAGCCAAGGGCAAGAAGAAGAAAGCCCCCGCCAAACCAAGAGGCGGTGTCAGTAAAGTGGATACGAAGGGAACGGGTAAAGCAACAAAGGTAGCGGGGAAGCTGGTGGGGAAGGAAGAATGCTTCTATTGTCACAAAAGTGGTCACTGGAAACAAGATTGCAAGGCTTGGAAAGCCAGAACACAGGATTTGAAGCGAGTTGCAGCTTCAGCTTCAGGTGTGTATGTTATTGAAAACTGTCTATCAATAAACTCTATATCCTGGGTATTGGATACCGGATCAGGATCTCATATCTGTAATTCTTTGCAGGCGTTGAGAAAGCGTAGAGTTTTGAAGGCAGGTGACATGACCCTCAGAGTTGCGAACGGTGCTAGCATGGATGCTGAGGCCGTGGGGGACTATCACCTGGGATTATCAGATGGACACTTTTTGGTTTTGCGTAGTTGTTATTATGTACCAAATGCAACCTGTAATATCATTTCTGTATCTTTATTATCTAAAGAAGGTTATGAATTTGCATTTGTAAGTAATGTAGTGAACATTCACCTTAATCAAGTGTTGATTGGGTCAGGTACATTGAACAACGGTATATACGTTTTAAACCAACCACACATTTTCAATATCCAGAATACACACAAAAGAAAGTCTCCAGAAATTAATAAAACTTTCTTATGGAATTGTAGACTGGGTCACATCAACGAGAGAAGATTGACTAAGTTACATACTGAAGGATATTTAGATTCATTCGAATATCAATCGTATGCAACTTGTCAATCCTGTCTCAAAGGAAAGATGACAAAGGCTCCGTTTTCTGGACACGGAGAAAGAGCGAGCGAGCTCTTGGGACTCGTACACAGCGACGTGTGCGGTCCAATGTCTACACATGCGCGAAGCGGTTTTTCTTACTTCATAACTTTTACGGATGATTTTTCAAGGTACGGTTATGTCTTCTTAATGAAACATAAATCCGAGGCTTTTGAAAAATTCCAGGAATATAAGAGTGAGGTAGAAAAACAGACCGGCAAAAGTATCAAGATCCTAAGATCGGATCGAGGAGGAGAATACTTAAGTGCCGAATTCCTGAATTACTTAAAAGAGAATGGAATTCTCTCTCAGCTTACTCCTCCATACACCCCGCAACATAACGGTGTATCCGAGAGACGGAACCGAACCCTATTGGATATGGTACGGTCCATGATGAGTAACGCTGAGTTACCGCGATCGTTCTGGGGGTATGCGCTAGAAACAGCTGCATATCTTTTGAACCGTGTTCCCACTAAGACTGTGCCTACCACACCATATGAGTTATGGAGTGGGAAGAAACCCTATCTTAATCACATTAAGACATGGGGATGTCCAGCTTTTGTAAAAAAGCAGCATGCGGACAAGCTCGAGGCACGCTCAGTACAGTGCAAGTTTGTGGGATATCCAAAGAACTCCAAGGGATATTACTTCTATTACGAAGAGGAACAAAAAGTCCTTGTTTCTCGCCATGCCCACTTTCTAGAACATCAGTTCATAGAAAAAGAAATAAGTGGGAGCGCAATAGAACTGGAAGAAATTCCAGAACCACAAACTATTACTGAAAGTTTAGTGGAACCAGAAGGTTCAAAAGAACAGGACATTCCTATGCTGCTCCGCAGGAGTAGTAGGCAGTCTCATCCGCCCGAGAGGTACTACGGTTTTCTCATTGACGGGGATAGAGAGGATTGCATCATAGATTGTGATGAGCCTACTAGCTTCCAGCAAGCCATTCAGAGCGTCGACTCGGTAAAATGGCTGGATGCAATGCGGACCGAGATGGAGTCCATGTACACCAACAAAGTATGGACGTTGGACATTGCTCCAGACGGGGTAAAACCCGTAGGATGCAAGTGGATCTTCAAAAGGAAGATTGGTGTAGATGGACAGGTTGAGACCTATAAAGCTAGACTGGTAGCAAAGGGTTTTCGTCAGCGACCTGGTTTGGACTATGACGAAACCTTTTCTCCAGTAGCTATGCTGAAATCCATTCGGATCCTTCTTGCCATCGCTGCTTTCCACGATTATGAGATTTGGCAGATGGACGTAAAGACAGCTTTTCTAAATGGTCATTTAGAGGAGTGTGTCTATATGGACCAGCCAGAGGGTTTCATTCAGGGTGGGAGCAGCGGAAAGGTGTGCAAGTTGCTCAAGTCCATTTATGGACTCAAGCAGGCATCGCGGAGTTGGAACATCTGTTTTGATGAGACGGTCAAAGAATTTGGCTTTATCAAAAATCCAGATGAACCATGCATCTATTGTAGATTTGTAGCGAGAACTGTAGTATTCCTCGTTTTATACGTGGATGACATTCTCTTAATAGGAAATGACATTCCTATGCTACAATCTGTCAAGGGGTTCTTGTCACACAGGTTCTCCATGAAAGACCTGGGTGATGCCTCCTACATTCTGGGTATCCGGATCTACCGTGACAGATCCAAGAGGATATTAGGACTCTCGCAGTCCAGGTACATCGACACCATACTGAAGAGATTCAGTATGGAAGATTCCAAGCGCGGTAATCTACTGGCTTGTCACGGGATCACCCTCTCCAAAGAGATGTCTCCCAAGACTGATTTGGAGAGGGATCGCATGTCTATTATACCCTACGCTTCTGCGGTAGGCTCTATAATGTATGCGATGTTGTGTACCAGACCGGATGTGGCTTATGCACTGAGTGTGGTAAGCAGGTATCAGTCAAACCCTGGGGAGAAACATTGGATAGCAGTAAAGAACATTCTCAAGTACCTGAGAAGGACTAAGGAGATGTTCTTGGTGTATGGCGGAAAAGACCTGCAGGTTGAGGCCTTTGCTGACTCCAGCTTCCAGAGTGACAAGGATGATTCCAAGTCCATGTCGGGTTTTGTCTTTACCCTCAATGGAGGGGCGGTTTGTTGGAAGAGCTCCAAACAGGAAACCGTTGCTGACTCGACTATGGAAGCGGAATACATCGCTGCATCTGATGCCGCAAAAGAAGCTGTCTGGATGAGGAAGTTCTTGAAAGAACTTCAGGTGGTTCCGTCCATTGTTGACCCAATACCTCTGTATTGCGACAACAACGGGGCTATAGCTTTAGCGAAGGAACCCAGGTCCCATCAGAAATCCAGACACATCTTAAGGCGGTATCACCTGATCAGGGAGATCGTGGATCGCCAGGAGATCAAGGTCCGGAGAGTTGCATCAGAGGATAACACTGCAGATCCACTCACAAAGGCCCTACCCCAGACTCAGTTCGAGCGGCTGATCGAGATGATAGGTCTTCGATACGCCAGTACATGGCCTTAGTGCAAGTGGGAGATTGTTAGTGTATATGCCCTAGAGGCCATTACTGTATCATACTAGTTTGTATATTACTTAATGGAAGCTTGGGATATTCACAGTTGTATATACAATCTTGCTCGAAATGGTAGTATGCTACTTGGTTTGTCTATGCTTTAATATGTGCATGTGTTTCTTTTAGCATATTGCTGGTATACATATTAGTAGAGCCCTTAGGATCTTTGCTTGATTACCAGCGTTGTGATGGCGCTCGCACTCGTGGGGGCTGGGTAATCTATAAGCACATCCTTATACAGGTCCCTGGTCGTTGGACTATCGAGACAGGGCATCGATACTCCGGAGTAGACTGGCGTATGCGCTTCTCATCCCAGTGTGGGAGACGGTCTGTCCTACAGCCGTTAGTACGTCGTACTTGGGATAGTATGCGGGTGCTCGTTAGGTTACGAGTACACTGGACAGGACTCGTCGGGAACTGTTGGTTGGTAATATACCTATCGTCAGTTATCAGTTCCCAGGTGACATGAGTACAGCTTAGTCCGCTGACTTGACACTGTCACTTCGCCTCGAGTGTGTTCCCACTGCACTTTGATTACTACCCTACCACGGCTCAAAGGAGCTGTGCAAACAGGTAGTTTTTGGGTGCAGTCCCGAAGCACTTGGAGGCAGTGACGGTTAGACAGGATTCGTCTCTCCCGGTATTGGGGGTTGACATCGCGCTGTGTCTAGGAGAGCCATTACACGAGTAGTCCCTGGCCAGGGCAAGCGAGATATACTGGTAGGTTTCCAGTGTTATCTCAGGGTGTTCTGGGCTTCACTCCGGCACGACTTGTACCGCTATTAGGGGACTGACGTTTACCGCCCCCTAGGCCCGCCATGCGACGTATCAGACGAACAGACCGGACTGTACGGAGACTGTCACATACAGGCTCAGTAGGAGTGCAGATGGGGTTCACCTCGTCAGTCTTCTTATCGACATCTACCTGGGGACCGTTACGTACAGCTAGTGCCGCTTGCGGTCTGTGGTTAAACCCACTGCCAGCGTAGTGTCGAGTCTTTAGAGTCCCACACAGAGAGCTATTCGCCTTTAGGCAAAATGAGTAGAGGTCGCATGGTTTTGCGACAGGGTTCGTTCGCATCCGCGCACTTGTGCACGTTTGCTGTCCGGACAGTTTATACTAGCGGGCTTTGGTTTAAGCCGGATCCTAGTATATGATTAGAGATTGGTTTTTCTCATTGTGTTCGTGTTCCTCAGATCACGAATGCGGGTGCGTATGCACAGTTGCTTGAGATTGAGGGAGAGGACCTTGATTAGGGTTAATGGCTATTGTCATTTTATTAACCCTAATATTTATGCGTGTGTTATTGTTAATTAGTAATTAGTTTAATAATTATCCATGGTTGTGGTTGTTGACCATTTGACTTCTTTGACTTGTTGACCAAGGTTGACACTTTGACCATCATCATTTCTTTTGGAAGATGCTTTTTGATCTTTGCAATTTGAAATGATAATGGTCATGTCATGATTTACCATGATAATTATCTAGCTAATTATTCAATTAAATTAATTCACACATATTAGTGAAAAGGGCTCTATTATTTTCTCATTCTCTCATATCATTTCTCTCTCTTGTTCATCCTCTCCCTCAAGCTCTCTCCCTCTCATGTGTTGAGAAACAAAAAGCTTGAGAAAAACCTTCACTTGATCCTCTCTATTCTCTTCTAGGGTTCAAGTCTTAGCATTTCTTGCACTCTAGTTACTCCTAGCTTGGAGTTGAAGCTAAAGGTGGCGGCTTTCAAGTGGATCTTTCTTTGACGGGAGAAGACAAGCAAGGTGAACTCTTTCTACCATTCCTAGGAGCAAGGAGAGAAGGACTAAAGACCAAAGGTATAACCTTTCCATCACTTAGCTACTTTGTAGTTAGGGTTAGCAAGTTTATGTTTAGCAAAGATCCTTAAAGCATAGTCCATGTTGCCTATAGTTGATAAAAATCAAATTTTTATTATGTTTTCCGTCTCCCCGTAAGCACCGGGGTGGGCAACACGGACTTACAAGGATGTGCTTATAGACTACCCAGCCCCTACTAGTGTGACTGCCATCACAACGTTGGTAATCAAGCAAAGATCCTAAGGGCTCCACTAATGCGTATAGGTGATATCATAAAATAAACACATGTACACATTGAAATAGAAACAAACCAAGTAGCATACTACTATTTTGAGCAAGATTGTATATACAAGGTGAATATCCCAAGCTTCCATTAAGTAATATACAAACCAGTATGATACAGTAATGGCCTCTAGGGCATATACACTAACAGCAATAACCAACAACACATTGAGACCCATAAACTCAATCCTCACACTGAATTTCAACCATTCAGCCCCGCTGGGAGCAAGATCGACGGAGGACAACATCCGAGGGAGATTCTGGCCTCCATCAGTTGGTGTCTTCTGTGGGAACTCGGCTTTCCCACCTAAGAAAGTTGATCTTCCACATTCGATTCGATAACGAGTGATAATCGCAACGATCCAAGCACGAGCCGTCCCGTCCTCCACAACGGAGGCAGAGGCGGTTCTGCACTAGCTCCTAACATTGTCGACTCCTTATCTATGTGGATCGACATGCTCACGGCGATGGTGGATGCGCTCTCTTGTATTCAAACGGCCAGCCATGCCTGCCAAATCACTATTCCTATTCCCCAAAACGATGGCGTGCATGGAGCGACGGAGGGGCGCATTCAGGCATTCGACCTCGCTCATGCCCATCTCAATGTTACGGAACACCGGCGTGCCGATTTTGGCAGTCAATACCCCCACACGAGGAATGGTTCCATGACTCATTAGTCACCGAACAGTTCAACACCAAGATCTCGGGAGTGATCAGACTACCGATTCAACGCTCGCCGCGCTCTCCCCCTTGAAGAGACGTCGGTAAGGTCACCTGACTCCACGCAAGACCGAAGTTACCACACTCCACGAGATCGCGCACATAGAGAACGTCGGGACCGACCATGAAGGGTCTACCCCGAGGATCTGAGGAACGTGATAGAACTAAACCGAAGCCGCTCCATCGGTCAAGGCTGAAATAGAGACAGCAAGAACTCCGACTATGGAGAATTCTCGGGGTACCAACAACAAATTGAGGTCTTCGAGAAGAAGATTGAAGACGTGTGGCTCGCCACCCGTTAGTCTGGAGGATTGGCAAAATACTCCGGAGATTCTCTCACGAGGCCCTTTATGGAGCAGTTACTATATGAGCGGGTCTTGTCTCGAAACAAACCACCTAAGGTGGCCCTCTTCAACGGGAAATCCGATCCAAAGGACCACTTGGACCTGTTTACGGTGGGCATGAGCTTCCAAGATAACTCGGACGCAGCTCAGTGTCGAACCTTCCCCACCACCCTCATCCGGGCCGAGCGAGATTGGTTCCGCGGCCTTACTTCGCGTTCAATCTCAACTTTTGAAGAATTGGCCATGTAGTTTCTCAGCCACTTCCTCGGCAACCGGCAACAAAAGGTCGGTTGACTACTTGTTCACCATCAAGTGTGAAGACATGGAGTCTTTCAAAGACTATATTGCCCGTTTCTACAATGCCCTTCTGGAGGTACCTGAGCACCGGGATGAGAAGGTCATAACCGCCCTGTGGTATGGTCTTAGGCACAAAGAGTGGCTCCGCTCTTTCGCATTGGCGCAACCTAAGACCCTGACTGAGGTAAAGGTTTGGACCGAGCGGGAAATCCAACTCGAATCCGAGATTAACGCTCACCTTTCTCGAGGTTACCGGACAGACTAAAATAAAAGGGATCTAGAAGAAGACAAGAATAAGGCTGATCGGTCGAAACCTTACAATTCGAGATTTCGTAAGTACACGCCTCTCAATGTCTCGCAGGATGAGCTGCTAGAGGAGGTAAGGAGTGAAAGATTCTTCGAGCTGCCACCGATGACACGAAAGCTAGGCAAGCGACTCTACGGCTCATATTGTGCTTATCATCGGACGCAAGGGTACTTGACCGAGGATTGTAAACAGCCATGTGATTATATTGAGGAGCTGATCCACTCTGATCACTTGGCAAAATACCTTCAAGACAAACGTCAAGCAGATAAGGGGCAAGCCGACCAACTTGAAGCTGGAGAGCTGACAATCGGACAGATAATAGTCGTCACCGACTGACCTGAGTCAGAGCAACAAGGACACCCACCGAATCCGGTCATTCAATATAGGAGAGCTTAAACTAGTCAGCGAGTAGCTTCCTGCCCATCAAGCAAAGACCGGCCTTTCACTCATGTAAATGAAACTCGGATGTGCTTATAGATAGCCGACCAAAGCCCTCATCATGAGGCCGCCGGGCAGGTTCTTGCTTGGCCCGTCCACCGCGAGTAGCTTCCTGCCTAACAAAGACATGGATCTAAAGCCCTCATCATGAGGCAGCCGGGTAGCCTCCTTCCCGGCCCATCCACAATGGGTAGCTTCATGCCCAACGAAGACGTGGATCTAAAGCGCTCATCACGAGACGACCGGGTAGCTTCCTGCTCGGCCCATCCATAATGGGTAGCTTCCTGCCCAACGAAGAGACGGATCTAAAGCCTTTATCATGAGGCGACCGGACAACTTCCTGCTCGGCTCATCCATAATGGGTAGTTTCCTGCCCAACGAAAACGTGGATCTAAGGCCCTCATCAGGAGGATGCCGGGTAGCTTCTTGCTCGGCCGATCCATAATGGGTAGCTTCCTGCCCAACGAAGACGTGGATCTAAATCCCTCATCATGAAGACGCCGTGCAGCTTTCTGCTCGGCCCATCTATAGTGGGTAGCTTTCTGCCTAACAACGCTATGGATCCAGAGCCCTCATCACAAGGCGACCGAGCAGCTTCTTGCTCGGCCTATCCACAGTGGGTAGCTTCCCGCCTAACAATGCTGTGGATCCAAAGCTTTCGCTACGAAACCGCCGGGCGGCTTCCTGCTCGGCCCATCCGCAGTGAGTAGCTTCCTGCATAACAGTGCCGTAGATCCAAAGCCCTCGCAATGAGGCCGCTGGGCAGCTTCTTGCTCAGCCCATCCACAGTGGGTAGCTTGCTGCCTAACAATGCCGTAGATCCAAAGCCCTCACCACGAGGCCGCTGGGCAGCTGTTACTGATATATGCCATAGAAGCCATTATTGTATAGTACTGGATTATATATTACATTTTAGAAGCTTGGGATATAAATAGATATAATAACAGTCTTACTCAATATGATAGTATACTTTCTGGTTTGATTCTGTCTTAATATGTGCATATATTTCTTTTAACATATCGCTAATACATATTGATAGAGCCCTTAGAATTTTTGCTTGATTACCAGCGTTGTGATGGCAGTCACACTAGTAGGGGCTGGGTAGTCTATAAGCACATCCTTAAGCCTGTCCCTAGTCATAGGATTATCGAGACAGGGTATCGATACTCCAGAGTAGACTAGTGTATACGCTTCTTATCCCCGTCAAGGGAGGTGGCTTATCCCGCAGCCATTAGTATACGGTACCAGAAATAGTATACACGTGCTCATTGGATTATGAGTTACATTGGAAGGACTCGCCGGGAACTGCTGGTTGGTATTATACCTATCATCATTTAGAAGTTCCCCGGTGATATGAGTAAAAGCTAGTCCGTCGATTTGACATCACTATTCTTCTCGAGTGTGTTCCCACTGTACTTAGATTACTACCCTACCATGGCTCAAATGAGTCGTACAAACAGGTAGTGGTTGGGTGCAGTCTCGAAGCACTTGGAGGCAGTAGGGATTAGAAGGAATTCATCTCTCCCGGTATTGGGAGTTGATATCGCACTGTGTACGGTTATCCAATACACAAAGTCCCTGACCAGGACAAGTGAGATTTACTAGTAGGTACACCATTAGTTTCTCAGGGTGTATTGGGCTCTACACCGACATGACTTATTGCGCCATTAGGGGTCTGACGTTTACCAACCACCCTAGGCTCGATATGCAATACTCTTAGATGAACAGACCGGACTGTATGGAGATTGCCACGGATAGGCTCAGTAGGGGTTCGGATGAGTTCGCTTATCGGCCTTCTTTTCGACAGGTACCTGGATAGCCGTTACGTACAGCTAGTGTCGCTGACGAACTTGCGTTTAAACCCACTGCCAGCGTACAGTCGAGTCTTCAGAGTCCCACATAGAGGGTTTCCCTGGTTCAGGAGAAACGATGTAGAAGCCGTATGGTTTTACGTGCAGGGTTCCGATCATATACGTGTACTGGCTATACGGATGTTGTTCAGACGGATAATACTAGTAGGCTTAGGATTAATCCGAATTCTAGTATTATATTATTGGATTATTTTTATCTCTTTGTATTCGTATTTTTTGCTGTACGAATACGGGTATGTATTTACAGTGAGGGCATTCTTGTAATTTTTATAAGAGATGCTTCTAGAAGGGGAAAACTCATTTTGGTTTAATCTATTTTTGGAAAATAGATTAATGAGATGGAAAATGAAGATATTTGTGGAATGGGTGAAGCATGGCTAATTCTTTAGTTTATTGGTTTGTACTTACTATTCAAGCATGGCTATAATTTTCTATTGAAAATATTGCATGTTTGATTGTGAGAAAAAGAATGAGTCATTCTTCACTTGCCAAGACACTTTCATTTTACCTTTCTCATTCTGTCTCCATTTTGCTCTCCTCCTCCTTCCTCAAAACTCTAACCCTCACATTTGTTATGAATCCTAGGGTTCTATGAGATAAAATAGTCTAATTAACTCTTTACATCTCCTAAACTGTCTAGATTATCGAACTAGGTACTTTAGTTATCTTGGTTTTGAGGTTGGAGCTTGAACTATAGACTCTCGGGTGGATTGTCTTCGACACGAGGAGGCCGACGACCGAGCTAGATCCGTACCTTCAAGGAGCTCAAGCAAAGGAGAAGAAGACCCGAAGGATTTGTAACTTGGAGGTATAAACTCGTTCAAAATAGTTTAAAACCTCTATGTAATTTAGCTAGTTAGGATTTCTGAAAAATCCTGAATGTTTAGTCAATGTTGCAAGTCTTATAATCGTTTTAGTAAATTTCTCCTCCCCACAAACCATGTGGCGTGTGCAACATTGACTTACAGCAATTTCTTGCTCGGCTCATCTGCAGTAGCCAGCTTCCTACCGAACAACGCTGTCACGACCCGAAGGTACGGAACGTGACTGGCACTTAGATTACGAGACGTCTCAAGGCGTAACGTAACCTAAGTCAGCCAAACCCCAGAAAATCTAAACCATAATCAATAAGAGTGAAGGAAAACCTTTTATGAAAATGATTTTAAAATGTCATAATTTACTAAAAATGTTATAATTTACCAAAATTTTCGGCAGAGTCTCCTTTGTAAATACTGGCCCCAAAATGGGTACAACAAGAATATATAAACCTGTAATGATATAATGGCATCCCCAAGCGGGAGCTAGCACTTCGCCCAAGGCGGATCATAACCGCACGCAATATATATATAACATCAAGCAAATAATCATAAAGAACGCAAAAATAAGAAAAATATAACGTCGGCTCAAGTGAGCTCGACCCCAGAAAAACAACATATACACAAATATCTCGGTCTCATCACTAGGTCGCATATAAAATAGAAGAAGTGGTAGATGGAGAATACTAGATACAATGATAGTACAAAAGTGTCCTCGCAACCCACCTATGAGCAATGTCGCGAGTTCGAACAAAAGAAGCCAATGAAAAGATACACCCGCCGCTGCAAGGCTGGCGGGTCCGACCTGCAAAACACTGTGGCACAACGGGGGTGAGTTGCCAGCTCATGAGTAGTAAGTAACATCTAATAAGGCTATCGTAAGAATGCACGCATATGCGTCACAACCTGCATATCTAAATATGATACGATGCCACTAATATGTATGCACATGGATGCAAAATCAATACGAAATCTTTAAGTGTTTAGTACGATGATATCTGCATTCTTAATTTAGAAAAATATCTGTACAATAGCTAAGGTATCATCAATGAAACCATCCGAAAACTGTGTCAAGTATCGACACAAAATATGGATATATATCTGTCTCAATGTATCACTATGTCAAAATCTCAATACCTCGGGCTCTGCCAGTCCGGATCGGCCCATATCATCAAATCTCACGACAACGGTCGGTATCCTCCGGATATCCGCCGTGCCAGATATCACCAATAGGTAGTCTTCCCCAGCTAGGCTCATCGTCATCCCCACAAAAACACTCTCGTCCCGGGGTATCATACCGGGCCCACCATGTACCCTAAACGGTTCCTCCACTCCTCAAACCGGGTCTCGAAATCCAGCAGAAAACATGAAAACTCATGGTGGACGACACATACATCACGAGAAAACCGCAACTAATATTTAAAAACATAATGAGTTTGGAAAATTCTTGCGGTTTTCCCCAAAATCCAGAAATCTGATCAAAAGTAAAATCCTCAAGAAATCATAATATCTGATATGTTGTAAATGATAGATGCCTATGATATCGATATTATGCAATGCAATTTATGATGAGGAATCTATATAAGAATGATAATGAAATGCGGTATATACATGCTTTGCAATTCAATGTATCATGTATGATGCAAGTGTTTGATACTGAACTAAGCAGGTTCTAAAGTGCTCGTGGCATGGTAATTACCAAAGGCGTGTGTATTCAAATGAATAGTGCGCGTGCAACATGACCCAATGGTAATGGTGTAAGTGTCCTAAGAGGTGATATCACACACAGGTATACAGATAGCCATACGATGCCAGCAGATGAATAACTAGAAAGCTATGCATATGAATGCAACTACTACTAGCAACCCTAAATGTCGGGTGCCCCGCGCTATCCAGACGACCCCCCATAGATGTGTACATTTACTCACCCGGATGCCTCGCTAATCTGATCCAACCACAGCTTTGCCTTTACGCGCCACGTCCGATACTTCCGCAACCGATCCTAAAATTGCACCACAAAAAACATAAGATTACATATCCTGAAATGATGCAAAGTCACAATATGAAAAGATCAATGCTCACAAGTTAGGCACAACGTGCACTTGGTGCGCGGAACACACACGACAATCACTATAACCTTAACTAGGATAGTTGTTCGGAACAACCGTCAAAACTAAACCCGATCAAACCAAATTCCGCATTCGCACACCCTAAATGTCATAGGAGATGCTAATAATATAGCCAACATTTCAGAATTAATTCACCTCCTAATTATATAGAAAACCTAGTAAGCACCGAAATTGCAATTTGGCGCAAACATCGCGGATTAACGATATAGTGATCACAATCTAGCATAATTATCCAAACTAAACCACTAGATAGCCACTACACCTAATTTAACCTATTTGCAATGCTTCAAACCCTAATTCCAAAATCAAACCCCTTTTCTTGAATTTCATAAACAAGCAATTACTATCAAATTAACACTTCAAAGTTCTATTTTAGCATAGTTAAACTACAAATTAACTATTGGTTAGAATTTTACCTCTCAAGTTTGATCCCTAACTTGCACTTAGCCTCCAAAGATACCTCATTTCTCCATGTTTTATACTAAATTTGGCTTGAGAAGAGATCGAATGAGGATTTGTTTTGAATTTGTGAAGAAATTTGTGGATTTTTGATGGATTTTGTGATGAAATTGAAGTGAAAAGAGAGGGGGGAAAAATGGGGACTGCAGGGAAAGCTCTCGGCCAAGGGGGAAAGTAGGGAGTGTGAGAGAATTGTGTGGAAATTTCTATGAAGAAAGTATCTCTTAAGTGCAATAAATGCTTATCACATCAATTTCTAATTAAAATTTCATTTTATTTCATTGTTTTGACCATAAAACAACTAGAATTGAAATGTCTTGGTAAAATTTATATTACCACTTGGTTTCAGTTTATAATGGTTCCTAAGTATGTAATTCACCCATTCAAATTTGTATTTATCACTAATTTAATGTATATTTAAAAGCTTAAAATAATATTAAAATAATTAATTAAGGAATTTTTTTTAAATGACTAGAAATTTATAAGTGACAATTAACTAACCGATTTCTGGCAATTTCTTATCTAAATTTTGTATAATTAGGCTTATATTGAAAATTAATTATTTTTACGTTTAACGAAAATACCGATTATCGAAAAAACTACCTAAACGATATTCAAAGTGTTACAAACGATGTGGATCCAAAGCCCTTATCACGAGACGACCGAGTAGCTTCTTTCTCAGTCCATCTACAATGGGTAGCTTCCTACCCAACGAAGACGTGGATCTAAAACCCTCATCACGAGGCAGACGGGCAGTTTCCTGCTCAGCCCATCCATAATAGGTAGCTTCCTGCCCAACGAAGACGTGGATCTAAAGCCCTCACCATGAGGCGACCGAGTAGCTTCCTGCTCGGCTCATCCATAATGGGTAGCTTTCTGCCCAATGAAGATGTGGATCTAAAGCCCTCATCACGAGGCGGCCAGGTAGCTTTCTGCCAAACGAAAACATAGATCTAAAGCCCTCATCATAAAGCCGCCAGTCAGCTTCCTGCTCAGCCCATCCGCAGCGGGTAGTTTCCTGCCCAATGACGCTGTGGATCCAAAGCTCTTATCATGAGGTGACCGGGCAGCTTCCTGCTCGGCCTATCCATAGTGGGTATCTTCCTGCCTAACAACGCTGTGGATCCAAAGCCCTCGCCATGAGGCCGCCGGGCAGTTTCCTGCTCGGCCCATCCGCAGTGGGCAGCTTCCTACCTAACACCGATGTGGATCCAAAGCCTTCATCACGAGGCGGCCAGGTAGCATTCTACTAGGACCATCCATAATGGGTAACTTCTTGCCCAACGAAGATATGGATCTAAAGCCCTCATCACAAGGCGGCCGGGTAGCTTTCTGGTCTGCCAATCCAAAATGGGTAGCTTCCTGCCCAACGAAGACGTGGATCTAAAGCCCTTATCATGAGGCAACAGGGTAGCTTCCTACTCGGGCCATCCACAATGGGTAGTTTCCTGCCTAACGCAGATGTGGATCTAAAGCCCTCATCACGAGGCGGCCAGATAACTTCTTGCTCGGCCCATCCACAATGGGTAGCTTCCTGCCTAACGAAGACGTGGATCTAAAGCCCTCATCATGAGGCCGTCGGGAAGCTTCCTGCTCAGCCTATCCGCAGCAGGTAGCTTTCTGCCCAACGATGCTGTGGATCCAAAGTCCTCATCATGAGGCGACCGGGCAGCTTCCTACTCGGCCCATCCACAGTGGGTAGCTTCCTACCTAAAAATACTGTGGATCCAAAGCCCTCGCTACGATACCGCCGGGCAGCTTCCTGCCCGGCCCATCCGCAGTGGGTAGCTTCCTGCCTAACAACACTATGGATAAAAAGCCCTCGCCACGAGGCCGCCGGTCAACTTCCTGCTCGGCCTATCCGCAGTGGGTAGCTTCCTACCTAACAATCTTGTGGATCCAAAGCCCTCGCCATGAGGCCGCCGGGTAGCTGTTGGGTTTACCTAGCACCTCATGAAGGGTTTGGAAGCATCACATGTACCAAAGATTAAATTTTTAGGGTGCTAAGTAAGCATACAAAGAATCATTCCTAGAAAAAATTAGGGTTTCAAAAACAACACTTCATTACAAGTAGATTAAGCTAGGGTTTTGAGAGTATAACCTTTGTAGCTGTTCCCCTCCGAACGACAGCGTCGATTAGGCGTCTCGCCTGAGATTCGGGGCAGATGCTAATTGGTGCTATCCGTCCACCTCTCCGAAGATACCAAGTTGATTTATGGCACCATGTATCGAAGATTTGAACGGATGCGTCCGATGTAGCAGACTTCGTCAGATTCCCCCTCGCTTGAGGGGTTTTTGATTGTGGGGACGCTCTTCCCTGCAGGCACAAGCCCCTGCAGTTAATTACGCTACCGCGTCGCGGTAACAACTTTCTCCTTCTCCAGATGGTCACTTCGTGTCGTGTGTGTTTATTTTATGTTTTGTTACCCGTGGATTGTATACGGAGACCGAGTTATGTCATCGCCCGTAGGGCGTGGACTATTCCAAATCCGTATTATCTTAGATTTGGGTTTGGGAGTTTGGTTTGAGAATACGTTAGCCATATTTGAGGCTAAGATGAACTCAAACGTTTGTTAAGGATACGTTAGTCTAACTTGAGACTAAGATCAACTTAACGGGATCGTTTAGATCCGACAAAAGAGCATTTGGGCTCCATTGTTCCAGTTTAGGACATGGTGGTCTTTCTCCAGTTTAGGGACATAGTGGTCCATTACCAGTTTAAGGACATAGTAGTCCATTGGTAGTTTAAGGACATTGCGGTCCATGGGTAGTTTAAGGACATTGCGGTCTAATGTTAGTTTTAAGACATCTCGGTCAAGGTTAAGGATGTCGTAGTCCATGGGTTTAAGGACCCTACAATCCGTTGTTAGTTTTAAGACATCTCGGTCAAGGTTAAGGACGTCGTAGTCCATGGGTTTGAGGACCCCACAGTCCATTGTTAGTTTTAAGACATCTCAGTCAAGGTTAAGGACGTCGTAGTCCATGGGTTTGAGGACCCCACAGTCCATTGTTAGTTTTAAGACATCTCGGTCAAGGTTAAGGACCTCATAGTCCATGGGTTTAAGGACCCCACAGTCCATATCAATGTGTGGTCATCGGGACCCGTCACCTCTTTGAAGATGTTGAGGGATTACAACGCCAAGTATCAAAGGAGTGAAGAGATGTACCCTGGAACCGGAGTGGATTAAATAGTCTTTGGCCCAATTTGGGATCAAGACCAATTAATTATGTTATGAGCCCACTAGCCCAATTAATTATGAATTGAGGACTAATGGCCAGCCTGGGCTAAGTCCAATCATGTCTGAGATATCGGCCTTCCTGTTGGTCCCTTGAAGGAGAGGCTTTGCCTCTGGCCATTTAGCTAATTGGGCCAATGCCTAGTGTTAAACACTAAAGACCAATCAGTGTTGAACTGGGAATGAGATTGATAAGTCATTGTTTAACACTGAAAGATAGTTGGTGTTAAACACCAGCAACAAGGCTTTCAAATTAGTGTTAAACACTAAAACAGATCAGTGTTAAACACCGGCAACAGAAATCTCAAATTAGTGTTAAACACTAAGGTAATCAGTGTTGAACACTGCAAATAAAGTTCTTTGATTAGTGTTGAACACTAAGGCCAAACAGTGTTTTAACACTGGATTCAGGGGTTCCAATTTAGCGTTAAACTCTAAGGCAAGAGGGGTCACGTGGTAGCACGTGAGGGCGCCCTCCCTTCATTTGTTCTGCTGAGAATATCGCATCTTTTGGAGCATCACATGACGGGTGTTTAAATGGAGTATGTTAAAGCCTCTGCCAAGGGTCACGCGGGTCACGTGAGGCACTGCCTCAAAGGGGCTTCTCTGTAGATCTTTTTGGGGGTCACGTGGTGACACGTGACCCTGCCTCTATGTATGTTTTTTAGAAGATCTGTTAATCCCTTTCAGGAATTAAATTCCTCGTAGGGTTGAACCCTGACAATAATTTCAGAAGAATTAAATTTCTACTTCCTTTTGAAGATTTATATTCTGGAATAGAGTTGAACTCTGAATTTTCTGTAGGAATTAAATTCCTCATATATGTGAAGTGCTGAATAGGGTTAAACCCTAATAAAATCTTTAAGGAATTAAACTCCCACTCTCTGTTAAAGAATTATTCTGGGGAATGAGATTAAGGGAATTAAATTCCTGTTGTTTTAACAGAACTAAGTTCTTAACTAGGGTTAAACCCTGATTCTTTTCATTCTGAAGGAATTAAATTCCCATAACACAGGGTCAAACCCTAATTTTATTTTAAAGGAATTAAATTCCTATAGTTCTGTGAGAATTAAATTCTCGCGCTTCCATTCCTTCTCTATGCTTTGGATCTGCATGGCAGGATCTCAACCCATTGAGAATTAAATTCTCAACTCAAGGGGAGATGTGCACTTTACAGATCCTCCACCCAAGAGAGAACTATGTTCTTCTGTTTTTATATCAGAGTTAAACTCCGTTGAGAATTAAATTTTCTTTTCCTTTCAACAGGCCTTCCCTTTCTTACCTAGGGTTTTCTTTTGCAGAAGATCCAAATTTCTCCAAAGTATCAAGGCTCTCCCTTTTTTTGTCTCGATTCCTTCTGCCTCTATCCCTCTCTCTTCTTTTTTTTCTATCTCTCTCTCTGCATATCTCTTGTGTTTCTCTTGGCTCCTATTTATAGGAGAAGCAGCCGAATCAATTAGTTTTGGTGAATCTTTCATTGGGAGATTTGATTTGTATTCACCATTCATTTTGGACCTTTGGATTATTAGGTGAATTTTATTTATCATTGGATTTTAAATCCAGAGATTCTCCTTTGTTATTTCGGTTAGATTTAATGGGGAAATCTTTCCAAATTCGAGATTTTCCCATAGATAGATGATATTTAATCACCTTTAAATCTTTAATTTAATCGGTTGCTTTAGAAAGATTTAAGAGGTCTTTTCTCAGAATTTAATTTCTGTTAACAGATAGGCTTTGAACGCCGGTCACGTGTGACCACGTAACCCTTGGTCACGTGTGGGCACGCAACCCCCTTGGAACGAGCCCTCTTCTTTCTTTCTGCGCTCTGCTTTCTGGTCGCTGCTTAGCTGTCACGTGCCACCACGTGACCCCTGGTCACGTGTGAGCACGTGACCCTCGTCTGGAGCCTTTTCCTTGATTCAATCAGGGAATTGAGTCTGCCGCTTTTGAGTGTCACATGCCAGCACGTGACCCTTTCTGAAGCCCTTTTCTTTGATGTAGTTGGGAAACTGAATTTGCCTTGCTGATACTTTTAGATGTCACATGCCAACACGTGACTGCTGGTCACGTGTAAGCACGTGACCCTTTTCTGAAGCTTTTTCCGTAGGCTTTCCTGATTTTAAATCAGGTAACAAATGCCCCCACAGCGTTGTTCTCACGTGTCCGCACATGAGTGCAACGCTGTCACCTTTTGTGACCGTTGGATTCCTCTAGGGATTTGGGAAGATGAAACGTTTCCATCACCTCCTATAAATACCCATGTTTCTTCAGAAGAGCCTTCACTTTGTTCATCTTCTTCTTTTGAGAACTTTTTCCCTTGAGAATTTAATTCTCGCTTCCAGAGCTTAGTTCTCTGTCTTGAAACAATCTTCAGAGTTTAACTCTGTTCAGGTGACCCTTTTTCCTCAGGTAATGTTCTTGGACAAACAGTAAATTTTCACATTCCTTTGGATTTTAAATCCAAAACAAGGGTTTTTACCCTTTTCAACAAGAAACCCATTTTTCTTCAAGTTTTTCCATAAGAACAGGAAACCACCTAACCTTCGAACTGTAGATCTCTTAGGGTTTAGATGATCTTTGGGGAGATGATGATGGCATTTCAACTCCATGGAATTTAATTCCATCCAAAAATATTTCTGGGAATTTAATTCCCTTCTCTTAATAAGGAATTTAATTCCAAAGAAGAACTCAGTTTCTTCATACGGAGGCTTCTTGGGGTCTCTTGTCCCGAGGTTGTCCTTCTGCAATTAATGAAACAGGAGCTTTGTAATGATGTCTTCTGTGGGAATTTATTTCCTTTGATCTTGTTGGATCCATTGTAGAGCCCGAGACAGATCCTGTTGGGGGAATGTGTAGGGTTACCATTCTTTATTTAATGAGGATATTCCCTTTGTTTTGTTGTAACTATTTGGTCTCATTATTAATGAGCCGTCATCCTGATTCTGTGGGGCCCATGTGTTTTGTAGCCAATGGTCCCAGAAAAATCTGCTGTTGCTTTCTTTAACTAGTCTTCATGTTCATGCATGGATATATATCGCTGACTTTGCTTTTAACGGTCTTCTTTTATTGGATTTTAGGTGCGATGGCTTCTATTCCGTGCTTTCCCTTTTCTCGCTCGGAGGCTGCTTTTCCTCAGTCACCATCTGATGAGGAAGCAATGGCGATGATCCGGGCCCATGACCCCAATTGCACCAACCTTCTTCAATGGGGATCCTGGTATAGTCAGATTATTCAGGGTCGTCGGAGTTTTCTGTGCACGGTACCGACGAAGCCCACTTTCCCATTCTTACCGATGGACCCTCCGAGGACGGTTTTTGCTGTGGAAATGCCCAACTGGACTCCAACGGGGAGGCTCGAGCCTTCGACGACCGGTATTCCGAACCATCCGATCCCAGCCATAGACATCTTGGGGCGGCGTATTTGCCAGGGTGAGGCCCACCCGTGGGGGAAAATTAATAAGATAGGGCTCACTCCTCGACACCCTACGGGCTACCTTCTCTGGGCTCGCTACATCCTTTCTGCCCATCGTGCGCGGCTGCAGAAAGTCGGGCTTTATCAGGCAATATACGCGTCACTCTTCCATTATAAGTCCTCGCATGTCTGGTGGGTTAAGGCGTTTTTGAACCAATGGAATCTTCCCACCAACACTTTCATTCTAGGAGATCGCGAGATCTCGATCTCTCTAGCAGAATTCTATGACATCTCGGGGTTGCCAATCAGGAGTAGTCTGTATGAGGAGTTGCTGCCTTCTGACGAGTACATTTTTGAACCCGAGCCCGCCCCAGTTGACGGCCTGTCTGCTGAGAATGCCGTCCGTCACAAGCGTCCCAGTTTAATCAAGGCGCTAGGTATCTTCAACCGATTATTCACCGAATCCGAAGAGCAGGGTGTTACTTTCAAGAGCTTCATTGCTCATTTCCTTCGCAAGGACGCCTTATCGAAGACAGCTCCGAAGTTTGCCAACATTGGAGACCCCTTTGGGTTCGGTCCGAAGAAGCTGCCGACCACTGAATCGGACTTACCTCAGTACTACATCCCTATTATGTCGCCGACCTCTTTTGAATCCATCGCTGTTCCCGGCATGGACGAGGAGACGTTCTTCGTGGGGTTTGTTAGTGTCTGGCTCAGTTGGTTCATTATCCCCATGCATCGCCGCTTCATGAGAGCCTCGGTCATCTACCCGGCTCATCGTATTGCTGAGGGGACGCGGTTGGCCATCGACATCCCGGCCTTGGCGCACCTTTATCATGGGTTAGGCACTGCAGCTAATACCTCTACACCCGGCGTGGATGTAGTAAACTTTTCGCTTCATTATTTCACCTCCTGGGTCGAAATGCATGTGCTGGGGGCTTTCGCCATGCATCAGAGGCCCGCGTTTTATGACGCCTATCCCTTCCCGCGACTTATGCGATTGGTGGGTGCTTCTGCCGCTGACCCGACTCAATTCAGGGATATTCGAGTACTGATTTCTCCTCACGCCGCCGCTGGCGGGCTGGTTTTTAATGATCGGATCTTGTCTACTCCCTCGGGTCTAGTTCAACAACTCTGGGACCAGTCGAAAGACAACGCACCTTCTTTGAAGCCCCGGGAGGCCGTGCATTTGTATACAATTAGACCGGGCTACTTGGTGTTTCGTCAGGACAGTGCAGCTCTTTTCATGCGGTACAATCCGCATCGATTCGTCCGACAGCTTGGATACGACCAGGGTGTTCCTTTCGAGGCTTTTATAGTCGCCCCGATTCCTTCACTCGATGCCGTTCGCGATGCCGCTCATCATTTCATGAGGCTAAACACCGGCTCCCGTTTCATGGTCCCTGAAGCTGAGTACATGCCCCGGTGCGTGGGTGCGTTTACGGGTTGGTACCTTCATCGGATCAGCCCAATTATTCTTGAAGAAAGAAGGGTGCTTCTTGGTCACGATGCCCCTCCTCAGGTTCCGGGGGCTAAGCTGCGACCGAGGGTTCCGGTCCGCTTCCCTCTGAAGGAGATTAGCACCGCGCTCATTCCGGGGGAGTCAGGGGTAGACCTTACTCCAACAGCTAGTATGCCCTTAGGTTCCCGATCGCGGGGTAGACGGGCCCCAGTAGTAGCACCCCTACCGGTGGCGGCACCGCCCCCTGTGGCGTCGACAATGGCGATGTCATCCTCGGTTGTGGCACCGAGCGAGAGTAATAGGGATGAGGGCGATGTGGGCCGGCGCCGCCCTAAGGCTTCGCGAGGGAGGAAGCGGTCATCCTCAGCGACCGGCTCTGGAGGAAAGCGGTGGGTCTAAGCGGTAGAGGAAAGCGGCCACCAACCTGCTCGATTCTTTGGCGGAGTCTGAGCCTATTCTTGAAGACGAACCATTGGCCCTGCAAGAGTCAAACGCCGGACTTCTCTTCCCGAGTTCGGCCGATGAGGAGGCCGCGCAGTTGGCTGAGGCCATACGGCGTTCTAAAGACGCGTCTCATAACGCCAAGGTTCCGAAGAAGTCTTATCCCGCTGTAATTTTTTACGAAGACCCTTCGTGGATTCGGCGGCGATTTATCGGTCCTTTGGAGGAATGGGGGGAAAGGGCTTTGAAGCAGGCCGCTTCAGAAGACACAGCGGACGCACTTTCTTTATGGACCGGTGGTCATGAGTCTACCCTTGAACCCCGGCGAGCCCACCTCCTTGAGAAGGAGCAGCGGCTTGAAGAAGCCATATTGAGGGCTTCTTTGCGTATAGGTACGTTGTGCTTCTTTTGTAGTCTTTCCGATTATTTATGCCCGTGCATATGTATCATTATTCTTATTCGAATCGTGTAGAATCTTCGACGCTGGGGGAGCTCTCTACGGGCCCATTAAAGCTAAAGCCCGCCGGAATTCTCAGTAAGGCCTTGCTTGATGTGGAGGGGGCTGATGAGGCTGCTCCTCTCATGGTAGAGCCTCCAGCGGCGGTTCTTGATCAGGGAGCGCTTGCCCCTTTAGGGGAAGCTCCTTTGGAGGTTGCCGCCCCAATGACCCTTACTGAGGGCGGCTCAGAGGCTAGAAGAGAGGTAGTCGGGACTACTCTTCCTTTGTTGAATCCTGATGTTACGGCGGAGACCGTTGAAGCTGCTATCCCCCCGGCTCAGAATGGGAGGAGCGTTGAAGGTAACCCTCTGCGTTTTAATTTAGCAACCCTTTCATAGTCTAAACTCTTTTATCTTTCCCAGAATTGCACGATCTGGCGGCCACTATCGCTGATCTGTCGCCTCGACAGTCATTTCAGCATTTATTGGAGATGGCAGCTCCGCAGGCGATCTCCCCTCAGCGTATTATCCTTTCCTCTGGGCAAGGTTAGTGTCATTCGCCATTTTTTTTCTTTTACCATAGTATTGTTACTATTTCGCGAAATGACGTTGATGTCTCTTATAGTTTTGGAAGCTGACGATGAGGTCGAGGTTGTTGAAGGGCCAGGGGAACCTTCAGCTCCTACTTGCATGACTGTCGGTGAGTGACATTTTATTATAATCCCGTTCGTTCTGTGTTTAAGAATTTTACTAACATTTGCCAAATTTGAACAGCCCTGCCAGTCTCCATGGCTTTGGAATCGCGCATCGTGATGCCGCCCGGCCCTTATGCTTTGCGGGCTTCAGAACGCTTGGCCCAATTGAGCCTTGTCTCCCTATCATCTTTCGTCGAGGAACTCCGTGCTGGTAGCGCGACCACAGCCGAAGCGTTTGCCGCTGAAGCTAACGGCTCTCTTCCTTTTCTTGCCACCTATCATAGCGAGGAGGTGGTGCGGGTCTGGGTGGAGTTCTGTAGGAAGGTGGAGGCTTGTTTGTACGCTCTCGAATGTTCTCGCCTTTCCTCGGAAGCCGTGGCTGCACAAGCGGAGTTGCGGGGTCTGATAGCACGATGTGCGGCCAACATGACGTCATGCGAGAAGAGGCTTGGCCGCAAATTCTCGGAGAGGGAGTTGGCTTCTAAGGCGCTGAGCGAGCTTCAGGCCAGCCTCACAGCCAAAGCCAACAAAGCATACGAACTCTGTCGGGTGCTTCAGGAGTCCATAAAAGAGGTGGTGGCTCTCGATAAAGCTGCCACGTTCAATCGTGAGAGGGTCGAGGCTCATAAAGCCACCGAGAAAGAGCTCGAGGCTCGGCTTGCTTCGTATCAGGCTCAGCAAGCTCAGGCGGAGGCTCGTCTTCTGGAGATTTTGCGTCATGAAGCCATGGCTCAGCAACAAAACGATGAGCTGGTAAAATTACTACACTGCCCGCCAGCTTGAGGACTTGTATCTTTTCCCCTTTTTTTTTGTACATACTCATGGATGAGAGTATCTTTCTTTTTTGTTTCTTTCATAAATTGTACTTTGTATCTATTTTGGTTTATGAATAAAAGATACATTTTTCCTCTCAATGGTGTGTCCCCTTTTTATTGAATGTATTCTGCGGATATTCTATCTTGATCTCCTTGCAGGACAGCAATGGCTCAGGATTCAGGGTTAAGATCTGCTTCCTAAGACTTTTGCATTTTATGAGCCACGAGGGTCTCATAAAGAGTTTTTCTCCCTACAGGTCGAGAGGATCCCATAGGTGTAAGTTCTTCTTAAGAATCATGAGGATTCTTAAGCGGGTTTTCCCTTGAGAGTCGTAAGGATCTCACAAGAGAGTTTTTCTTCCCTACAGGTCGTGAGGACTTGTAAGTGCTGGATGTGGTCACCCTTGCCCGTGTTTTACGGAGTCAGGGGTTTCTCCAGGTATCGTAGTTTAAAGACGTCGCGGTCAAGGTTAAGGACCTCATAGTCCGTGGATTCAAGGACTCCACAGTCCGATGTTAGTTTTAAGACATCACGGTCAAGGTTAAGGACCTCATAGTCCGTAGATTTAGGGACTCCACAGTCCGATGCTAGTTTTAAGACATCACGGTCAAGGTTAAGGCCCTCATAGTCCGTGGATTTAGGGACTCCACAGTCCGATGTTAGGTGCAGGGACCCGTCACCTCTTTGAAGACGTTGAGGAATTACAGCGTCAAGCATCAAAGGAGTGAAGAGATGTACCCTTAAACCAAGGCAGAATCCGTAGGGAATCGGGGTGGTTGATCGTTAGTTTTAAGACATCACGGTCGAGGTTAAGGACATCATAGTCCATGGATTTTAAGGACTCCACAGTCCAGTATTTGCTCTGGATGCTTCACACGGGTTCACTGCCATGCTTGGCGAGGACCAGGCTCCGCTCTGGGCGTTTTCCGCGGGGTCAAAGAGTGACGTTATCCGCGTTCCATGTAACCAGGAATTTTGCACTAGATGCTTCACACGGGTTCACTGCCGTACTCAGCGAGGACTAGGCTCTGCTCTGGATACTTCACACGGGTTCACTACCGTGCTCTGCGAGGACCAGGATCTGCTCTGGACGTTTTCCACGGGGTCAAAGAGTGACGTTATCCGCGTTCCACGTAACCAGGAATTTTGCACTAGATGCTTCACACGGGTTCACTGCCGTGCTCGGCGAGGACTAGGCTCCGCTCTGGATGCTTCACATGGGTTCACTGCTGTGCTTTGCGAGGACCAGGATCCGCTCTGGACGTTTTCCACGGGGTCAAGAGTGACGTTATCCGCGTTCCATGTAACCAGGAATTTTGCACTAGATGCTTCACACGGGTTCACTGCCGTGCTCGGCGAGGACTAGGCTCCGCTCTGGATGCTTCACACGGGTTCACTTCCGTGCTTTGCGAGGACCAGGATCCGCTCTGGACGTTTTCCACGGGGTCAAAGAGTGACGTTATCCGCATTCCACGTAACCAGGAATTTTGCACTAGATGCTTCACAGGGGTTCACTGTCGTACTCGGCGAAGACTAGGCTCCGCTCTGGATGCTTCATACGGGTTCACTGCCGTGCTCTGCGAGGACCAGGATCCACTCTGGACGTTTTCCACGGGGTCAAAGAGTGACGTTATCCGCGTTCCACGTAACCAGGAATTTTGCTGATTGTATCCGCATTTCACGAGATGGAGGTTTGACTGTTGGCGATATATATACCACCGAGCCATGGAACCGGGAGCTGCCGCTGCTCCGCTTTGTTTGAAGTTGTGTCCATCGTTATCAGACGAGTGTTGGGATGATCTCTAGGTCGCTTGTGGCCCGTCGAGACTTGGCTTCTTCTTCTGATGAAACCTGGGGGAGAAGTATGATCCCTTTTTTTGTTTACGCCCTTGGATTGTGTACAGGGTGTGATGGAACATCACCTATAGGGCATAAATTTTATTTTTATTTTATTTCTTTTTCCGCGATGCTCTATCGTTTCAGCTTTTATATCGCGAAGGTCGCGATTGCCCCATCATTTCGGCTATTTTTCGCGGTACCCAATCATTTCGGCTATTTATTTCATTTTCCCTCGCTGTTTTTTATTGCGAGTTGCCCCATAATTTCGGCTATTTTTCATGCATACATTTTTACTTGCTGTTTTTATTGCAAGTTGCCCCATCATTTCGGCTATTTCGTATGCATGTGTGGCTTGCTAGCTTTTTTCGCCGCAAGCTTGGATTTTAGACACCGATTTCGGCATCAGCACCGCTGAAACTGGGATATTGCCAGGAGCGAATCATCATTTGCCTCTGTCGATGTTGAACAAAGGTGGCTTACCAAACAGGGTTAAGGGTCCTGTCGACCAAGGCTTTTGACTTCATGAGCCGTAAGGGTCTCACAAAAGGTATTTCTCCCTACAAGTCATGAGGATCTTGTAGGTGTATTTTCTCCCTAGGGATCGTGAGGATTCCTAAGTGTATGTTCCTCTGCAAGTCGTAAGGATCCTACAAGAGGGCTTTCTCCTTATGGGTCGAGATGACCTACAAGGGTTGCTCATCATATGGACATATCCCTAGTCACGGGTGGGACTTTGCTGGGGAAATGTTTATTCGCGTCCGTGGATTGTATACAAGGGTCAGTATTGAGCCCCTTGTAGGGCAGTATCGAAGGTTGTGGGGGATTTGCTTAAGAACAGGTTTAGGTTTCTGTAACTTAAGACTTTCAAATCTCATGAGCCGTGAGGGTCCCATAAGAGAATTCTCCTTACGAGTCGTGAGGATCTCGCAAGTGTATTTTCTCCTTAGGAATCGTGGGGATCCCTAAGTGTGTTGCTCCTTTGTGAGTCGTAAGGATCTCACGCGGGTGGTTTCTCCTTACAAGGTCGAGAGGACCCTATAAGTTTCTTTTAACGAGGTTGCGCCCTTTCGGGTTTTCACAAACACTCGCCGGTAGTCCTGCTGTTTTTACTCATGGAGCCCTTTCGGGTTTTCATCCGTGCCCATTTTGCTTATGGACATACCGTTTTTTTTTATTCTTTTCATTTTCTTTTTCTCCCCCTTTTTTTTTACGAGGCCGCATCTTTTCGGGTTTTCACGAACACTCGCCGGTAGCCCTGCTGTTTTTACTCATGAAGCCCTTTCGGGTTTTCATCCGTGCCCTTTTTTCTTATGGACATACCATTTTTTATTTATTACATTTTTCCTTATTTATTTATTTTTTTCAGTCTAAGGATGCTGCGGTATTATTTTAAGGACATTTCGGTCCGTCGTTAGTTTAAGGACGTTTCGGTCCGTCGATAGTTTAAGAACGTTTCGGTCCATTATTAGTTTAAGGACGTTTCGGTCCGTTATTAGTTTAAGGACATTTCAATCCGTCATTAGTTTAAGGACGTTTCGGTCCGTTGATAGTTTAAGAACATTTCGGTCCATCGTTAAGGGAAAGGTCGGCTACTGCTTATAAGGTCTGAGCTTAGGAAGATAGCGAACGGACATAGTCGTCGTCATCTATCATTGACCCAGGCTGTGGCTCATTAAGCGTAGTATTTCTTTAGGAAGAGACCGTTTATCTTCCTGAAAGGCCTTTCACCGTGCATGTCCATGAGTAGATAGGCCCCACCCTAGTAGACCTTATCTATGATGTACGTGCCTTCATAGTTTGGCTCGAATTTTCCCCGCTTGGCGCGATTGGGGATCATAGGCCTTTTGACCACTAACACGAGTTCCCTTGGCGGAATGTCCTCGGTCGGGTCAATCTTTCGTATGAGCGCGTCATCTTTGCTTTGTAGGCCTCTAGATTTTGTTGCGCTATGAGCCGGGTTTCATCGAGGGCGTCAAGCTCCTCAAGTCGAAGGTGAGCATTTTCTTCGTTCGTCAGTTCGTAGTGGACTGCCACTCGTAGAGAGGGTAACTCTACCTCGAGGGGGAGCACTGCTTCCGTCCTAAATACCAGTGCGTACGGCGTTGTGTTTGTGGCTGTCTTGAACGTAGTTCGATAGGCCCAAAGGGCCTCTTGCAGCCTCTCGTGCCAGTCTTTCTTATTTTGGGACACCGTCTTTTTCATGATTTTTGTCAAGGTCTTATTGAAGGCCTCGGCTAAACCATTAGCTCGCGGATTGTAAACTGAAGAATATCTCCAGTCTATATTGTGATGCTGTGCGAAACGGCTAATTTTATGGCTTCTGTAGGCTGGCCCGTTATCGGAGATAATCCGCCGTGGAGTTCCAAACCGATAGATGACGTGCGTCTTGAAGAAGTGGAGGATATTCTCCGTCTTCACTTCCCTCAGCGGTACTGCTTCTGCCCATTTGGAGAAGTAATCAGTTGTCGCCAGGATGAAACAATGCCCCGGGAAGATGCTGGTTCGATGGGGCCGACTATGTCAGTCCCCCACATTTCGAATGGCCAGCTAGCCACCGTCGGATGTAGTGGATTCGGATGCTGGTGGATGAAATCCCCGTGGATTTGGCATGAGTGGCATTGCTTCGCATATTCGAGGCAGTCCTGGATCATCGTGGGCCAGTAGTAACCCATCCGTTTAATTTTTAACTTCATCTTTGGGCCTGCTTGGTGAGAACCGCAGAGTCCGTCGTGAACTTCCTGAACGACTCTTTCTGCTTCGTCAGGTCCTAAGCATCTCAGCCACAGAGAATCAAACGATCTCTTGTATAGAGTATCGTTGATGAAAGCGAAAGATAGAGCTCGTTTCATGAGCTGATGTCTTGAGGACGCTTCTTCGGGCATTCGGTGGGACTTAAAGTAGTCTATGAATACTTCCCTCCAGTCCTCGGTCTTCTCACGGTCTTTTATTTGTAGGGTCTTCTGCTCAGTCGCTCCCTTTTCTTCGTATGATTCCGGAGATATTTCTGCCGGGACGAGCACTCGATGGCTTTGTACCACGATTCTGACGTCATCGAGGTTCTCGTCAGCCAGTTCTTTAGCGAGCTTAGCTAACACGTCTGCTTTGCTATTTTCCGCGCGTGGTATACTTTCTAAAGTATAGGAGGGAATTTGGGTCAACAGTTGTTGCACCTTTTCGCCGTATTTCACCAATTCTGGTTTGCATGTCTGGTAGTCGCTGTTTACTTGACTAACGACCAGTTGGGAGTCCCCATACACGAGGAGATTTTCAATTCCCATGTTGATGGCGATCTCAAGGCCTGCTATCAGAGCTTCATATTCAGCTTCATTGTTTGTCCTCGGCTCTGTTAAGGAGAAGGCGAAGCGCATTATCCCTCCTTGTGGAGTTACGAAGATGAGGCCTATCCCCGATTTGATCATTTAGATACCTTGTTTGTGCTTCTTTACGGAGGACGCTCCATCGAAATAGAGTTCCTATCGGGTACTACAGCCGCCGATCGCATCAAATGCATGCTCGTCCGGCAGATCACAGTTCAGAGGAGAACCGGCAGGTACTGGATGCTCAGCAAGGAAGTCGGCAATGGCCTGGCCTTTCACTGCCTTAAGAGGTCGATACGTTATCGAGAACTCCATCAGGAGTAGAGCCCATTTAGCGAGTCGACCCGTCAATATAGCCTTTGACATCAAATATTTAAGAGGGTCCACCTTCGAGATGAGACGGACTTCGTGCGCCAGCGCATAGTGCCTGAGTTTTGTTATCGCGAAGATTAACGCCAAGCAGTGTTTTTCAATGGGAGAGTAGTTGTTTTCTGCCCCCAGCAGAACTCACTTAAGTAGTAGAGTGCTCTCTCTTTCCCTTGATCGTTCTCTTATGCCCATAATGCGCCTAAAGAACCTTCGAGGGCGGTTGTATAAAGAATGAGGGGTTTTCCCTTGACCGGCGCAGCCAACACCGGAGGGTTCTGCAGGTACTGCTTGATATCGTCTAGTGCACCTTGGCATTTGTGATCCCAAACGAATGGAGTTCCCTTCTTCATCAGGTGGCTGTAAGGACGGCATTTGCCTGAAAGATTGGCGATAAATCGCCGGATGTATGCGAGCTTCCCTTGGAGAGACCGCAACTGTTTGAGGGTTCTTGGCGGAGGCATTTCCACGATCGCCTTGATCTTAGATGGATCTATTTCGATACCTAGGTGTCGGATGATGAATCCCAGGAATTTACCCGAGGAGACTCCAAACGCGCATTTGAGGGGATTCATCTTCAAATTATATTGCCGAAGGCGTTGAAATACAGTCTTCAGATGCTTTAAATGCTCTTCGTATGACATGCTCTTTACTACAAGGTCATCGATATAGCACTCGACGATGTCATGTATGAGGTCGTCGAAGATCTTTGTCATGGCCCTTTGATATGTAGCGCCGGCGTTCTTTAGACCAAAGGGCATAACCCTGTAGCAGAATATACCCAAAGGGGTCCAGAAAGCGGTGTGCTTCTGGTCTTCGGGATGCATCTTTATCTGATTGTATCCTGATGAACCGTCCATAAAGGAGAAAACCTCGTGAGTGGACGTGTTATCTATCATTAGCTCGGTTACCGGTACTGGGAAATCGTCCTTCGGACAGGCTTTATTGAGATCCCTGAAATCCACGCATATGCGTACCGTCCCATTTTTCTTCATTACCGAGACGATATTGGCGATCCAGTCGGGATATTGGACTTCTTGGATAAATCCAGAATCGATCAGCTTCTTGACTTCGGCGTTGATGCTCATCTCAAGCTCGAGCCGCATCCTTCTCGGCGCCTGCTTGACTGGCTTGATATCTGGGGATATTGCTAATTTATGCACAGCAATCTCCGGATCTAATCCTGGCATCTCGGAGTAGTTCCACGCGAAGCAGTCTTTATGCCGTAGAAGCACATTCTTTAACGCAGCCACCCTTTCTTCAGATAGCAGCTCGCTGACAAATGTCAGTCGTGGGTCATCTGCCGATCCCAACTCAATCTTCTTGAGGTTATCTGCAGTAGTATGTATGCCGTCTTCCAGTTCTTTCGGAGCTAGCAGAAATTCTGAGATCACCTCATCATCGCTGTTCTCAAAGCACCAGGGAAGGTCATCCATGTTCTTGGGCTCTTCTTTTAATATCGTAACCGTGTAGCAGGTGCGAATCCGCTTCCAGGGCTGAGGTGGATCTGGTTCTGCTTTTGCGGCTTCGAGTTCATGCTTTTGTGGCGGCGTTACCCTCCAGCCGTCGGATAAAGCGAATCTGCCCTATTGGTACTGGTCCTCGACCCAGTTCTTGAAGGTGAAGCAGTCTTCGGTAGGATGTCCTATGGCTCGGTGATAAGAGCAATAGCTCAGATGAGAAGCCTTGTTAGCTTGCTCAGGGTGTCTAGACTCTGGAAGCGCGATCATTTGATGTTTTATAGCGAGCTTGAGCAACCTCTCCGTCTTGTCTCGGGGGAAGGAGTACGCTCGACTCATCTTCTTCATGAGGGACAAATCCGAGACGCGCAATACCCGATCACGTAACTCTCTAATCCTGCGTCGTTGTTGTCGGCTCCTCTTTCCGCTTCTTGATTTATTTCTGCCTTTGCGTCGGGCCTTTCGTACAACGGGTTGACAGGGATGAGCATCTTCGTCTTTTGCAGCCTGTTGAAACAGACGTTGCGTCCTGGCCTTCTTGTAGATGGCCATCTCGCGGTTGTGGTCTTCCCGAGCTTTTTGACCCACTTTCCTAATAAGCTTGTCCATTCGTTCGTCAAACGACAGATTCGGCACTTCAATCATGGGATCTAGTTTTGATGAGGGGTTGGCATTTCCTGACAGGGCGTCATCTTCTTCATCAAAGGTATATATAGCGTAGCTACTGTGGGCCCGTTCCCGTTTTCTGGCTCTCACGTATCCAAGCCCAAGCGTTTCCATTTTCCCGTTGGGTAATTTGCGTTGAGTCCCAGGGACATCCCAAATCCTGTTGAAGAACCGAGCTTGTCGAACAGTCTGTTTTAAGGGTACTCCTTGGCGCTTCAATAGCCTCTTTAATCCATTTGTATAGTATCTGGGCAGACGGATGGGTTGGAGCCTGTCGAGTGTAGCATCCGCGCCATGCCAGATCTCTTTCTCTACTTTCGACTCTGAGGATCGGTAGAATAGGATTACCTTCTCACCCCTTTGCCTGGGAGGGACGTAAAATGTTTGCAGGTCCTGCACATTGTAAGCTTGAAGTGTGTCGAGATCCTTGTAGTGTTCTCACGGCACCATGGTGATTTGCAAACTCTGATCATCGTTAGGGGGTGCTTGTATTGACGGCCGATTGGAGAATACGGCATTAACCTCATCTTCCGAGTCACTTCCAAAGACCAACATGGGGGCGGACGTCCCCGGATTGTTGCGTTGAGATGGCCCAGCATAAACTATCTCTTCTTCTTCTTCGGTATCGCTCCCGAAAACAGAGATGGTGGCGGCGGCTTTGTTCTCCGGCTTGCGATACCTTTCTGTATCCTCGAAATCTAGCAAAAAGTACTTCGCATCTTCGTATTTGCGGACTTCTTTCACGGAAAATGGGTTTAGCTCACCTGTTACGGTATACTCGAAACCATCCTTAAAGTACTTCATACACTGGTGTTGTGTAGAAGGGATGATGTTGTACTCGTGTAGCCAAGGACGACCGAGCAAGGCGTTGTAGCAGGTCTTGGCGTCAATGACATGGAATTTGATGTCTGTGATGAGTAGTCCAAAGCGTAATGTTAGTATCACGGATCTGAGAGTCCGTGACGATTGTGAATCGAAACCGGAGATGGTAATTTTGTCACGAGCGAGGTGTTGCACACTCATGCAGATTTCCTTTAACACCCGAACGTTAAGGAGATTAACGGAGGATCCATTATCCACTAGGATCTTGCCTATCTTGATATCATGGCAGTATCCAGAGACATATAGGGGACAGTTGTGGTCGCACGTCCCGAGAAGGAGGTCTTCGTCACCGAAAGTAATGTCGACCGTATGCACTTCCTCCAGTTCATCCTTCATCCTTTCAGTAGCGAGGAAGGCTTGGAATTGCTCAGGTTCTTGTAATGCTTTAATCAGTGAATCTCGCGCTTCTTTTGATAATAGGAGGGCATCGAGAATGCTAAGCTGAGAAGGTAGCTTCCTTAGGTGCGCTAGCATATTGTAGTCCACCTTACCTTTCCTAGGAGGGTCTTTGGTAATCAGTTCTTTCATGATTTGGTCATCTAAAGTGATATCCTCAGTGACCTTTTCCTTTCCCTTATCTTTTCTATTCGCAGGCCTGAGATTCTTTTCTGGGAGTGTGCGATTGCGCAGCTGAATGTTCTCGCAGGCCTCCGATTTCTCCTCTTTCCCTAAAACGAATTCTTTAAAGAGAGGGCCCAGAGCCATTTCTTCATCAGAGTCGCTCCCAAAGGTGAGAACTTGTGACACCCGGCGTTAACTATGTAACAGATGCCAGTAGTTCTGTTGTGCCCGTCGGCAGTACTCCTTCGTTCCCGACGAGTCTTGCGTTTCATGCGCTTAAAATGTTGCCGATGAGCAACATATCCTTGCCACCATATCCTAAAGGCGTCGCACTCCTCCGTAGGGTGTGAAATTTTCCGATGATATGCGCAATAATCAGGGTGCTTCTCTGCCCCATCGTGCGTGTTTTCTTCCGAGGGTGGTAGCTTCATTCCCATTGACATGGCTTTGGCAAACCTTTTCCTCGTCTTGAATATCTTCTTGTCTGTCTCGGATGCCTTTCGATCTGGCGGGAGTACTTCAACTCTTTCGTTCAGTCACCTGCATTTGGCTCCTACCGATGCGGCCATCTCACGTTCCTGATCCGCTTTACTCTTCAGACGAATCTCGTCTAGAAAGGCGTCGATCATTTCTTCTGTTGGCCACACGAGCTCTGGTTCAGGCTCTGTCCCCAGTTTCTTAGTGCCAGGAGTTTTCTCATCGTCAGTAAACGAGTGGGAGATTATGTTACAACTCGCCACATATCCCTCGGATTCATCCGACGAGCTCTCTCCATCATCGTCCTCTTGAAAGATATGGCTGAGGAACTCTTGCAATGTGACAGGAGTTCGCGCCTTTTGACTGTACTCTTCCAGCGCGTCGATTTTCTTCTGCAAGTTCGTGTGCTCGTCTCCAGGCTTCACGGGCTTCTTGGATTTCTTCTTCTATTTCTTTGAAGATTTTGACGGTTGGGCATGAGTATTTGGGCTATCATCACGAGTCTTCGTAGTTGGGCACGGCTTCAACATCCCTTCGATAATTTGAGGTTCAAGCGGGTCCTTCCATTCGATCGCAGGGCACGCATGAAGTTCCCTCAGCATTCTTTTGGTTTTAGTTGACAGCACGACCTCCCATGGAGCTTCTTCAATAAAGGAACAGGTTGCCCCTGTGTATCTGCTTTCTTAGGAGTATGCGGCTGTGATGGATTCACCTTCCACTTTTCGGACAGTGCAAACTTCCCCTGGAGGTATTGATCTTCAATCCATCCTTTGAAGACGAAGCAATCCTCAATCGGATGACTTACCGTTTGATGGTAAGGGCAATAGTTAGGGTTATTCACCTCAGTGGGTTGTGGCGGTCGCCTTGGATTTGGTAGGTTTATAAGTCTGTTGCGTACTACCAGCTCGAATAACCGTTTCGTCTTGTCTCGTGGGAACGAGTAGGGACGCTTCATCTTCTTATTATAATACCGGAGTCTTTCTTCCAATTGATCCGCCAGCTTCGGGGCGTTGGGTTGCTGCTGGGCATTCGCGACGAAGGTTGCCCTTCCTTTACCCTTGTCATTCCGAGGTTCCGACTTCGGGGGAGGTGGTCTATGACCCATCTGGTCCATCTGAGCCAACTTGTCGATTAAAGCCTGGAACGTGGTTGGCTTAAAGAACATCATAAACTGGGAGATAGTTGCGTGAGGGTCTAGGGTTCCCACAAACATGCCCACGGCGGGCGCTTGCTCAATGCGTTGCTCGCATTTCGACCACAAATTCCGCCAGCGTATAGCATACTGGACCCAAGTTTCGCCTGGTTTTACCCTGGCGTTAATCAATGCCGTTATTGGAGTGCGTTCGCTGGCGCTTGCGAATCGCTGAGTGAATAGCAACTCCATTTCAGCGAACGTCTTGATAGAATCATTCGGGAGTTCCGAATACCATTCGAACGCTGTTTCTGATAAGCTGCCCACGAACTGGCGAAGCAACAGTTTATCATCACTGCCGGTGTTACCGCAAATGGCCCTGAACTGGGCGACATGTTGGTGGGGATTGCCGGTCCCCTTGTACACGTGGAATTTTGGTATTGTATAACCTGGTGGATATTTGATTTGGTCGTACCAGCTTGGATATGGCCGCCCCGTTTTTACGATTTGACCAGCTACCTTAGTCGCGTGATGAACCCGGATTTGCTGGGCTATATAGTCGACCAAATCAGCCTTAGAGATTGTCTCCTCTTTGGCCGTTGAGAGGGCCGGTGGTGGATTTGACGTTTCTCCTCGGTCGTCTTCAAGAACGATTGGGGGATCCTCGGTGGGTGGGTCCTGCTGGATCATCATTCTTATCATATCTTGGAAGAGAAGGCCCATACGCTGTATGTTGGCTGCTTGTTCAGCAGCCTCTTTGTCCTTCTTCTCCAGTATCCGGCGAAGGAATTCGGCGTCGGTTTCTTCCTCCTGGCATTCGTCTGAGGACGTTTCTGGGTTTTCTTTCGGCCCGGTAAGTGCGGCCATAGCATTCATTATTTCCTGGAGCTTTTGCTGTTGCTCCTGAGCTTTGGTCACCAACCGTGTAAGCGGTCTATGACCTGTAGACGCACGACTGTCTTCCTTTCCTGACACCATGTATACGGTATGGACCATCATGCCCCCAGACTTAGGGCGTCTGGGCTTAGTGCTTTTAGCTGTCGTTGCAAGCTGGGGGATCTTCTCTCGCTTCCTCCTTTTATGAGCAGTGGAAGTTGAGGGGGCCGTTGAGATGGGCACCCAGACAGCCTTTCGTGGTTTAGCCTGGTGACTGGCTTCCTGTTGGATTTTCAGCTTCTTGTGCTGGCGGGAGAAGTTTGGATCGATCATCGAGTCTCGGGCCTGCCGCCAAACCTTATAGATTTTGGAAGACAGCCGTTGAAGGGATCGGGGCTGTTCTGGCTTTATTTCCGCAACCTTTTTTAGTGGAGGAGGAGACCTCTTTAGCACCGCAGTAGGAGAATTCCTTCGCACCTTATTTAGCATCTCGAAGCTGTTCCCAGTTGGAACGGCAGCATTAACTTCCACCGTTGGGGTTGGTGGAGTTAGCCCAGAGAGGGAGTTGCCTCCAGCCTTCCTTACTCGGCGTCAGTGGCGACGTCGAGCGTGTCGAGCGGACGGCGTTGGTTCAGCGGTGCGAATGGCTTCGTCTTGCCCCCTGTGTAGGTGGGGGGTCGCTGCTGGTGTTAGCCTGTCAAAGACCGATGTCTTTTGGGTAGCAGGAGCGGGAGCTGGAGCCGTCAATCTTGTAAAGACCGACTTTTTGGCAGGGGAAGCCGCCTTGACGACTTCAGGAGCAGGACCGGTCACTTTCTTAGAAGCAGCCTTCTCTGGGATTGTAGGCCCCATTGTGGGTCCACAGGAGTTCTAGCCCAATCTAGAGAAGACCGAGGCGCTGGTGTTGGGCGACCCGTTGAGAGGGGCCGCGGCAGGGGTAAGATGATCAAAGACCGACTTCTTGGGAGCTTCCTTTGTCAACACCGGAGCGGTGAAGCTTGTTGGCGGGAGCATGGTCCCAAAAAACAATCCTGTGGTGGCTCGAGTGACCTGTTCCACGGGCATTGTGAATAGCGAAGCAACTTGGGGTCCGTAGGCTATACCTCCTGGCGAGGCAGAGCGTTGGTTGCAATTGCAGTCCGAACAGTTAGAGCATTTCGCAGAAGCCATCGATTCTTTGCTTTCTGCAATAAGCAAGACGCCAAGTCTTAGTATCTTGAAACCCAAGGGCAACCATTAGCGAACCGCGATTGGTTCGCAAATCACGACACACGAAGTGTGGAGTGGAAAGAGGAAAAGGTCCCACCGAATGTGCCAGAATCTGTTCCCCTCTGAACGACGGAGTCGACTGGGTGTCTCGCCTGAGATTCAGGGCAGATGCTAATTGGTGGTATCCGTCCACCTCTCCGAAGATGCCAAGTTGATTTATGGCACCATGTATCGAAGGTTTGAACAGATGCGTCCGATGTAGCAGGCTTCGTCAGATTCCCCCTCGCTTGAGGGGTTTTTGATTGTGGGGACGCTCTTCCCTGCAGGCGCAAGCCCCTGCAGTTAATTACGCTACCGCGTCGCGGTAACAACTTTCTCCTTCTCCAGATGGTCACTTCGTGTCGTGTGTGTTTATTTTATATTTTGTTGCCTGTGGATTGTATACGGAGACCGAGTTATGTCGTCGCCCGTAGGGCGTGGACTAGTCTAAATCCGTATTATCTTAGATTTGGGTTTGGGGGTTTGGTTTGAGGATACGTTAGCCATATTTGAGGCTAAGATCAACTCAAACGTTTGTTAAGGATACGTTAGTGTAACTTGAGACTAAGATCAACTTAACGGGATTGTTTAGATCCGACAAAAGAGCATTTGGGCTCCATTGTTCCAGTTTAGGACATGGTGGTCCTTCTCCAGTTTAGGGACATAGTGGTCCATTGCCAGTTTAAGGACATAGTGGTCCATTGGTAGTTTGAGGACATTGCGGTCCATGGGTAGTTTAAGGACATTGCGGTCCAATGTTAGTTTTAAGACATCTCGGTCAAGGTTAAGGACGTCGTAGTCCATGGGTTTAAGGACCCCACAGTCCGTTGTTAGTTTTAAGACATCTCGGTCAAGGTTAAGGACGTCGTAGTCCATGGGTTTGAGGACCCCACAGTCTATTGTTAGTTTTAAGACATCTCGGTCAAGGTTAAGGACGTCGTAGTCCATGGGTTTGAGGACCCCATAGTCCATTGTTAGTTTTAAGACATCTCGGTCAAGATTAAGGACCTCATAGTCCATGGGTTTAAGGACCCCACAGTCCATATCAATGTGTGGCCATCGGGACCCGTCACCTCTTTGAAGACGTTGAGGGATTACAACGCCAAGTATCAAAGGAGTGAAGAGATGTACCGTGGAACCGGAGTGGATTAAATAGTCTTTGGCCCAATTTGGGATCAAGACCAATTAATTATGTTATGAGCCCACTAGCCCAATTAATTATGAATTGAGGACTTATGGCCAGCTTGGGCTAAGTCCAATCATGTCTGGGATATCGGCCCTCCTGTTGGTCCCTTGAAGGAGAGGCTTTGCCTCTGGCCATTTAGCCAATTAGGCCAATGCCTAGTGTTAAACACTAAAGACCAATCAGTGTTGAAAACTGGGAATGAGATTGATAAGTCAATGTTTAACACTAAAAGATAGTTGGTGTTAAACACCAGCAACAAGGCTTTCAAATTAGTATTAAACACTAAAACAGATCAGTGTTAAACACTGGAAACAGAAATCTCAAATTAGTGTTAAACACTAAGGTAATCAGTGTTGAACACTGCAAATAAAGTTCTTTGATTAGTGTTGAACACTAAGGCCAAACAGTGTTTTAACACAGGATTCAGGGGTTCCAATTTAGCGTTAAACGCTAAGGCAAGAGGGGTCACGTAGTAGCACGTGAGGGCGCCCTCCCTTCATTTGTTCTGCTAAGAATATCGCATCTTTTGGAGCATCACGTGCCATCACGTGACGGGTGTTTAAATGGAGTATGTTAAAGCCTCTGCCAAGGGTCACGTGGGTCACGTGAGGCACTGCCTCAAAGGGGCTTCTTTGTAGATCTTTTTGGGGGTCACGTGGTGACACGTGACCCTGCCTCTATGTATGTTTTTTAGAAGATCTGTTAATCCCTTTCAGGAATTAAATTCCTCGTAGGGTTGAACCCTGACAATAATTTCAGAAGAATTAAATTTCTACTTCCTTTTGAAGATTTATATTCTGGAATAGAGTTGAACTCTGAATTTTCTGTAGGAATTACATTCCTCATATATGTGAAGAGCTGAATAGGGTTAAACCCTAATAAATGCTTTAAGGAATTAAACTCCCACTCTCTGTTAAAGAATTATTCTGGGGAATGAGATTAAGGGAATTAAATTCCTGTTGTTTTAACAGAACTAAGTTCTTAACTAGGGTTAAACCCTGATTCTTTTCATTCTGAAGGAATTAAATTCCCATAACACAGGGTCAAACCCTAATTTTATTTTAAAGGAATTAAATTCCTATAGTTCTGTGAGAATTAAATTCTCGCGCTTCCATTCCCTCTCTATGCTTTCGATCTGCATGGCAGGATCTCAACCCATTAAGAATTAAATTCTCAACTCAAGGGGAGATGTGCACTTTACAGATCCTCTACCCAAGAGAGAACTATGTTCTTCTGTTTTTATATCAGAGTTAAACTCTGTTGAGAATTAAATTTTCTTTTCCTTTCAAAAGGCCTTCCCTTTCTTACCTAGGGTTTTCTTTTGCAGAAGATCCAAATTTCTCCAAAGTATCAAGGCTCTCCCTTTTTTTTGTCTCGATTCCTTCTGCCTCTATCCCTCTCTCTTCTTTTTTTTCTCTCTCTCTCTGCATATCTCTTGTGTGTCTCTTGGCTCCTATTTATAGAAAAAGCAGCCGAATCAATTAGTTTTGGTGAATCTTTCATTGGGAGATTTGATTTGTATTCACCATTCGTTTTGGACCTTTGGATTATTAGGTGAATTTTATTCACCATTGGATTTTAAATCCAGAGATTCTCCTTTGTTATTTCGGTTAGATTTAAAGGGGAAATCTTTCCAAATTCGAGATTTTCCCATAGATAGATGATATTTAATCACCTTTAAATCTTTAATTTAATCGGTTGCTTTAGAAAGATTTAAGAGGTCTTTTCTCATAATTTAATTTCTGTTAACAGATAGGCTTTGAACGCCGGTCACGTGTGACCACGTGACCCTTGGTCACGTGTGGGCACGCGACCCCCTTGGAACGAGCCCTCTTCTTGTAAGTCGATGTACAACACCCCAATACTTGTGGGGAGGCGGAATTTTCAAAAACGAACTTGTTTAGTGAACAAACATCGACTAACCGCTTAAATCGAAGCTAAACGATAACTAACCAAACACATAGTTGTTCTAAACTACTATGCTTAGGAATTATACCTATCGAACCAAGTCCTTCGGCTTTACGATCTCCCCGTCCTCCTCGGCCTTCTCGATATAGTAGATGATCCACCCGAGAGCAAAACTCCAAGCTTAGCCTCTAAACTTGAGGCAACTAACCTTCTTGGATTGCTAATCAAAGAAGATAGATGAGATAGAGTGAGGGTTATGGATTGTTTAGTCTAACTAATTCTTGTTCTCAACACATGAGAGGTGAGGATTAGGGTTTGAAGAGAGAGAGCTTGAGGAGAGAGAATGTGAATGATATTATCAAGTGAGAATAGTAAGTTATCATAATATATATGAAACTTTAAAATTCATCAATAAAAGAAAAACAAATGATGAATAATCAAGTTTCATAAATATCTAATGGTGATTCATAACCATGACTCATTAATCATTTGTTGTGTATTAATGATATGGATGAATCACTCTCATGACTCACTAAACTCATTTAATGCATATGACACCTAAACCTCCTTAGTCACCATCTTCTAGAAGCTTCTCGCACAATTACGAGAACGCCCTTCCTTTCCGCAAAAATACGGAAAAACTTTAGACTGTATAAATCCAATAACCGGATACCAGTAACTGGCTTAAACCAAAGCCGACTGGTAAAAACTGTCCGAAAGTCGTACGTGTGTAAACACACGTATGCGTCCGAAACCTTTGTCGTAAAACCATACGACCTCTATATCGTTTCGCCTGGAGTAGGAAACTCTCTGTGTGGGACTCTAGAGACTCGACTACTACGCTGGCAGTGGGTTTAACCACAGACCGCAAGCGGCACTAGCTGTACGTAACGGTCCCCAGGTAGTTGTCGATAAGAAGGCCGATGAGGAAACCCATCCGAACTCCTACTGAGCCTGCTGTGACAATCTCCATACAGTCCGGTCCGTTCGTCTTAGACTATCGCATATCGGGCTTAGGGGCGGCAAGCGTCAGTCCCCTAATAGCGGTATAAGTCGTGTCGGAGCGAAGCCCATTACACCCTGAGAAACTACTGGAACCTACCAGCAAATCTCGCTTGCCCTAGCCAGGGACTTTACGTAATGGCTCTCTGACACAGCGCGATATCAACTCCCAATACCGGGAGAGACGAATCCTGTCTAACCGCCACTGCCTCCAAGTGCTCGGGACTGCACCCAACTGCTACCTGTTTGCACGACTCCTTTGAGCCGTGGTAGGGTAGCAATCTAAGAACAGTGGGACACACTCGAGGCGATGTAGCAGTGTCAAGTCTGCGGACTATGCTGTACTCATGTCACCTGGGAACTGTTCACTGACGAATGGTATAAAACCAACCAACAGTTCCCTGTGAGTCCTGTCCGGTGTACCCGTAACCTAACTAGCACCTGCATACTATCTCCAGTACGACATACTGACGGCTGTGGGACAGACCATCTCCCCAACTGGGATGAGAAGCGTACACACTAGTCTACTCCGGAGTATCGATGCCCTGTCTCGATAATCCAACGACCAGGGACCTGAATAAGGATGTGCTTGTAGACTACCCAGCCCCCACTAGTGTGACTGCCATCACAACGCTGGTAGACAAGCAAGATCCTAAGAGCTCTATCAATACGTACACTCACATATTAAGATAGAAAAACCAAGTAGCATACTACCATGTTTAGCAAGACTGTTATATACATGCGAATATCCCAAGCTTCCATTAAGTAATATACAAACTAGTATGATACAGTAATGGCCTTCTAGGGCATAAACACTAACAATCTCCCACTTGCACTAGGGCCATGTACTGGCATATCGTAGACCAATGATCTCGAGTAGCCTCTCGAACTGAATCTGGGGTAGGGCCTTCGTGAATGGATCAGCAATGTTCTCTTCAGAAGCAACTCTCCGAACCTCGATCTCCTGACGATCAATGATCTCCCTGATCAGGTGATACCGCCTTAAGATGTGTCTGGATTTCTGATGGGACCTTGGTTCCTTCGCTAAAGCTATAGCTCCGTTGTTGTCGCAATACAGAGGTATTGGATCAACTATGGTAGGAACCACCTGACGTTCTGTTAGGAACTTCTTCATCCAGACTGCTTCTTTTGCGGCATCGCAAGCAGCTATATACTCCGCTTCCATCGTCGAGTCAGCAACGGTGTCCTGCTTGGAGCTCTTCCAGCACACCGCCCCTCCATTGAGGGTAAAGACATATCCCGACATGGACTTGGAATCGTCCTTATCACTCTGAAAGTCGGAATCAGCAAAGGCCTCCAACCTGAGGTCTTTTCCACCGTAAACCAAGAACATCTCCTTGGTCCTCCTCAGGTACTTGAGAATGTTCTTTACTGCTATCCAGTGCTTCTCCCCTGGGTCTGACTGATACCGGCTTACCACGTTCAGTGCGTAAGCTACATCTGGTCTGGTACACAACATCGCATACATTATAGAGCCTACCGCAGAAGCGTAGGGTATAATAGACATGCGTTCCCTTTCCAAATCAGTCTTGGGAGACATCTCTTTAGAGAGGGTGATTCCGTGACAAGCCGGTAGATTACCGCGCTTAGAATCTTCCATACTGAATCTTTTCAGTACAGTGTCGATGTACCTGGACTGCGAAAGTCCCAACATCCTCTTGGATCTATCACGATAGATCCGGATCCCCAGAATGTAAGAGGCATCACCCAGGTCTTTCATGGAGAACCTGTGTGACAAGAATCCTTTGACAGATTGTAGCATAGGAATGTCATTTCCTATCAATAGAATGTCATCCACGTACAAGACGAGGAATACGACACTTCTGGCTACAACTTTACTATATATGCACGGTTCATCTGGATTTTTGATAAAGTCATATTTTTTGACTGTCTCATCAAAACAGATGTTCCAACTCCGCGATGCCTGCTTTAGTCCATAAATGGACTTAAGCAGCTTGCATACTTTTCCGCTGCTCCCACTCTGATTGAAACCCTCTGGCTGATCCATATAGACGCACTCTTCTAAATTTCCATTCAGAAAAGCCGTCTTTACGTCCATCTGCCAGATTTCATAATCATGGAAGGCAGCAATAGCAAGAAGGACCCGAATGGATTTGAGCATAGCCACTGGAGAAAAAGTTTCGTCATAGTCCAAACCAGGTCTTTGACAAAAACCCTTTGCAACAAGTCTAGCCTTATAGGTTTCTACCTGTCCATCTACACCAATCTTTTTCTTGAAGATCCATTTGCATCCTATGGGTTTTACCCCATCTGGAGCAAAGTCCAAAGTCCATACTTTATTGGTGTACATGGACTCCATTTCGGTCCGCATTGCATCTAGCCATCGTACCGAGTCGCCGCTCTGGATGGCCTGCTGGAAGTCAGTAGGTTCATCATCATCTATGATGCAATCCTCTCTATCCCCATCTATGAGAAAACCGTAGTATCTCTCAGGCGGATGAGACGGCCTACTACTCCTGCGGAGGGGTGCGGGAATGTCCTGTTCTTCTTGAACTACTGGTTCTACCAAACTTTCAGTAGCAGTTTGTGGTTCTGGAATTTCTTCCAGTTCTATTTCGCTCCCACTTATTTCCTTTTCTAAAAACTGATTTTCCAGAAAATGGGCATTACGAGAAACAAAAACCTTTTGTTCCTCTGCGTAATAGAAATAATATCCCTTGGAGTCTTTGGATATCCCACAAACATACATTTTACTGATCGTGTCTCGAGCTTGTCCACATGCTGCTTTTTAACAAAAGCTGGACATCCCCAAATCTTCATATGTTGAAGATGGGGTTTCTTCCCAGTCCACATCTGATATGGAGTGGTAGGCACAGTCTTGATAGAAGCCCTGTTCAAAAGATATGCCGCTGATTCTAGCGCATAACCCTAGAAAGATCGCGGTAACTCAGCATTACTCATCATGGATCGTACCATATCCAATAGGGTTCGATTCCGTCTCTCCGATACACCGTTATGCTGTGGAGTGTATGGAGGAGTAAGCTGAGAGAGAATTCCTTTCTCTTTTAGGTAACCTAGGAACTCGGCACTTAAGTATTCTCCACCTCGATCAGATCTCAGTGTCTTAATACTTTTGCCTGTTTGGTTTTCTACTTCATTCTTATACTCTCGGAATTTCTCAAAAGCCTCGGATTTATGTTTCATCAGATAAATGAATCCGTATCTTGAGTAATCATCCGTGAAAGTAATGAAATAAGAAAAACCACCTCTTGCATGTGTAGACATCGGACCGCATACATCGCTGTGTATGAGTCCTAAGAGCTCGCTCGCTCTTACTCCTTGTCCAGTAAATGGAGTCTTTGTCATCTTTCCTTTGAGACAAGATTGATAAGTGTCATAAGTTTGATATTCGAACGAGTCCAAATATCCTTCTCTATGCAACTTAGTCAACCTTCTGTCATTGATGTGACCCAGTCTACAATGCCATAAGAAAGCTTTATTTAAATCTGGAAACTTTCTTTTTAGTGTGTTCTGGACATTGAAAATTTGGAGTTGGTTTAAAACATATATACCGTTATTTAGGGTACTAGACCCAATCAAACCATGATTAAGGTGGATGTTGACAACATCTCTTACAAACGTGAAATCATAACCTTTATTTGATAACAAGGAAACTGATATGATATTACACGTTAAGCTTGGTACAAAATAACAGTTATGTAAAACCAAAATGTGTCCACTCGTCAATCCTAGGTGATAATCCCCGACGGACGCAGCTCCCACGCTGGCTCCGTTAGCAACCTTTAGGGTCATATCACCTTCCTTCAGCACTCTACGGTTTCTCAGTGCCTGCAATGAATTGCAAATATGAGATCCTGATCCGGTATCCAATACCCAGGAAGTAGAGTTGATCGACAGACAATTCTCAATTACAAACACACCTGAAGTCGAACCCACAGCTTGCTTCAGTTCCTGGTTCTTGGTGTTCCACGCCTTGCAATCCTTCTTCCAGTGCCCTTTCCTGTGACAATGGAAGCACTCATCCTGGCCAACTACCGGTACTGCAAACTTTTTCTTCCCCTTCCCTCCCACCTTACTAACACCTCCTCTAGGTTTGGGGACGGCCTTCTTCTTCCTTCCTTTGGCCCTAGCCTTGGACCCGGAAGAAGATGCACCGCCAACAAACATAGCGGGTGTTTCCCTTGCCTTCTGCAAGGTGCCCTCTGCACTCCTTAACATGTTCAGGAGTTCCGGAAGTTCAACTTCTTTTCCTTGAAGGTTGAAGTTCAGGATAAACTGGGCGTAGGTGGGAGGAAGGGACTGGAGAATAAGGTCTGTATACAGCTCATTATCCAAAGTCGTCCCAAGGTCTGCGAGCTCTTCAATATAGCCGATCATCTTTAAGACATGTTCTCCTACCGATGACCCGACAGCCAACCTCGCTCGAAACAAGTTCTTAGAGGTCTCGTATCTTGCTATACGAGATTGCTCTCCATAAAGTTCCTTTGTATGGAGAAATATGCCATCTAGGGTCATATCCTCGTGCCTCCTCTGATGTTCATTGTTCATTGAGGCAAGCACGATGCACTTGGCTTTCGCGCAATCTAAATCCCAGGTTTTGCGGATTTCCTTATCCGCATTGCTGGATTTGGGACCAGGGACAGCAGGTGCCGTAGCGGTGAGGATGTACCCCAATTTGTCATAGGTCAAAACCATTTTGACATTCCGCAGCCAATCTTTATAGTTTGGCCCTGTCAGTATATTTTTCTCTAAAAGTAACTTAAGTCCAGTCATTTTCAGGGTCGCTGCAATTAGGAGAGAGAGAAGAAAACTCTTTAGCATGATGCTCTTGCAAGTTTAGAGTGGTTTTTAGTTTATCTAAACTGGATGGCTCCCACTGTTTCTCGAATCCTTCCTCAAACCATAAAAGAAGAATCAGCCAGGACTATTCTCACCGTACAATACTTGCTTAACCGTTCAGCCAAGCTGGTGTCGGTACTTCGAGGGAGGTTTTCCAACGCTTTCGTGAAGTTCCTTAATTAAATAACCTCTTTTCTCTGGGGGCGTAACCCGCTGACACTTTTCTGGACACCTACTAGGTTTATAGCATTGATCGTTAAGTGACGAATATCCTGATAAGTAGCATATACTCACAGTAAGATCGGGATCCAAATATCATCGTATGATAATGTTGAAGGAGTGCTACCAACATTCATCAAACTCCAAATGGTATGCATCTCTTTGCAAATTTCAGTTTCTTTAGAAATTCCCGATATAAGTTTTTGCCCCATGCTCTTATGACCTTGGCTTTGGTCAAAATGTCATAAGTCACATGTCAAGTTCTACCCGTCATTATGTTGTCAATTTGAACCCATCCGTATATACCCCTGACTTTGGTCAAATGGTAATACGACTGTCCCAAACCAACTCATCTATCTTATGCAACAAATGAAAACCCAGTAGCTACCAAACACTATGCCTTGACTTTGGCCAAAATGCATAGCTTGAATACTACTGAATACCCAAATGAAATGACGGAGGGCTACGAATGGTTTTGGCGAAACCGTGAACGTAGTGAACTTGATATAACCGAAGGAACCTGATAGCTTTTAAAAGGAGTGGTTAAGTCTCCGCATTTAAAAATATCTGTTTTAAAATTAACCGAGTGGTTTCTTTTAAATTGTTCCAACGATTTAAACATTGGTTTGTTTTTCTTTGCATTATAGATAATGCGTCCCATCATTAACCTATCATTGCAGAAAACAACGAAAATACAACGTCCTCTTATGCCATCCGTATTCGCCAAGGGGTCCCGTCATCACCCGTTAGGTTACTTAACTAACGACAGAGCGGGGGCTGGGCTAGCGCGGGTGTAAAACATAAGTGACGTCTAAATAGCTATCATATATAGATATTGTACATTCGTCAGACGCAATAATAAGCATTCCAGATCACAGATGAACTTTATTGGATTTGCAAGCAATCCGTGTTTGTTTTGAGCCTGCAACAAAATACGGATTACACAGTTGTGATGAATAGCCATTACCCCACCCACGACCCCTACGGGTGCGGCAAACTACCCGCCCGGCAGTTTGTGCACCCCACCTTGGGTCTGTCCTAGGAGAAAAAACAGTAAAATGAAATAATACAACGGTGGCTACAACCGCAACCTGGATGTGCCCCGCAAAATAATATTACAACAAATTACATTTACATCAAATGAATTAAATAATAACCCATCAATTAACCCTGGCTATACATCACAACAGTCCAACACAGTTCATATGCACAAACAGATAAAATCCATTTCAGAAATGTGCAACCCCCTACCAACCGACATACTAGCAGTTAGGGGAGGTTTACGAACACATTATACAAACACAGATATAATCCAACAAGCAAATACTGTATAATTTCGATCGATTAAACACTTTTAATCTTGCTCCAATACTGCTCTGTAAACTTGAAACCTGAGGAAAATTAAAAAATACCAGAAAATCCTAAATATTACAGAGAACCAACACAAGAAAAATGGCTCCCTGAATCGTCAACTCGGCGGCGGAAGCGCGGCGGTATCTGTGCTAGCCGCCGCGGATCTGTGCCGCCGTAGGCGATTCAGGGGACCAAATTTTTTGTGTGTTCTACTACTGTCATTTTAAGCTTTCTGAACAACCCTGAAAAAATTTTAGACTTCATTTATAAATCGACAGAAACATGAGTTTTCGGGCTTTTCCGGTTTCGTTTTTTCCGTTCGAAATTCATACAAATTTGCAAAAAAGTTATTTATTGTTTAGCGAGGCTCTGATACCACTGTAAGTCGATGTACAACACCCCAATACTTGTGGGGAGGCGGAATTTTCAAAAACGAACTTGTTTAGTGAACAAACATCGACTAACCGCTTAAATCGAAGCTAAACGATAACTAACCAAACACATAGTTGTTCTAAACTACTATGCTTAGGGATTATACCTATTGAACCAAGTCCTTCGGCTTTACGATCTCCTCATCCTCCTCGGCCTTCTCGATGTAGTAGATGATCCACCCGAGAGCAAAACTCCAAGCTTAGCCTCTAAACTTGAGGCAACTAACCTTCTTGGATTGCTAATCAAAGAAGATAGATGAGATAGAGTGAGGGTTATGGATTGTTTAGTCTAACTAATCCTTGTTCTCAACACATGAGAGGTGAGGATTAGGGTTTGAAGAGAGAGAGCTTGAGGAGAGAGAATGTGAATGATATTATCAAGTGAGAATAGTAAGTTATCATAATATATATGAAACTTTAAAATTCATCAATAAAAGAAAAACAAATGATGAATAATCAAGTTTCATAAATATCTAATGGTGATTCATAACCATGACTCATTAATCATTTATTGTGCATTAATGATATGGATGAATCACTCTCATGACTCACTAAACTCATTCAATGCATATGACACCTAAACCTCCTTAGTCACCATCTTCTAGAAGCTTCTCGCACAATTACGAGAACGCCCCTCCTTTCCGCAAAAATATGGAAAAACTTTAGACTGTATAAATCCAATAACCGGATACCAGTAACTGGCTTAAACCAAAGCCGACTGGTAAAAACTGTCCGAAAGTCGTACGTGCGTAAACACACGTATGCGTCCGAACCCTTTGTCGTAAAACCATACGACCTCTATATCGTTTCGCCTGGAGTAGGAAACTCTCTGTGCGGGACTCTAGAGACTCGACTACTACGCTGGCAGTGGGTTTAACCACAGACCGCAAGCGGCACTAGCTGTACGTAACGGTCCCCAGGTAGTTGTCGATAAGAAGGCCGATGAGGAAACCCATCCGAACTCCTACTGAGCCTGCTGTGACAATCTCCATACAGTCCGGTCCGTTCGTCTTAGACTATCGCATATCGGGCTTAGGGGCGGCAAGCGTCAGTCCCCTAATAGCGGTATAAGTCGTGTCGGAGCGAAGCCCATTACACCCTGAGAAACTACTGGAACCTACCAGCAAATCTCGCTTGCCCTGGCCAGGGACTTTACGTAATGGCTCTCTGACACAGCACGATATCAACTCCCAATACCGGGAGAGACGAATCCTGTCTAACCGCCACTGCCTCCAAGTGCTCGGGACTGCACCCAACTGCTACCTGTTTGCACGACTCCTTTGAGCCGTGGTAGGGTAGCAATCTAAGAACAGTGGGACACACTCGAGGCGAAGTAGCAGTGTCAAATCTGTGGACTATGCTGTACTCATGTCACCTGGGAACTGTTCACTGACGACTGGTATAAAACCAACCAACAGTTCCCTGTGAGTCCTGTCCGGTGTACCCGTAACCTAACGAGCACCTGCATACTATCTCCAGTACGACGTACTGACGGCTGTGGGACAGACCATCTCCCCAACTGGGATGAGAAGCGTACACACTAGTCTACTCCGGAGTATCGATGCTCTGTCTCGATAATCCAACGACCAGGGACCTGAATAAGGATGTGCTTGTAGACTACCCAGCCCCCACTAGTGTGACTGCCATCACAACGCTAGTAGACAAGCAAGATCCTAAGAGCTCTATCAATACGTACACTCACATATTAAGATAGAAAAACCAAGTAGCATACTACCATGTTTAGCAAGACTGTTATATACATGTGAATATCCCAAGCTTCCATTAAGTAATATACAAACTAGTATGATACAGTAATGGCCTTCTAGGGCATAAACACTAACACTTCTTTCTTTCTGCGCTCTGCTTTCTGGTAGCTGCTTAGCTGTCACGTGCCACCACGTGACCCCTGGTCACGTGTGAGCACGTGACCCTCGTCTGGAGCCTTTTCCTTGATTCAATCAGGGAATTGAGTCTGCCGCTTTTGAGTGTCACGTGCCAGCACGTGACCCTGGTCACGTGGGAGCACGTGACCCTTTCTGAAGCCCTTTTCTTTGATGTAGTTGGGAAACTGAATTTGCCTTGCCGATACTTTTAGATGTCACGTGCCAACACGTGACTGCTGGTCACGTGTAAGCACGTGACCCTTTTCTGAAGCCTTTTCCGTAGGCTTTCCTGATTTAAAATCAGGAAACAGTAGCTCCCTACGCTAGACTCCTCGGCTACTTAGGGTTTGGAAAAAATCCGCTTGAACTCCTCTAGGTCCACGATGATCCACCCGGAGTCCGCTTTGTCCAAGCTTGCAACTTCACTTTATCAAGAGAATGAAATGAAGCTAACACTCTAAACAAGTGGGCAAGACTTGTGTAGAATGGTGTTGTGGTTCTTTTTCTCACTTCAAAATCCTATCTTGTTGAGTATTTTGCTCACTTGAAAGATCTAGAGAGCAAAAGAGCAAGGTTGAAGAAGATGATGGCTTTTTAAGAAGAAGAGAAAAGATAATCTCATGAAAGAAAATAGAAAATATATGTATATATATTTTTCTCTTCTCATCTCAAACCATGGTTAAATGATAAAGATATTATTTAATTTGAGTTAAAACATAAAAGGAAAGTTTAATCCATGGTTAAACGTAGGTGAGCATGGTTAGGTCAAAGAAGAGTGTAGAAACCAACCATGAATTATCCTTTCCTTTTTCATTTTGTTTTAAAACAAATAGAAATAAAAATCCATATAAATAACCAAGGTGTGAGTCTTATATTGCCACCATTTTCTATGTATATACAACCATGATAGAATGATGTATGTATGCATGTGTGCATGAACATCCATATGTGCATGAACAAGAATGAATGCATACATGCATGCATACATCCAAAAAGAACAAGAAAGGATTTCTAGTGAGAAGCTAATGGTTAAATGATAAATCAACACTTGATTTATCAACCCGGTCATATCACATACGACCCGACTAAAAGCAAGCCGCCCGATTAATATACGGTATCTCATACACGCATTTTAACCGGTTCCATGCGCATATCGCATACGCGCACCACAACGTTTCGCCTGGACTAGGTAACTCCTTTGTGGGACTCTAAGACTCGTCAATACGCCGGCAGTGGGTGATGATCATATCAAGCACCCCCAAGCCGTAAGCGGTCAGCTAAACGTAACGGCCACCCGGGTATTGAGCGATCAGAAGAAAACAAGCGAACCTGCTACAACTCCCGTCGAGCTAACCGGCAACACTACCTGTGCAGTCCGGTCTCCTCGTCTGATATGTCGCATATCAAGTCTAGGAGTGGTAAACGTCAGACCCCAATAACCGATAAGTCGTGCAAATGTGAGGCTCATAACGGGTCGCGAAACTACTGGTAACAATTACCAGTAAATCTCTAATCAGCCCTGGCCAGGGACTTCCCTGTTACGGCCAATCGAGCACAGCGCAACATCAACCCCCAATACCGGGAGAGACGAAATCCCTCATATCGCTCATTGCCTCCATGTGACTCAGGACTGTACCCAAAAACCACCGTTTTGCACGCCCTCATGGACGTGGTAAGGTGGAAATCAAAGTACAGTGGGAATCACACAAGACTCTATGACGATCTCGGGTCTACAGACTAACCTGCACAAGTGTCACCTAAGAACTGCCATCTGACGTGAGGTATAATACCATCTGGGAGTTCTCGGCAAGTCCGTCCAGTATACCCAGTCTCCACTGAGCACCCGTATACCCTCTCTGATGTCAAACACCAATGGATATGGGATCATCCATCGCCCATCTCATGGGTCGAGAAGCGTATACGCTAGTCTACACTGGTATATCGATGCCCCATCTCGATACACCCATGACTAGGGACCTTGAAGAATGTACTTATAGACTACCATGTCCCCACTAGTATGATCCACATCATAGTCTAGGTAGTCAAGTACACATCCTAAGGGCTTTACCAACATGTAACTATAAGACAGTATAATGAGACAAGTATACATGTTAAGATAAAGAGCAACCAAATAGCATACTATCATATCGAGCAAGAAAATCATCTCTATATATGTCCAAGTATCCAATATAATATACATCATCTGTACAATACTGGCCTCTAGGGCATACATACAACTAACAATCTCCCACTTGCACTAGGACCAGCTGCTGTAGTATCGCAAACCGAGCATCCCGAATAGTCTCTCAAACTGTATCTAGGGAATGGCCTTCGTGAGTGGATTCGCTGTGTTATTCTTCGTGTCAACCCTCCTGATCTCGATCTCCCGGCGATCAACTATCTCCCGGATCAGGTGATACCACCTCAGAATATGCCTGGATCACTGATGGGACCTGGGTTCCTTGGCCAAAGCCACCGCTCCATTGTTATCACAATACAAAGGTATTGGATGCTCAATGGATGGAACCACTCCAAGTTCAGTAATGAACTTCTTGATCCAGACAGCCTCTTTGGCAGCATCGTTGGCAGCGATGTATTCAGCCTCCATCGTCGAGTCTGCCACGGTTTCCTGCTTGGAACTCTTCCAGCTAACCGCCCCTCCGTAAAGGGTAAAGACAAATCCCGACTGCGACTTAGAGTCGTCCTTATCACTCTGGAAGCTTGAATCGGTAAAGGACTCCACTTGGAGTTCTCCGTTACCATACACCAAGAGCATCTCCTTAGTCCTTCATAAGTACTTGAGAATGCTCTTCACAGCTGTCCAGTGATTCTCTCCAGGATAAGCTTGATACCTACTCACTACACTTAGTGAGTATGCTACATCGGGTCTGGTACATAGCATCGCGTACATGATAGAGCCTACAGCCGAAGCATAGGGTATCCCTTGCATGCGAGCTCTCTCCAAATCAGTCTTGGGAGACATCTCTTTGGAGAGAGTGACTCCAGAGATCGTGGGTAAGTTCCCACGCTTGGATTCTTCCATACTAAACCTCTTTAGTATGGTGTCAATGTACCTGGATTGGGACAATCCCAATATCCGTTTGGATCTATCTCTATAGATCCTAATTCCCAATATGCAGGAGGCATCACCAAGATCTTTCATTGAGAATCTTTGTGATAAGAAGAGCTTGACCAATTGCAGCATAGGAATGTTATTTCCTATCAAGAGTATGTCGTCCACGTACAATACGAGGAAGACAACCTTACTCTCTGCTACCTTCTTGTAAATACAAGGTTCATCTACGTTTTTGACGAAATCAAACTCTTTGATAACGACGTCAAAGCAGATGTTCCAACTCCGCGATGCTTGCTTTAATCCATAAATGGATTTAAGCAGCTTGCACACCTTCCCGCTGCTCCCACTATCTACGAAGCCCTCTGGCTGAGTCATGTACACGCACTCTTCTAAATCACCGTTTAGAAAGGCGGTCTTAACATCCATTTGCCAGATTTCGTAGTCATGATATGCAGCGATGGCAAGCATGATCCGGATGGATTTAAGCATAGCCACTGGAGAAAAGGTCTCGTCATAGTCTACACCTGGTCTTTGACGAAAACCCTTTGCAACAAGTCTAGCTTTGAAAGTCTCCACTTTCCCATCTACACCAAGTTTTTTCTTGAAGATTCACTTGCTCCCAATGGGTTTTACCCTTTCAGGAGCATCTTCCAAAGTCCATACTTTGTTGGTGTACATGGATTCTATCTCGGACCGCATTGCATCCAGCCATTTCACTGAGTCCCTACTCGTGATGGCCTGCTCGAAGCTAGTTGGGTCATCATCCTCCATGATGCAATCCTCGCTCCCACCATCCATGAGAAAACCGTAGTATCTCTCAGGTTGGCGAGGAACCCTACTATATCGGCGGAGAGGCTGAGGTTCATTGGGAGCTACTGAATCCTCTGGTTCCACTAAATCTTCTATTGTGGTTTGTATAGCTGGAACATCTTCCAGTTCTACCTCAGAGCCACTAATCTCTTTTGCAAGAAATTCCTTTTCTAAAAAGGTGGCATGTTGAGCAACAAACACTCTTTGTTCCTCACTGTGGTAGAAGATATACCCTCGCGAATGCTTGGGATATCCAACAAACTTACACAAAACAGACCTTACCTCGAGTTTGTCCGGTTTTTGTCGTTTGACATAGGCCGGGCAATCCCATATCTTAATAAAATTAAAATATGGTCTCTTCCCTTCCCATATCTCATATGGGGTAGTAGGCACTGATTTGGTAGGAACCCTATTCAGTAGGTATGCTGCTGTCTCCAGTGCATATCCCCAGAAGGAAATAGGTAACTCAGCTGTGCTCATCATAGAGTGCACCATATCTAATAGGGTGCGGTTCCTCCGTTCTGATACACCGTTGTGCTGTGGTGTATATGGAGGAGTCAGCTGAGAGAGAATCCCATTCTCTTTTAGGAAGTCCAGGAATTCAATGCTCAAGTATTCACCTCCTCGATCAGATCGAAGGATTTTAATACTTTTTCCGGTTTGGTTCTTGACTTCTTGTTTATATTCTCTAAATTTCTCAAAAGCTTCTGATTTGTGTTTTATCAGGAACACATATCCAAATCTAGAGAGATCGTCAGTGAATGTAATGAAGTACGCAGAACCATCCCTGGCATGTGTAGGCATGGGACCGCATACATCACTATGTATCAGTCACAAGAGTTCCGTAACTCTTTCTCCGTGTCCCGTAAACGGAGTTTTGGTCATCTTGCCTTTGAGACATGACTGGCAAGTGTCATAAGATGAAAATTCAAACGGATTCAAATATCCATCTTTATGCAACTTAGCTAGTCACGTCGCATTGATGTGACCCAGTCTATAATGCCACAAGAAGGATTCGTTCAGTTCTGAACTCTTCCTCTTGTGTGTGTTTGTTATGCTCAGAACTGTTGATTGATTTAGAACATAAATGCCATTGCACAAGGTTCCTGATCCAACCAATTTTTGGTTACGGAAAATGTTCATAACATTATCCTGTAATACAAAATTATATCCCTCTTTACTCAACAAAGAAACCGATATAATGTTGCATATCAGGTTCGGCATGTAATAGCATTCGTTCAGAATCAATGTATTACCAGTTGGTAATACAAGGTGATATTCCCCGACGGTCTTAGCTGCAACAATTGCACCATTTCCAACCCTTATGTCTTTATCACCTTCTCCAAGTTCTCTACCTTTCTTAAGCCCATGTAACTGATTACATATATGGGATCCTGACCCGGTCTCTAATACCCAAGACGTAGGGCAAATGGAGAAACAGTTCTCTGTAACGAACACACCCGAAGAAAATGCATCATCATGTACTTTCTTCATTCGGGTGGCATGGGAATCCTGGTATTCCCCTATGTCTTGTTCAATCCTATAACCCTTATAAGAAAGAACGGAACCAACGTTCCCCAGCACAGTATAACATGCGTCAGTCAATACATCCATCTTATTATCTTGATTAAGGCATGACATGGTCGCTACCTGGAGAGAGAGAGAGAAGAAAACACTTTAGCGTATGCTCTTGCAAGATCAGATTGGTTATTATCTTATCTAATCAGGATGGCTCCCACTGTTTTTATCAAATCTTCCTTCAAACCCTAAAAGGAAAGACTAGCCGGGATTAATTACACCCTACAACTTCGCCGATCTTTCAGCCAGGCCAGTGTCGGTACTTTGAGGGAGGTTCCCCGTGCTTTCGCACGGACCTAATTAAAGTAAATCTTAATTAAAGTAAATCTCGTTTTCCCAGAGGCATAACCCCGTTGACACCTTTCTAGACACCTACTTGATCGGCTAATTGTCCTGTGTAAAACTCTCCCAGGAGTAACAATTACTCGCAGTGGGTATCGGGATCCAACTATCTCATAGAAGGTATGCAATCTCATTGCAAATCTCAACACTTGAAATTCCCGATAATATTTTTCCCCAAGCATCCCATAACCTTGAAGGAGGTCAACAAACCATAGGGTGCAAGTCAAGTTCAACCCGTCATTTCTTGATTGAATCAAACCCTCCCGCACGACCCTTGACGGAGGTCAACAAGGTCGTACGACTACCCTAATCCAATCTGCATCATATGCATAAGCAGATAAATACTAGTTAGCTACCGCACACTACGCCTTGACGGAGGTCAACAAACGTAGCATGAATACTAAGTAGGACTTATCTGAAATGACGGAGGGCTCGACAGGTTTTTTCTGAAAAACCTATTACGTAATGAACTTGATATCGTCGTAGAATCGAGTGAATTTTGAAATGGAGTGATTTTGAGGCTTTTATTAGTTTTGCTAAAGAGGTCACTCCTGGTGAAGGGATCTCGGCTTTTTCCTTATGGAATAAGGTGCAGGATATATCATATACATCACTATGCAAAGCAAAACTCCAAAAGCAGTCAAAAGTCAAACCGAGTGTTGTAGCATCTGCCAATTTTCCTAAAGAGGTCACTCCCGATGAAAGGATCTCGGCTCTTTTCCCATCGAATAAGGTGCAGGGTATATCATATATACCGCTATGCAAAGCAAAACTGTAGCTACCCTTTTTATTTGAAAATTTGATTCTACAACATCTTTTAGGTTTCTTTTCTTTCATTAATCACATTAATGAAGTCCCATCATTTAAGTCACCTAAACATCACAGATAAATACGACGTACACTTATGCCATCCGCATTTGCATCGATGTCCCCTCGTGCACCGTTAGGTTAGGTAACTAACGACAGAGCAGGGCAGGGCTAGTGCGGGTGCAAAACATAAGTAACGTCTATATAATATATCATATATACTATATACAGTATCCATCACAACATATCAAATAATCACATCACAGATATCGCAGCAGAAACATAGATATAATGTGGGATATATTAGGACGTCCGTATTTAGTATTTAGCCAACAATAGAAAATACGGATTCCACAGTCACGATGAATAGCCAAGCCCACACCCTGGACCCCAACGAGAGTGGCAAGCGACCCTACCAATTCTGGAGTTTAGGAGACCCGGTCTCGACTCCTCGAGATGGCCTCCCACTGAACCCCAGAACCCGGTCACCTGTGCTCCCCTCCTTGGGTCCATACTAATGCGGAAAAGTAAATAATATACAACAGTGGTGGCATCAACCTCAACCTGGAAGTGCCCCAAATAAAAGAATATTACATTACATTTGAATTTACATGAATGAAAAATAAAACTCTCATCTCACATAAAATCCCCCGGCTATTCTATCGCAACAATCCTGCACATCATATCTCAGCAACACATAATATCATATATCATCAACGTAAGTAAGTATGCATACCCCAATTGTCGTTGATGTATAGCAACGAAACCGGCGATATCGACATACTACACTTACGGTCACAGAAAAGAAAGTGTAAAACTGCAATATTTGGAATCCACATTCTCTTTAGACATCGTAAATGCGAAATATCACATACTTCGTATTTCATATCTAGCTATATGAATTCCACACATTGCATCACATTCCAGATAAATAGACGGTATTAAAGTTTTCGAACAAATGATCAAATATCCAAAATTCCCTAAAGCTCAACACTTGAGCGGGGTTCAAAAACCCGGAGTGTGATACAGTAGTAGCGGTCCAGCCGTAGAAGGGTCAAGCCAACGCCTCACATGTGGCATGCCGTACTGCCCCAAACCCTAAGGTTCAAAAGGCAGTTCAAGACGGTCACATAATCGAGTTAAGGTTTGTTGTCTTCTAGAGGGTCCACCACAAAACTTGCACGTAATTCCGAAGATTTAAACCCCGTGAAAAGTGAGCAAATGACACTCGTTCGAACAATTCAATACTTTCTAATTATCCGGAAAAACATGAAGTTAAAATTCTGATCGAATCACTGAACTCAAAACAATCTCCAGAACAAATAACACTAAGACCAGATTTAAAATACCCAAAAATATCAGCAAGCAGTTATAAGTATTACTGTGCAAAAATTATGCGTTGACTCATCTGTACGGCCGCGGAAACGTGGCCCAAGCAAGCTTTGGCCGTGTTTCCCTGCTGAGACTGTTCACTGCATCGTTTTTTGCAGTTTGTCTTAGATTTCCCAGCTGATATTTTTACATATTTTTAATACTGAAAAATCACTGTTAAAAAAAATGTCCAGAGAGTGTCCCAAAAAGCCGTATTTTGTTTCGATCGGGGTTTTAACTTCGCTAAAGTGTCGCCTAATGTTCTAGGGTGGCTCTGATACCAATGTTGGGTTTACCTAGCACCTCATGAAGGGTTTGGAAGCATCACATGTACCAAACATTAAATTTTTAGGGTGCTAAGTAAGCATACAAAGAATCATTCCTAGAAAAAATTAGAGTTTCAAAAACAACACTTCATTACAAGCAGATTAAGCTAGGGTTTTGAGAGTACGGCCTTTGTAGCTCCCTACACTAGACTTCTCGGCTACTTGGGGTTTGGAAAAAATCCGCTTGAACTCCTCTAGGTCCACGATGATCCACCCGGAGTCCGCTTTGTCCAAGCTTGCAACTTCACTTTATCAAGAGAATGAAATGAAGCTAACACTCTAAACAAGTGGGCAAGACTTGTGTAGAATGGTGTTGTGGTTCTTTTTCTCACTACAAAATCCCATCTTGTTGAGTATTTTGCTCACTTGAAAGATCTAGAGAGCAAAAGACCAAGGTTGAAGAAGATGATGGCTTTTTAAGAAGAAGAGAAAAGATAATCTCATGAAAGAAAATAGAAAATATATGTATATATATTTTTCTCTTCTCATCTTAAACCATGGTTAAATGATAAAGATATTATTTAATTTGAGTTAAAACATAAAAGGAAAGTTTAATCCATGGTTAAAAGTAGGTGAGCATGGTTAGGTCAAAGAAGAGTGTAGAAACCAACCATGAATTATCCTTTCCTTTTTCATTTTGTTTTAAAACAAATAGAAATAATAATCCATATAAAAAACCAAGGTGTGAGTCTTATATTGCCACCATTTTCTATGTATATACAACCATGATAGAATGATGTATGTATGCATGTGTGCATGCATATCCATATGTGCATGAACAAGAATGAATGCATACATGCATGCATACATCCAAAAAGAACAAGAAAGGAATTCTAGTGAGAAGCTAATGGTTAAATGATAAATCAACACTTGATTTATCAACCCGGTCATATCACATACGACCCGACCAAAAGCAAGCCGCCCGATTAATATACGGTATCTCATACACGCATTTTAACCGGTTCCATGCGCATATCGCATACGCGCACCACAACGTTTCGCCTGGACTAGGTAACTCCTTTGTGGGACTCTAAGACTCGTCAATACGCCGGCAGTGGGTGTGATCATATCAAGCACCCCCAAGCCGCAAGCGGTCAGCTAAACGTAACGGCCACCCGGGTATTGAGCGATCAGAAGAAAACAAGCGAATCTGCTACAACTCCCGTCGAGCTAACCGGAAACACTACCTGTGCAGTCCGGTCTCCTCGTCTGATATGTCGCATATCAAGTCTAGGGGTGGTAAACGTCAGACCCCAATAACCGATAAGTCATGCCGATGTGAGGCTCATAACGGGTCGAGAAACTACTGGTAACACTTACCAGAAAATCTCTAATTAGCCCTGGCCAGGGACTTCCCTGTTACGGCCAATCGAGCACAGCGCAACATCAACCCCTAATACCGGGAGAGACGAAACCCTTCCTATCGCTCATTGCCTCCATGTGACTCGGGACTGTACCCAAAAACCACCGTTTTGCACGCCCTCATGGACGTGGTAATGTGGAAATCAAAGCACAGTGGGAATCACACAAGACTCTATGACGATCTCGGGTCTACAGACTAACCTGCACAAGTGTCACCTGAGAACTGCCATCTGACGTGAGGTATAATACCATCTGGGAGTTCTCGGCGAGTCCGTCCAGTGTACCCAGTCTCCACTGAGCACCCGTATACCCTCTCTGATGTCAAACACCAATGGATATGGGATCATCCATCGCCCATCTCATGGGTCGAGAAGCGTATACGCTAGTCTACACTGGTATATCGATGCCCCGTCTGGATACACCTACGACTAGGGACCTTGAAGGATGTACTTATGGACTACCATATCCCCACTAGTATGATCCGCATCATAGTCCAGGTAGTCAAGTACACATCCTAAGGGCTTTACCAACATGTAACTACAAGAAAGTATAATGAGACAAGTATACATGTTAAGATAAAGAGCAACCAAATAGCATACTATCATATCGAGCAAGAAAGTCATCTCTATATATGTCCAAGCATCCAATATAATATACATCATCTGTACAATACTGGCCTCTAGGGCATACATACAACTAACAGTAGCTTCCTGCTCGGCCCATCCGCAGTGGGTAGCTTCTTGCCTAACAACGCCGTGGATCTAAGATCCTCGCCATGAGGCCACCGGGAAGCTTCCTGCTCGGCCCATCCACACTGGGTGGCTTCCTACCTAACAACGCTGTGGATCCAAAGCTTAGCTTCCTTCTCGGCCCATTCACCATGGGTTGCTTCCTGCCCAACGAAGACGTGGCTATAAAACCCTTATCACGAGGCGGCCGGGTAGCTTCCTGCTCAGCCCATTCACCATGGGTAGCTTCCTGCCCAACGAAGACGTGGCTCTAAAACCTTTATCACGAGGCAGCCAGGTAGCTTTCTGCTCGGCCCATCTACAATTGGTAGCTTCCTGCCCACCGAAGACGTAGATCTAAAGCTCTCATCACGAAGCTGCCGGGTAGCTTCCTGCTTGGCCCATTCGCAGCGGGTAGCTCCCTGCCCAACAACGCTGTAAATCCAAAGACCTCATTACGAAGCGGCCGGATAGCCTCCTGCTCGGCCCATCCACCATGGGTAGCTTCCTTCCCAACAACACTGTAGATCCAAGCCCTCATCATGAAGCTACCGGGTAACTTCCTGCTCGGCCCATCCACCGCGGGTAGCTTTCTACCCAACGAAGACGTAGATCCAAAGCCCTTAACATGAGGCCGGCGGGATGCTTCCTGCTCATTGATTTGTACGATGTTTTGTGATCAAAGAATTAATTACCGCAATCAAGAACGGCGTCATTTGGTAGCTAGCCGGTGAGTACTAGATGGTCCACAGGGATTTTGTGTATTCTCAATTTGTTCTAACGAGTTAATTCCAAACGGTATTGGATTGATTATCACTAAAATTTAAGTTGATTTAGACTAGGATTAAAATCTTGCTAGGGTTAGGTTTAGGTTAAGTTTGGAAAGTTACTATTCCTCACCGCTTTCAATGCCCTAATTTAGATCTATTTAGGTGTTATGGTAATAATTAATAAAGGGGATTAGGACAATCGGGAAGAAACGATGTTTCTTCCTCTAGGTCCTTGTCCGTCCTTTCTTAATTCTTACCCTAACCTCCATGGAAAACATGCACAACCGGTCTTTTAAACTACGGTATCACCGTTACCTCGTAGGGTAGGGTGCCATAGGGAGCGGTGTGTGTATGTATGCATGGAGTCCTATGAATTAATATGTGATGGGCAAGAAAGGGGTGAGAGATTTTCATCTCTCAAACCTTTCCTATTCCTAACCCTAACAAGTGAGGAACTACTCACTCATTAGGGGATTGATAAAAGACATTTTTTATGAGTTTTCAATTTAAAAAGACTAACTATCTAAACTACGGGAGATTAATAAAAGTGTTAAACTAATTTACTAGGGCAAATAATAAAATCTATACTAAGACAGAAAGGAATTTAAGAACTAGGGCAATAAAAAAAATCTATTTACTTTATTTGATGCTCTCAAAACATTACAAAGGATTTCTAAATTTTGATCAATGAAAAGAGGCATACCTCAAAAAGAGGTTTAGGGTTTCTATTTATAATTCATAGAAACCCTAGGGTTACATTCGATTCACATCTGCATTTACAAATATACCCTAAAGAAGCCTAGTCAACGCACCGCCACGCCGTCAAAATTCCCACCGACACGTATCTAGCACGGCTGCGGATCCGCGACCGTATGCCCTGTTTGGCCGTGGATCCGCGGCCATGTGGTGGCTTCTTGAGCTGCAATTTTCAGGGATTCTTTCTGTTGCTTTTTACTTATCTTTTCTTCACTTGGTTTCTCAGATTGTTTTCTAGTTCTCTTCTAAATTTCCACAGTGAATAATGTCGTGGACTTTACCGTTTGCTTCGTGTCGAAGTCTTAAACCTTGCGCTGCCTTTGTACTTTGTGAACTTTTTCATTGATCTTCATTGTCCCTCAAACTGTAGGCATGATCAAGATTCTTCCATTTATCAGTCGTAGTCTCAATTTTGTATCATCTTTTCATCAATTTCACTGTTTTGTTCCGAGAAACTGTAAGCTGCAACTATGTAGCATACATGGATCAAAAGCACCCGTTTATTTTTAAAATGATTAAGAATGAGGAATATAATAATGCAAAATTATGATATGAACAAATACCCCCAAACTTATCTTTTGCTCATCCTCGAGCAAAACAAGTTTTATTTTCGAAAAAGACCTAGCCTCAGTTTCGCAGGGAAACACGATTACACTGAGCTCGTGCAACAAACCGTTAAACCTTTAGGTGTCCCTAGTAGGAGGAGTGTTGTCTCCTGAGGGTTTTCAGCGGATACTACCTACAAAATCCAATCAATTCGGCCTATTAAATTTTATTCTCCAATTAGGTTTTCCAACAAGGAATTCTATTATTTTCGACTCAGAAATTATCAACCCGTATTTTTCACGCTTCCTTATCATTTAACTAAAGATTATATATGATTTGTTGATTTACTTAGCTTTTAACATCTTTTGAGTTTTCCTTCTAGGGGTCTATCTCAACTTAGGAATTTTTATCATCTCTACTAAAGATACAAGTCCTATTTTTCATTCCTATCTCTTATCTAAACACCAATCACATACCCCTACGTGTGTGTATATATGTCACGACCCGAAATAGTACGTGACTTGCACTTGAATCATATAAAGTCTATAGGACTCTGTAACGTTTTAAAAATAATTAAATAATTAATTAAATGAATAAAATTGTGTAAGTGAATTTTATGATTTTCGGTAAAACAAAATGTATTTTTCGTAAAATCAAACCGCAATTGTTTTTCATTATAAATTCAAAAATACCTATTTAATTATATAATTACTAGTAAATAGTGTTTATTTAGCCACTTATAAATTTTTAGTTTAATAAAATATTTTTCCTAAATTAATTATTTTAAATATTAACATAAACCTTACTTTTACACTAAATTAGTGTAAATTACAAGTTTAAATGGTTTTAATTTGTAAAAATGAACCATGGCATATTAGAAATTAGTGTGTATCATGCAAAATTTATTTGCAAATTTTCCCATTTTTCTAGAGTTTTCTAGGTTATTGTGGTAAAGAAATGAAAAGAAAACAAATAAATCATGAAAAGACTTAAAGTAAGTGATGTTTTGAGTGAAGTTTCTACACAATTCCTCATTGTTTTCTTTCTCTCTTTCCTTTCCCAAGCTTGGCCGGCCTCCCTATCATGGCAGCCCCCCCCATTTCCCACTTCATTTTTGTTGCAAAATCCATCAAAAATTCATTAAAAATCCAAATAAAAGTGCACAAAATCCTATTTATTCTCTACCCTCTATTCCTTGCTCTTCTTTGCATGGATTTTGGAGATGGAAAGCATGCATTTTGGAGGTTTATTTTCATGTTTGGGTTTCTTGTTTGAAGGTATAAATCTTATACTTTTGATTTATTTTTATTAGATGTTTCATTAAGCTTAACTAGATTTAATATATCAATTCTATTTACTACTTTTAAAAAAAAAATTCAAGTTAGGGTTTGTAAAATTAAGTTGTGGTTTTATTAATTCATTAGGTTTATAATAATTAGATTAGCACTTTAACAAATGGAAAATCATGCATAGTTGATATATTGCAAGGTGTGATCCAAATTTCTTAAATTAAACCATTTTTAATAAACTAGATTTCTATTTATAGTATATATAGGTGGAATAAAATTCCAATTAATGTTTATAACACTAGAGTGTGGTTTTAAAGAGGATATTAACATGTTAGTGGAATGCAAAACCTAATCTAGTTATTAGTTTCAATTGTTAGTTAATAAAGTGTGATAAATATGCAAATTATGCTAGTTTTTGCAAACTAGATTTTGGAAATTCTTAAGTAAATGGGATTAAGAATATAATTATGGTTTCATTATGTCATTACCATCATGAATTGTAGTTTAGTACATTACTTAATGCAAAATCATGTTTTGTAGTGGAATGGTGAATTTTTCTTGAAAGGTGTTAAAAATTGCTAATGGTTGCAAACTTGAAATTTCAAACTAATGCAAAATTGTGCAATAAAAATATAGTAAGGGGTTGTATAGTCTAGTTATGCTATTTAATGAGTTTTATGACCATTGATTTCATTTAAATGTCAAGTTTTCATGAAAAACGGTAAATTTGGCATTTTCGGGTTTTTTTTTCGGAAACGGACGATTTGATCGATTTTAGTGTTTCGATGAAATTGATCATGTTTTGCAATATAAGTAATGTGTTTTAAAACTATGAGTTATCTGTTGATACTTATCTCGATCCATCGGAGTTTGTACGCCGATATCGAGTGGTATTTGGTTCTTTTGCTTGGACGGGACATAGGTTTTAACCTATGATTGTTCTTTGTATCGTTTGACTTTTGTACGTGATTCTAGTTACGATGCTCTTTATATGTTTGCGTCTAGGTACCCCCACGTGGACTGCGGGCGATGAAGAGGAGGATGGCGACACCGTCTTCGGCTGACATGGACCAGGTGAGTAGATGCATATCTACGGGGGAAAGTCGGGTGGATGGCGTTTAGCACCCCCGCAACGTAGAATAGGTGTAGTACTTATTGACATTAGGAGACCAGACGCGACCCTAGTAGGACCCTAGTATTGACCCTAGGCTGGACTAGACAGATTTAGGAAGACCATATCGGAGAATGAATACCTTGGAAGAGGATCGTAGGTTTCAAATAGAACACACCGACGCGCACACACACTGCAACTCGACATGGGGTACGTGTATGGGTATATATATAGAACTAGGTATAGGTATATATACATATATATACAACACGTATAGGTGATTCATTGAGGTGATATGATATCTGAGGTATGATGAGACAGTATAACTGGGCTTGATGCCGTGATTCTTGACTATACAGTCGAAATAAAGTGTTAGCGGATCATTAGAGAATGAGATAGTGAACATGAATATATAAGTTATAAGGAATGGAGGTGATATTGATGTACATGGGACGCTAGAATAGTACCCGGACTATAACTCGTGACTGATTGTGATATGGGATATGTATGACTTGATTTCGACATCACGTAGGTGCGACCTGATGTCGATACTATAGAGGTGTGACTTGAGGACGATATGATATCCGTATGACCTAATCACAACATGATACATAGGACATGACATTCCTGAGGATGACATTATACGAATGATGAGACACCTAGAAGATACTTGACCGTACCCCGATATTGGGATGCCGTACGATGGATGTTACCGTACGAGGCCTAGATTTGATGATTGATCCGCACTCTTGATTCGAGGAAGCCGTACTACGTACGTGACGCTATTGAGGCGGGATCGCCGACTATTAGAGATATTGATTCAGACCTTAGGTAGACTTTAGTTTCTTATTGACTAGTTCTTAGGAGGTTAGATGGACACTAGGTTAGGGTTGAGTCATATAGTGGTAGTAGTATTAGTATATTAAATGAGTGGAACGCACATTCGTCTTTACTTTCACACTGTAATCATAATGTTGCATGTTCATACATATGTTGCTATAACAGTATAAACCTTACCTGTTAGGACACCAGCACCATTACCGATGATGCGCATATTCCACACACACTTATTTGCCGGCTCACACACATCATCATCGGTAATTGCTATGTCACGTACACTTTAGATCATATTATATTTTGTTGATAGAATCAGTTAACAACTAAACCGATATAACATTGTGATTACTCTCTGATGTTAGTGTAGACATGATATTCATAACTTAGACATTCCTGCATTCATATTTTCATGTTATCGCACAGTATTATGAGCATATGCCGACATTTATCATATACTACACATGATTTTGAGATTTCTGGATTTTTGGGGAAAACCGCAAAAAGATATAACAACTTCTCTCTCTCTCCTCTTCTCTTTTTAAAATAAGATGCGGTTTTTCTCGTGATGTATGTGTCGTCCACCATGAGTTTTTCATGTTTTCTGTTGGATTTCGAGACCCGATTCGAGGAGTGGATGAACCGTCTCGGGTACATGGTGGGCCCGGTATGGTACCCCGGGGCAAGAAGATCGAGTTGTAGACGATGAGCCTGGCAGGGAAAGGCTACCTACCGGTGATGTCTGGCACGGCGGATATCCGGAGGATACCGACCGTTGTCGTGAGATTTGATGATATGGGCCGATCCGGACTGACGGAGCCCGAGATATTGAGGCTTGAGATTACATGTTTTGTGTCGATGCTTGACACGGATTTTTTATGGATTTCATTATTGAGATTTCAGATTCTTATACACATTCTACTATGATAACAGCTAAAGATTCATATACATATATATCTGGATTTCAGCATTTGTTACTTTACATTCATGGTGCATGCATTTCATTCATATGACATAGTACTATATGAGGCACTGACACGAACACGTAGTATTTGCACTTACACGTAGTATTACCCTGCTATTACTAGTTGTTTGGGATATAGTAGTGTATTATTATGACCTAGGATAGCGTCGTGCATTCGATTTCTTTTCGTAGATGTCTTCTACTCACGAGTTGGCAACTCACCCCCGTTGTGCCAAATTCTTTTCAGGTGCGATGTACAGGTTTCCCTTGGCAGTTGTTGGCACATCATTTTCATTTCGGGTGATTTGCACGGTAGGTTGGTTCATTTGTATCTGAACCGCCGTTGTATTTTTTTATTATTTCATTTGTATCTAGAAAGCTCCATCAACCATATTTGTATTACTTGATAAGTTTATTGGACCAGTCTTTTATTTCGACCTTAGAGTCGCGCATGTATTATTCTGATCTGGTGGTTTATGTTTTCTTTTGAGATTTGAGCCTCGCCCTTTGGCGTTGTATATTATTGTGATTGCTGTGGTTGTCTCCGCCTGTTGGCGTTGAGCTAGCACCCGTTTGGGGATGCTTTTTATTGTTTATTCATATTATACTTGTTGTACCCGTTTGGGGGCCAGTTTTACAGAGGAGACTCTGCCGAAATTTTTGGTAAACATTGCTGAAGTTTTTATACTTGTTTTCTTTTCTTTTCTTCTTTTATGGTTTAGATTTCTGGGCTTCGGCTTACTTAGGTCACGTGGCGCCTCTAGACGCTTCGTAATCTAAGTGCCGGTCACGTTCCGTACTTTCGGGTCGTGACAAAGTTGGTATCAGAGCGCTAGGTTTAACCCTGTATAAGTCTAGGTGACCCTTGGTTGATGGAGTAGGCGATTTAGGTAGAGTAACGTACCGTGGGTATGGTCCGCGGCATACTTACGATACGCTACTCTGCTTAAGGAGCCTTAGGATGTACATTTGCTTGCACCGTATTTCATTCGTTCCTTGATCTATCTTCGTCAATGTCGGAGGGTGGTTCTGTTACCACGAGCGCACGGGCAGAGGAAGCTGTGGCTCGAATGCGATAACCATTAGAGTATTGGTTATTCTTGAGGATTGAAGCATTGCTTAGCGTGTGGTCGAAGGGTATTCACATGCCGTCCGGATGAAGTTAAAAGGTTCGAACGATTATCAGAAAACCATTTTCCTAAGTTTAAAGTATTCGGAAGAACATGCAGGTATTTCGATGGACCCTCTAGAAGAATGAAACCCTAACTCGACATAATGACCACGAAAACGCCCTTGAACCTTAGGGTTTACGGCTGTTCCGCTATGCCATTAGTGAGGCTTGGGTTTGCCTTTCTACAGCTGGATCATCGATACTGGGGTATGTACCAGATATTTTTAAACTGTACTTGAGTGTTGAGCTCTCGAGGAATTATGGGATTTTGATGGATCGATCGAGAAGTTTAATGTAGTCCGGATATCAAGTGAAGGGATCGACTATGTGGGAGACTCTAGACATGAGTATTGCCGTTGGTAGCGCAGTCAGCACACTTATGAAGAGACAAGTGTGAAGCAGCAGACATCAGAGGAAAGAGGCGCACATTGACGATAGTGATTATGATGTGACTCGGTGATTTGAGTTTCATATTTCTGTTATTGGATTTTGGTATTTTGAGGATTTTTTTTTTCTACGATTGGTATTTCTTATGTGTACCTTCATTACATTCTATCTGTGTTTCATATATCAGTTGTATTAATGTTGCTTAGTATACACCAGTACACTTGATTTGGTTTTATACATTTTGAGATTTTTGATTTGATTTCGTGCATATGGGTTACAGATAATTTTGATATATGCTTCGACCTAGTTTTCATATATTTTTGTGCTGTGATTTCGATTTTGATATTCGATGTATGTTTTCGTGCACCATGTGCACCTGATTAGGATTCTTGCGCAGACTTGGCGCACTTAATGCGATTTTGTGCACACCAGATGCACTAAATCGGGGTTTTGTGCAGATTAGATGCACCTGATGTTGAGTCGTGCACACCCGTTGCACTTGACAGATGTTTTTGGTGCACACCTGTTGCACTTAGTTTTGTTTTGTGGGTATTCATGGTATCTGTATTTGGTTTCGATTTCAGTGCGCGCCGGACGCACATGATATTTTATTGATGTGATTGGGATTGATTTCAGTTCGAGCAGTATATTTTCATAATGATTATTATTTGATTTAGTAACCAGGCGGGACGTGTATGTTAAATAAAAGATATATATATATATATATATATAGTTATTTTTTTAAATAAACGTCCGCTACTTATGCCGTGACACGTGCATCACACGGCAATTTTCAAAAAGAGGTTGCATATTCCCTTATCCGGATATTTGAACGGTTTTACTGTGATGCACACTATATATAAGTTATAGATTGAGATATATTAGGATGGTTTTCATATTGGGTTTTGATATTTTATTCTCACCATAACTCCGATGATTGCATTATGCTTGACGGAGTTGATTTTTGTTATGTATTGATAATTTCGGAGCCCCGACGATTTGAGTGTTTGCTAAATGTTTTAGTGTTTGGAGGGGGAGTTTTAATTTAAATTCGGGGACCGAATTTCCTAAAGGGGGGAAGATTGTAACGTTTTAAAAATAATTAAATAATTAATTAAATGAATAAAATTGTGTAAGTGAATTTTATGATTTTCGGTAAAACAAAATGTATTTTTCGTAAAATCAAACCGCAATTGTTTTTCATTATAAATTCAAAAATACCTATTTAATTATATAATTACTAGTAAATAGTGTTTATTTAGCCACTTATAAATTTTTAGTTTAATAAAATATTTTTCCTAAATTAATTATTTTAAATATTAACATAAACCTTACTTTTACACTAAATTAGTGTAAATTACAAGTTTAAATGGTTTTAATTTGTAAAAATGAACCATGGCATATTAGAAATTAGTGTGTATCATGCAAAATTTATTTGCAAATTTTCCCATTTTTCTAGAGTTTTCTAGGTTATTGTGGTAAAGAAATGAAAAGAAAACAAATAAATCATGAAAAGACTTAAAGTAAGTGATGTTTTGAGTGAAGTTTCTACACAATTCCTCATTGTTTTCTTTCTCTCTTTCCTTTCCCAAGCTTGGCCGGCCTCCCTATCATGGCAGCCCCCCCCCCATTTCCCACTTCATTTTTGTTGCAAAATCCATCAAAAATTCATTAAAAATCCAAATAAAAGTGCACAAAATCCTATTTATTCTCTACCCTCTATTCCTTGCTCTTCTTTGCATGGATTTTGGAGATGGAAAGCATGCATTTTGGAGGTTTATTTTCATGTTTGGGTTTCTTGTTTGAAGGTATAAATCTTATACTTTTGATTTATTTTTATTAGATGTTTCATTAAGCTTAACTAGATTTAATATATCAATTCTATTTACTACTTTTAAAAAAAAAATTCAAGTTAGGGTTTGTAAAATTAAGTTGTGGTTTTATTAATTCATTAGGTTTATAATAATTAGATTAGCACTTTAACAAATGGAAAATCATGCATAGTTGATATATTGCAAGGTGTGATCCAAATTTCTTAAATTAAACCATTTTTAATAAACTAGATTTCTATTTATAGTATATATAGGTGGAATAAAATTCCAATTAATGTTTATAACACTAGAGTGTGGTTTTAAAGAGGATATTAACATGTTAGTGGAATGCAAAACCTAATCTAGTTATTAGTTTCAATTGTTAGTTAATAAAGTGTGATAAATATGCAAATTATGCTAGTTTTTGCAAACTAGATATTGGAAATTCTTAAGTAAATGGGATTAAGAATATAATTATGGTTTCATTATGTCATTACCATCATGAATTGTAGTTTAGTACATTACTTAATGCAAAATCATGTTTTGTAGTGGAATGGTGAATTTTTCTTGAAAGGTGTTAAAAATTGCTAATGGTTGCAAACTTGAAATTTCAAACTAATGCAAAATTGTGCAATAAAAATATAGTAAGGGGTTGTATAGTCTAGTTATGCTATTTAATGAGTTTTATGACCATTGATTTCATTTAAATGTCAAGTTTTCATGAAAAACGGTAAATTTGGCATTTTCGGGTTTTTTTTTCGGAAACGGACGATTTGATCGATTTTAGTGTTTCGATGAAATTGATCATGTTTTGCAATATAAGTAATGTGTTTTAAAACTATGAGTTATCTGTTGATACTTATCTCGATCCATCGGAGTTTGTACGCCGATATCGAGTGGTATTTGGTTCTTTTGCTTGGACGGGACATAGGTTTTAACCTATGATTGTTCTTTGTATCGTTTGACTTTTGTACGTGATTCTAGTTACGATGCTCTTTATATGTTTGCGTCTAGGTACCCCCACGTGGACTGCGGGCGATGAAGAGGAGGATGGCGACACCGTCTTCGGCTGACATGGACCAGGTGAGTAGATGCATATCTACGGGGGAAAGTCGGGTGGATGGCGTTTAGCACCCCCGCAACGTAGAATAGGTGTAGTACTTATTGACATTAGGAGACCAGACGCGACCCTAGTAGGACCCTAGTATTGACCCTAGGCTGGACTAGACAGATTTAGGAAGACCATATCGGAGAATGAATACCTTGGAAGAGGATCGTAGGTTTCAGATAGAACACACCGACGCGCACACACACTGCAACTCGACATGGGGTACGTGTATGGGTATATATATAGAACTAGGTATAGGTATATATACATATATATACAACACGTATAGGTGATTCATTGAGGTGATATGATATCTGAGGTATGATGAGACAGTATAACTGGGCTTGATGCCGTGATTCTTGACTATACAGTCGAAATAAAGTGTTAGCGGATCATTAGAGAATGAGATAGTGAACATGAATATATAAGTTATAAGGAATGGAGGTGATATTGATGTACATGGGACGCTAGAATAGTACCCGGACTATAACTCGTGACTGATTGTGATATGGGATATGTATGACTTGATTTCGACATCACGTAGGTGCGACCTGATGTCGATACTATAGAGGTGTGACTTGAGGACGATATGATATCCGTATGACCTAATCACAACATGATACATAGGACATGACATTCCTGAGGATGACATTATACGAATGATGAGACACCTAGAAGATACTTGACCGTACCCCGATATTGGGATGCCGTACGATGGATGTTACCGTACGAGGCCTAGATTTGATGATTGATCCGCACTCTTGATTCGAGGAAGCCGTACTACGTACGTGACGCTATTGAGGCGGGATCGCCGACTATTAGAGATATTGATTCAGACCTTAGGTAGACTTTAGTTTCTTATTGACTAGTTCTTAGGAGGTTAGATGGACACTAGGTTAGGGTTGAGTCATATAGTGGTAGTAGTATTAGTATATTAAATGAGTGGAACGCACATTCGTCTTTACTTTCACACTGTAATCATAATGTTGCATGTTCATACATATGTTGCTATAACAGTATAAACCTTACCTGTTAGGACACCAGCACCATTACCGATGATGCGCATATTCCACACACACTTATTTACCGGCTCACACACATCATCATCGGTAATTGCTATGTCACGTACACTTTAGATCATATTATATTTTGTTGATAGAATCAGTTAACAACTAAACCGATATAACATTGTGATTACTCTCTGATGTTAGTGTAGACATGATATTCATAACTTAGACATTCCTGCATTCATATTTTCATGTTATCGCACAGTATTATGAGCATATGCCGACATTTATCATATACTACTCATGATTTTGAGATTTCTGGATTTTTGGGGAAAACCGCAAAAAGATATAACAACTTCTCTCTCTCTCCTCTTCTCTTTTTAAAATAAGATGCGGTTTTTCTCGTGATGTATGTGTCGTCCACCATGAGTTTTTCATGTTTTCTGTTGGATTTCGAGACCCGATTCGAGGAGTGGATGAACCGTCTCGGGTACATGGTGGGCCCGGTATGGTACCCCGGGGCAAGAAGATCGAGTTGTAGACGATGAGCCTGGCAGGGGAAGGCTACCTACCGGTGATGTCTGGCACGGCGGATATCCGGAGGATACCGACCGTTGTCGTGAGATTTGATGATATGGGCCGATCCGGACTGACGGAGCCCGAGATATTGAGGCTTGAGATTACATGTTTTGTGTCGATGCTTGACACGGATTTTTTATGGATTTCATTATTGAGATTTCAGATTCTTATACACATTCTACTATGATAACAGCTAAAGATTCATATACATATATATCTGGATTTCAGCATTTGTTACTTTACATTCATGGTGCATGCATTTCATTCATATGACATAGTACTATATGTGGCACTGACACGAACACGTAGTATTTGCACTTACACGTAGTATTACCCTGCTATTACTAGTTGTTTGGGATATAGTAGTGTATTATTATGACCTAGGATAGCGTCGTGCATTCGATTTCTTTTCGTAGATGTCTTCTACTCACGAGTTGGCAACTCACCCCCGTTGTGCCAAATTCTTTTCAGGTGCGATGTACAGGTTTCCCTTGGCAGTTGCTGGCACATCATTTTCATTTCGGGTGATTTGCACGGTAGGTTGGTTCATTTGTATCTGAACCGCCGTTGTATTTTTTTATTATTTCATTTGTATCTAGAAAGCTCCATCAACCATATTTGTATTACTTGATAAGTTTATTGGACCAGTCTTTTATTTCGACCTTAGAGTCGCGCATGTATTATTCTGATCTGGTGGTTTATGTTTTCTTTTGAGATTTGAGCCTCGCCCTTTGGCGTTGTATATTATTGTGATTGCTGTGGTTGTCTCCGCCTGTTGGCGTTGAGCTAGCACCCGTTTGGGGATGCTTTTTATTGTTTATTCATATTATACTTGTTGTACCCGTTTGGGGGCCAGTTTTACATAGGAGACTCTGCCGAAATTTTTGGTAAACATTGCTGAAGTTTTTATACTTGTTTTCTTTTCTTTTCTTCTTTTATGGTTTAGATTTCTGGGCTTCGGCTTACTTAGGTCACGTGGCGCCTCTAGACGCTTCGTAATCTAAGTGCCGGTCACGTTCCGTACTTTCGGGTCGTGACAGACTCTATCCAATTCAAGTAAGCCAAAAGCCCAGAAATCTAAATCCATTTTTAAGTGATAAAGGAAAACTAGTTTTAAGAAGTGAAGAAAACGTGTTTAAAAAAACAAGGTTTTTAAAATGAGTAAGCCGAATATGCATTTAAAAATCTCTAGTCTTTTCTGAAAATTTCAGTAGAGTTTCCTTTGTAAATACTGGCCCCGAACGGGGTGTGCAATGGGTGTGCACGAAACATCTGTCATAGGCAACGTGTGTGCCTGACAGCAAAATCAAGTGCATCTGTTATGCATGAAGAATCTCGATTTAGTGCATCTGGTGTGTGATCAGTCGAAAATAATGTATTTTTAACACGGCAATTTCCCTATCATTTGCAATCATTTAGAAGTGTTCGGTATTCATATTTCACATATTAGCAAATCAGTCGTTAAATATCAGATTTCATGTGTTAGACTTTTAAACCGACACTTTAAGGGAAATTAACCGCATTTCATGGCATCGCATCATCTCTGTATTTGCGCAACACTTGTGTCGAGATTTGTGCAGGAAATTACAGGAGCAAAGCCAAAGAGCTGATAAAAATTACGCCAACTCAAAAGATGCAGATCTGGTAGCAATACAGAAGGAATTACAATATTCAAGATATCCTAAAAAGCTCCATACATCAGCCCAAAGCAACAGAAAAGAGCCCAAGCCATGAAGACACCAAAGCGCCGCGGAACCGCGGCCGGAGCCGGCTTGCGCCGCGGTTCCGCGGCGGCTTAGACATGTCAGCAACTCATTTCAGCTTCATAATTCCCACCTCACTTCCAGAAGCTCTTCAAGCCACTTCAAGTTCCAGAAGACTCCAGAGACTTCTGCCAGATCAGCAAACTAGGGTTTTCTAAGCTTAATTAATCCTAGCTTAAAACCTAAGCTAGCTCCTAACAAACTCTTTCTAGAAACTCCTCAACAAACTTTTGGAGGGAATTGTAATTTCAAACCTAGACCTAGGGTCTGGGAAGTCTATAAATAGAAGCCTAAACCTAGGGTATAGGGGATCCAATCTAGTATCAAACTAGAGCCATTCTATCCCTTACCTCTTTCTTCATCTTCTTCTTCCACAAGTCTAGTGACAAGACTTGTGTGAAACCCTAACCCTAATTCCAATCAAAAGCCAAGATCCCGAGTATCCCATCAAGCAAGAAGCCTTGCAACCTTTTATGAGCCGAGCCGTTCTTCAACAGAGCAAGTGGTCCAAGCCGATCCGCGACTCATGGAAGCGAAGCCAAGTCGACAATTTAGTTCTTCCTCTTGTAGTTCTTGAGCGACTGTAATCAAATTGTTGATATAAATAAAAGGTGATATTCTTTTATCTTGTTTTCTTTAAATTCTTGCATCATGATTCGATCTCAATTTCTAGTTGTAGTTCTTGTTGTGATGTTTGAGTAATACTCCGCTCGTCGAGGAGTCGAGACGATCAATAGAATGACAATGTAATATATCTGAAAACGATTCTTGATTCCTACGAGTTTTGTAAACCCTAGCAAGTTCAAGAACCGACGACCCATTTCGTTACGATGCTTTCTTGATTGATATCGCTCGAGATTGGGGAGTTATGATTGTTTCTTGAAATTGCTAGAGGCTAGAATATGAATGATATCGACGAAAGAACAAGGGTTAAATGATGAAACCCTAGTTTCACGAGGAAGCCCTAACTCTCGTCGATCATCATCGATCTAGTATCAATTCTTCGAAGGACAAGAATACGTTATCTTGAGATTACATCACGTCTATAGATCCGATCGATTCCTGCGAGCCTCATTTAGATTTTTGACATTTTGGTTGGAAATATCATCGAAACCCTGATTCTCGATTGTTTATCATTTTCTTGATTCTTGATTAGAATTGTGACACTTGAAACATTTGATAAATTCTTGAATCATGTTTTTTTTCTTTTCGATTAACTTTTCAATTCAAACAAAGCAAATATAAAAACGAATCGCACAATCCCTGTGGACGATCCGCACTCGCTTACGATCTACAACTGACACCGTAATTGATTGCGGTCAAATATAATTCTTTGATTGTGAACTTTATTCAATTTTCTAATTACCGACACAAAGTGACTCTTATCGATTTGATTTACTTACACAGTCTCGAATTTTACGAACAATCAAATGGCGCCGTTGCCGGGGACCATTTGAGACATTTACACAATCCGGAATTTCTTCTCAATCAAATGGTGCCGAAATCGGGGACTATTTGAATTGATACTTTTTACATTTACACATCAAGAATTTATCATCAATCAAATGGCGCCGTTGCCGGGGATTACGCGCTAATTCATTTCATATTATAGTTTGAATTGAAAGATTTATTTCATTGTGATTTTTGATATCAAAATTCGTGCAAACCCTAAACGATTTGTTGTGGTTCATTGCAAAGAGATCTGGAGCTGTTTGGCAATTGAAGAAAATTTTTGGAAAATTCCAGAGAGCTGGAGTTATCAACAGCAAGCTGCTGTTGAATTTTGGTGCAGTGATCTGCACAAACGACCGCGTTTCCACGGTGGGAGCCCCCTATTGCGGCGGTTCCGCGGCACTATAGCCTCATCTCTATGCCAAATTTCTTCAGGTAATTTCTTACCTTCTCCTCTCTCCTCTTTTTAGCTCCAACTAATACTTTGCTGTAGGATTCTTTGCAAATAATCGCAGCTCGCAAATTGCAAAATTAAATTTGTGCGTGATTTTGTTTCTTGGTTGTTTTGCATTATAAATACGGATATTAAGGGGCACGGCTAAATCCAAATTAGGTGGGGATTTCATTACCCTTCCTAGGCCACGAAAACCACAAAACTTGCATCCGCATTGACCCACATTAACTAAAAGAAATCTAAAGATGACTCTAAGGACTGTCGCGCTCACTTAGGACAAGAGAAGGTCGTGGGTAATTCATTGCTTATCCACGTTTTCTTGTGGTGCCTAGGAAAGTGTGTCGAAGGCTAGTGGTTATTAATTAAGCCCACTACTTACGTAGTGGAGTACCTTCCCACTTACCTGGCACTTACCTGGCCACAGGGAAACAAAGAGGCAGTGGAGGATTCAATCCTGCGACTTGTCTTTTGGCAGTTAGGAGCGGTCTAGAGCCGGACCTAGGTGACCACTAGATTCTAGGGTTTGTGTGCTGCATTTGTTGTGTCGCATCATTTTTTTTTTAAAATCCGTCCCTTTTTCAAAGCAAACACCGCATTCATTTACCCCTAATTATAAGCCAACGCTGCCACTTGTACTAACCCTTTTTAGTACAAGATAGGCTGGACACGGGATTCTAGTGCCCGTTTAGTCCGCGTACCCCTTATCGACTCCGAAGTCGGTTTTTCTCCATTTACTTCTTTACCTACTACCACACCCATACCGATGGATCCACCTCCATCAAACTTCTTTAACCCTAATCTGCCGCCGTCCGTTGGTGCGCAGAATCCACCCCGTATCTCTCTCCAGGAGAGGTGCTACCCTATTCGAGGTCTTCTTTCGACCTGCTTATCCACACCACCAGCCAATGGGGATAACTTTGAGATTAAACCCCAATACATCAACCTTTTACCCCAAATTCCACGGACTCGAGACTGAGGACGCTTACGTTTTCATTACCAAATTTGAAAATGTGTGCGCAATGATGGGTACATCACAACTTTCAGTGGATGCTATGCGTCTACGACTTCTTCCATTTACATTGTGCGATATAGCCGGGAAGTGGCTATATAACACTACCGCACACTCTATTACGAATTGGGAAGAATTCATCGCTGCATTCCTTAAGAAATTTTACCCAATACAAAAGACAGCTCGAATCCGTAGCGAACTGAATCAATTTGCCCAGCTCCCTTCCGAACCATTCTCTAAATGCTTTGAACGTTTCAAGGATCTATTGGTTCAATGTCCTCATCACGGCATCCCGAGATGGGAGCTTTGCCGAATCATATATGAGGGCAGTAACCCTAACACTAAACAGAGTCTTGAAAACATGTGTCAAGGCACCTTCATGACCAAGGATGATGGGGAAGCTTGGCGATATTTAGAAGAGTTCGCTGAAAAGTCTTTACAGTGGGAAAGTCCATCATTTAGGAGTGGCAATAACCTATCGGATGTTTCCATAGGAGTTAGAGCTGACATTTCAGCTATACACAAGAAACTCGAGACTATGGAAAACAAATTTTTAGCTGCCTCCCTTAATCAAATGTCACTTTCCAAAACTGTATGTGGTTGCTGTTCTGATCCGTCTCACTTGACGGAAGAATGTCCGTTTCAAGGTCGTGAGCATACCAATGCCGCATTTCAAAGACCTAGAAACGATCCTTTTTCTTCCACATATAATCAGGGTTGGAGGAATCACCCTAATTTTGCTTGGAACCAATCACAATCTCAAAACACGGATCCAAACCAAAATAATTTCCAAAGGGTCCCTCCACCACAACAGCAACCATAACTTCAATTGAGTCAGCACCCCTTTCAAGCACATAAATTTCAAAATCCGGTCAACACACCTACACTATCTAGTCCTTTACAGTTGACCGGAACTGATGAATCCTCTTCTTTTGCACAATACATGAATTTGGTCTTAACAAATATCATGCAAGTTTCGGCTGAAATGAAGTCTTCTGTCGATAAAATTGAGAAAAACTCTGCGTCCCAAAACGAGAGTATTAAATCGATGGAAGAAGAAATTGCACGATTAAAAGCCGAAATTAGTGCAAGAGAGAAAGGGAAACTTCCAGCTCAACCCTTACCCAATCCTGGCTATTCACATCATGTGAATGCAATCACTACGTTGAGATCAGGAAGAGTGCTTGGCAATCATGTTGGGGAAGAAGTTGATGATATTGACAATCCTATTAACACCCCGGCTGAGACCTTTTCTCACACACACACTTCTAGTTCTGACCCCAGTTCTTCTACCCCACCACCTTCTTTCGAGCCTATTCTTCGTTTCTCAAAAGGCTCGCCACTTCAGCCCACCTCTTTTACTCCTCCACGGACGATCCCCACTTCTATTCTGGGATCGGTTCCTCACACACTTCCTTCTCCTATGATGGACCCATCGCTTATTGCTAAAGCACCTTATCCTAATCGGTTAAGGGCTAACACACCAAGTCCACATATGGAGAAGATCACTTAGATGTTTAAACAGGTTAACATCAATATCCCTCTTCTAGATGCTATCCAACAAGTCCCCGCATATGCGAAAGTGTTAGTTATGTATATGCCCTAGAGGCCATTGTTGTACATATGATGTATATTATGATGGATGCTTAGATATATACAGAGAGGACTTTCTTGCTCGTCATGATAGTATGCTATTTGGTTTCTCTTTATCTTAACATGTTGAGTTGTAATGGTTTACTGTCTTACTCTCACATGTTGATGAAGCCCTTAGGATCTGTACTCGACTACTGGGACTATGATGAGATCATACTAGTGGGGCCACGGTAGTCGATGAGTACATCCTATAACTGTTCCTAGTCGAAGGTATATCGAGACAGGGCATCGATACACCAGAGTAGACTAGCGTATACGCATCTTGACCCATATGATGGGCGATGGATGATCCCATATCCATCGGTGTTGGACATCAAAGATGGTGTACGGGTGCTCAGTGGAGACTGAGTACACTGGACGGGCTCACCGAGAACTCCCAGATGGTGATATACCACACGTCAGATGGCAGTTCTCCGGTGACACTGGTACAGGGTAGTCTGTAGACCCGAGATCGTCATGGAGTCTTGTGTGATTCCCACTGTGCTTTGATTTCCACCTTACCACGTCCAAGAGGGCGTGCAAAACGGTGGCTTTTGGGTACAGTCCCGAATCACATGGAGGCAATGAGCGATAGGAGGGGATTCGTCTCTCCCGGTATAGGGAGTTGATGTTGTGCTGTGTTCGATTGGCTATAACTGGAAGTCCCTGGCCAGGGCTGATATGGAGATTTACTGGTAAGTGTTACTAGTAGTTTCTCGACCCGTTATGAGCCACACATCGACACGACTTATCGGTTACTGGGGTCTGACGTATACCACCCCTAGACTTGATATGAGACATATCAGACGAACAGACCGGACTGTACGGGAGTGTTACTGATTGGATTCACAGGAGAACGCACAGGCTAGCTTGTTGATTTTCTGATCGCTCAATACCTGGGTGGCTGTTACGTTTAGCTGACCACTTGCAGCTTGTAGGTGTTTGATATGATCATCACCCGCTACCGGCGTATTGACGATTCTTTAGAGTCCAACACAGAGGTTTCTTGGCTCAGGCAAAACGGAGTAGAGGCACATATGTGATATGTGCAGGACCGAGAATAATGCGATATGAGATATCGTATTATATTCTCGCGATATTTAGTTATGAACCGGGACATCGGATCAAGTGTTGATTCGATGAATCGGTACATGATATATTAGTCGGTAATATTCGATATAGCCGGATCATCGAATCAAGTGTTGATTCGATGATTTAATGTATAATAATATATATGATATATTGTATTACATTATCTAATATTGGCTCGCTTTATTATTTCATTTTCTCACTGGATGATACATTGATATATATGCAATATATGTTAATTGTATTATTTTCTTTTGTTGCAAATATATAATATATATGTGATATATATTATTGTGACATGATATGATTAATTTTTAAACATGTTTAAGGATGATTAATTGAGGTTAGGGTTTGATTAGGGTTAGATGCTTCATGCACCTTCTAGAAGCATTTTCTTTTGTCATTGTTAAGATATTTTTGGATGACACATTTCTAACCCAACCAAACTCTAACTCTAGTTTATTCTCTACTAAATCTTAGCCACTCATCCTTGACCATGGTTTATATATCAATCATATACATTTCTTTCTATTCATCACAAAAGGATAATTCATTATCTTTTTCCATTATCATCTTCTTCTCTCTTGAAAAAGCTTACTTGATTTTCTTTATGTGATGAATAAATATGAAAAAATGATTTAAAAGGAAAGCAAAATTACTACTCTCTCATCCTCATCTCATCTAGCCCATGAGATTAGTGTGTTCATCTCTTTAGAGTGAGAAAGCTTGAGTCTTTGCAACTTCGACGTAGATCATCGGAGATTTGGAACACTTCAAGCTAGCATGGATCGTTCGAGTCGTGGAGCCTCTCATGAGTCCGGGAGATCGTGGATCGCGGCAAAGGGACTTCTACTCGGAGCTTGTGAAGTGAAGGAGCGGACTACAAAGGTTGTAATCTCTCACACTTAGATAAAAGTTATCATCTTGCATGTTAAACCCTAATATTCTAGCAAAGATCCCGGCTTTGGGTTGTTCGGCACGTCTAAATTTTTATCCGGGCATGTTTGATGCCTTATGAACCTTCACAAGATTGCCTAGGAACCCTACAGTGGTATCAGAGCCTAGCTAGAGCATTAGGCGACGTGTTTACGAAGTTAAAACTCCGATCGAACCCGAACCGACGAATTTAACCCCCTCTCTGGAAATTTTTCAAAATTTGGGATTTTTATGAATTAAAAATATGTAAAAATATCAGCAGGGAATTCTAAGAATTACCATGAAACACGGGCCCATAATTCCTCTAAACGGCGGCAGAACCGCGGCGAAAACATGCTTTTCGCGGCGGTTCCGCGGCGGATTTGTGGGATTGTGACACGTGGCTTCATGGTAATATCTGTAGGTGCTTGTTGATGCTTCTGGATATTTTTAAAAGTGATTCAAGTGTTGTTTAAATCTGAGGTTTATTTTGTAATCGTAGATTCGATCGGAATATTTAAATTCGTATTTCTTTCCGGATATTTAGAAACTGTTAAACTAGTTGAACGGATATCATTAACCCACTTTATCCCGGCACGGAAAACTTTCAAGCGTTGAATTTTTACTGGGTTTAAATCTTTCGGAAAATTGTACAAGTTAAGCAGTGGACCCTCTAGAAGACAACAAACCTTAACTCGATTATGTGACCGTCTTGAACTGGCTTTTGAACCTTCGGGTTTGGGGCAGTACGGCGTGCCACATGTGAAGCGTTGGCTTGACCCTTCTACGGCTGGATCACTGGTACTGTGACATACTCTGGGATTATTTGAACTCCGCTCAAGAGTTGAGCACTTTGGGAAATTTTGGGTGTTTGATTATCTGTTCGAAAAGTTTAATACTGTCTGTTTATCTGGAATGTGATACAATATGTGGAATTCATAGAGTTAGGTATGAAATGCGGAGTATGTGATATTTCGGATTTACGATGTCTAAAGTGATTGTGGATTCCAAATGTTGTAGTTTTACACTTTCTTTTCTGTGACCATAAGTGTAATATGTGATATCGCCGGTTTCGTTGCTATATGTCAACGACAATTGGGATGCGCATATTTACTTACGTTGATGATATGTGATATTATGTGTTGCTGTGATATGTTATATTGGATCGTCGCGTTCTGAATAGCCGGGGGTTTTATGTGATGATGAGGGTTTTTTATTTTCATTCATGTAAAATTCATTTGTAATGTAATATTCTTTTATTTGGGGCACTTCCAGGTTGCGGTTGATGTCACCAGTGTATATTATTTACTTTTCCGCATTAGGTAGACCCAAGGAAGGGAGCATAAGTAACCGGGTTCTAGGGTCCAGTGGGAGGCCATCTCGAGGAGTCGAGACCGGGTCTCCTAACCCTAGAATTGGCAGTGTTACTTGCCGCTCTCGTAGGGGTCTTGGGATGTGGGTTTGGCTATTCGTCGCGACCGTGGAATCCGTGTTTTATACAGGCTCGTATTGAAAACACGGACGTCCTAGTATATCCAATATTTCATATATGTTCTTCTGCTGCAATGTTCTGTGATGAGATCATATTACTGCCTGAGACGAATGCTTATATTATATATATATGCTGATATATAAATATTACTGCTTTCGTTTCTTCTGTGATGCTTAGGAAGCATAAGCTGATGGGATTTTATTAATGAGATTAATAAAAAGAAAAGAAACCTAAAGATGTTGTAGAATCAAAACTTTATAAAAGGGGTAGCTACAGTTCTGCTTTGCACAGTGATATATATGATATGTCCTGCACCTTATTCGATGAGGAAAGGACCGAGATCCCTTCACCGGGAGTGACTCCTTTAGCAAAACTGGCAGATGCTACAAAACCCGGTTTGTCTTTTGATTGCTTTTAGTGTTTTGCTTTGCACAGCGGTATATATGATATATCCTGCACCTTATTCGATGAGGAAAGGGCCGACGATCCCTTCACCGGGAGTGACCCCTTTAGCGAAACTAAGAAAAACCTCAAAAACACTCCTTTTCAAAAACATTCGATTCTACGACGATATCAAGTTCATTACGCTCAGGGTTTTCTGAAAAACCTGCGTAGCCCTCCGTCATTTCAGATAGAGACTGGTTAGTATTCGTGCTGCGTTTGTTGACCTTAGCCAAGGCGTAGTGTACGGTAGCTAATTAGTATTTATCTGCTAAAACATGAGATGTGATTGAGTTAGGGTAGTCGTGCGACTTTGTTGACCTTAGCCAAGGGTCGTACGGGTGGGTTTAATTCAATCAGGAAATGACGGGTTGAACTTGACTAGCGCTTATGATTTGTTGACCTTAGCCAAGGTCATAAGTTGCTAGGGGTAAAAGCATTATCAGGAATTTCAAGTGTTGAAATTTGCAATGAGATTGCATACCTCCTATGAGATAGTTGGATCCTGATACCCACTGCGAGTAAGAGTTACTCCTGGGAGAGTTTTGCACAGGACAATTAGCCGATCAAGTAGGTGTCTAGAAAAGTGTTAACGGGGTTACGCCTCTGGGAAAACGAGGTTTACTTTAATTAGGTCCGTGCGAAAGCACGGGGAACCTCCCTCAAAGTACCGACACTGATCTGGCTGAAAGATTGACGAAATTGTAGGGTGTAATTAATCCCGGCTAATCCTACCTTTTATGGTTTGATGGTAGATTTGATAAAAACAGTGGGAGACATCCTGATTAGATAAGATAATAACCAATCTAATCTTGCAAGAGCATACGCTAAAGTGTTTTCTTCTCTCTCTCTCCAGGTAGCGACCATGTCAGGCCATAATCAAGATAATAATATGGATGTATTGACTAAACCCGATTATTGTACTGAGCGAGGGAACATTGGACCCGTTCTTTCTTATAAGAGTTATAAGACTGAACAGGAAACAGAAGAATATCTGGATTCTCACGCCGCCCAAAAGAACATGCATGTTGATGCATCTTCTTCGGGTGTGTTAGTTATTGAGAACTGTTTCTCAGTTCACCCTACGTCCTGGGTATTAGATACCGGATCAGGATCCCACATATGTAAACAGTTACATGGGCTACGTAAAGGTAGAGAACTGGAAAAAGGTGATCATTCCGTTCAAGTAGGGAACGGTGCAAATGTTGCAGCCAAAGCAGTTGGCGAATATCACCTAGTATTACCAAGTCGTAATACGCTGATTCTGAATGAGTGTTATTATATACCGAACATGATGTGCAACATTATATCAGTTTCTTTATTAAATAAAGAAGGATATAATCTTGTAGTAAAGGATAATGTTATGAACATATTCCTAGATCAAAAGTTGATTGCATCAGGCTCGTTACATAATGGCATATTCATTCTAAATCAGAATACAGTCCTGAATATACAAAACACACACAAGAGGAAAAGTTCAGAAATGAACGAATCCTTCTTGTGGCATTGTAGACTTGGTCATATCAATGCGACACGACTGGCTAAGTTACATAAGGATGGTTATTTGAATCCGTTCGAATTATCATCTTATGATACTTGCCATTCATGTCTCAAAGGAAAAATGACCAAAGCTCCGTTTAGTGGACACGGAGAAAGAGTTATTGAACTCTTAGGACTGGTACATAGTGATGTATGCGGTCCCATGTCTACGCATGCCAGGAACGGTTCTTCCTACTTCATTACATTCACTGACGATCTCTCAAGATTCGGATATGTATTCCTGATGAAACACAAGTCTGAAGCTTTTGAGAAATTCAGGGAATATAAACACGAAGTAGAGAACCAAACGGGCAAAAGTATTAAAATTCTTCGATCTGATCGAGGAGGAGAATACTTAAGTAATGAGTTCCTGGATTATCTAAAAGAGAATGGAATTCTCTCTCAGCTTACTCCTCCTTATACACCACAGCACAACGGTGTATCGGAGCGGAGGAATCGCACCCTATTAGATATGGTGCGCTCTATGATGAGTACAACTGAGTTACCTATTTCCTTTTGGGGGTATGCGCTGGAGACAGCCATATACCTATTGAATAGAGTTCCAACTAAATCAGTGTCTACCACTCCATATGAGATATGGAATGGGAAGAAACCATCTCTTAAAAGAGTTAAGATATGGGGTTGTCCGGCCTATGTTAAAAAGCAAAATCCGGACAAACTCGAGGCACGATCAGTTCTTTGTAAGTTTGTAGGATATCCAAGCAATTCGTATGGATATCTATTCTACCATAGTGAACAACAAAAGGTGTTTGTTGCTCAACATGCCACCTTTTTAGAAAAGGAATTTCTTGGAAAAGAAATTAGTGGCGAAGAGGTAGAACTGGAAGAAATTCCAACTACACAAACTTAAACTGAAACAGAAGATTTGGTGGAACCAGAGGATTCAGTAGTAGCCGACGAACCCCAGCCTCTCCGTCGATCTAGTAGGGTTTCTCGTCCACCTGAGACATATTACGGTTTTCTCATTGATGGTGGAAGCGAGGATTACATCATGGAAGATGATGACCTGACTAGTTTCGAACAGGCCATCACAAGTGGTGACTCTGTGAAATGGCTGGATGCAATGCGATCTGAGATGGAATCCATGTACACTAACAAAGTATGGACTTTGGAACATGCTCCTGAAGGGGTAAAACCATTGGGAGCAAGTGGATCTTTAAAAAGAAATTTGGTGTAGATGGAAAAGTTGAGACTTTCAAAGCTAGACTTGTAGCAAAGGGTTTTCGTCAACAACCAGGTGTGGATTATGACGAAACCTTTTCTCCAGTGGCTATGCTTAAGTCCATCCAGATATTACTTGCCATTGCTGCATACCATGACTATGAAATCTGGCAAATGGATGTTAAGACCGCCTTTCTAAACGGTGATTTAGAAGAGTGCGTGTACATGACTCAGCCAGAGGGCTTCGTAGATAGTGGGAGCAGCGGAAAGGTGTGCAAGCTGCTTAAATCCATTTATGGGTTAAAACAAGCATCGCGGAGTTGGAACATCTGTTTTGATGTTGTAGTCAAAGAGTTTGACTTCATCAAAAATATAAATGAACCTTGTATCTATAAGAAGGTAGCAGAGGGTAAGGTTGTCTTCCTCGTTTTGTACGTAGATGACATACTCTTGATAGGAAATGATATTCCTATGCTGCAATCAGTCAAGCTCTTCTTATCACAGAGATTCTCAATGAAAGATCTAGGTGATGCCTCCTGCATATTGGGAATCATGATCTATAGAGATAGATCTAAACGGATACTGGGATTGTCCCAATCCAGGTACATTGACACCATACTAAAGAGGTTTAGTATGGAAGAATCCAAGCGTGGGAACCAACCCACGATCTCTGGACTCACTCTCTCCAAAGAGATGTCTCCCAAGACTGATTTGGAGAGAGCTCGCATGCAAGGGATACCCTATGCTTGGGCAGTAGGCTCTATCATGTATGCGATGCTATGTACCAGACCCGATGTAGCATACTCACTAAGTGTAGTGAGTCGGTATCAAGCAGATCCTGGAGAGAGTCATTGGACAGCAGTGAAGAACATTCTCAAGTACTTACGAAGGACTAAGGAGATGTTCTTGGTGTACGGTAACGGAGAACTCCAGGTGGAGTCCTTTACCGATTCCAGCTTCCAAAGTGATAAGGACGACTCTAAGTCGCATTCAGGTTTTGTCTTTACCCTCAATGGAGGGGCGGTATGTTGGAAGAGTTCCAAACAGGATACCGTTGCAGATTCGACGATGGAGGCTGAATACATCGCTGCCAACGATGCTGCCAAGGAGGCTGTCTGGATAAAGAAGTTCATTAGTGAACTTGGTGTGGTTCCATCCATTGAGCATCCAATACCTCTGTATTGCGATAACGAAGGAGCTGTGGCTTTGGCCAAGGAACCCAGGTCCCATCAAAAGTCCAGACATATTCTGAGGCGGTATCACCTGATCAGGGAGATAGTTGATCGCCGGGAGATCGAGGTCAGGAGAGTAGATACGAAGGACAACACTGCGGATCCATTCACGAAGGCTATTCCCCATATACAGTTTGAGAGATTATTCGGGATGCTAGGTATGAGATACTACAGCAGCTGGCCTTAGTGCAAGTGGGAGATTGTTAGTTATGTATATGCCCTAGAGGCCATTATTGTACATATGATGTATATTATGATGGATGCTTAGATATATACAGAGAGGACTTTCTTGCTCGTCATGATAGTATGCTATTTGGTTTCTCTTTATCTTAACATGTTGACTTGTAATGGTTTACTGTCTTACTCTCACATGTTGATGAAGCCCTTAGGATCTGTACTCGACTACTGGGACTATGATGAGATCATACTAGTGGGGCCACGGTAGTTGATGAGTACATCCTATAACTGTTCCTAGTCGAAGGTATATCGAGACAGGGCATCGATACACCAGAGTAGACTAGCGTATACGCATCTTGACCCATATGATGGGCGATGGATGATCCCATATCCATCGGTGTTGGACATCAAAGATGGTGTACGGGTGCTCAGTGGAGACTGGGTACACTGGACGGACTCACCGAGAACTCCCAGATGGTGATATACCACACGTCAGATGGCAGTTCTCCGGTGACACTGGTACAGGGTAGTCTGTAGACCCGAGATCGTCATGGAGTCTTGTGTGATTCCCACTGTGCTTTGATTTCCACCTTACCACGGCCAAGAGGGCGTGCAAAACGGTGGCTTTTGGGTACAGTCCCGAATCACATGGAGGCAATGAGCGATAGGAGGGAATTCGTCTCTCCCGGTATAGGGAGTTGATGTTGTGCTGTGTTCGATTGGCTATAACTGGAAGTCCCTGGCCAGGGCTGATATGGAGATTTACTGGTAAGTGTTACTAGTAGTTTCTCGACCCGTTATGAGCCACACATCGACACGACTTATCGGTTACTGGGGTCTGACGTATACCACCCCTAGACTTGATATGCGACATATCAGACGAACAGACCGGACAGTACGGGAGTGTTACTGATTGGATTCACAGGAGAACGCACAGGCTAGCTTGTTGATCTTCTGATCGCTCAATACCTGGGTGGCTGTTACGTTTAGCTGACCGCTTGCAGCTTGTGGGTGTTTGATATGATCATCACCCGCTACCGGCGTATTGACGATTCTTTAGAGTCCAACACAGAGGTTTCTTGGCTCAGGCGAAACGGAGTAGAGGCACATATGTGATATGTGCAGGACCGAGAATAATGCGATATGAGATACCGTATTATATTCTCGCGATATTTAGATATGAACCGGGACATCGGATCAAGTGTTGATTCGATGAATCGGTACATGATATATTAGTCCGTAATATTCGATATAGCCGGATCATCGAATCAAGTGTTGATTCGATGATTTAATGTATAATAATATATATGATATACTGTATTACATTATCTAATATTGGCTCGCTTTATTATTTCATTTTCTCACTGGATGATACATTGATATATATGCGATATATGTTAATTGCATTATTTTCTTTTGTTGCAAATATATAATATATATGTGATATATATTATTGTGACATGATATGATTAATTGTTAAACATGTTAAGGATGATTAATTGAGGTAAGGGTTTAATTAGGGTTAGATGCTTCATGCACCTTCTAGAAGCATTTTCTTTTGTCATTGTTAAGATATTTTTGGATAGCACATTTCTAACCCAACCAAACTCTAACTCTAGTTTATTCTCTACTAAATCTTAGCCACTCATCCTTGACCATGGTTTATATATCAATCATATACATTTCTTTCTATTCATCACAAAAGGATAATTCATTATCATTTTCCATTATCATCTTCTTCTCTCTTGAAAAAGCTTACTTGATTTTCTTTATGTGATGAATAAATATGAGAAAATGATTTAAAAGGAAAGCAAAATTACTACTCTTTCATCCTCATCTCATCTTGCCCATGAGATTAGTGTGTTCATCTCTTTAGAGTGAGAAAGCTTGTGTCTTTGCAACTTCGACGTAGATCATCGGAGATTTGGAACACTTCAAGCTAGCATGGATCGTTCGAGTCGTGGAGCCTCTCATGAGTCCGGGAGATCGTGGATCGCGGCAAAGGGACTTCTACTCGGAGCTTGTGAAGCGAAGGAGCGGACTACAAAGGTTGTAATCCCTCACACTTAGATAAAAGTTATCATCTTGCATGTTAAACCCTAATATTCTAGCAAAGATCCCGGCTTTGGGTTGTTCGGCATGTCTAAATTTTTATCCGGGCATGTTTGATGCCTTATGAACCTTCACAAGATTGCCTAGGAACCCTACAGAAAGTTCTTAAAGATTTGTGCATTAGAAAGAGGAAGAAACAAATGCCCAAGAAGATATTCATGGCAAAGACTGTAGACACGGCTTTCCCCCAGCAATTACCGAGGAAACGTAAGGATCCTGGTTATCCTACGATTTCCATCTCTATTGGGGAAAAACACATTAACCGTGCTCTACTAGATCTTGGGGCAAGTGTTAACCTGCTTCTTTTCTCTGTTTATGAGCAGTTAGGGATCGGAGAGTTGAAACCATCTCCTTGCACTCTCCAGATGGCTGACCGATCAATCACCAAACCGAGGGGTGAACTAGAGGATGTGTTAATAAAAATCGGGGAACTTATATTCCATGTGGACTTTATTGTAATTGATACACAGCCTGTAGCAAACTCACGGAATCAAATTCCGGTGATTTTAGGTCGCCCCTTTTTGGCCACTTCCAATGCTATCATCAACTGTCGTAATGGTTCTATGACCCTATCCTTCGGGAAGAGGACAATTGAGATGAACATTTACAAGTTAGGAAGTGTACCCTCCGAACCTACTGCTCAGGTCTGTTCTGTCGACTTAATAGATATCGACAGCAGCGAATTTGATGACCCTCATAATACTGATCTTGACTCTTTTCATACGTTATTGTTTGACCCAACTATGTATCATACACATACGGACTCTTCCACCGAGATGTCCGGGTCAACAATTAACACTGATTATGAACTGCTTTTAGAGTCTGAAGATCACCCCGCACTTTGTGATGACATTATTCTTCGGGGTATAGATGAAACTTTTGAGGAGATCTTCGCTGATGAACTCGCATTTCTAAAAAGCACGGGTGTTGAGATGAATCATGTCCAAATCAATGAAATTGAACCTCCACCCCTTCATATGGACTGTAAAAAGAATGCGAATAATCCATCACACTCACTGCATCGTCTCTCCAAAATGAGACGCACACACATTCTATTCCACCACTTACCCTTTCCACACTTCTTCTTCCACCAACCAGAGCACTGCATTGATAAAATTTTTGAATGGTTGGTGTTGACATTCGGTCTTTGCAAAGCTTAACATCGATCAATGATTCTTGACCCCCTCATGTGATTTTCAAAAGATTAACATTGCATAACTCAAGTTTAGGGGGGAATATATTTTTTCTGGCTCTTGAAAAGAAAATTTTTACAAAATTTTGAGCCAAAAATAAGTTTGGGGGAGGTTCTTCACTTAAATATTTTGCTCTCACTAATAAATTCCTCCCAAGCTTACAGGTTTTTCGAGATTTAGCAGATGGCAACAGTGAGGACACTGTTGAAAACAAGTTTGGGGGAGGTTTGTGCTTATTTTCGCATCATTTGCATATCATTTGCATAAGCACAAAACATTTTTTTAAAAACCTATAAAAATTTAAAAATTTTCAAAATCTAAAAATATTTTTGTACATAATTAAGATAATAAAAGATTAGATAGTGAAAAATTACATCCATGAGATTCGAAAAATTTAAGGAAACCAAGAAAATTAGAAGTTTTCTTATACGAACTAGTAATAAGTAGTTATGAGCCGTTGTCCCAAGGGTATGTAAGATTAAGGAAGTCACTAATCTGAGGATAAAAATAAGTCTGAAAAATAGTTTCTATTCTGGAAGCCAAACATTTTGAACGTTGCTACCCTGCTATTCGCACTTACACACGTCTTGAAGCCTGGGATAGTAGAGGATATCTTGAAATGCTCTTGTCTTAAAGCCAAAAGTATGAAGGAAATAAAAAAAAAAGTGAATAAAAAATATAAAGTGGTGAGAAAAATGGACAATGGTTTTGTTATCACCGAGGGCAATAAAAATTTATAGCGAGGTTGCCTCTTCACCTAGTGCCCTAGGGCCAACTGGTCTGGGAGTCACTGCTATGCCTGAGGTGGTGCAAGACGAGGAAAATACACCAAATAAGCAAGCACAGGAGTAATCGGTCGGCTAGTACCTCAAGAAGTATTAACGGTCTCATGAAAGTGTGTGAGCAAATTCAGCTAAATATTCATTAATTAAAAAGTACTGAGGCTGATGGACAAGAGTATGATAGCTTGAATTGAATTCTCCGGGTGTAGGGATGTCCTTTACACACACGCGGGGTTATATGATCGATGTTTGGAAAACAGATAGGAATGAAGAATAAGACGATGTTTTATTGAGGGAGGACGTGATTTCCGATATCTTTTCATGACCACTAAGATAGGGCTCATGACAACCGAAAAGTTAGCTTAGTTGGAAACCCTAAGTTTCAAGGCTTTTCTTTTACAATTCTTGTCTTTAAATGTAATATTCATGATCTTCCTTTTAATATTGGATTTTGTGGGTGCAATCCGCTGAAAATCCTCTGGAGACAACACTCCTCCTACTAGGGACACCTAGAGGTTTAAAGGCTTGTTGCACGTGCTCAGTGCAATCGTGTTGCCTACGAAAGTGTGCTAGTTAGTTTTTCTCTTTCTTTATTTTCTCCTTCTCTTTTTAATAAAAAGTTAACTCGAGACGATCGAAATTAAGTTTGGGGGTATTTGATCAGTCGAAAATAATGTATTTTTAACACGGCAATTTCCCCATCATTTGCACTCATTTAGAAGTGTTCGGTATTCATATTTCACATATTAGCAAATCAGTCGTTAAATATCAGATTTCATGTGTTAGACTTTTAAACCGACACTTTAAGGGAAATTAACCGCATTTCATGGCATCACATCATCTCTGTATTTGCGCAACACTTGTGTCGAGATTTGTGCAGGAAATTACAGGAGCAAAGCCAAAGAGCTGATAAAAATTACGCCAACTCAAAAGATGCAGATCTGGTAGCAATACAGAAGGAATTACAATATTCAAGATATTCTAAAAAGCTCCATACATCAGCCCAAAGCAACAGAAAAGAGCCCAAGCCATGAAGCCACCACAGCGCCGCGGAACCGCGGCCGGAGCCGGCTTGCGCCGCGGTTCCGCGGAGGCTTGGACACGTCAGCAACTCATTTCAGCTTCATAATTCCCACCTCACTTCCAGAAGCTCTTCAAGCCACTTTAAGTTCCAGAAGACTCCAGAGACTTCTGCCAGATCAGCAAACTAGGATTTTCTAAGCTTAATTAATCCTAGCTTAAAACCTAAGCTAGCTCCTAACAAACTCTTTCTAGAAACTCCTCAACAAACTTTTGGAGGGAATTGTAATTTCGAACATAGACCTAGGGTTTGGGAAGTCTATAAATAGAAGCCTAAACCTAGGGTAGAGGGGATCCAATCTAGTATCAAACTAGAGCCATTCTATCCCTTACCTCTTTCTTCATCTTCTTCTTCCACAAGTCTAGTGACAAGACTTGTATGAAACCCTAACCCTAATTCCAATCAAAAGCCAAGATCTCGAGTATCCCATCAAGCAAGAAGCCTTGCAACCTTTTATGAGCCGAGCCGTTCTTCAACAGAACAAGTGGTCCAAGCCGATCCGCGACTCACGGAGCCGAGCGCAGCCAATTCGACAATTTAGTTCTTCCTCTTGTAGTTCTTGAGCGACTGTAATCAAATTGTTGATATAAATAAAATGTGATATTCTTTTATCTTGTTTTCTTTAAATTCTTGCATCATGATTCGATCTCAATTTCTATTTGTAGTTCTTGTTGTGATGTTTGAGTAATACTCCAGTCGTCGAGGAGTCGAGACGATCAATAGAATGATGATGTAATATATCTGAAAACGATTCTTGATTCCTACGAGTTTTGTAAACCCTAGCAAGTTCAAGAACCGACGACCCATTTTGTTACGATGCTTTCTTGATTGATATCGCTCGAGATTGGGGAGTTATGATCGTTTCTTGAAATTGCTAGAGACTAGAATGTGAATGATATCGACGAAAGAACAAGGGTTAAATGATGAAACCCTAGTTTCACGAGAAAGCCCTAACTCTCGTCGATCATCATCGATCTAGTATCAATTCTTTGAAGGACAAGAACACGTTATCTTGAGATTACATCACGTCTATAGATCCGATCGATTCCTGCGAGCCTCATTTAGATTCTTGACATTTTGGTTGGAAATATCATCGAAACCTGATTCTCGATTGTTTATCATTTTCTTGATTCTTGATTAGAATTATGACACTTGAAACATTTGATAAATTCTTGAATCATGTTTTTTTTTTCTTTTCGATTAACTTTTCAATTCAAACAAAGCAAATATAAAAACGAATCGCACAATCCCTGTGGACGATCCGCACTCGCTTACGATCTACAACTGACACCGTAATTGATTGCGGTCAAATATAATTCTTTGATTGTGAACTTTATTCAATTTTCTAATTACCGACACAAAGAGACTCTTATCGATTTGATTTACTTACACAGTCTCGAATTTTACGAACAATCAAATGGCGTCGTTGCCAGGGACCATTTGAGACATTTACACAATCCGGAATTTCTTCTCAATCAAATGGTGCCGAAATCGGGGACTATTTGAATTGATACTTTTTACATTTACACATCAAGAATTTATCATCAATCAGTGTGCACCAAAATTGTATCTCAAAACATGCGCTCAACACGCGCGAAAATCCAAATCAGGTACATCCATCATGCACGCATAAAATCTAAATCATGTGCACTCAACATGCACAAAATCACGAAATCCAATATCAAGCATCGAACATGCGCCAAGTCCAAATCAAATGCACGGAGTGCAAGAAATCAACATAAATATCAGAATCAAAATCGACGGTATACAATACGGCTCAATCAAAATCAGGTATATCGCGGTATTAATCTCACAACCATGTGCATCAACGTGCACAAATCAAATCTAAGCACAAAAGTGCATGAAAACTATGCTGAAAGCATAAGTCGAAGCACATGCATAACATAGGCATGAAACCAAAATCAACATATCAAATGCCATCAAACTGAAGTCAGGTGCACCGTGATGCACGAAACATAGATCTGGTGCAACAAAGGCGCGAAATATAAATCTGGTGCGATAAACGCACGAAACATAAAACTAGTGCGACAAACGCACGAAATATAAAACTGGTGCATCAAGTGCACAAAACCCAACCAATAACTCAAATGTGTAAATAGCAACACCGAGTGTACCAAGGTGTAAAAATCATAAACGTGTGCAACTACGTGCACAAAACACATATCAATGCACTACAAGCACATATAAGCTAAACCGAGTGCAAAAATCAAATCGTGTGCGTATCATATGCACAAAATCAACTCAACTGTATGAAATCCATAAAGTTATAAGCATGTGCAGCTAAGGCACGAAAACGATATCAGGTGCAATAACTGTGCACAAATCATAAATCAACACAACGGTGTATAAAGCACATCTCAAGTGTAATAACTATGTGCAAAATATAAATGCCCAGTAGGTGCAACCATGGTGCACGAAAACAAATATCATGGAACTCAGCCATCAAGACTAAATCATGCGAATAGATTGCCCAAAATACTGAAATCCAAGGTGACGGATACGTGATAATCGAATCACAAAATCATAATTCATAAATACCGTCTTCGATATATCCTCCTTCAAAGTCGAGAAGGTGTCGGTGTATCCAATGCTAGCAGAGCAAGATATCTACTTGTCTCCTGTTCACGGTCTGGCGTCCTCTGTCTCTGGGCCCTTATTTTCCCTGTGGATTACCTATCTCGCGATCCATCGGCTCATCGGCCCTGTCAGGTGTGCTAACGGGGACGATTCCGTTCTGGCACTTCTCTGGTTATCTCTCGGTCATTCCTCATGGCCACTCGTAAAGCAGCATGTCACTGGCGCTGACCTCTGGTCCTCCGAATACACATCACACATATGATACTGGGTGCAAATCTTATCGCATCAGTTTCCTGGAAGGAATCCTGCTCAAGGTTTCTTCCGATCTCGCCTATGCCGAACTGTACGGAGGCTGGTACTCTTGCACAATCTTTTCTCGCTCTCTGGAAATCTGCATCCTTAGCACAGCATTTTTGCGGAAACTGGTCGCATCCCAACGCCTTTGTAGACATATTCGACCTTTAATCTTAACGGGGAGTAACAACAGCTCGTCAGCATCTCGCACGAACTTCTTGTCCCGCTTGTCTGTATCATCGTCCATTTCGACGTCACGTCTCTATCTGCGCACTGCGATGTTCTCGGCTACGGTCAATCCGATGTCTCTCACACGGACTTGAAATCACGAACTCGGTATCTTCATCACTCTGTGGAAGATATCTAGACGAACACGTCCTCAGGAACTCATCCCAATTTGTGGAGATATACTCCATTCTCGTCCATCCTTGATCAACTCACAACGCATCTGATTGAGGTCCTCTATTTGAACCTGGTCAACTATCTCGTCGACGATGCCGAACTCTGGCCTGCTGGGTGTGCGCAATATGACCACTCCTAGGTCCAGGTCTTCTCATATATTATTCCAGAAAAGTCCTGTCGAGGTCTCTCTAGCAATGTGTCCCATCACATGATATCCGAATGGTGTCGAACCATCTGATCCATTTGTCAAAACCTCATAATCCCCTAAGAGATCAACATCTTGAGTACAGTTTAATAGTATTTCGGTACATGCCACAACACCTGTGGACCAACCGTAGAAGGGCAAACTCAAGCCTCACAAATGGCACCGCTAAACTGCCGCAAACCTTAAGGTTCGGAGGTGTTCCATGGTCATTACGTCGAGTTAGGGTTTCAGTCTTCTAGAGGGTTCATAGCATTACTTGCATTGTCTTCCAAATACTTTAAACTTGGAATTGGGTTCCAAACATTCGATCGTCTCTATCGACTCTCAACGAATCTGCATGAAGTCGTCTCTAGCTGGAATCAATCTATCTGATGATCTCGCATCGGGGTAAACGAACGAACCACATGTCCTAGTCGTTCATCCTCGGGTGACTAGCGACCTTCCATCATATCTCTGAGTATATGCTCAAGCTGCAGTACCTCCAATCATCTGGGCGATATCTTGTCATTTGCAACAATAACGGCTCATTCGTCTGTATGCTGAGCAGCGCCTCAATCATCGTGAGTAAGCGATATATCAATGGTCATCATATTCTGGCTGGCCTCTAGCTGTAGCTTGATCCTCTGGTGCCGATCAGCACATCCGGGAAATCTCGTAAAAGCGATCTGTTAAACGCTCATGGCGCGAAAACGCAATAAAGCGACGCCTCTATACAATCGTACGTCTCTAGAATCACGCCTTGGCCAGTCCTCGTCCGTGATGAGCTCATGCTGACGCAACTCTAGCCGTAGCTCTCTCTGTCCGTGCAATCGTGACAGCAAAATCATAACCAACATCGATGAGGATAGATCATAGGAATGAATATAATACCGTGCAAGGAAATGTACATCCTAAGGTTTCTTAAGCGGGGTAGCGTATTGTAAGTATACCGCGGAACATACGTACGGTACGTCACTCTACACAAGCTACCTACTCCATCAACCAAGGGTCATCCTATGCGACGAAAGTTCGGGTATAATACCCTCTCGACTAAATCTAAGTTCCGTAAGGTCAAGTCTAAGTTCCGTATATATATAAACACTCTAGGCTCCGTATAGTCAAACATAGACTTGAACCAAGGTAAACCTAGCGCTCTGATACCAACTTTGTCACGACCCGAAATAGCACGTGACTGGCACTTGAATCATATGAAGTTTATAAGACTCCATCCAATTCAAGTAAACCAAAAGCCCGGAAATCTAAAACCATTTTTAAGTGATAAAGGAAAACTAGTTTTAAGAAGTGAAGAAAACATGTTTAAAAAAATAAGGTTTTTAAAATGAGTAAGCCAAATATGCATTTAAAAATCTCTAGTCTTTTCTGAAAATTTCGGCAGAGTTTCCTTTGTAAATACTGGCCCTGAACGGGGTACAACATGAATAATATATATATATATATATGCACAATAAAAAGGCATCCCCAAGCGGGAGCTAGCTCTTCGTCAATCGACGGTCACAACCACACAAGCAATATAATATACAACGCCAAAGGACGAGGATCAAAACTTAAAGGAAAACTCATATCAGCTTGAAAACCATAATACTACAACGCGCGACTCTAAGGTCGAAATAATACACAACTGGTTTTCTAAGTCAGAAACAATATACAAGTTTGGTTGATAGAATTTCAAGATACAACTGAATAATACATATACAATGGTGGTTATGATGCAAATGAATCCACCTACAAAAACAAGTCACCCGTAAGGGAAGCAGTGTGCCAGGAAAGCCGCAATGAAACCTGTACGGCAAAATCTGCAAAAAACTGTGGCACAACGGGGGTGAGTTGCCAACTCGTGAATAGAAAACATCACAGAGCAAAAATCGTATGTATGACACAATCCTAGGTCAATACGATCAAATATATATATATATAAACCTCAAATGAATAAGTCTGAAGCATGATAAAGTGGCAATGTAACATTTATACATGAGTGTAGTGCCAAGTGCTCGTGCCAGTGCCTCAGGTAATAACATATCATAAATATGAGGTATGATCAATGTCGACTATATCATGAAGTCTATAAGTACGTGGATATCATACAACTATGTAATCAATGCCATCATGTATGTGGATCTCATCCAACTATGGGATCAATGTCATCAATGTCAACTATATGTATGTGGATATCGTCCACGTGTCACCCAATGACAATAAATATCATGCATGTAAATATCATAAAGCATATGCATGGAAATATGAGGATATAGATCAACATGTGTCGCTCGCGACATATCAAATCATGGAACCTGAGTGTCTAGCATCGACACTCGAAAACATCATGAAAACTGTATCTAGCTTTGGCACGTAAATCCTCATATATATAGGGCTCCGTCAGTTCGGATCGGCCCGTATCATCTCTCAACTCCGGTCGGTATCCCCCAGATATCCGCCGAGCTCAAATACAATCACCGGTAGGTAGTACTCCCCTGCCAGGCTCACCGTATATCATATACGAGTCTTCTTGCCCTAGGGTACCTCACCGGGTCCACTATGTACCCGCAGACGGTGCCTACCGCTCCTCGAATCGGGTTTCACATTCCACTCTCAGAACCGAGAAAACACATGGTGGACGCACTGAAATATCATATCAAAGGTAACCGGGTTTTTCAAACAATACATACTTTCTTTTAAAATACCCACGGTTTCCAAATCTAGAAATATTATGGAAACAACATATCTCAATGCGTATAGTCAAAAAGCATGATGTATGCGACATATAAAAGAAATGTAAGCATATTAGTATATCATGCAACATGGAATAGTAATATGCATATATTTAGGGAAGACCGCTTCTTTAAAATGAATCAGTTTTAAAAAGTATCTTGCGGTTCCCAAATCTCCAAGTCAAGCCAAAATCATCTATGCATGTGCAAATATGTATGTGTACAAGTATGAGTGCACAATATGTAAGTACACGAGTATGAATGTACAATAGGTATGTGCACAAGTATGAGTGTGCAATATGTAAGTACACGAGTACGAATGTACAATAAGTATGTGCACAAGTATGAGTGTACAATATGTAAGTACATGAGTATGCCATGCAAGGGGTCATATCCTGAGTGCAACAGTACTACAGTGTAATGACATGGCAATTATCGATGATGAAGTGTGTGAGCCGGTAAGCATGTGTACGTGGAACATATGCATCATCGATAATGGTGTTGGTGTCCTAACAGCATAGCCTTGATATAACAATAGGCATATTTAACATGCAATGCGATGCAAACAGTAAGAATATGCGGCAAATGAATAATAAACACAACAGTGTAGAATCTACATCAATGTATCTATGTCATACTGTTTTGCCATTTACAAGAAGACAAATCGGGGATTTTAGGAAAATAAGGGCTACGGTGTTTTAAAGAAAAGATGCGTATTTTGAAAATATCCGTAGAATCCGTTTGCCTGTCTTTAAAATACCCCCGATTCGTTAGTTTTTGAAATAGGTATGACATCGGCCTAGCCTAACATCTACTAGCAAAACTACGGCTCTAACTAATAAGTCAATCGGGAGGGGTATGAAAACCACCTAAATCCGAGTCGATATATATATATATATATGTGTGTGTGTGTGTGTGTGTGTAATAGTTGATGATCCCGCCTCAAAGTACCGCGTACGATACAATATCATATGACATTCTCGAGTCATGAGTGCAGATCTATCATCAATATGAAGCTCGTACGGTAAATCATCGTACGGCATCCCAAAAGCTGGGTACGGGTCAATATCACATTCCTCTCATCAAATATCAGGTATCATTATCATCATATCACATGATCTGGGATACTGATCTAAGTCTAGTACAAATCGATACCATCTATATAAATATAAATGCGTGTGTGAAACACACGCCCAAAGGCCCGCTACAATCTCATGTCGTATCCTAAATACGAATCACAATATATCACCGATCTCATGACACTATGCCCAAACTCATTAACTCATATCCAAATAACGTACACTACCCTCATCATTCAGGTATAAGTATAACAAGCAAGCGTGTGTGTGTGGGTATAAACCTATTCTAGGGTTCGCAACTAGGAAACTATACTAGTTTACTTCTAAACCCTAATCTATCCATAGTACACCTAATCACATCTAGAATCTCCAAACCACACTTAACGCTATCATATACATAGTATATATATATATATATATATATATATACACACACACACACACATACATACATACACTAAATATCGAGCTGCTGGGGTGCTATACGCCATCCACCCGACTTCCCCCCGTAGATATAATCTACTCACCTTGCATCCTGCGTGTTGGTGTCGACGTCGCCTTCATCTTCTTCATCACCTCGAATCACCTTGGGGGTATCTACATGTCACACGTATCGTATCGCATTAAAACCAAATCAAAACTAAAACGACACACGAGAACCAAAATGATACGCTTGAAAGCTTATAGGTTAGAACCTATGGATACGCTTTCAAAACCATCAAACGACCATCAATCTCGTCATACAAACGTCAAGTGATCGAGGTAAAACACAATACGCAAATCCAAAATTCAGAATACGAGAAACAAAAACACGAATCAAAACAGCAACTCACGAAAAAGGCTCCAGATTCTACCCTAGGCCAAATTGGTCAATTTTGCAGATGCCAGGGGTCTAATTTATAGATGTATGAGCTACAGAACAAACACGAACCCAATCCTCACCGATCTGGCCGCAATTTGCGGCCAGATAGAATAAATCTGCGGCCATAGTTAAGGGTTAGGGGCTGGGGTTTTGGTGGTAGCTTCCTAGGTGCCTGCATGTATCACTCTCCTTGCAAAATAATTTTCAGAGTCTCGGGGTGATAGCAGATTTAATTTAACCTTCACAGAATCAAGAATTTTCCGATATCGGCTTTTGTAAATCTATATTCCGGGTTTCTAGTCTCTGGTTTAGGCCTGGATTCTAGCACTAGGGGGTTTGTATGGCCTCTACTGAGATTAATTACCCATCACCACTCTCAATTCCCATTAACCCTAACTAGGGTTTTCCTAAGTCCACAAAACCACTCGATATCGGTTCTAATCTAACATGGGGGTAAAAGTAATGGAAACACTAAGCTTATGGTTTAGAAAATACCTCATTTGGCAACTCAAGAAAATTCTTGAGTTGCCCCAAGTGGCCAAAATCCTTACTTTCTTGGTCCAATGTGCTTCGCTTGAGCTTGTGCATCTTTTTTGTGAAATGGGATTTGGGTTTTTGAGGTGATTTTCATGGTGTTTGTGATGATTTGAGAATGGGGAAAATAAGAGTAGCAGCAGCAGCTGAAAGAAGAGGGAGAGGGGGGAGAAAATGTGGTCAAGGTTGTGAGAAGGATGAATGATTAGGTCAAGGTAACCCCCACCTTTCTCTCTCTCACCCATACCTAATTCTTTATCCTTTTCTATTTCCCTTTTCTTTTCTTTTCTTTTCTCTAATCAATTTTCCTTCTCTCCTCAATAGTAAACCCAAAATAAAAGCCATGCAAAAATGTAACAAGTGTAAAAATGATACGGTGCAATATTTTGCACAAAATACGCTTAAAGCGCGATTAGCACTAAATTAGCATATAATTAATCTTAAAGACTTAAAAATTGCATAATTCACATAAAACACCCTCTTTTAGTAATTTCCATAATTTTCCAAAATTTTCCCAATTTTATCGGTATTTAATTATACCGCCTTATTAAACTATTCAATATTTTATTATTAAATTTTAAAAATTCCCCAAAAATAATATTTTATTTTCTTGAAATGTTACAATATATCACCCCTACACTTGGAAATTTAATTCAAGCTATCATACTCTTGTCCATTGTCCAAAGTACTTTTAATTGGTGAATTTTCAGATGAAATTGCTCATACATTCTTCATGCGACCGTTAATACTTCCTGAGGTACCAATGACCGATTATAAAATATGTTTGCATATTAAAATGTAATTCCTAGTCTTGTAACACCTAAGGTTTTTAGCTGTGACTCCCAAACCAGTTGGTCTAAGGCACTAGATGATAAAGCACCCTCGCTAAATATTTTTTCTATTTATGCAGCCTTAACTAATTACAAAAACTAGTGTTCATTTTTTTTTTCTTTTTATTCACCCTTATATATATATATTTTTTATTTTATTTTCCTTCATACTAAGGATTTTAGACAAAAGCATTTCAATGTCTTTTCTACTATTCCAAGTTTCAAGGTTCGTGTTTGTGCAATTTGTAGGGTATATATTTTCAGAATTTAGACTTAAGCTTAGGAATTATTTTTTAGACTTATATTTTAATAAAAATATCAATAATTTTCCCTTGTTTTAATTTAGCCCAAGAAGTGAACTCGAAATTTGCCTATTTCTAAATAAACTACAAATACATATACTTTCTACCGTTAAATTTTAAGAAAGGTTATTTTTTAGGGTTTTTAATTTACTAAGTCTAAGATCTAGTTGTTCCTAGCTAGTTAACTTTTTGTCAAACTCAAGTCAATTATGGCCAAAATTGAATGTTTTAATTTTTATAATTTTTTAACTTTTTCAGTTTTTATTTGATTTTTAAAATAAGCATGCAAATGCAAAAATATACATATGAATGCGATGGAAGAAAACTTACTGAGCACACCCCCAAACTCAAACTTGACAGTGTCCTCACTTGTCAGGCTACACCAATAGGGTCAAAATTGTCGGCACTTCCCTGTTTATTTTTTATTTTACAAAAATACCCAAATATTTTTTTATTTTTTTTTCAAATATTTTCTTTTAATGTTTTTTTATGTTATTTTGTATTTATTTATTTACAAATGGTACATACCCCCAAACTTGTTTGAAATAAAGTTTTGGCAAGTTGATCAAAAATTTGGGGGTAAAATGGAGGAAGATCAGTCAGTGTAAATCGGCTCCTGAAAAACAGGAGCTCCTCCGACGGGTTCGTAGTGAGGAACGGTTTGAGCCGATGTCCGTTTACTTTAAATAAAGTACCGTTCTCTGGGTTTTCTAGGTCTACCGCACCGTGCGGATATACGGTGCGTACCAAAAACGGCCCTTTCCATCTAAATTTGAGCTTGCCGGGGTGGAAGTGTAACCGAGTGTCATAAAGCAAAACCTGTTGGCCAGGTTTAAAAGTTTTGCGCATAAGGTGTTTGTCATGGAACACCTTCATTCGGTTTTTAACAATTGCAGCATTTTCGTATGCCTCATCCCGCAGCTCATCTAGTTCATTCAATTGCAGCCTTCTATTGCTGCCCGCATCTCCCATTGATAAGTTCAACTCTTTAATTGCCCAAAATGCCTTGTGCTCAATTTCAACTGGGAGATGGCAAGCCTTCTCATAAACAAGCCGGTAAGGAGACATACCAAGATCGGTCTTGTAAACAGTACGGAATGCCCATAGTGCATCAATCAGTTTGTGTGACCAATCTTTACGGTTTTTAGAAACCGTTTTCACCAAGATTTGTTTAATCTGCCGATTCAAAATCTCGGCTTGCCTACAAGTTTGGGGATGGCATGGTGTTGACAATTTGTGAGTAATGGAATATTTGCGCATTAAGGACTCAAAAGTCCTATTACAGAAGTGAGATCCATTATCACTTATAATTGCTCGAGGGTGCCCAAACCGAGAAACGATGTTTTCTTTAAGAAATCGAACGATAAGCTTGTTGTCATTCGTTCGGCTAGGCACAGCCTCGACCCATTTTGACACATAGTCAACAGCCAATAGAATATACATATTCCTAAGGGAATTGGGAAATATTCCCATGAAGTCTATTCCCCAAACATCAAAGATATCAACAACCAAAATTGGTTGGAGCGGCATTTCATTCCTCTGCGATATCCGGCCCAAGTGTTGGCACCGGGAGCATGTCTTGCAGTATTCGTATGCATCTTTAAAGAGACGTGTCCAGTAGAAACAGCATTGCAAGATTTCTCTGTTGCCTTCTTGGGGCCAAAATGCCCGCCACACGCTTGATCGTGGCAAAAGGACAGCACACTCTTAAACTCATTTTCAGGTACACACCGACGAATGATTTGGTCAGAACAGTATTTAAAAGATACGGTTCATCCCAGTAAAAATATTTTACTTAGGACAAGAATCGGAGTTTGTCCTGTTTCGACCAATCTTTGGGTATCAGTCCGGTGGCCAAATAGTTTACTATATCAGCGAACCAAGGTTCTCATGACACGGTTAAGAGTTGCTCATCGGGAAAAAACATCTTTAATTGGAATTTCAAGTGTGGGCGAAGAAGGAAGTCGTGAAAGGTGGTCGGAAACTACGTTTTCACATTCTCTTTTATCCCTTATGACAAGGTCAAACTCTTGTAGCAAGAGGATCCAACGTATTAGCCGTGATTTAGCATCCTTCTTCGCAAAAAGATGGAGAAGAGCGGAGTGATCCGTGTGAACAATCACTGGAGAGCCGATTAAATAGGGCCGGAATTTTTCAAGTGCAAACACAACGGCTAAAAATTCTTTTTCTGTTGTTGTGTAATTCAATTGGGCCTCATTTAATGTTCGGCTAGCGTAATAAATTACGTGCGGAATCTTATTAATGTGCTGTCCAAGGACAGCACCAATGGCGAAGTCAGATGGATCGCACATAATTTCAAATGAATGCGTCCAGTCAGGAGATGAAAGAATAGGCGCACAAATGAGTGAGTGTTTCAATGACTTGAACTCTTCCATACAAGTTGAGTCAAAATCAAAAGTTGTGTCCTAGGCCAATAAAAGAGTCAAGAGTCTAACTATTTTGCTAAAATCCTTGATGAACCGTCTATAAAAACCGGCATGGCCAAGGAAGGCTCGGATGTCTTTGACGCATTTAGGAGGAGGAAGATTTGGAAATGACTTCAATTTTGGTTTTATCAACCTCTATACCGTTTTGCGAGATGACATGTCCTATGACAATACCCTCTCGTACCATAAAGTGGCACTTCTCCCAATTTAAAGTGAGGTTCTTATCCCTACAACGGGTAAGAACCGTGTCAAGGTGCAGCAAACACTCTTCAAAGGAGTCACCGAAAATGGAGAAATCATCCATAAAAATCTCCAAAAATTTCTCCACCATGTCAGAAAAGATCCCCATCATACACCACTAAAATGTAGCGGGTGCATTGCATAACCCAAAGAGCATGCGACGGTAAGCGAAAGTACCGAAAGGACAAGTAAATGTAGTCTTGTCTTGATCCTTTTCGGCGATGGGGACTTGATTATAGCCGAAATAGCCATCCAAAAAGCAGTAATATTCGTGCCCAGCCAATCGTTCTAGTATTTGGTCAATGAAAGGTAAAGGAAAGTGGTCTTTCCTTGTCGCGGCATTGAGTTTCTATAGTCGATGCAAACTCGCCACCCAGTTTGGGTGCGAGTAGGTATTAACTCATTTGCCTCATTGGTTATGACCGTTATGCCCGATTTCTTTAGGACAAGATGAATGGGGCTTACCCACTGGCTATTCGAGATAGGGTAAATGATACCACTTTCAAGACATTTGACAATCTCCTTCTTGACAGCCTCCTTCATTATGGGGTTGAGGCGTCTTTGTGGATCCCTTACTGTCTTGGCATCATCCATCATATGTATATGATGTTCAACTATGAGGGGACTAATCCCCTTGATGTCTACCATAGTCCAGCCAAAAGCTTGCCGGTTGTTTTGTAAGACCATTAAAAGGGCTTTCTCTTGCTCGAGGGCTAGAGAGGCCGATATGATAACGGGAAGAGTCTCATTCTCATCTAGGTAAGCATATTTAAGGTGCAACGGCAAAAGCTTTAGTTCGAGTTTCGGAGGTGAAACAATTGAAGGTAGCATTGGTGAAACTGTTTCAAACTCGAAGGATTCCATCAATGGTTCAAATCGAGTGTAAGCAACTGAGTCGGATGGTTCAACCAACTCATTCGAAAAATCAAAAGACTCAAACTCGGGTGGTGAGTCTTCAAAATCGTCCAAAAAAGTGAAACACTCGTAATCGCTTTCCGGTGTGAAAGCTGTGTCAGATTCTAGGAGGAACGCATTAGAGGCGTCAAAAATGCTGTGATCGAACAGAAATTTTTCGAGCTCACAGTCCTCCTTTGTGATCTCATGGATCGAGCAAACATAAAGTATACTAGTATTAGGCTTGGAAGGTTGATTCCCCAACTTAAAAATGTTGAGTTCAATTGTCATATTTCCAAAAGATAGGTTCATCGAACCATTTCGACAATTGATCACCGCATTAGAAGTTGCAAGGAATGGTCGACCAAGTATCACCGGAATTTGACTCCGGGGGTTAGCTACAGGTTGTGTATCCATAACAATGAAGTCAATTGGGAAAATGAAATCCCCTACTTTAATTAACACATCCTCTAACTCACCCTTAGGATGGGTGATGAATCGGTCGGCCATTTGGAGAGTACAATGAGTAGGTTTAAGCTCTCCAACGCCTAATTGTTCGTACACTGAATAGGGTAGCAAATTGACACTAGCACCAAGATCTAAAAGTGCTATATTGATGTTTTTATCCCCAATTGTTATTGAAATTGTAGGACAGCCGGGGTCCTTATGTTTTTGGGGTAAAGATTGGACAAGAGCATCACTAACAGCACTAGCCACGAAAACTTTCTTTGGTACTTGTGACTTCCTCTTCTTGGTGCATAAGTCCTTTAAGATTTTCGCGTAAGAAGAGACTTGTTGGATTGCATCCAAAAGAGATATGTTTATGCTAACCTGTTTGAACAACTCTACAATCTTCTCCATTTGTGGAGTTGGTTTATTGGATCTCAACCTGTTTGGAAAGGGAACATTTTGAAAGTTTGTTGAGTCCAATGTCTGTGGAGTAGATTGCGGAGTTGGAACGGATCCCCGTGTTGGTGTGTTCGTGAAGTGAGAAGTGGGTCCATTCGAAGTAGAAGAAGTAGAGACTTGTGAAGAATAAAGAATATGCTCAAACGAAGAAGATGAAGATGAAGAAGAAGAAGATGAAGAAGAAGCGCCGGTAGGGGTGTCATTACTAATACCCACGTTATTGTGCAACACTTTTCCAGATCTCAACGTGGTCACCGTATTTATATTATGATTTTGTTGTTCATAAGCAGCATGTGCGTTGTGTGTGTGACCGGGATTTGGCAATGGTTGAGACGGAAGCTTTCCCTTTCCTCGCTCGCTCAACGCAGCATTTAGTTGTGCTATTTGGGCCTCAATTGATTTGATGCTTTGACCATGTGAAGCACTGTTTTGCACCAAAGATTGAATGGAAGTCTCCAACTTTGCTGCGGATTGTGTAGATTGTTTTAGAAACGCATCTAGACTTCTTTCTAGTGAGGTAACCTTATCATTATTTGGTTGAACAAAACTGTTTTGAGGAAAAGAGTTGTTGGGCACAAAATTGTTCATTTGGTTTGGGTAAGGTTGTGGTTAGAAAGGTTGCTGGTATTGAGTTTGTTGGGGTGCTTGTTGTGGTGGAGGAGGAGGCCTTTGAAAGTTGTTGTTTCCTTGGAATTGTTGATTTTGATTCCAAGCAAAATTTGGGTGGCTCCTCCAACCAGGATTATAAGTCGAAGAGTATGGATCATTTCTTTGTCTTTACTGAAAGGCGGCATTGACTTGATCTTGTCCTTAAACAGGTGGATTGTAAGGACACTCTTCAGTAAGGTGCGATGGATCCGAACAACAAGCGCAAACAGTTCGTGGGGGTAAAGCAGGGGCAGGAGAAGGCGATGAGATTTTGGTCTCAATTGCTTCTATCTTTTTCGTAAGTGCGGTCATTTCGGCCTTCATTACAATCGACATATCTAATTGATGTATGCCTGCCCTAGACTGACCAGTTGAAGAAAATGAGGTGGTCATAGTGCTCTCCCACTGAAGTGTTTGTTCAGCAAGATCGTCGAGAAACTACCAAGCTTCCTCGCTTGATTTTGTTAGAAAGTGACCTTGACAAATGTTTCTAACAACTGCTTAGTTGCTGGGTTCAATCCTTCGTATAAAGTTTAGCAAAGTTGCCAATTTTCGATACTGTGGTGAGGGTATTGAACAAGTAGGTCTTTAAATCTTTCAAAACACTTCCAAAAGGGTTCGGAAGGAAGCTGGGAAAATTGAAAGATCTCATTGCAAATTCTCGCGGTCTTGTGATGAGGGTAAAACTTTTTAAGAAAAGCTTTAACAAACTCTTCCCAATTTTTAATAGAGTGTGATGCTGTGCTGTACAACCATTTCTCGGTTAGGTCACATAAGGTGAATGGAATGACACGTAGCCTTATAGCATCATCAGACAGTTGTGTTGTCTTCATCATTGCACAAACATTCTGGAATTTGTTTATGAAGATATAGGCATTTTCGGATTCCAGTCCGTGAAATTTTGGCAACATGTTGATGAAGTGGGGTTTGATCTCAAAGTTATCCCCATTTGCCGGTGGAAGTGAAAGACAAATAGGTAAGGCGGTGCGGATAGGGTAGAAAAGATCCTGGAGCGCGATTCGTTGGGGCGCTTCAACAGGTGGGTGTTGTGGGTTATTCGCACCTAGCGGAGGTGGAATCAGTCCTGCGGGTAAGGTGTTGTTAGGATTGAATCCCGACATCTCCTTAAAGACGAAGAAGGTGAAGGTGAAGGTAACGAAGTGGAAGGAATTTCGACTTCGGAGTCGAAAGTGTTGTCAGTCGGTACTAACGAGACACGGACTAATTGGGTACTAGTGTTCCTAGTCCAACCGGACATACACTAAAGAGGTAGTGTAGTCAAAAGGTGAAAAACAGAAGATGGGGGGGTAAGAAAACGTCAATGGAAAGAAAGTAGGTGTAAGTGGGGTGCATGGATTTCTTAGCGACAAGTTGCAAGTTTTTGTAAAAAAAATTTTTCCTTTTTGTGTTATTTTTATAAGGGGCTTTTTGCAAAAAGATTTTCAATAAAAGGCTGAGACACACTTCAATCAATCACAAATGCACAATCAAACTTAGATCTAGGGTCACCTAGGTCAGCTAGACAGCTCCTAACTGTTCCAAAGGGCAAGATGCGAGGACCTCAAACCGCCTCTTCACCGCCAATTGTAGCCAGGTAAGCACAAGTAGAGAAAGGAGGGATCCGCTCACGAATCACCGCGAGTCAGGCCTTTTAAAGTTACTTTTCCCTACCTGTCTAGCCTAGGCACCACAAAGTCAGGTTAGGATGAACGGTCAATGCCTACAACTATTCTTTTGTCCTATTGAGCGCGAAGTCCTTAGGGTTGAGTCTAATCTTTTTTAATTAACTTGATAGTCAATGCAATATGCTTTATGTGATTTTTGGGGTCCTGGGAAGGGTAATAAAATCCCCACCCAATCTGGATTGGTGTTCAAGCCCCTTAAAATCAATTTAGATATGCAAAGCAGTAAACACAATCAAACACTTGCAAACAATTTTTTTTAGCGGTGCAAAGAATCGTGCACAAGATCAAGTTATTGGAGAAGGGGAGAAATTTTTGCGCAAAGAATCCTACAGGAAATTTTTACAGAGGAGATATCAGGGGGTTCAGAAGAAGAACAAAAGACTTACAGAAGGGTTTTGGTCAACTGCTGACGTTACCAGACCGCGGATGCGCTGCCAAAGGGCACTATCTGCGGCGGTTCCGCGGTCTTCTAATTGGTTCAGTTCCCAAAATTTCTTCTGCTCCTCTGTACTGATTTTTTCTCTGTTGTTCAGATCTGCAATTTTCTGTTTTGTTTTCTGGATTTTTCCAGATCTGAATTCGTTCGTCAATCCTGCACAATTCAAACAAAACACCCTTCAAAAAATAACAAGATGATAATTTTTTTATATTTTTTAATTTTTCAGTTTTTTTAATGATTTTTATGATTTTATATTAACCCAAAATTGCGAAAAGAAAATACTACGCCATCCCCGGTAACGGCGCCATTTGATTTGTACGATGTTTTATGATCAAAGAATTAATTACCGCAATCAAGAACGGCGTCGCTTGGTAGCTAGCCGGTGAGTACGGGTCGGTCCACAGGGATTTTGTGTAATCTCAGTTTGTTCTAACGAGTTAATTCCAAACAGTGTTGGATTGATTATCACTAAAAACTAAGTTGATTTAAATTAGGATTAAAATCTTGCTATGGTTAGTTTTAGGTTAAGTTTGGAAAATTAATATTCCTCACTGCTTTCAATGCCCTAATTTAGGTCTATTTAGGTGTTATGGTAATAATTAATAAAGGGGATTAGGACGATCGGGAAGAAACGGTGTTTCTTCCTCTAGGTCCTTATCCGTCCTTTCTTAATTCTTACCCTAACCTCCATTGAAAATATGCACAACCGGTCTTTTAAACTACGATATCACCGTTACCTCGTGGGGTAGGGTGTCGTAGGGAGCGGTGTGTGTATGTATGCATGGAGTCCTATGAATTAATATGTGATGGGCAAGAAAGGGGTGAGAGATTTTAATTTCTCAAACCTTTCTTATTCCTAACCCTAACAAGTAAGGAACTACTCACTCATTAGGGGGTTGATAAAAGACATTTTTTTATGAGTTTTTAATTTAAAAAGACTAACTATCTAAACTACGGAAGATTAATAAAAGTGCTAAACTAATTAACTAGGGTAGATAATAAAATCTATACTAAGGCAGAAAGGAATTTAAGAATTAAGGCAATAAAAAAAAATCTACTTACTTTATTTGATGCTCTCAAAACATTACAATGGATTTTTGAATTTTGATCAATGAAAAGAGGCATACCTCAAAAAGAGGTTTAGGGTTTCTATTTATAGATCATAGAAACCCTAGGATTACATTCAATTCACATCTGCATTTACAAATATACCCTAAAGAAGCCTAGTCAACGCACCGCCACGCCGTCAAAATTCCCACCGACACATGTCTAGCACGGCCGCGGATCCGCGGCCGTATGCCCTGTTTGGCCACGGATCCGCGGCCATGTGGTGGCTTCTTGAGATGCAATTTTCAGGGGTTCTTTCTGTTGCTTTTTACTTGTCTTTTCTTCACTTGGTTTCTCAGATTGTTTTCTACTTCTCTTCCAGATTTCCACAGTGAATAATGTCGTGGACTTTACCGTTTGCTTCGTGTCGAAGTCTTGAACCTTGCGCTGCCTTTGTACTATGTGAACTTGTTCATTGATCTTCATCGTCCCTTAAACTGTAGGCATGATCAAGATTCTTCCATTTATCAGTCGTAGTCTCACTTTTGTATTATCTTTTCATCAATTTCACTGTTTTGTTCCGAGAACCTGTAACCTGCAACTATGTAGCAGACATGGATCAAAAGCACCTGTTTATTTGTAAAATGAATAAGAATGGGGAATATAATAATACAAAATTATGATATGAACACTCATCGTATCCATCCATAATGGGTGGACTCCTATCCAAGCTAATGTTCGGCCTTTCAACACTTGGAAACTCAAGAACAAAACACGTCCAAATAAAAATACGGCAGGAGAGCAAGTCAAAGATGTTCTCTGGAGGCTGTTGATTTGTTGTAGGTTTTACGTTCACCAAAAATATTTTACCGTAATCAGAAACGGCGTCGCTTTGCAGCTAGCCGGTGAATACGGGTCGATCCACAGGGATGTGTAATTTTCCTAAATGTTTTCACGAGTTGATTCCAATAGTTGTTTGGTTTTGTTGATTGATTTTAAAAACTAAGTTGTACGATGGTTAAAGAACTTGTTAGGATTAGGTCTAAAGTAAGGTTGATAAGATTGATATTAACACCTCTTTCAATGCCTTCGATTAAAACCTTTTAGAAGTCATAACAATTATTAGTAAAGGGGATTAAGATGATTGGGAAGAAACGAAGTTTTTTCCTCTTGATCCTTGTCCGTCCTTTCCTACTAATTGCTATAACCTTCATGGACGTCATGCATGTCCGGTCCTTTATACTACGGTCTCACCGTTACCTCGTGGGTAGGGTGCCGTAGGGAGCGGATCATGCATGCGTGCATGAAGTTCTACTTATGAAAATTTATTAGCATTGAAGGAGATGAGAGATATTCATCTCTCAATCCCTCCCTTGTTCCTAACCCTAACAAGCGAGAAAATCTCGCTCATTAGGGGATCTTCTAAAAATAGCATTTTTATTATGATTAATGTGTTTTGTTTTTTATCTAAAAAATTAATTATCTACTGCAGATTAAAGGAAGACTACACTAGATTAAACTAGGGCAATGAAAGGATTTTTCTAAGGCAAAAATAATAATTTTAAACTAAGGCAGAAAAATTAAAAGAAACTTACAATAAATGATGCTTTTAATCTTCCAAAGAATTCTGAATTTTCTTTATTGAAAAGAGGCATAGGGTTACAATATTTTGATTACACTTTTATAAGGAAACAGGGAAATTTAGGGTTACGGGATTCGCACATGTGCGATTACAGATATGCCCACGAAAAATCCCAACACTCGCACCGACGCACCGACACCCAAAGTTTGCACCGACACAGGCATTAAATGGACGCGGAACCGCGGCATTAGTCGGCTTGGGCCGCGGTTCCGCGGCCCTTTGGTGAGATCATCTCACCAAATTTCCTGGGCTTCATTATAATATCTTGTCCTCTCTATTTCTTCAGTACTTTTCTCTATTTGGATTCTGGATCTTCTCTAGAATTTTCAGTGAAATTTGTAGTGGTCTTTTAACTGTTTCTTTTGATATTTCGGACCATGCATTGCCTTGTGAATTGTTCTTCGTCCAGGCTTGAGTAGGACCCTTCTACTTGCTTGTCAAAAGTCACTCTTTTGTATCAACTTTCGTCTTTTTCACTGTATTTGCTCCAAGAACCTGTATCCTGTAATATGCAGCAGTCATGCGTCAAAAGCACATGTTTAGTTATAAAATGAATAAGAATTGGGGAATATGAACTGCAATATTATGATATGAACAAATACCCCCAAACTTATCTTTTGCTCGTCCTCGAGAAAACTTATTATTTTATTCTCGATAAAACCTAACCGCACTTTCGCAGGGAAATGCGATTGCACTGAGCTCGTGCAACAAGCCGTTAAACCTGTAGGTGTCCCTAGTAGGAGGAGTGTTGTCTCCTGAGGGTTTTCAGCGGATTACACCCACAAAATCCTATCAATTTGGCTCTTTCGACAATAATTCTCCAATTAGGTTTTCTAACACAGAATTCTATTATCATCGACTCATAAACTATCCACCCATATTCTTCACACTTCCTTATCATTTAACTTAAGATTATATATGTTCTATTGAATCGCTCAGCTTTCGGCATTTCTTAGGTTTTCCTTTTAGAGTTCCATCTCCACTTAGGAATTTTTCTATCAACTCTACTAAAGATATATCAACTCTACTAAAGATATAAGTTTTATTCTTCATTCCTTTCTCTTATCTAAACTCTAATCACATATCCCCACGTGTGTGTATAAATCACCCTTACACTTGGAAATTCAAATCAAGCAATCATACCCTTGTCCATTGTCTAAAGCACTTATTAATTGGTGAATTGTTTTGCTTACACATCCTTCATGCGACCGTTAATACTTCTTGAAGTACCAACAACCGATTATAAGATACGTTAGCACTTTAAAGCGTACTTCCTAGTTTTGCAACACCCAAGGCCTTAGCAGTGACTCCCAAACCAGTTGGTCTAAGGCACTAGGTGATGAAGCACCCTCGCTGAATATTTTTATTTTTTTTATTTTTACAGCCTTAAGTAGTCACAAAAACCAGTGTCCATTTTTTCTTTATTCACTTTTTTTTTCCTTTTATTTTCATTGTACTAAGGACTTTAGATAAGAGCATTTCAAGGTCTTTTCTACTAATCCAAGTTTCAAGGTGCGTGATTGTACATTTTGTAGGGTATACATTTTCAGAATCCATACTTAAGCCAGGAATTATTTTTCAAACTTATACTCTAATAAGAATATCAATATTTTTCCTTTATTTCAACTTAGCCCAAATGGTGAACTCAAAATTTTCCTATTTCTAAATAAATTACACATACATATACTTTCTACCGTTAATCTTTAAAGAAGGTTATTTTTAGGGTTTTTAATTTACCAAGTCTAAGATCTAGTTGTTCGTAGCTAGTTAACCTATTTATCAAACTCAAGTTAAATATGGCCAAAATTGAATACAATAATTTTTTATAAATTTTTTTTTTGAAATTTTTACTTTTTTATGGGTTTTCAAATAAATATGCAAATGAAAAAAATATGTACAAATGAATGCGAAGGAAAAAGATGTACCGAGCATACCCCCAAACTTGAACTTGACAGTGTCCTCACTGTCATGCTGCACCAATAGAGTGAAAATGTCGGCACTCCCCTGTTTATTTATTATTTTTTTTTTAAAAAAATTTTATTGTTAAAAGAAAAACAAAAATATATATACAGAAAGGCCCCCCCAAACTTCAGTGAAACAATGTTAGACATTACTGCCAGACTTTGCACAGACCAAACATCAACACCAACCAGTCGAAAAATTTATCTGTAAAGAGTGTCGGTTGGTGGAAGAACATGTTGTACCGATCCAACAAGAATTGGGGAAGATAGGAGTGATGGTAATGAAAGTGTGGAAGTGAATAGATATGATGTGGTGATGAATCAAAATGAGAATGAGAATGATTAGCAGTCAGTGGAATATTGGCATTCTCATAGCTTATTAAAAGAGATGGGGGTGGTTCAACTTCTAAAAGAGGAGGTTGACTCACCACAATACCCCCAAAATATTTCTGTCGGTCCTTTATAGACTTGGCATCATCCATCAATTGCATATGATATTCAATTATGAGGGAACTAATCCCCTCGATGTCCGCCATAGTCCAACCGAAAACTTGCCGCCTATCTTGTAAGACCTTTAAAATAGCGTTCTCCTGCTCGAAGGCTAGAGAGGCTGATTTTATAATGGGAAAAGTCTCATTCTCACCTATGTAAGCATATTTAAGGTGAGGCGGCAAGGACATGAGTTCGAGTTTCGGAGGCGAAAGAATCATTGCAGAATCTACCTCGAACTCAAAGGACTCCAACATAGGTTCGAAATCACTGCAAACAACCGATTCAGACGGTTCAACTGACTCATCCAAAAAATCAAAAGACTCATATTCGGGCTGTGAGTCGTCATCATCCGAAAAAGTGAAACTTTCATAATCAATATCGGTTGTTTCGACTGTGGTAGGCTTAAGGAGGGACGCACTAGTGGCGTCAAAACTGTTCTCATCAAACAAGAAACTTTCAAACTCGCAGTCCTCCTGCGTGATTTCGTAAATAGAGCAAACTTCTCGTGTACAAGTATTAGGCACGGGGGGCAGACTTCCTGACTTGTAAATATTGAACTCGCTAGACGTCTTCCCGAAAGATAGAGTCATGGAGCCATTGCGACAATTTATTACGGCATTAGAATTGGCCAAAAATGGTCGACCAAGGATCACTGGAATTTGGTTTCTTGGGTTAGCAACAGGTTGTGTGTCCATGACAATAAAATCAACAGGGAATATGAAGTCCCCAACTTTGATCAACACATCCTCCAGCTCACCCCTAGGATGGGTGATTGATCGATCAGCCATTTGGAAAGTACAACGAGTGGGCTTAAGCTCTCCAATGCCTAATTGCTCGTACACAGAATAAGGTAGCAAATTGACACTAGCACCAAGATCTAGTAGTGCTTTATTGATGTTCTTGTCCCCAATTGTTATTGAAATAGTAGGACAACCGGGGTCCTTTTGCTTTTGGGGTAAAGAATTGACAAGAGCATCCCTAATAGCACTAGCCACAAAAATTTTCTTTGGTACTTGTGACTTCCTCTTTTTAGTGCATAATTCCTTTAATATTTTTGCATATGAAGGAACTTGTTGGATCGCATCCAAAAGAGGGATATTTATGCTTACCTGTTTGAATAACTCTACAATCTTTTCCATCTGTGGAGTTGGTTTATTGGATCTCAATCGATTTGGAAAAGGAATATTTTGAAAGGTTGTTGAGTCCAATTTTTGCGGATCAGATTGTCAAGTTGGAACGGCACCCCGTGTAGATGTGTTCGTGTTGTGAGAAATGGGTCCGTTCGAGCTAGAAGAAGTAGAGCCGTGTGAAGGATGGAGAATAGGCTCTAAAGAAGAAGTAGTAGAAGAAGAAGGTGAAGAAGATGAAGAAGGGCCACCGGCAGGGGTGTCATTGTGAATGCCCACATTGTTTTGCAACATTTTCCCCGATCTCAACGTGGTCACAGCGTTTACGTTATGAGTTTGCTGTTGATGTGCAGCATGTGCGTGACCGGGATTGGGCAGTGGTTGAGATGGGAGCTTTCCTTTCTCTCGCTCGCTCAATGCTGCATTGAGTTGTGCAATTTGTGCCTCAATAGATTTGATGCTTTGATCGTGTGAGGCACTGTTTTGCACCAAGGATTGAATAGAAGTCTCTAGTCTTGCTGTAGACTGTGTAGATTGCTTTAGGAACGCATCTAGATTTCTTTCGAGCGAGCTAACCTTGTCATTGTTAGGTTGAACAAAATTGTTTGGCACGTAAGAATTATTAGGCACAAAATTGTTCACTTGATTAGGGTAAGGTTGCTGTTGGAAAGGTTGTTGAAATTGAGTTTGTGGGGGTGCTTGTTGTTGTTGTGGAGAAAGCTCTTGATAATTGTTATTTCCTTGGAATTGTTGATTTTGGTTCCAAGCGAAATTTGGGTGACTCCTCCACCCCGGATTGTATGTCGAAGAGTACGGATCGTTTCTTTGTCGTTGCTGAAATGAAGTATTGACTTGATCATGTCCTTGAGTAGATGCATTATAAGGACACTCTTCGGTTAAGTGTGATGGGGCCGAACAACAAGCACACACAGTTCGTGGAAGCATAACAGGGGCAGGAGAAGGCGATGAGATTTTGGTCTCAATCACTTCTAACTTTTTCGTAAGAGCGGCCATCTCGGCCTTCATAGCAATCGACATCTCTACTTGATGTATGCCTGCCCTAGATTGACCACTAGAAGAAGATGATGTGGTCTTGGAGCTCTCCCACTGAATTGTTTGCTCACTAAGATTCTCAAGAAACTGCCAAGCTTCGTCACTAGACTTGGAGAGAAAATGATCTTGACATATGGTTTCTAGCAACTGCTTCGTTGCCGAGTTCAATCCCTCGTATAATGTTTGGCAAAGTTGCCAACTTTCGATCCCATGGTGAGGGCATTGAACGAGTAGGTCTTTAAATCTCTCGAAGCACTTTCAAAATGGTTCGGAAGGAAGCTGCGAAAATTGTATAATCTCGTTAGGGATTCTAGCAGTTTTGTGATGAGGATAGAACTTTTTAAGAAAAGCTTTCACAAACTCGTCCCAATTTCTAATGGAATGTGATGCGGTGCTGTATAGCCACTTCTCGGCTAGGTCATATATGGTAAAAGGAATGACCCTTAGCCTTATAGCGTCATCACTTAATTGGTTGTTTTCATCATAGCGCACACATTTTGGAATTTATTGATAAAGATATAAGCATCTTCAGATTCCAAACCATGAAATTTTGGCAGCATATTAATGAAATGTGGTTTTATTTCAAAATTGTCCCCATTTGCCGGTGGGGGTGAAAGAAAGGTGGGTAAAGAAGTGCGGACAGGGTAGAAGAGATGCTGGAGCGCAACTCGTGCGGGCGCTTCAACAGGCGGTTGATTCGGGTTATTCTTACCTAACGGAGGTGGAATCATTCCCGTCGGTAAGGTATCATTGGGGTTGAATCCCGACATGCCTTCGGAAAAATAATTTGAAGGTGGAGGTAAGAAAGTGGACGGAATGTCAACTTCGGTGTCGAAGGATTCGTCGGTCGGTTCCAACGAAACACGGACTAATCGGGCGCTAGGATCCCTAGTCTAAAATGACATACACTAAAGGGATAGTGTAGTCAGAAAAAAAATGAAAGACAGAATGTGGAGGTAAGAGAACGTCAATGAAAGGAAGTGGTGTAAGTGAGGTGCAAGTTTTCCTGTGCAAGTTTTCCTTTAGCGACAAGTTGCAAGTTTTGGAAAATTTTTCTTTTTCTTTTTTTTTTTTATATGTGAGAGTTTTGCAAAGAGATTTTTGAAAAGAGACTCGTGACACAAATGCTATCAACCACACATGCACAATCAGGCCTAGATCTAGGGTCACCTAGGTCTGCTAGACAGCTCCTAATTAGGGCTAAAAATAGGACCTCAAACCGTCTCTTCACCGCCAATTGCGGCCAGGTAATTGTCAGATAAGTGGGAAGGAACCACAATAGTGGGCCTAATTAATAACCACTAGCCTAGACACACTTGCCTAGACACCGCAAAGTTAGTTAGGATAAACGGTCGATGCCTATACTAGTCCTTTTTCCTATTGAGCTCGATGTCCTTAGGGCTGAGTCTAATATTTTTTAATTAATAGTGGTCAATGCAAATGCTTTAAAGTAATTTCTGGGGTCCTGGGAAGGGTGATGAAATCCCCACCCAATCTGAGTTTGGTCAATAGCCCCTTAAAGTCCAATTAAATTATGCAAAACATTAAATTCACTTGCAATCAATTTTTTAGCGCGGCGCAAAGAAACCTGCAGAAAATCTGTTATTTAGAAGGGGAGAGAAGATTTTTAGCGCAAAGAAATCCTGCAGAAAGTTTTGATAATGGATATATTGTAGGTTACAGAGGGGAGAAGGAGGAAACAAACCATGCAAAATTGATGCGCTGATATGGCCAACATGCGGCGGAACCGCGGTTCTGGGCCCACTTTTGCGGCGGAAGCGCGGTCATCTGGAGGGATCACTCTCTGAAAAAAATTGCACTGCTCTGTTATCAAATTTTCCCTCTGTTCTGATGTGCACTTTTCTGATTTGCCCTCTGTAAATTTCCAGATCAGAGTTTCTTCGCTGTTCCTGCAAGATTTAAACAATAAAACCTTTCAAACAGATAAAAATTGATAAAATGTTTTTGTATTTTTTCTATTTTCAGATTTTTATGATTTTTAAGATTTATATCAACCCGAAATTACACAAAAGAAATTTTACGCCATCCCCGGCAACGGCGCCATTTGATTTGTTGTAGGTTTTATGTTCACCAAAAATATTTTACCGTAATCAGAAACGGCGTCGCTTTCCAGCTAGCCGGTGAATACAGATCGATCCACAGGGATGCGTAATTTTCCTAAATGTTTTCACGAGTTGATTCCAATGGTTGTTTGGTTTTGTTGATTGATTTTAAAAACTAAGTTGTATGATGGTTAAAGAACTTGTTAGGGTTAGGTCTAAAGTAGGGTTGATAAGATTGATATTAACACCTCTTTCAATGCCTTCGATTAAAACCTTTTAGAAGTCATAACAATTATTAGTAAAGGGGATTAGGATGATTGGGAAGAAACGAAGTTTCTTCCTCTTGATCCTTGTCCGTCCTTTCGTACTAATTGCTATAACCTTCATGGACGTCATGCATGTCCGGTCCTTTATACTACGGTCTCACCGTTACCTCGTGGGTAGGGTGCCGTAGGGAGCGGATCATGCATGCGTGCATGAAGTTCTACTTATGAGAATTTATTGGCATTGAAGGAGATGAGAGATATTCATCTCTCAATCCCTCCCTTGTTCCTAACCCTAACAAGCGAGAAAATTACTCGCTCATTAGGGGATCTTCTAAAAATAGCATTTTTATTATGATTAATGTGTTTTTTTTTATCTAAAGAATTAATTATCTACTGCAGATTAAAGGAAGACTACACTAGATTAAATTAGGGCAATGAAAGAATTTATCTAAGGCAAAAAAAAAATAATTTTAAACTAAGGCAGAAAAATTAAAAGAAACTTACAATAAATGATGCTCTTAATCTTCCAAAGAATTCTGAATTTTCTTTATTGAAAAGAGGCATAGGGTTACAATATTTTGATTACACTTTTATAAGGAAACAGGGAAATTTAGGGTTACGGGATTCGCACATGTGCGATTACAGATATGCCCACGAAAAATCCCAACATTCGCACCGACGCACCGACACCCAAAGTTTGCACCGACACGGGCATTAAATGGCCACGGAACCGCGGCATTAGTCGGCTTGGGCCGCGGTTCCGCGGCCCTTTGGTGAGATCATCTCACCAAATTTCCTGGACTTCATTATAATGTCTTGTCCTCTCTATTTCTTCAGTACTTTTCTCTATTTGGATTCTGGATCTTCTCTAGAATTTTCAGTGAAATTTGTAGTGGTCTTTTAACTGTTTCCTTTGACATTTCGGACCATGCATTGCCTTGTGAATTGTTCTTCGTCCAGGCTTGAGTAGGACCCTTCTACTTGCTTGTCAAAAGTCACTCTTTTGTATCAACTTTCGTCTTTTTCATTGTGTTTGCTCCAAGAACCTGTATGCTGTAATATGCAGCAGTCATGCATCAAAAGCACCTGTTTAGTTATAAAACGAATATGAATTGGGGAATATGAACTGCAATATTATGATATGAACAGCTGTGCACCTCTATTTATACCCTCCGCGAATGCAATCCTACGGCCCAGATCATCTCCCGCAAAACAAAGCGTTGCGCCCAATGATTCACGTGATGCCATGTGCCAGTCGACTATTAGACGCCTTCCCTTCATACGGATCTGATCAGGCGAAGCGACGTCGCCTTAATGACGCCACACCATCAGCGATCTGCTGACATCATCTGAAGACGCGCTCGAAGATTAGGGAGTTAATTATCTCTATGTGGGTACGGAGACCAGGGAGACACAACCGCCGAACGCCATGTCGTCTCCCGACAAACCACTAAGGAGAATTCTTGACACGAAGCTGAACAGAGAAAACAGAGCAGACTACTCTCGACCCGATCCTTAAATAGGTCGGATTGAGAGTGGGGGGCGGGCTAATTATAGTGCTCGCAAGTGCGGATTCTCCTGATCAAGACACGTGGCAGATGGCAAGTCTTTCACGTGCACCAACCAGCTCATTGAAGTGTATGCGAAGGGGAAATTTCTTGGCACCTTATTTTCGAGATATCATCCGACCTTTGGGAGGCCTCCCTTGAGTACATTCCCTGTTCACCCAGAAACCAGCCAATAGCTCAACTCCAAGCTATCTTACAGCCGAGCTATCTCGACCTCCTTCCTCATCATCAAGCTATTGCAGAGCTGAGCTTTCTCAGCCCCCTCGCTCGTCACCGAGCTATCCGCCGAGCCGAGCTTCCCTGGCTTCCCTGTCTAGCCGAGAGCACGGAGCCCAAGCGTCCTTGTAACGGCTCCGTGTATCTCACCACGACGAGATCTCCGCTACCGCACATCCTGCATCCCACTCTAGCGTATCTCACCATTAATGGGCATATCCCACCATCAACGCGAATGTGACACAGGGACATAGCAGACGGCGAGAATCTCGCACTGGCTCGCTCTAATGCGACCCCTATATAAACCCTTTCTCCAGACGACTCAAGTATGTGGAACTCATTTCCAAGACGACGCTATTCTGTCCATCTATATCTCGGTACTTACTTGATCGTTGGAGAATCCTACGGTGGTTTTCTACCCCGAGACTTCCCTTGCAGGTGGCTCGGTGTCAGCAACAACCAACAACCCATTGCGACTCACACACTCAGTTCTCAAAACAAATCTCAACCGTTCAGCCCCGCTGGCGGTGAAATCGACGGAGGACAACAATTGGGGAGATTCCGGCCTTCATCAAGATTCTTAAAATTTTCATACAAAATCGTATTAGAACATGAATAACCATTTGAATCTCAATCATATCTTCTCGATTTGTAAAATTCCCAAGATCCTCAGCTGTTGCCATCGCCATTAGTTGCCATCGGCAATTGTTCTGTTCTGTCCCTGGTCGATGTCGGCAACCACATGTCATTGGCGATCAACAACGGACTGCTAGCAACTGACCACCACCAACAACTGATTACCAATGACTGCCGCCGGCAAAAGATCAACGCAACCTTCGCAGCTCGTTGTTGAAAATTGTACGTCAGACAACTATATATCGCCTCGGTCTTCTTTCAGTCATGATACGGTTTCGATAATTTACATTTTCTTTATAATTTGTTTTGGTTATTTTAGTTTGATCAATTTTCTAGTGCACCGCTTAAATCTTCCAAGAGGTTTTTCAACTTAATATTTTATTGTTATTAACTTACTAGATGTATCTATTCGTTTGGAATTGTCCTTGAACTTAACCCATGCACGATTAACCTTAACCATGAAAGCATACGTACCTATGTATATATTAGTTACCTTTGATAAAAAATCCTATAATATCAATAAAGCTAACTGACATATAATTAAATACCTGTTAATTTATTCAAATAGCAGATAGATACCTATATTTCAAAATTTGACACTTTAATACTTGAAGTTTTACCTTTTGGCACTTTGCTGCCTACCAGTTCTCAAAAAATTTATCATTTTCTAGCCGGCGTCTCTCGACTCCCTAACATTTCCATCTGTCGCCACGTCCCGGATCGGAAATTTTAACCCGATTCCCCTTTAGAGCTCACGCGGTGACACAATCTCTGACGGGCTTCTCATGTCTCTTAGGATCGGTTAACTCATGTCCAGGTGTTGTTTACATGGAACATTTCCTCTCTTCGGCCTTCCAAGTTCTCTTTTGAATATTCACTACCACCACCAAGATCCACACCGACGGAAGCTCCGTCCGAGCTTACGTCCTAGGTTTTGCGGCGACCGCCGTGTCCTCCTACTCATCGGGACATGGCGATCGCCCATCCTCTTTTTTCGTTAATTTCATTGCACTAATCAAATCTAGATATTCCCCTCTCATTTGGGTAATTTCTTGAATGAAGAAAACGGATTTATGGTGTAGCCTATAGAGATTTAGACAATTGTTCTTGTAAATAAAATTTAATCAAACAGGGTCATTAATTCATAATAGCATTTTGTTAAGCTAATCACTTTTTGGACTACTGCCCCTGTCCCTACGCAACATGCGGGGGGCACTTGCTAGTTGACATTTAAAGGTGGCGAGAATTAAAAAAAGCACATTTTCCCCCCTAAAAGAAAAAAAGACGACGTCATGATTATCTATAGCCCAATGAATGACTATTTTGTCGGGTATTTTTCAGATCGAGTCTAGCTTCCGAAAGTAATGTAAATCCACAAAGTACTTGGACTTCTTTAGTAGAAACCAAACACGAAAAATCAGGTACATACACAAGACCATTAACGTCCAAGATTCTTGGCCAACTTCATATGAAAACAGATATTAAAAGGACGATCACATTACTATCGGGATCAAAAATTACGTCCCGTTGACTAAAAGTCAAAAGGTCAAGATCAAAATCAAAATCAAAATCAAACCCTAAACTCCGGCCCAAACCCAAACTCAGGTCAAGTGGGCTCAAGCCTAGCCCAAGCTCAAGCATTCGGACCGACGCCTTGCTAAGGATGAAAAAGAAAGGAAGAAATGTAATAAATAAATTTTATATGCAAGTAAGTAGAAAAATATAATAAAAATAACATGTCGCGACCCGAAAAGGCACGCGACGGTATAAGAATCACGTGAAGTCCAATGGACCCATCGTAACCCCAGTAAGCCAGAGCCAAGAATCTATAAGAAATGGAGGTGAAGTTTTAAGAAAAAATTTATAAAATGGAGTAAAACTTGTTTTGTAAAGAGTTATCGTTTGAAAAGCGGACATAACCTCGTTTGTAAATTTTTAATAAAATTTGAGTACAATAGCAGTAATATAAAAGTATCTTCACAAGAGAGCTAACTCGACGCCTATACGGCGGAGATACAATCCACGCATAATATACGATGTCTAAAAGCGAAGAACAACAAACGGAAATCAATATACACTATATATAAATAAAATCAAGCCGAGTCCATACGAGTGCGACTACAACAACAATACAGCGTCTAAGGTCTCGGGCAAATACACCCGATTTGGTTCATGGACTACTTCTAGGCACAAAAATAGATACAAGGTAAATACCAAAATGAATTCTAATCCATCCAGCTCAAGCGTAAAGATGCAACCACGTCCAAATGAGCTCTTTCACTGTCGCTATCAATCCATGCGACCAAACCTGTGAGAAACTATGGCACAATGGGGATGAGTTGCCAATTCGTGAGTAGAATTCGGATAATAAGATAGAAATCACATGCATAAGCGGTGAAACAACAATGGGATGGGTAAATATGTATATTGCGGAAGGTAAATAAACATGCATTGAACTAGAATTTAAGCGATGAACAACAATAATAATAACCCATCATGTATAACTCGTATACCGCTACCTAATAGGTGTAGTATACTAATATACATGGTTATCATGGAATCATAACGAATCGAGAACAATAGAAAATATCATCAATAAAATCATTATCAAATCTCATGTGTTGATCATCGACACACAAATATCTCAATCTCATAAGGCGCTGTCTCTCGGACCAGCCCTCATTTCATTCTCCATATATCCGTAATCGGCTATATCCCTATATCGATTACCGTACATCATCAAACCAATCCACCTTATATCCATAATCGGCTACATCCCCACCTCGATTACCGAATAATATAAATCATAAATACATGTATCCGTAATCGGCTACATCCCCATCTCGATTACCAGATATCATCAAATCATAAATATATATATCTGTAACCGGTTCGTCCTCGCCACAGTTACCAGATAATATAAACATAGCAAAAACAAATACCGTAATTATAGCGTGAATGGATAATATAAACGTAGCGCAAACCATAATATAATTATAGCGCAAACAGATAATATAAATGTAGCGCAAACCATAACATAATCATAGCGCAAACAGATAATATAAACGTAGCACAAACCATAATATAATCATATGCGAACGGATAACATAAATGTAACATAAACTAATAACATAACCATAATACAAACGGATAACAAGTAAAGCAAGTGTAGTGTTGGATATAGTGCCCACAAAGTCAATTATTGGATCGCAGGCACGCGATTGCAATGATTGAGGGAGGACCTATACCGGTAGGACAGTCTTACTCAAGATGATAGTATGCTATCTAGTTTATCTTTATCATCGTGTACATATTTTAGGTGACATTACAGGTCACTATTGCACGTTGATAGAGCCCGTAGGATTCTTGCTTGACGGCCAGCAGTATGATGGTGATCATATACGTGGGAGCTGGGGTCTATAAGAACATCTTTAAAAGGTCCCTAGTCGAGGGAGTTTCGAGACAGGGCATCGATACTCCAGAGTAGACCAATGTATACAGTCGAGACCTCGACGAGGGGCGTTGGTCGGTCTCAAAAGCCATTGGTGTCAGTTGGTTCACCTAAGATGTATACAGGTGCTCGTTGGGTTATGAGTACACCGGACATGACTCGCCGGGAACATGCTAGTTGGTTTTATACCTAGCATCAGATAGCAGTTCCCTGGTGACATGTGTACAGGTTAGTTCATCGACCTAAGATCGTCATTTGTCTCGTGTGAGTTCCCACTGTGCTTTGATTGCTACCCTACCACGGCTCAAAGGAGTCGTGCAAACAGGTTTTAGTTGGGTACAGTCCCGAGCCATATAGAGGCAGTGAGCGGATCGGCAGGGGTTTCTTCTGTCCTAGTATTGGGGGTGAGATCGCGCTGTGTCTAGGAGAGCCATTACACGAAGTCCTTGGCCAAGGCAGGAGATTTACTAGTAGGTATTCCAGTAGTATCTCAGGGTGTTCTGGGCTACACTCCGACACGACTTGTACCTCTTTTGGGGGTCTGACTTTTACCAACACCCTAGGCCCGACATGCGATGCTCATAAACAAACGGACCGGACTGTACGGATATTGTCACTGACAGGCTCAGTAGGGTGTCAGGATGAGTTTGCTCATCGACCTCCCTTTTGGTCAATACCTGGTAGCCCGTTACGTACGGCTAGTACCTCTGACGTGCTAGTGGTTAAATCCACAGCCAAACTATTGACGAGTCTTTAGAGTCCCCCACAGACAGTTTCTCAAATTTCAGGCGAAAAATTGTAGAGGCCGTATGATATATGGCAGGGTTTGATCATATACGTGCAGTCATGCACGCATCATGATCGGACGGATCATACTAGTGGTCTTTGGTTTAAGACGGATCCTGGTATTAGATTTGTTGGATTACTTTAGTCTCATCGCATTCGCGTTCAGTCGGAATGCGGATGCAGGTATGTATATACAGGTGAGGGGTATGCTTGTGATCCGTCACGAGTTTACTTTAGATGTTTCCGTATCATTTTGTTGGACTAAACATTTGGATTAATGTTTACTTTGGTGGAAATTGTGAGCTTAATTCATGATGAGGTGCATTAAATATGACATGGACAAGGGTGGTGACTCATGGTCTTATTCTTTGAGCCATGTCATGTTTAGTGATTGATTTAAGTGGTGAAATGAAAGAAAGAGAGAGAAAGGGCAGCCATGTATGAGGTTAGCTCTTGTATTATGATAGATCTCACTCTTATTTTATCATCTCACACAAGAAAGAAAAGCCTCTTCTTCTTTCTCCTCCTCTAGCTCACCATTTCCACTAATGGCATCATCTTCAACCTCCATCCATACACTATCATGTGTTGAGAATCAATGGATGCTTGAGACAAAGTTATCACACACATTCTCTACATCGCCTTGGACACGTCGGCTAGCAAACTTCATGTCCGAGTTGCTTCGGACGAAGCGGGAGCCCGTAAAAGGATTCGAAGATATGGTGCCTTACCCGACGAGGAGACCGAAGATCGGAGATGCCTCGAGGAGCTTGGGTTGGTAGCCAAAGACCGAAGGACACGGATCGATCGGTATAGCTTTTCTAACCCTTCTCTAGTTAGCTAGTTATAGGTTAATGGTTTGATCCGGGTTTATAGTATACGTTAGCGCTAGTTTCAAGTTTATGAAAAAGTTTTGTTTCCGCATTTTGGTCTCGGATCGACGGCCGGGGCGCTACCGTAGACTTACATAGTATCAGAGCCACGCCATTAACATTTACTAGCTTGTTCTAACGTGTTTAAAACTCGATCGAACGAAATTTCCAAAACCGCGATTCCAATTTATGCAGTTTCTGTTGAAATTTTTTTGTCGTCGAAAAATTATTTTGAGTATTTCAGAAAATCAGGTAGGCTTTTCTAAGACATTTGTGAAAATTTGGTAGCATGGTGCTACAGTGACGCCGCGGAACCACGGCAATAACCCTGTTTTGGCCGTGGTTCCGCCGCCTTTTTGTGGCTTCTCTGCACCAAATTTTCTACAGTGGTCTTTAACTTAGAATTGGGGTTTCTGGAATTTTTATTTTTGGCCCAGATTATTTTGAGTGCTGCAGTTGTGCTTGGGGCCCACTTCGGGAAAATTTGTCGATCGAAAATTTTAAATATGTTAGTTCACAGTGCTTACTTTATGTCTGTGACCGTGAATGTCATTTGATCGGTAAATCATGTCTAATTGCTATAGCTCTTTTAGACGGATTTGCGAACGTGACATTCACGTTGATGTTCTGTGTTATGCTGTGATGTTGCGGATTTGTCGTGGTGGATAGCTTGGTGCAATGTTAGTGCAGTTTGGTATTATTTGTACATTTGATATTGCGGGGCGAGCGTCCGACATGTGGACTGCCGTCACTGCCTGTTTGTATATTATTCTTTTGGGGTACGACCGGGCTGAGGTCGATGTACTCGTTGTATATATTTTACTTTCTATACTAGGATTACCCCGCGGTGGGCTGCACGTATAGCCGGGTTCTATAGGGAAACGAGCTCGCATCTCATGGCTTTGAGACGGAGGGGGATTTACTTTAAAATTGGCGGGTTATTCGCCGCACTCGTAGGGGGTATAGGTTGACCCAAGGAGGGGTGCTCAAGTTACCGGATTCCGTAAAGTGCTGGGTGGTTCATTCACTTTGTTGAAGGGGGCTGCCTCGCTTCAGGTTTTGGCGGGTAACTTGCCGCGCCCGTAGGGGTCTAGGATTTCATTGCACAGGCTATCTACACGACCAGGGGAACGTCGGGTTTCAGTAGCGGCTCTATGAAACCCGGGAATCCCAGATTATCTGTATTGTTCTGTGATGCTTATTACATTTCTGTGATATTGCATTTATCACGCCTTGAGCGATTATTATATATTGATATATATACTAGTAGATATTGTATATGTTTTACACCCGCGCTAGTCCAATCCCCGCTCTGTCATTAGTTAAGTAACCTAACGGGTGATGACGGGACCCAGTGGCGAACGTGGATGGCATATACGTACATCATATTTTCGTTCTTTTGTGTTGTGATTAATTGATGGGACTGCATTGATTCGGATCAATGCAAGCTAAACAAACCTGTTTGATGTTGTTGGAACATTTTTAAAAAGCTGTTATTGCAAGGACGTTCTCTTTTGTTTTGCACAGTGGTATTCGGTTATGAATATCCAACACCTCAGTCGACGAGGCATAGGCCGAGATCCCTTCACCGGGAGTGACCCCTTGGACAGAAGTTTGCGTCAGGGTAATAACTTCATTATAGCCGATTGCCTTTTTGCTTTGCATCGTGGTATTCAGCTGGAATATCCTGCATCTCATTCTACGGGAAAAGAGCCGAGATCCCTTCACCGGGAGTGACCTCTTTAGCAAAGGTTTTCGCCACTATATATTTATAAAAAGCTATCCGGTTCCTTCAACGATATCAAGTTCATTACGTTAAAGATTTTTCGCCAAAAACCATCCGTAGCCCTCCGTCATTTCAGATGGGTAACACTTAGTATTCATGCTATGTTTGTTGACCTTCGTCAAGGCATAGTGAATGGTAGCTGCTTGTTACCTTTCTGTTGCATAGATAGATGCGTTGGTTTGGGACAGTCGTATAGCCTTGTTGACCTTCGTCAAGGGCTTGTATGGGTGGGTTCAAATTAACCTGGACAATGACGGGTATAACTTGACATGTGACTTATGATTTGTTGACCTTCGTCAAGGTCATAAGAGCATGGGGTAAAAATCATATCGGGAGTTTCTAAAGAAACTGAAACTTTCCAGATATGCGCATACCTTCTGGAGTGTGATAACATGAGTGGATTCCATCACGTTATCATTTAATGATAGTTGGATCCCGATTCCCACTGATGAGTTGGTTTACTCCTCGGGTGATCTCGACTTCTTCTTTCAGGTTTGGAGGAGATTTTGATGTTACAGTGGGATGTTTCCTGATTAGATAAATTGATAACCATTCTGATCTAGGTTAAACTGCACGCAGAGTGTTTCTTTTCTCTCTCTCTTTGGCAGCGACCATGGCCCGACCCTAGACTATGACTCAATGACCAAGATAACCGAACCTTCTTAAAACACTGGCTTTTGGATTGACTGAGTTGCATACCTCATAGCCACTCCTGCTTTTACCATTTTCTCCAGAACACCCCGTATTACTACGAACATCCACTTCCATTGGATAAAACCATCGTATGGTTATATACGAACTCGAAGGAACTTGTTCCAGATTCGAGGATGGTTTCCGGTTCTGGAGAAAATGAATACGACTATTCAGTTGTCTTTTCCTTTTACCTTCTCTCACCTTACGAGTTCTCCTTAGATTAGGACAGTACACCTATTACGATTATTGGATAGTATTCTTCCAAACCATAAGGAGGTGCCGAACGGTAGGGAATGAAGAAAACCAATTAGCCTAACGATGGTGTACAGAAAGTAATAAGTTAAGACAAATAAATGGATTAGAAAGAGGGCAGAGTAAACTGCGACTACTATTCACGACCAAACCAAGTATTTCATCGCCACTCCTACTTCACCTTTGTATTTCTCCAGGACACTCCGTATCACTACGAAGATCCGCAGTTATTTGGATACTCCATCGTATTGTTATATACGAACTCGAAGGAACTTATTCCAGTTCGGGGATGGATTCTGGTTCAGGAAAATAAGGAATAAGGTTTTATTCAGTTGTCTTTTATCTTCACCTTCTCTCAGGTTATGAGTACTCCTAGGATTAGGAGAGTACACCCATTATGCTTATTGGATAGTCTTCTTCCAAACCATAGGCTGGTGCCGAACGGTTAGGAAGGAAGAAAACCATTTGGCCTAAAGGTGGTGTATAGAAGGTAATGACTAAAGACATATAAAGGGATTTGGAGAGATGGCAAAGAAATATACAGTTACAGTTGTGAATCTGATAATGGAAGAGGCGTTACTAAGAATACCCGGATACCCCTTCGAAACATTTACATGTTTCAGTCTCACTGTGTATTGTTAAAAGAAAACTGATTTCCCAATTAGCCCTTGCTCCAGGGCATGTATTTACCAGATTTGATTCTCATATTTGTATGGTTTTACAGATGATGAGTGGGAGTAAGTTATTGGGAATTGGGTGATCATCCTCATTATATCGGGATTCGTTGTAATTGGTGATATTTGAGGAAATCGCCTGGGTTATTTGCCGGACGATAAATATTTGATTTTGAATATCCGTTGTTATGCACCAATTTCAAATTGATATATCTGTACATTTATTTTTTATAAAGTGAGATATAACTTTTTGAAATTATGTACATGATATTTACCTATATTAGTTAATGGTTAGGTAAGGAGCATTCAGCAGCGGTGTAATTCTTCATAACCATAGTACAGTTTTCAACCTACGACGCACAGGGTTTGAGTTATTCAACTCAGCGGACTTATACAAAGTATATTATATGTTGTCCTGTGTCCATTTGAACAGAGGGGTTGGTACTCGTACTATATTCTGTTTACTTGTGACTTCTCTAGTTCTTAGACATGTGTTTCATAGAAATACAAGATCCAAGTTTTGAGAAGTTATAGGTATATGAATGAAGTAGAGAACCAGGTATTGCAAGTATCAGGATTTTTCAAGGTGATCGAAGATGTAGATACTTGTGTATAGTATTCAGTTGATAGTAATGATTATGAGAACTTGCTTCTCTTTCAGATTACTCATATCTGGATGTATTCCTAAGTTGAGTAATACTGATCGGCCTCTCTCCATTTAGTTGACATGCACTGGAGACAGCTGCATGATTTGAATCTGGTTCCAATTAAATCAGTGCCTCTGTTTCTATATTGGATATAGAATAGTTCATATCTTAACAATGTTAAGGTACGGGGAGTTGTCCGGCTTATGCTTAAAACCAGACTCTAGATAACTCAAGGCACGTTTCTGTAATGGCTGTTTGTGGGTTGATCCAGGCTATGACTAGGGTTGACTTTCTACCATCTGGAAGATCAATAGTGATATTGTTCTTGACTCGCCACAGTTTTAGTAAATGGATTTTTTTCAGAAAAACATAAGTGGGAGTATGGTAGAACTGGAAGTGATTCCAGAACCGCAAACGATTACTAAAAATTTGATAAGAATCTGAAGATTCAATCTGATTTGATATTCCATTGGCCACTCCGCAGATATGGTGGGTAACCTCAGGCACCCGAGAGATACTCCGGTAGCCTCAAGGACGGTGATAGGGAGGTTCTTGTTTACCCAGATTTGGCACTACTGTTGTTCCAGACTATGAGACCCGGCAGGAGGATGAGTATAGCGTCATTCTAAACTAGCTCTAGAAGTGCACGTGTATATGACTCTGCCAGAGGGTTGTCGTAGTCAATGGGAGCAGCGGAAGCATAGTGGACAAGTAGCTTATGTCTATGGACTAAAGCAGATATAGCGGAGAGAGATCATCTATTTCTGATATGACAGTCATATGTTTGACTTCATTAGAATAGGGGATGGATCTGTTAAGAAGGTAGTAGGGTGTGATGTCCTGGTATATGGATGACATACACAAAGTAGGAAGTGAAATTCCTATACTACGATCGGTTATACTTTGGTTGTCACACAGTGGTTTCTCCACATAGGATATAGATAAAATATCAGACATTCTGGTTACTAGATCTATGGTTTTAGATCTAGATTTGGGTAGTTTCCCAATCTGGGTACTTAGACAACATTATAAAAGTATTTCGAATGGACGACTCCTGGCATGGTGGTGTACCTGCAGGTGATGGAGTCACCCCCTCTAAAGGTATCTTGCAGACTAAAGGGGAGAGAGATGTGCATGATTGGCATATCACTTGCTTAGGCTATTGAGTCAATCATGAGATGTCAAGTACCACACCAGATGTTGTTTTTGCACTAGATGCAATAAGTTGATATTGATCCAATCCTGGAGAAACGATCGGAAGCAGTTTTAGAACATAAGTGGATGTTCTAGGGATCTGATAACGGCAACCTCCTTCAGGAGACAGTTATCATTCTAGGCTTCCAAGGTGACCTGGATGACAGAGTGACTGTCAGAGTTATAGTTTTCCCTCTGACGAGGGGCAGTGTTTTGGACAAGTGATCTAAGCGGACACTGAGGGAGGCATGACGCAGGATACTGATTAAATTCAGTTGACGATACAGTCTAAGAAATTTGGATTTGGAGTTCATTTATGAACTAGGTTCCATCAGATATCCAAATATATTCTAAGACATGTATTGCTCATTTCGGGAGATGGCTTTCTCCGCGAACTTGAGATAAAGAGAGGCATAGAAAGAAACATTAGGGCGGATCCACTCACTGAGGCTATTCCTCGAATGAAATAGTTTCACAAACGGGCTTTGTGAAACTGATTAATAGAGGAGTTGGGTGTTCGGTATCACACGGGCTGTGAGTATGCGGCATCGCAATAATTAGCCTTGAGTGCAAGTGGGAGATTGTTGGATATAGTGCCCTCAAAGTCAATTATTGGATCGCAGGCACGTGATTGCAATGATTGAGGGAGGACCTATACCGGTTGGACAATCTTACTCAAGATGATAGTATGCTATCTGGTTTATCTTTATCATCGTGTACATGCTTTAGGTGACATTACAGGTCACTATTGCACGTTGATAGAGCCCACAGGATTCTTGCTTGACGGCCAGCAGTATGATGACGATCATATACGTGGAAGCTAGGGTCTATAAGCACATCCTTAAAAGGTCCCTAGTTGAGGGAGTTTCGAGACAGGGCATCGATACTCCAAAGTAGACTAGTGTATACAGTAGAGACCGCGACGACGGGCGGTGGCCGGTCTCACAAGCCATCGGTGTCAGTTGGTTCACCTAAGATGTATACAGGTGCTCATTGGGTTATGAGTACACCGGACAAGACTCGCCGGGAACATGCTAGTTGGTTTTATACCTAGCGTCAGATAGCAGTTCCCTGGTGACATGTGTACAGGTTAGTTCATCGACCTGAGATCGTCATTTGTCTCGTGTGAGTTCCCACTGTGCTTTGATTACTACCCTACCATGGCTCAAAGGAGTCGTGCAAACAGGTTTTAGTTGGGTACAGTCCCGAGCCACATGGAGGCAGTGAGCGGATCGGCAGGGGTTTCGTCTCTCCCGGTATTGGGGGTGAGATCGTGCTGTGTCTAGGAGAGCCATTTCACGAAGTCCTTGGCCAAGGCAGGAGATTTACTGGTGGGTATTCCAGTAGTATCTCAGGGTGTTCTGGGCTACACTCCGACACGACTGGTACCGCTTTTAGGGGTCTGACTTTTACCAACCCCCTAGGCCCGACATGCGATGCTCATAGACGAACAGACCGGACTGTATGGATATTGTCACCGACAGGATCAGTAGGGTGTCAGGATGAGTTTGCTCATCGACCTCCCTTTTGGTCAATACCTGGTAGCCCGTTACGTACGGCTAGTACCTCTGACGTGCTAGTGGTTAAATCCACAGCCAAAATATTGACGAGTCTTTAGAGTCCCCCACAGACAGTTTCTCAAGTTTCAGGCGAAACGTTGTAGAGGCCGTATAATATATGGTAGGGTTCGATCATATACGTGCAGTCGTGCACGCATCATGATCGGACGGATCATACTAGTGGGCTTTGGTTTAAGCCAGATCCTAGTATTAGATTTGTTGAATTACTTTAGTCTCATCGTATTCGCGTTCAGTCGGAATGCGGATGCAGGTATGTAAATACAGGTGAGGGGTATCCTTATAATCCATCACGAGTTTACTTTAGATGTTGCTGTATCATTTTGTTGGACTAAACATTTGGATTAATGTTTACTTTGGTGGAAATTGTGAGCTTAATTCATGATGAGGTGCATTAAATATCACATGGACAAGGGTGGTGACTCATGGTCTTATTCTTTGAGCCATGTCATGTTTAGTGATTGATTTAAGTGGTGAAATGAAAGAAAGAGAGAGAAAGGGCAGCCATGTATGAGGTTAGCTCTTGTATTATGATAGATCTCACTCTCATTTTATCATCTCACACAAGAAAGAAAAGCCTCTTCTTCTTCTTCCTCCTCTAGCTCACCATTTCCACCAATGGCATCATCTTCAACCTACATCCATACACTCTCATATGTTGAGAATCAATGGATACTTGAGAGAAAGTTATCACACACATTCTCTACATCGCCCTGGACACGTCGGCTAGCAAACTTTGTGTCTGAGTTGCTTCGGACGAAGCGGGAGCCCTGTTTAGACCATAATATTGCATTTTTCATTCCCCTATTCTTATCCATTTTATAAATAAACAGGTACTCTTGACGCACGTTTGTGGCATATTACAGGATACAGGTTTCTGGAGCAAATACAGTGAAAAAGACACAAAAAGGGACTTTTGACCAACAATTAGACGGATCCTAGTCAAGCCCAGTTCACATAGGTGCAAGGCAACGCATGTCAAGGTGAAACGGTTAAAAGACCAATACAAGTCTTCACTGAAGATCTGGAGAAGAGTAAGAAGCCAACAGAGAAAAAGAAGTACAAAAATAAGAAGCCCAAGAAATCCTGAACCAGTCCAAGAATTTTGGTGAGCCAAGCCCACCAAGGGGCCGCGGATCCGCCGCCCAAGCCAACATTTGCCGCGGATCCGCGGCCATTAAGAGCACGTGTCGGCACCGACTTCTTGTGTCGGTGCGACGGTTCGGGTGTTGGGATTTTTCGAGGGTAAATCAGTAATTCCACATCTGCGAGACTCTGAAACCCTAATTCTCCTGTTTGTTTATAAATTGTAATCAAAAATTGTAAAACCCTATGCCTCTTTTCAATCAATAAAATTCAGAATTTCTGAGAGAAAAATTCAGATCTGTTCTTCTTGTTTGGAGGGAGCCGTCAACTTAGAAGGTATGTTATTTATGTTTCTTTTAATTAAAATGTTTTCTAATCCCCTAATGAGCGAGTAATCTCCTCGCTTGTTAGGGTTAGCCTTAGGGAAAGGGTTGAGAGATGAGATCTCTCACCCCTTTCAAAGCCACTTTAACCTAATGAATGAGAACTCTACGCATACGAGCACAACCGCTCCCTGCGGCATCCTACCCATCGAGGTAACGATGAACCGTAGTATAAAGGGCCAGTTGCGCGCGTTTTCCGTGGGGGTTAGAGTGATTATCAACAAAGGAAGGATACGAATTTAGAGGAAGAAACATCTTCCCAAAAGATTCGTATCCACTTTATTGATAATTAACTTAACAACTAATAGATCTAAAAAGTAGGCATTGAAAGCGGTGATGAAAGACGTTAATCTCCAAAACTTCCCCTAAGCCTAACCCTAGCAAGATTCTTAATTAGATTAATTAGATCCAGTTTTTTAGATTTTTATAAACCAATCAAAACGACAAATTGAATCAACTCGTTAAAACACATAAAAGGAATTTACCCGTCTCTGTGGATCGACCCGTACTCACAGGCTAGCTGCGAAGCGACGCCGTTTCTGATTGCGGTAAACTCATATTTTTGAACTAATCAAATAGCGCCGTTGCCGGGGACGGCGTAATCTTTCTTTTTGTGAATTTTCGGGTTGATATAAATTTTAAAAATTATAAAAATCTGAAAATATAAAAAAATACAAAAATTATCAACTTTGATCTGTTTGAAGGGTTTATTGTTTGAATCTTGCAGGAACAGCGAAGGATTCTCGGATCTAAAAATTTACAGAGGGTAAACCAGAGATTGGTATAGAAGAACAGAGGAGAAATTGGACAGAGAAGCAGCACAATTTTTTCCAGAGAGCGATCCCACCAGACAGCCGCGTTTCCGCCGCATTAGGGGCCTCCCGCCGCGGATCCGCGCTCCACCTGCCACGTCATCATCTCAAAATTAGTCGGTTTGCTCTCTTTTCTTCCCCTCTACAACCTACAATATATCTCTCTGTAAAACGTTTTCTGCAGGAATTCTTTGCGTAAAGAGTCTTTCTCCCCCTTCTCGATAACAGATCTTCTACAGGTTTCTTTGCGCCGCGCTAAAAAATTCTGATTGCAAGTGAAATTTTATTTGTTTTGCATAATTTAACTGGACTCTAAGGGGCTAATTGACCAATCTCAGATTGGGTGGGGATTTCATCACCCTTCCCAAGACCCCAGAAAACACCTAAAGCATTTTGCATCGACCACAATTAATTAAAAAAAAGATTAGACTCAGACCTAAGGACATCGAGCTCAATAGGAAAAGGACTAGTATAGGCATCGGCCGTTTATCCTAACCGACTTTGCGGTGTCTAGGCTAGTGGTTATTAATTAGGCCCACTGTAGTGGTGGTTCCTTCCCACTTACCTGGCCGTATTTGTCCGTGAAGAGGCGGTTTGAGGTCCTATTTCTAGCCCTAATTAGGAGCTGTCTAGCAGACCTAGGCAACCCTAGATCTAGGCCTGATTGTGCATGTGTGGTTGATACATTTGTGTCACGAGTCCCATTTTCTAAAACCTTCTTGCAAAACTCTCCAATAAAAAAAATAAAAATAAAGAAAAATCTTTTCAAAACTTGCAACTTGCCGCTAAGAAAACTTGCAACTCACTTCCACTCACTTCTTCTCATTGACGTTATCTTACCCCCACATTCTGTTTTTCTATTTTTTTTCTGACTGCACTACCCTTTAGTGTATGTCATCTTGGACTAGGGATACTAACGCCCGATTAGTCCGTGTTTCGTTGGTACCGACCAACGAACCCTTCGACGAACCCTTCGTCGACGTTCCCTCCATTTCTTTACCTCTACCCTCAAATTCTTTCGAAGGTATGTCGAGACACGACCCCAACTATACCTTACCGACGGGAATGATTCCACCTCCGCCAGGTGCGAATAACCCGAATCTTCCACCTGTTGTAGCGCCCGCACGAGTCGCGCTCCAGGATCTCTTCTACCCCGTCCGCACTTCCTTACCTACATGTCTTTCACCCCCACCGGCGAATGGGGATAATTTTGAAATAAAACCACACTTCATCAATATGCTGCCTAAGTTTCATGGTTTGGAATCCGAAGATGCATATATTTTCATTAATAAATTCCAAAACGTTTGCGCCATGATGAAGACAACCCAATTAAGTGATGACGCAATAAGGCTAAGGGTCATTCCTTTTATCTTATGTGACCTAGCCGAGAAGTGGCTATACAGCACCGCATCACACTCCATTAGAAATTGGGACGAGTTTGTGAGAGCTTTTCTAAAAAAGTTCTATCCTCATCATAAAACTGCTAGAATCCGAAACGAGATTATACAATTTTCACAGCTTCCGTCCGAACCATTTTGGAAGTGCTTCGAGAGATTTAAAGACCTACTTGTTCAATGCCCTCATCATGGGATAGAAAATTGGCAACTTTGCCAAACATTATACGAGGGATTGAACGCAGCAACGAAGCAGTTGCTAGAAACAATATGTCAAGGTCATTTTCTCTCCAAGTCTAGCGACGAAGCTTGGCAGTTTCTTGAGGACCTAAGTGAGCAAACAATTCAGTAGGAGAGTACCAAGACCACATCATCTTCTTCAGTTGGTCAATCTAGGGCAGGCATACATTAAATAGATATGTCGATAGCTATGAAGGCCGAGATGGCCTCACTTATGAAAAAGCTAGAAGCCATTGAGACAAAAATCTCATCGTCTTCTCCTGCCCCTACTCTACCCACACGAACTGTTTGTGCTTGTTGTTCGAACCCATCGCATTTAACCGAAGAGTGTCCTTATAATGCACCTATTCAAGGACAGGATCAAGTCAATGCTGCATTTCAGCAACGACAAAGAAACGATCCGTACTCTTCAACATACAATCAGGGGTGGAGGAGTCACCCAAATCAACAAGTCCAAAGAAATAATAATTTTCAAAGACCTCCTCCACAACAACAAGCACCTCCACAAACTCAAAACCAGCAACCTTTCCAACAACAACCTTATACAAATCAAACGAACAATTTTGGTCAACCAAATGATGATAAGGTTATCTCGCTAGAAAAAGTCTAGATGCATTTTTGAAGCAATCTACAGAATCCGCAGCAAGATTTGAAAGTTATGTTCAATCTTTAATGAATAACAATGCCTCACACGATCAAAGTATCAAATCTATTAAGGCACAAATTGCACAATTAACTACTGCGTTGAGCGAGAGAGAAAAGGGAAAGCTTCCATCTCAACCATTGGCCAATCCCGGTCACACACAAAACGCATATCACAATCACAATATAAATGCGGTGACCACGTTGAGATCCGGAAGAGAGTTGCAAAATAATGTGGGAACTAGTGATGATATCCCCGCCGGTGGTTCTTCTTCCCCTTCTTCATTTTCTTCATTTCCTTCTTCACCTTTTTCTTTAGAGCCTATTCTCCACCCTTCACACGGCTCTACTTCTTCTGACTCGAACGGACCCATTCCTTACAACACGAACACATCCACACTGGGATCCGTTCCTACTCCACATTCTACTCCACAGACTTTTGACTCAACAAATTTTCAGAACGCTCCATTCCCAAACAGGTTGAGTCCTAATAAACCAAATACACAAGTGGAGAAGATTGTGGAGATATTTAAGCAGGTTAGCATAAATATACCTCTCTTGGATGCTATCCAACAAGTCCCTTCATACGCGAAAATCTTAAAGGGCTTGTGCACCTCGAAGAGAAAGGCATCTCAAGTACCCAAGAAAGTGCTAGTGGCTAGTGCAGTGAGCAATACTATTAACCACCATCAAACCTTACCCCAAAAACGAAAGGACCCCGGCTGTCCTACTATTTCAATCACAATTGGGGATAAGAAAATTAATCGAGCACTTTTAGATCTTGGGTCTAGTGTTAACCTGATTCCTTACTCCGTGTACGAACAATTAGGGGTTGGAGAGTTGAAACCCATTCGTTGCACTCTCCAAATGGCTGATCGATCAATCACCTATCCAAGGGGTCAACTAGAGGATGTGTTGATCAAAGTCGGGGAATTCATATTCCCCGTTGATTTTATCGTTATGGATACACAACCTGTTGCTAACCCAAGAAACCAAATTCCGGTGATTCTTGGTCGACCATTTTTGGCCACTTCCAATGCCGTAATAAATTGTCGCAATGGCTCCATGACTCTATCCTTCGGAAAGAGGTCTAGTGAGTTCAATATTTATAAGATGGGAAGTCTGCCCCCCGTACCTAAAACTAGTACACGAGAAGTTTGCTCTATTCACGAAATCACGCAGGAGGACTGCGAGCTTGAAAGATTTCTATTTGATGAAAACAGTTTTGACGCCACTAGTGCGTCCCTCCTTGAGCCTACTACCGTTAACACAACCGATGTTGATTATGAATGTTTCACTTTTTTGGATGATGACGACTCACAGCCCGAATATGAGTCATTTCAATTTTTGGATGAGTCAGTCGAACCATCCGAATCGGTTGTTTGCAGTGATTTCGAACCTGTGTTAGAGTCCTTTGAGTTCGAGGTAGATTCCGCAATGATTCTTTCGCCTCAGAAATTCGAACTCACGCCCTTGCCGTCTCACCTTAGATATGCCTACATAGGTGAGAATGAGACTTTTCCTATTATCATATCAGCCTCTCTAGCTTTCGAGCAAGAGAACGCTATTTTAAAAGTCTTACAAGATAGGCGGCAAGTTTTCAGTTGTACTATGGCGGACATCGAGGAGATCAGTTCCCTCATAAGCGAATATCATACACAATTGATGGATGATGCCATGTCAATAGAGGACCCACAGGAACGTCTTGGGGGTATTGTGGTGAGTCAACCTCCTCCCTTAGAAGTTGAAATACCCCCATTTCTTTTAATAAAGTACGAGAATGCCAACACTCCACTGATTGCCGATCATTTCCATTCTCGTTTCGATGCATCACCATCACCTGTATATTTACCTCCACACCTCCCATACCACTACTTCTATCTTCCCCAATTCTTTGCGGACCACCACACTCATTTTTCCACCAACCAATATTCTTTACTGATAAATTTTTCAACTGGTTGGTGTTGACTTTTGGCCGATGCAAAGTTTGGCAGTAATGTCTAACATAGTTTAAATAAAGTTTGGGGGAGGGCCTTTTTGTATATATTTTTTGTTTTCTTGACAATTAAAAAAAACTATAAATAAATAAACAGGGGAGTATCGGTATTTTGACCCTCTTGGTTTAGCATGACAGTGAGGACACTGTCAAGTTCAAGTTTGGGGGTATGCTCGGTACGTCTTCTTCCTTCGCATTCATTTGTATATATTTTTGCATTTGCATATTTATTTGAAAACCCATAAAAATTTGGAAAAATTCAAAAATTATAAAAATTATTGTATTCAATTTTGGCCATATTTGACTTGAGTTTGACAAATAGGTTAACTGGTTAGGAACAACTAGATCTTAGACTTAGTAAACTAAAAACCCTAAAAATAACCTTCTTTAAAGTTTAACGGTAGAAAGTATATGCCTTGTAGTTTATTTAGAAATAGGCAAATTTTGGGTTCACTTCTTGGGCTAAGACGAAACAAGGGAAGAGTATTGATGTTCTTATTAGAGTATAAGTTTGAAAAATAGTTCCTAGCTTAAGTCTAGATTCTGAAAATGTATACCCTACAACTTGCACAATCACGCGCCTTGAAACTTGGAATAGTAGAAGAGACCTTGAAATGCTCTTGTCTAAAGTCCTTAGTACGAAGAAAATAAAAAATAAAAAAAAGTGTGAATAAAGAAAAGAAAAAAATGGACACTGGTTTTTGTGATTACCTAAGGCTGTAAAAATAGAAAAATATTTAGCGAGGGTGCCTTATCACCTAGTGCCTTAGACCAACTGGTTTGGGAGTCACTGCTAAAGCCTTGGGTGTTACAAGACTAGGAAGTACGCTTTAAAGTGCAAACACATCTTGTAATCGGTCGTTGGTACCTCAAGAAGTATTAACGGTCGCATGAAGGATGTGTAAGCAAGATTCATTTAAATTCACCAACTAATAAGTACTTTGGACAAAGGACGAGAGTACGATTGCTTGATTTGAATTTCCAAGTGAAGGGGTGATCTATACACACACGTAGGGGTATGTGATTGGAATTTAGATAAGAGAGAGGAATGAAAGATAAAATTTGTATCTTTAATAGAGTTGATAGAAAATTCCTAAGTGGAGATGGAAACCCTAGAAGGAAAACTTAAGAGATGCCGAAAGCTAAGTAGGTCTACATAACATATATAATCTTAAGTTAAATGATGAGGAAGTGTGAAGAATGTGGGTGGGTAATTTACAAGTATAAGATAATAGAATTCCTTGTTAGAAAACCTAATTGGAGAACAAAAGTCAATGGGCCAAGTTGATAGGATTTTGTGGGTGTAATCCGCTGAAAACCCTCAGGAGACAACACTCCTCCTACTAGGGACACCTAGAGGTTTAACGGCTTGTTGCACGTGCTCAGTGCAATCGCGTTTCCCTGCGAAAGTGCGGTTAGGATTTTAGTGAATAAAATAATAAGTTTGCTCGAGGACGAGCAAAAGGTAAGTTTGGGGGTATTTGTTTAGACCATAATATTGCATTTTTCATTCCCCTATTCTTATCCATTTTATAAATAAACAGGTACTCTTGACGCACGTTTGTGGCATATTACAGGATACAGGTTTCTGGAGCAAATACAGTGAAAAAGACACAAAAAGGGACTTTTGACCAACAATTAGACGGATCCTAGTCAAGCCCAGTTCACATAGGTGCAAGGCAACGCATGTCAAGGTGAAACGGTTAAAAGACCAATACAAGTCTTCAATGAAGATCTGGAGAAGAGTAAGAAGCCAACAGAGAAAAAGAAGTACAAAAATAAGAAGCCCAAGAAATCCTGAACCAGTCCAAGAATTTTGGTGAGCCAATCCCACCAAAGGGCCGCGGATCCGCGGCACAAGCCAACATTTGCCGCGGATCCGCGGCCATTAAGAGCACGTGTCGGCACCGACTTCTTGTGTCGGTGCGACGGTTCGGGTGTTGGGATTTTTCGAGGGTAAATCAGTAATTCCATATCTGCGAGACTCTGAAACCCTAATTCTCCTGTTTGTTTATAAATTGTAAAACCCTATGCCTCTTTTCAATCAATAAAATTCAGAATTTCTGAGAGAAAAATTCAGATCTGTTCTTCTTGTTTGGAGGGAGCCGTCAACTTAGAAGGTATGTTATTTATGTTTCTTTTAATTAAAATGTTTTCTAATCCCCTAATGAGCGAGTAATCTCCTCGCTTGTTAGGGTTAGCCTTAGGGAAAGGGTTGAGAGATGAGATCTCTCACCCCTTTCAATGCCACTTTAACCTAATGAATTAGAACTCCACGCATACGAGCACAACCGCTCCCTGCGGCATCCTACCCATCGAGGTAACGATGAACCGTAGTATAAAGGGCCGGTTGCGCGCGTTTTCCGTGGGGGTTAGGATGATTATCGACAAAGGAAGGATACGAATCTAGAGGAAGAAATATCTTCCCAAAAGATTCGTATCCACTTTATTGATAATTAACTTAACAACTAATAGATCTAAAAAGTAGGCATTGAAAGCGGTGATGAAAGACGTTAATCTCCAAAACTTCCCCTAAGCCTAACCCTAGCAAGATTCTTAATTAGATTAATTAGATCCAGTTTTTTAGATTTTTATAAACCAATCAAAACGACAAATTGAATCAACTCGTTAAAATACATAAAAGGAATTTACCCGTCTCTGTGGATCGACCCGTACTCACCGGCTAGCTGCGAAGCGACGCCGTTTCTGATTGCGGTAAACTCATATTTTTGAACTAATCAAGCCCGTAAAAGGATTCGAAGATGTGGTGCCCTATCCGACGAGGAGACTGGATATTGGAGATGACGCGAGGAGTTTGGGTTGGTGGCCAAAGACCGAAGGACACGGATCGATCAGTATAGCTTTTCTAACCCTTCTCTAGTTAGCTAGTTATAGGTTAATGGTTCGATCCGGGTTTATAGTATACGTAAGCGCCAGTTTCATGTTTATGAAAAAGTTTTGTTTCCGCATTTTGGCCTCGGATCAACGGCCGGGACGCTACCGTAGACTTACATGTAGCGTAAACGAATAATAAGTAAGTACAACGTAGACCAATAATAAGGAAATTATTGCATGAACGAATAATAAGCAAGCACAGCATAGATGAATAATAAGTAAAGTAAGTATAGAGTGAACGAGAATTGTAAATGGATAAATACTTCCGAATAATTTAATTATATTTTAAAATAAAACGAAACGTTGTTTGGAAATAAGAAGACTACGCTATTTTAAAAATACATATCCTTTTGAAATCCAAGTAGTACATACTTTACATTTTTAAAACATGAAACAAATAGTTATTTTTAGAAATGATTAAAACCTTTGTATTTTCATAATCTTCCAATCGGGATAAATAATGAGACTTAGTGAGTTAATAATAAAAGGCCGTATTCAGCGAACCATCACCACTTCATCTAGTACGGAATCCCATCTGGTACGATGACAACCAAATATCCTATTGAATCAAATCATAAATTCATTTTCAATAATTCCAAGGGTTACGATAATTAATATAATGCGCTCAATGATAGTCAGTACAGACATCTAGTCTACGCACACAAATACACAGTTCAAATAGTATGGACTGTTAGTCTACATACTCACACAATAATTAGCACGAACATCTAGTACACTATAACTAGATGTCTGAAGAAGAAAAACTGCTGCCCGAAAAACTAGAATTTGCAAAACACTTTAAAAATCAAAACTTTGCTAAAAACTATCATCTACAATACAAAACAAGTTGTAACAAATAAGAAAACTTCACTAATACACTATAACTACAACTAACCATTCAAAACTCCATTTGTGTAAGATTTAAATCGTAAAAACATAATTTTTAAGTAAACTATATAGTTTTCATAGCAAATAATACTTGAACTTGAGACCAAAATGGTTTATCTTAGAAGATTTGAACAAAAGAGGAGATCCAAGGCTTAATGAGGCTACAAAGAGATGTTAGATGAACCGTCGGGGGGATCCTGGCCGCCTGATTCGGCTGGGAATCGGCCAAATTGGCCTTGACTCGGTCTGACTCAGTCCTCAGACCAAGTCACGGCCTAGTCGGCCGATTTCGGCGACGGTCCCAACATGAAAGTTGTGTCTTTTCATATTCTCTATGCACCTGCAAAATTTCAGCCTCAGACCATATCTAGAGCTTTTTTAAAACCCCAATTACTCCACTTTTAATACATTTTTAATACATTTTATCACATTTTTCATTTTAACCTTTCATCTACCCTAACCCTAGCCCACCCTATAAATACACACCCTACCCTCTACCCTCTCACCCCAAAATTCTGAGCCCACTCTCTCAAAATTTTTCCAAGAGTCATGTACTTTGAAAACAAGCTCGAGGCGAAACTCCGACGAATTCCCGGCGGAACTTCCAGCGACCGTTTTAAGGAACTACCGACGACGACGCAATACATCGACAATCCCTTTAGTTCCCTCTCACTCCCTTGTTTAATCTAAAACCCGTAAGTCCCTTTCTATCTTTCTTTTCCATTCTCAAAATACGAAATTACAAAACCCGACGGAATCGGAACAAATCTGATTTCCGATTCGGTTTTCTTTAAAATTCCACTTCTCACTAATACAATCATACCTAAACTTCCTCATGTTGACTATAAAACACTAATCAAACAATTTGATCAAGTTTCGTCACATGAAAGGATAGCTTTTTTAATTTATCGTATTTTTCACATAAATACCACATTGTTTCAATCCTTCATTTAACCCCATCAAACTTGCTATACATTTTAAGTAGATCACGAGGTAACGACCTACCTCCTCACACACTCGTATGCAACACCCCCGAGAACCTAGAATACGAGAAAACAAATATTTTCATTTAAATACCACATACTTAATAAAACCAATTCTAAAATATTTAGTTTGATACACTTTTTAAAGAAGTACCACTTATTATGAAAATACGATAAGTTGTGGATATCGGTCGTTTATCTAAACCTGACTTTATGGTGTCTAGGCTAGGCAAGTGAGAAAGTTAACTTTAAAAGGCCCGTCTCACGATAATTCGTGAGAGGATCTCTCCTTTCTTCACTGTCAAGCCCCGCTTCCCGGTGTACGGTGAAGGGGACGCGACGAGGCCCGCTACGTATATACTCAGAAGTACATACGCTAAGCGTATCTAAGCAATATAAAATAAATACATAAGAGACAAGATATAAAAGGAACAACAACTTTTACTTATTTACATTCTTTGTACAATACATGAAAAGGAAATACAACTGAAATAAAAGATGCTTAAACAGTGGTATAACTGGAAATGAAAAGTACTGAAAAGAAAAGTGTACAATGAAACTAAAGTGCTGGATCTTCGGCAAACTGCTCCAAGTCTTCTGCAGATGGCTCGATCTCTGCCGGGTCCAAATCACCTGACGACATTCAATGAAGAAAGAAATAGAATGTCGTCAGCGAATAGGTCGCTCGGTAAGTCCCAAAGATAAGGGAGACATACACAGAGAGTAAGAGAGAGAGAGAGAGTATCTTTTAATGTTGTATTATAATATTGTAATGTTGTATTAACGCTGTTGTTTGTAGCCTGGTGTATACGAGGGGAGTCCCACTTACACCGGGGACCTTGGTAACCTATAGTACAAGGCTCCGTCGATAATACCACGGAACAACGGCATGGATGTAATTACGTCTTAAGTGACCACCTCGTGCCACCTTTAACATATTCCGTACCAGTCTACCCCTTAAACCCCGCGATATCTTGTTTGTATTGTTATCTTGTAAATTGTATTGGTTGTAAGATTGATTGACTGACCGAAACCATGATATCAGTAAGCGGTTGTAACCATAGAGTCATGTAAATGGAATAACTGAGAATCATGTAAAAGGAATAGGTATATCCATGGTTCGGTTCAGTCAAGTTGTATAAATTGTATATTTGGATTCATGAATTCATGTGTTCATATTGAAGTGGAAACTTGTAGATTATAGATTGACTTGAATCATATTCAAGTCAGATTAATCAGACTCAAACCCGAGTCAGACAATCAGAAATGCGAATCAAAGTCTTATAATTGCTAAGGTCCTTGGGTAATTTATAAAACTTGAGGGGGGTTTATGTAAAAATACTTTTATATACTTTTCAAAATACGCCTCAAGTATTTATTGTTCGTCTTTAGAGTTGTAATGATGGTGGATTTTATGTTGTGACATTTCTAATGAAAATATCCTAGTTTTATAAATAAGGGTATTTATCTGTAATATTGATTTATTGGAAGTTCATGGTATTTTAGTGTAAAATATATTCTTGTGATTTTTAGAAAAAGGTGGAAAATTTATATTATAATAAAATAGATATTTAAATGATAAATATACATATGTTTATACAAAAGTAATTTTAATAAATAATTTATATTCCAAAAATCTCATTTTCTTAAGATGTCGTATTTTAAACCTTTCGAGACCGAATGCTCCTTGCGGAGGTCTGAATCTCGCACTACTAGCCCGAGGGTGCGCGATAAACCGCACGATCCCGAATGGGTTCCCCAAAGATGGGTTGTAGCGGCGCTTTACAAAGATTGTAAAATACTAATCCTTTAGAAATCGGTTTTATAAAGTAAAAGGTATTTATTTGCAAAGTGTAATTTTTCCGTATTTTAGATTCTAGGGTTTCCTAAGCCAACTAGCCTATTCTAAAAGGTCTAAACGACAAGTCGTTAGAAGCCTCAAATTCCCTCTTCACCGCCAATTGCGGCCAGGTAAATGTCAGGTAAGTGGGAGGCTCTCCACTACAAGTAGTGGCCCTAATTAAGTAACCACTTGCCTTATACACACTTGCCTAGACACCACAAAGTCAGGTTTAGATAAACGATCGATGTCCACAACTTATCGTACTTTTCCTATTAAAGATATTGTTTAAACAAATGTATCAAACCTAAATTTTTATAAAAGGTTTTCTTAAGGAAATGGTATTTTAATGTAAAATCTTGTTTTATCGTATTAAGAGTTTTCAAGATAGCGTATTATGGTTGCATATGTGTGTGTGAGGAGGTAGGTCATTACCTCGTGATCAATTTTAAGGTATAGCAATGTTAACGGGTTAAATGTGAAATTGAAACATGATGGTATTAAAGTGAAAAAATACAGTAAGTTAAAAAGGTTATCATTTCATGTGTGAAAACTTATTCAAATTGATTTTTACAAGTTTAATAATCATGATAAAGATGTTTAGACATGTTTGAATTGATTAGAAGTGAAATTTTATAGAAAACCGAATCGGAAATCGGATTTGTTCCGATTCCGCTGGGTTTCGTAATTTCGTATTTTTGAGAATTAGAAAGGGAGATAGAATGGGACTTACGGGTTTCGATCTATACTAAAGAGTATAGGGGAACTAGATGAGTTGTCGAGACGTTGCTTCGTCGCCGGTTGTTTCAAAAAACGTCGCCAGAATTCCGTCAGAATTTCGTCGGAGCTTCGCCGCGAGCTTGTTTTCAAAGTACACAACTCTTGGAAAATTTTGAGAGAGTGAGCTTAGAAATTTTGGGATGAGAGGGTAGAGGGGAGGGGGTGTATTTATAGGGTAGGCTAGGGGTAGGGTAGGTGAAGGGTTTCTAAATAAAAATGTAAAAATGTATAAAATCATTAAAAGTTGGAGTAAATAGGGTATATGAAAGGTTTTAATGTAAAAATGTATAAAATCATTAAAAATTGGAGTAAATAGGGTAAATGAAAGGTTTTAATGTAAACATTTATTAAAAAATTATTAAAATGGAGTAAATGGGGATTTCAAAGGTCTCTGAAACCGATCTAGGAATTTGAAGTGTACATGGGGGTTTAGAAGATGAAGAGACACAATATTGAAGAAAAATTTAAAAGAAAATAAATATTAAAAATAATGTGGGGCATGGAATTTGAACTTTGGTGGCTTGGTTCAGCAATGCAAGGTATTACCAATGAGCTACAAGCTCCTTCTTGTAATTAAATTGCTCATCAATTACTTAAGTCTTGTGCTCAGGCAATAAATACCCCTTTATGGATTTTAAAAAATATTTGAAAAAAATTTGTATAGGAAAAAGTGTATAAGAAAATTAGGGTTGTTACATTCTACCCTCCTTATAAAAATTTCGTCCTCGAAATTTGTAAAAGGAAAGTGTAACAGTTTCAAGGAAAGTTTGGTGATGGTGTGCTGACAGTATGCGAAAAATAACAAGGTTGTGTAAGGGTTTAGAAATGTAAAGAATGTGTGAAGGAATGAAAGGATGCGAAATTGTAAAAGAGGTGAGGGAATTTTGGGTTAGGAAAAATTCAAGATATATGATTCAAAGAATAAGAAATGAAGGGATTCAAGGAACATGATTGTAAAGAATGTTTTAGTTGCTGGTTCTTGTGTTTTATATTGCTTAGGGTTCCATACAGCTTTGACCTGCATGGGCCACCAACAAAACCTGTCACGCCCCGCTTCCTGGTATACGGCGAAGGGGACGCGACAAGGCCCGCTACGTATATACTCAGAAGTACATACGCTAAGCGTATCTAAGCAATATAAAATAAATACACAAGAGACAAGATATAAAAGGAACAACAACTTTTATGTATTAACATTCTTTGTACAATACATGAAAAGGAAATACAACTGAAATAAAAGATGCCTAAACAGTGGCATAACAGGAAATGAAAAGTACTGAAAAGAAAAGTGTACAATGAAACTAAAGTGCTGGATCTTCAGCAAACTGCTCCAAGTCTTCTGCAGATGGCTCGATCTCTGCCGGGTCCAAATCACCTGACGACATTCAATGAAGAAAGAAATAGAATATCGTCAGCGAACAGGTCGTTCGGTAAATCCCAAAGATAAGGGAGAAATACACAGAGAGTAAGAGAGAGATAGAGAGTAGCTTTTAATGTTGTATTATAATATTGTAATGTTGTATTAACGCTGTTGTTTGTAGCCTGGTACAGAAGATTCCAGTGTATACGAGGGGAGTCCCACTTACACCGGAGACCTTGGTAACCTGCAGTACAAGGCTCCGTCGATAATACCACGGAACAACGGCATGGATGTAATTACGTCTTAAGTGACCACCTCATGCCACCTTTAACATATTCCGTACCAATCTACCCCTTAAACCCCGCGATATCTTGTTTGTATTGTTATCTTGTAAATTGTATTGGTTGTAAGATTGATTGACTGACCGAAACCATAATATCAGTAAGCGGTTGTAACCATAGAGTCATGTAAATGGAATAACTGAGAATCATGTAAAAGGAATAGGTATATCCATGGCTCGGTTCAGTCAAGTTGTATAGATTGTATAGTTGGATTCATGAATTCATGAGTTTATATTGAAGTGGAAACTTGTAGATTATAGATTGGCTTGAATCATATTCAAGTCAGATTAATCAGACTCAAACCCGAGTCAGACAATCAGAAATGTGAATCGAAATCTTATAATTGCTAAGGTCCTTAGGGTAGTTTATAAAACTTGAGGGGGGTTTATGTAAAAATACGTTTATATACTTTTCAAAATACGCCTCAAGTATTTATTGTTCGTCTCTAGAGTTGTAATGAGGGTGTATTTTATGTTGTGACATTTCTAGTGAAAATATCCTAGTTTTATAAATAAGGGTATTTATCTGTAATATTGATTTATTGGAAATTCATGGTATTTTAGTGTAAAATATATTCTTGTGATTTTTAGAAAAAGGTGGAAAATTTATATTGTAATAAAATAGATGTTTAAATGATAAATATACATATGTTTATACAAAAGTATTTTAATAAATAATTTATATTCCAAAAATCTCATTTTCTTAAGATACCGTATTTTAAACCTTTCGAGACCGAATGTTCCTTGCGAAGGTCTGAATCTCGCACTACTAGCCCGAGGGTGCGCGATAAACCGCACGATCCCGAACGGGTTCCCCAAAGATGGGTTGTAGTGGCGCTTTTACAAAGATTGTAAAATACTAATCCTTTAGAAAACGGTTTTATAAACTAAAAGGTATTTATTTGCAAAGTATAGTTTTTCCGTATTTTAGATTCTAGAGTTTCCTAAGCCAACTAGCCTATTCTAAAAGGTCTAAACGACAAGTCGTTAGAAGCCTCAAATCGCCTCTTCACCGCCAATTGCGGCCAAGTAAGTGCCAGGTAAGTGGGAGGCTCTCCACTACAAGTAGTGGCCCTAATTAAGTAACCACTTGCCTTAGACACACTTGCGTAGACACCACAAAGTCAGGTTTAGATAAACGATCGATGTCCACAACTTATCGTATTTTTCCTATTAAAGATATTGTTTAAACAAATGTATCAAACCTAAATTTTTATAAAAGGTTTTATTAAGGAAATGGTATTTTAATGTAAATTCTTGTTTTATCGTATTAGGAGTTTTCAAGATAGCGTATTATGGTTGCATATGTGTGTGTGAGGAGGTAGGTCATTACCTCGTGATCTATTTTAAGGTACAGCAATGTTAAAGGGTTAAATGTGAAATTGAAACATGATGGTATTAAAGTGAAAAAATACGGTAAGTTAAAAAGGTTATCATTTCATATGTGAAAACTCATTCAAATTGATTTTTACAAGTTTAATAATCATGATAAAGATGTTTAGACATGTTTGAATTGATTAGAAGTGAAATTTTATAGAAAACCGAATCGAAAATCGGATTTATTCCGATTCCGTCAGGTTTCGTAATTTCGTATTTTTGAGAATTAGAAAAGGAGATAGAATGGGACTTACGGGTTTCAATCTATACTAAAGAGTATAGGGGAACTAGATGAGTTGTCGAGGCGTTGCTTCGTCGCCGGTTGTTTCAAAAAACGTCGCCGGAATTCCGTCAGAATTTCGTCGGAGCTTCGCCGCGAACTTGTTTTCAAAGCACACAACTCTTGGAAATTTTTGAGAGAGTGAGCTTAGAATTTTTGGGATGAGAGGGTAAAGGGGAGGGGTGTATTTATAGGGTAGGCTAAGGGTAGGGTAGGTGAAGGGTTTCTAAATAAAAATTTAAAAATGTATAAAATCATTAAAAGTTGGAGTAAATAGAGTATATGAAAGGTTTTAATGTAAAAATGTATAAAATCATTAAAAATTAGAGTAAATAGGGTATATGAAAGGTTTTAATGTAAAAATGTATTAAAAAATCATTAAAATGGAGTAAATGGGGATTTCAAAGGTCTCTGAAACCGATCTAAGAATTTGAAGTGTACATGGGGGTTTAGAAGATGAAGAGACACAATATTGAAGAAAAATTTAAAACAAAATAAATATTAAAAATAATGTGGGGTATGGAATTTGAATTTTGGTGGCTTGGTTCAGCAATGCAAGGTATTACCAATGAGCTACAAGCTCCTTCTTTTAATTAAATTGCTAATCAATTACTTAAGTCTTGTGCTCAGGCAATAAATACCCCTTTATGGATTTTAAAAAATATTTGAAAAAAATTTGTATAGGAAAAAGTGTATAAGAAAATTAGGGTTGTTATGGATTTTTGAAAAAAAATATATTTGTAAAAAAAATTTGTATAGGAAAAAGTGTATAAGAAAATTAGGGTTGTTACATTCACTTGTACTTACCTGGCCACAATTGGCGGTGAAGAGGCGATTTGAGGCATCTCACAACTAGTCGTCTGGACCAGTTAGGATAGACTAGTTAATTTAGGAGAAACTAGAACATACAATACGGAAAATATACATCTTTACAAATAAATACCAATTACTTCATAAAACCGTTTTCTAAAAAATTTAGTATTTTACAATCTTTGCAAAGCGCCGCTGCAACCCACTTTGGGGAACCCGTTCGAGATGTTGCGGATTATCGCACATCCTCGGGCTTAGTAGTGTGAGATTCAGACCTCCGCAAGGCGCAATCGGTCTCGAAAGATTTAAAATACGACATCTTAAGAAAATGAGATTTTTTAGAATATAAAATATTTATTAAAATTATTTTTGTATAAATATATGTATATTTATCATTAAAATATCTATTTTGTTATGATATAAATACTCCACATTTTTCTCAAAATCACAAGAACCAATTTTACACTAAAATACCCTAAATTCCACATAAATCAATATTACAAATAAATACCTTTATTTCTGAAACTAGGATATTTTCACTAGAAATATCACAATAAAAAATCCACCTTCATTACAACTCTAAAGACGAATAAAAAATACTTGAGGTGTATTTTGAAAAGTATATAAATGTATTTTTACATAAAACCCCCTCAAGTTTTACAAATTACCCTAAGGACCCTAGCAATTATAGATTTAAGAAATAATCAAGAGTTTGATTTACATTTCTAATTGTCTGACTCGGGTTTGAGTCTGATTAATCTGACTTGAATATGATTCAAGTCAATCTACAATTTACAATCTTCAACATGAATCCATGAATCCAATTATCAATCTATACGACTTGACTGAACCGAATCATGGATATACATTCCATTTACATGGTTCTCCAGTTATTCCACTTACATGATTCTGCAGATACATCCGTTTACTGATATCATAGTTTCGGCCAGTCTTACAATTATACACTCAATTAAATCCACATTACAAAACAATACAAATAAAACACTACGGGGTTTAAGGGTTAGATTAGTACGGAAGGTGTTATAAGTGGCACGAGGCGATAAGATTAAGACACCTAACCTATATTCCGCTGCTGTTGTACCGTGGCTTAACGGTTCCTTATACATTCCGTTTGCCCTGATCTCTAGCATATAGAGACCCCTCTCATATACACCGGCATCCTTCTATACCAAGCTACAAACAACAGCGGTAACACAACAATACAACAAGATAATACAAATTTAAAAGATACCTTCTTATTCTGTCTATTCTATTTTACTCTTATCTTTGGGACTTACCGAGCGACCTGTTCACTGACGACATTCTAATTCTTTCTTCTTTGAATGTCATCAGGTAGTTTGGACCCAGCAGAGATCAAGCCATTTGCAGAAGACTTGGAGCAGGTTGCTGAAGAACCAGAGCTCTAGTTTTATTGTACATTATCTATTCAGTACTTTTCATTTCCTGTTATGCCATTGTTTAGGCATCGTTTTATTTCAGTTGTATTTCCTTTTCATGCATTGTACAAAAGAATATTAATAAATAAAAGTTGCTGTTTTTATTATATCTTGTCTCTTGTGTATTTATTTTTATATTGCTTAGATACGCTTAGCATATATACTTCTGAGTATATACGTAGTGGACCAGTCCCGTCCCCTTCACCGTATACCGGGAAGCGGGGCGTGACAGGTTTTGTTGGTGGCCCATGCAGGTCAGAGCTGTATGAAACTCTATCATGCAGTTATGTTCTGCGTGAACAACCTAAGCAATATAACACAAGAACCAACAACTAAAACATTCTTTACAATTCATGTTCCTTGAATCTTACAATTTCATATTTCTTGAATCTTATCATTTCATGTACTTGAATCTGTCCTAAGACCGAGTCACGGCCGAGTCGGCCGATTCTGGCGACGGCCCCAACATGAAAGTTGTGTTTTTTCATATTCCTTATGCACCTGCAAAATTTCATCCTCAGACCATTTCCAGAGCTCTTTTAAAACCCCAATTACTCCACTTTAAATACATTTTATCACATTTTTCATTTTAACATTTCATCTACCTTAACCCTAGCCTACCATATAAATACACCCCCTACCCTCTACCCTCTCACCCTAAAATCCTGAGCCCACTCTCTCAAAAAATTCCAAGAGTCATGTACTTTGAAAACAAGCTCGAGGCGAAGCTCCGACAAATTCCCGGCGGAACTTCCGGCGACCGTTTTAAGGAATTACCGGCGACGACCCAATACATCGGCGATCTCTCTAGTTCCCTCTCACTTCCTTGTTTAATCTAAAACCCTTAAGTCCCTTTCTATCTCTCTTTTCCATTCTCAAAATACGAAATTACAAAACCCAACGGAATCGGAAAAAATCTGATTTCCGATTCGGTTTTCTATAAAATTCCACTTCTCACTAATACAATCATACCTAAACTTCCTCATGTTGACTATTAAACACTAATCAAACAATTTGATCAAGTTTCGTCACATGAAATGATAGCTTTTTCAATTTATCGTATTTTTCACTTAAATACCACATTGTTTCAATCCTTCATTTAACCCCATCAAACATGCTATACATTTAAGCTAGATTACGAGGTAACGACCTACCTCCTCACACACTCGTATGCAACACCCCCGAGAACCTAGAATATGAGAAAACAAATATTTTCATTTAAATACCACATACTTAATAAAACCAATTCTAAAATATTTAAATTGATACACTTTTTAAAGAAGTACCACTTATTATGAAAATACGATAAGTTGTGGACATCGGTCGTTTATCTAAACCTGACTTTGTGGTGTCTAGGCTAGGCAAGTGAGAAAGGTAACTTTAAAAGGCTCGTCTCCCGATGATTCGTGAGCGGATCCCTCCTTTCTTCCCTTGTACTTACCTGACCACAATTGGCGGTGAAGAGACGATTTGAGACATCTCACAACTTGTCGTCTGGACCAGTTAGGAATAGACTGGTTAATTTAGGAGAAACTAGAACATACAATACGGAAAATATACATCTTTACAAATAAATACCAATTACTTCATAAAATCGTTTTCTAGAAGATTTAGTATTTTACAATATTTGCAAAGCGTCGCTACAACCCACTTTGGGGAACCCGTTCGGGATGGTACGGATTATCGCACATCCTCGGACTTAGTAGTGCGAGATTCAGACCTCCGCAAGGAGCATTCGGTCTCAAAAAATTTAAAATACGATATCTTAAGAAAATGAGATTTTTTAGAATATAAAATATTTATTAAAATTATTTTTATATAAATATATGTATATTTATCATTAAAATATCTATTGTGTTATGATATAAATATTCCACCTTTTTCTAAAAATCACAAGAACCAATTTTACACTAAAATACCCTAAATTCCACATAAATCAATATTACAAATACATATCTTTATTTCTGAAACTAGGATATTTTCACTAGAAATATCACAATACAAAATCCACCTTCATTACAACTCTAAAGACGAATAACGAATACTTGATGTGTATTTTGAAAAGTATATAAAAGTATTTTTACATAAACCCCCCTCAAGTTTTACAAATTACCCTAAGACCCTAGCAATTATAGGTTTAAGAAATAATCAAGACTTTGATTTACATTTCTAATTTTCTGACTCGGGTTTAAGTCTGATTAATCTGATTTGAATATGATTCAAGTCAATCTATAATCTACAATGTTCAACATGAATCCATGAATTCAATTATCAATCTATATGACTTGACCGAACCGAACCATGGATATACATTCCATTTACATGGTTCTCCAGTTATTCCACTTACATGATTCTGCGGATACATCCGTTTACTGATATCATGGTTTCGGCCAGTCTTACAATTATACACTCAATTCAATTCACATTACAAAACAATACAAATAAAACACTACGGGGTTTAAGGGGTAGATTGGTACGGAAGGTGTTATAAGTGGCACGAGGAGGTAAAATTAAGACACCTAACCTATATTCCGTTGTTGTTGTACCGTGGCTTAACGGTTCCTTATACATTCCTTTTGCCTTAATCTCTAGCATATAGAGACCTCTCTCGTATACACTGGCATCCTTCTGTACCAAACTACAAACAACAGCGGTAACACAACAATACAACAAGATAATACAACTTTAAAAGATACCCTTTTATTCTGTCTATTCTACTTTCCTCTTATCTTTGCGACATACTGAGCGACCTGTTCGCCGACGACATTCTATTTCTTTCTTCATTGAATGTCGTCAGGTGGTTTGGACCCGGCAGAGATCGAGCCATTTGCAGAAGACTTGGAGCAGTTTGCTGAAGAACCAGAGCTCTAGTTTCATTGTACATTTTCCATTCAGTACTTTTTATTTCCTGTTATGCCATTGTTTAGGCATCGTTTTATTTCAGTTGTATTTCCTTTTCATGCATTGTACAAAAGAATGTTAATAAATAAAAGCTGTTGTTTTTATTATATATTGTCTCTTGTGTATTTTTTTTATATTGCTTAGATACGCTTAGCGTATGTACTTCTGAGTATATACGTAGCGGACCAGTCCCGTCCCCTTTGCCGTATACCGGGAAGCGGGGCGTGACAGGTTTTGTTGGTGGCCCATGCAGGTCAAAGCTGTATGAAACTCTATCATGCAGTTCTGTTCTGCGTGAACAGCCTAAGCAATATAACACAAGAACCAGCAACTAAAACATTCTTTACAATTCATGTTCCTTGAATCTTACAATTTCATATTCCTTGAATCTTATCATTTCATGTACTTGAATTTGTCCTAACCCAAATTTTTCTTCAAGGTTATGGATTCTCCGAACAACACTAGCACCAACGTCAACAACACACATCCACCTCTACTACCAATCGTTCATGTTGTTCCTGCGCCACCCACCGAGCAAACAGTACTACTTGAAGCGATCCATAGCCTTCTTGAGGGACAGTAATAACTCTTGAATCGTCCCGAGACTGACGCTCCTGGGGTAAAGCAATTCAGGGCTTTACATCCCAAGCAGTTCTCCGGAAAGGGAAGCCCACTTGAAGCTGAGGAATGGGCACAAAGCATAGAGGATGATCTGGCGGCAGCACATGTGCCAGAGATAGCTTGGGTCCGTATAGCGAAACTGCAGCTCACGGACAATGCTCGCAACTGGTGGAAGGCGGAAGAAAGCCGTCTTGTACAGCCTATTGAATGGAAGACTTTTCCCGAGAAGTTCGACGCGAAGTACTTCCTTGTGACTGCCGGGTTTGCCATGGAGCAGCAGTTCATTCATCTAGAACAAGGTTCGATGTGGGATAAGTCAGTGGATGAATATGACGCTGAATTCACCATGCTAAGTCGGTAAGATATGTCATAGTATTTCAAATTTCTAAAATATCACATACTACACAACTAACACAATCCTTTTAACAGATTCGCGGCACACTTGATACCGACGGACGAGATCAGAGCCCGTCGCTTTCAACAAGGTTTGGACACGGAAATTCAGGCTGCACTAGCCACAGGGAAATTTCCGACTCATGAGGAAGCTCTGGAAGCTGCCCGCAGTTATGAGGCAGTGATAAAAGAAAGGGGCAGACCTCAGTCTGCAGAAGTTAAGCGCCCTGCCAACCAGATGGCAGGAGGAGCTTCGTCCAGGCCACTTTTTGTGCCAAGGCGACCTGGAGTACCGAACCATCGTCCCAGTCTAGCCTTTTGTACCTACTGCAAGAGAGCTAGACATATGATGAAAGACTGCCGGCGAGCCAACCGTCTTTGCTTAGTCTGCGGCTCAGCTACTCATGATATTGGGTCTTACCTCCAAAGGCAAAACCCAGTTGCTGCACCCAAGCCAGCAAACAATTACCCACAGCGCCCAGCCATCCAAGCCTCTGTTCCAAGACCTGCACCACCTGCACCACCCAGAGGACCACAAGCTGCACTACCTCCTTGTCAGTTCCATCAAGTTCATAGGAACGTTCCGAGGAATGCTCCTCAGGCCAGGAGGAATGTACTAAGGCCCCAGGCTTTCACTATGTCAGTGGAAGAAGCTGAGGCCACTGGCCAAGTCATCACTGGTAAACTTTTCATCTCAAACTTTTCTTTCAGTCTTGTTTATCTACACACTTTCCCTATACCTAAAACACATCCCACATACCTTAGGTACAATCTTAGTAGCCTCACTACCTGCACTAGCACTGTTTGATACTGGAGTATCACACTGCTTTATGTCGCAATGGTTCGTCCGAACCCATGCGATTCCAGTCTCACCGCTTGTATCCTGCTGGAATGTCAGTCCAGGAAATGGCGTTCTAAAGGCAACTATGGGATACAGCTTGTGTCCAGTCGTCGTCTGCTGCAGAGAGTTTTATGCTGATTTCAAAGTACTGGACATACCGAATTTCGATGTGGTTCTAGGAATGGATTGGCTTGGAACTTTTTATGCTACCATCGACTGTCGTCAAAGGAGGGTAGTATTCGAGATTCCAGACCATCCGGTCTTCTATTTCAAAAGCGGAGACCGTACCCTGGAGCCAAGTACCTACAAAGCGAAGCCAAGGGAAGCAGTAGTTGCAGCAGCTTAAGCGGAAGAAGAATCAAGACCAGTGGTAGTTCGAGAGTTCGACAATGTATTTCCTGACGATATATCAGGTTTGCCTCCCGATCGAGCTCTTGAATTCAGTATTGATTTAGTACTAGGAGCACAACCCGTGATCAAAGAACCTTATAGATTAAGTCCGGAAGGTTTGAAGGAAGTTCGAACACAGTTGGATGAATTATTGGCGAAAGGATGGATTCATCCCAGCACATCAAGTTGGGGAGCACCTGTACTACTTATGAAGAAAAAGGAAGGTTCATACAGAATGTGCATCGGTTATAGAGCCTTGAACGAAGTCACTATAAAGAACAAGTATCCACTCCCGCGCATCGATGATTTATTCGATCAGCTAAGTGGATCTTGTGTTTTCTCTAAATTGGATCTTCATTCAGGTTATCATCAAGTGAAGGTCAAGGAAGCTGATATTCACAAAACATATTTTAGAACTCTCTATGGACATTATGAATTTCTAGTGATGCCCTTTGGAGTGACCAATGCACCAACAATATTTATGAACCTAATGAATCAAGTTTTCCGGGAGTACTTAGACAGGTTTGTTGTCATCTTCATCGATGACATCCTGGTGTATTCTAAGAGTCTGAAAGAGCATGCAGAGCACCTATAAATTGTCCTGGAAACTCTTCGACAAGATAAGCTCTATGCCAAGTACAGCAAGTGCGAGTTTTGGCTAAAGCAAGTTGGTTTTCTTGGACATATCGTATCAGGAGAAGGAATTTCTGTGGATCCAGCAAAAGTTTTAGCAGTTAGCGAATGGCCTACACCAAAGTCAGTGAAGGATATTCGAAGTTTCTTGGGTTTAGCTAGATATTACAGAAGGTTCATTGAAGGCTTTTCAAAGATAGCAACACCCATGACCAAGCTCACACGTAAAGATGAGGAATTTGTGTGGTCAGAAACATGCGAACAAGCTTTCGTAGAACTCAAGTCAAGGTTGACATCAGCACCTATTCTCGTAATACCGGATCAATCTGGAGGATTCAAAGTACATTGTGATGCATCCGGTAAGGGATTAGGATGTGTTCTACATCAGCACGGTAAGGTTGTGGCTTATGCTTCAAGACAACTGAAGACTCACGAGTGCAATTATCCGACGCATGATCTGGAGTTGGCAGCCGTCATCTTTGCTCTCAAGATTTGGCGCCATTATCTACTTGGTGAACTAGTGAACATCTACACAGATCATAAAAGTCTGAAGTACGTGTTTACTCAGAAGGAGTTGAATATGCGGCAGAGAAGATAGTTAGAACTCATGGCGTACTTTGACATCAACTTGCAATATCACCCAGGGAAGGTGAACATAGTACCTGATGCTCTTAGTCGCCAACCATCAGCAATGAATCTCACTGCTCAGTGGAAGCTTCAACAAGACTTGTATCAGATGGAGGTTGAAGTAGTCATGCCAGGTAACACTTCAAGTTTAATGAATTTATAGGTTCAATCAACCATTATCAATCAGATCAAAGTAGCTTAAGCAAGTGATGCTAAGTTGCAAAGGATTAGAGAACAAGTGGAGAATGGACTCAGAACAGACTTCATCATCTATGGAGATGGATCTTTGAGATACGATAGCAGATTGTGTGTACCAAAGGTCCTGTTCGGGAAGAGTTAATGAAAGAAGCTCACAGCTCTCCCTACTCAGTACACCCTGGAGGTACCAAAATGTACAAAGATCTACGTTAGAATTATTGGTGGCATGGAATGAAGCGTGAAATAGCCAGAAGCGTCGCAAAATGCTTGGTGTGTCAACAAGTAAAGGCTGAACATCACAGGACAGCTGGACTACTTCAACAGTTACCAATCCCAGAATGGAAGTGGCAGCACATCACGATGGATTTTGTGACTGCTCTTCCTCCCAGCACAAAGGGTAACGATGCCATATGGGTCATTATGGATCGACTCACAAAGTAGGCTCACTTCATCCTATTTCGAGTTGGCCAATCAACTGAGACACTAGCAAAGAAGTACATGGAGGTAATAATCTATTTAAGATTTAAACTCTTCATAATGTACTATCTCTGATACCCATGAACTCATACAGGAAATTATGAGACTTCATGGAGTACCGGTCTGCATTGTTTCCGATAGTGACACCAGGTACCAATCGCAATTTTGGCAGAGTCTGCAAGCAAGCTTCGGAACAAATCTAAACTTCGGCACGGCTTATCATCCACAAACAGATGGTCAGTCTGAGTGAACTATTCAGATCTTGGAAGATATGCTTAGAACGTGTATGCTATACTTCAAAGGATCGTGGGAAGATCACCTGCATCTTGTGGAGTTCGCGTGCAATAACAGCTACCAAGCAAGCATAGGAATGGCACCTTTTGCAGTATTGTATGGAAGGAAGTGTCGATCACCATTAAGTTGGGACGACATCAAGGATAGGGAACTCCTTGGACCAGAGATGATAGTAGCGACCGTTGATGTGGTTCGTACTATCAGAGAAAGGATGCGCATAGCCCAAGATCCACAGAAACACTGGGCTGATGCAAAAAGACGACACTTGGAGTTCCAGCCAGGTGATCACGTATTCTTGAAGATATCTCCGAACTGCGGAGTGATCCGATTTGGAAGACGGGGTAAATTAAGTCCGAGATAAATGGCATACCGCTTAGCGCTTCCACCCTCATTGGAAGGAGTGCATAATGTATTCCACGTATCCCAACTCAGAAGGTATGTGAGTAACCCCAGCCATGTTCTTGATCATTCCGAGCTCACTATACAACCCGACTTGTCTTGTGAGCAACAACCTGTGGATATCCTGGACAGGAAAGTGAAGACATTTCGGAACAAAGAAGTTAACTTGGTCTGAGTGATGTGGAGGAAAGACACTCCAAGAGAGTCCACTTGGGAAAGGGAAGATGAAATGCGTGCAAGATATCCTCACCTCTTTGTAAACTAGTCCTCAAATAAAAGTTGTAAATTTCGAGTACGAAATTTTTGTAAGGAGGGTAGACTGTAACAACTCCATTTTTAGTGTACAAAAATTTGCTTTAAAATTAATGTATATTTGGGGTATTTACATTTACTGTTATTACTTTAAGTAATTAATTAGCTCCATAATTACAAGAAGGAGCTTGTAGCTCATTGGTAATACCTTACACTGCTGAACCAAGCCACCAGAGTTCAAATCCCATACCCCACATTATTTTTAATATTGATTTTTTTAAAACCTTTAGAATACCAAGGGTTTACACGTGCATATCTCACAAAAACCCCACTACACCCAAAAATGTAACATTTCCAGAGGTTAGATGAACCGTCGAGGGGGGATCCCGGCCGCCTGACTCAGCCGGGAATCGGCCAAATCGGCCTTGACTCGGTCTGACTCCGTCCACAGACCGAGTCACGGCCGAGTCGGCCGATTCCGGCGACGGCCCCAACAAGAAAGTTGTGTCTTTTCATATTCCCTATGCACCTGCAAAATTTCAGCCGCAGACCATTTCCAGAGCTCTTTTAAAACCCCAATTACTCCACTTTTAATAAATTTTTAATACATTTTATCATATTTTTCATTTTAACCTTTCATCTACCCAAACCCTAGCCAACCCTGTAAATACACCCCCTACCCTCTACCTTCTCACCCCAAAATCCTGAGCCAACTCTCTCAAAAATTTTCCAAGAGTCGTGTACTTTGAAAACAAGCTCGAGGCGAAGCTCCGACGAATTCCCGGTGGAACCTCTGGCGACCGTTTTAAGGAACTACCGGCGACGACGCAATACATCGGCGATCGCTCTAGTTCCCTCTCACTCCCTTGTTTAATCTAAAACCCGTAAGTCCCTTTCTATCTCTCTTCTCCATTCTCAAAATACGAAATTACAAAAGCCGACGGAATCGAAAAAAAATCTGATTTCCGATTCGGTTTTCTATAAAATTCCACTTCTCACTAATACAATCATACCTAAACTTCCTCATGTTGACTATTAAACACTAATCAAACAATTTGATCAAGTTTCGTCACATGAAATGATAGCTTTTTCAATTTATCGTATTTTTCACTTAAATACCACATTGTTTCAATCCTTCATTTAACCCCATCAAATTTGCTATACATTTAAAGTAGATCACGAGGTAACGACCTACCTCCTCACACACTCGTATGCAACACCCCCGAGAATCTAGAATACGAGAAAACAAATATTTTCATTTAAATACCACATACTTAATAAAACCAATTCTAAAATATTTAGATTGATACACTTTTTAAAGAAGTACCACTTATTATGAAAATACGATAAGTTGTGGACATCGGTCGTTTATCTAAACCTGACTTTGTGGTGTCTAGGCTAGGCAAGTGAGAAATGTAACTTTAAAAGGCCCATCTCACGATGATTCGTGAGCGGATCCCTCCTTTCTTCACTTGTACTTACTTGGCCACAATTGGCGGTGAAGAGACGATTTGAGACATCTCACAACTTGTCATCTGGACCAGTTAGGAATAGACTAGTTAATTTAGGAGAAACTAGAACATACAATACGGAAAATATACATCTTTACAAATAAATACCAATTACTTCATAAAATCGTTTTCTAGAAGATTTAGTATTTTACAATCTTTGCAAAGCGTCGCTACAACCCACTTTGGGGAACCCGTTCGGGATGGTACGGATTATCGCACATCCTAGGGCTTAGTAGTGCGAGATTCAGACCTCCGTAAGGAGCATTCGGTCTCGAAAGATTTAAAATACGACATCTTAAGAAAATGAGATTTTTTAGAATATAAAATATTTATTAAAATTATTTTTGTATAAATATATGTATATTTATCATTAAAATATCTATTTTGTTATGATATAAATATTCCACCTTTTTCTAAGAATCACAAGAACCAATTTTACACTAAAATACCCTAAATTCCACATAAATCAATAATACAAATAAATACCTTTATTTTTGAAACTAGGATATTTTCACTAGAAATATCACAATACAAAATCCACCTTCATTACAACTCTAAAAACGAATAACGAATACTTGAAGTGTATTTTGAAAAGTATATAAAAGTATTTTTACATAAACCCCCCTCAAGTTTTACAAATTACCCTGAGGACCCTAGCAATTATAGGTTTAAGAAATAATCAAGACTTTGATTTACATTTCTAATTGTCTGACTCCGGTTTGAATCTAATTAATCTGACTTAAATATGATTCAAGTCAATCTACAATCTACAATTTTCAACATGAATCCATGAATCCAATTATCAATCTATACAGCTTGACTGAACCGAACCATGGATATACATTCCATTTACATGGTTCTCCTGTTATTCCACTTACATGATTCTGTGGATACATCCGTTTACTGATATCATGGTTTCGGTCAGTCTTACAATTATACACTCAATTCAATTCACATTACAAAACAATACAAATAAACACTACGGGGTTTAAGGGATAGATTGGTACGGAAGGTGTTAAAAGTGGCACGAGGTGGTAAGATTAAGACACCTAACCTATTTTCCGTTGTTGTTGTACCGTGGCTTAACGGTTCCTTGTACATTCCGTTTGTCCTGGTCTCTAGCATATAGAGACCCCTCTCGTATACACTGGCATCTTTCTATACCAAGCTACAAACAACAGCGGTAACACAACAATACAACAAGATAATACAACTTTAAAAGATACCCTCTTATTCTGTCTATTCTACTTTCCTCTTATCTTTGGGACTTACCGAGCGACCTGTTCGCCGACGACATTCTATTTCTTCCTTCTTTGAATGTCGTCAGGTGGTTTGGACCCGGCAGAGACCGAGCCATTTGCAGAAGACTTGGAGCAGTTTGCTGAAGAACCAGAGCTCTAGTTTCATTGTACATTTTCCATTCAGTACTTTTCATTTCCTGTTATGCCATTGTTTAGGCATCGTTTTATTTCAGTTGTATTTCCTTTTCATGCGTTGTATAAAAGAATGTTAATAAATAAAAGTTGCTGTTTTTATTATATCTTGTCTCTTGTGTATTTTTTTATATTGCTTAGATACGCTTAGCGTATGTAATTCTGAATATATACGTAGCGGACCAGTTCCGTCCCCTTCGCCGTATGCCGGGAAGCGGGGCGTGACAATCCCTGTTCTGGAACCCCCCCAAGGGGTTCTATGTTTTGGGACCCCCAAAGGGGTTCCATCCGTTGGGAACCCCTAAAGGGGGAGATCCCGCCATCGGGACCCCACCAAAAGTGGCTTTCGCCTTCAAGACCCCCTATAGGGGTCCATCACCTTTGGGACCCCTTGTAAAGGTTGTCCTCCACTTCAAGACCCTCCCCAAAGTGGTCTCGGCCGCCTCGAGAGGCCACCAGAGCTCTCTCTCTAGCCCTTTTGACCTCCAGCCTACTGACCTGGCAGCGGAACCCCGTGTGATAGCCTTTAATATGTTCAAAGTGGTCTAAAATTGTCTTCAAGCACAACACACATATTGCAGAATGAGTTCGTATGATATGCATGACTCGTCAATCGGAGATTCACTCGCGTCAAGAGCGATGGGTAATTAATAATAGTTTTGTTCACGGCCGCCGGAGATTAGAATCCCCATGATTAATAAACCCCTTGCCCACTATTGGGCAGGGGATTTGTACAAGCTCGAAACATGAGCGCATCCATCTCCATGGAGTGACAAAAAATACTCTACAGATTCTGGCACGTACGGTGGGATCTCTCTCCTCCTATATTTCGGGTCAAGAGATCAAGCAAACTCAATCAAAGCATACATTATTTTCTGTTCTGAACCATACCCCCTCATGCAGATCAATAACCATCTTCAACAAACAACTCCCAACAATAATCAACAACGATGGCATTTTGAATGCTTGTTAGTCGCAAGTAATGAGTGACGAGCAGGATCTGCCCACCGTTCTTCACTTCTACCTTATTTTTGGATGCTAACAAAGATCCGCTTCACATACTTACTCTATAAGTTTATGTCTGAAATGACTTTGAACTAAAGTATGTCAAATTTCTATGAAAACAAGCTCAGCTTCTGACGCGTCTCCGTCGCATACATAATCAAGATAACTGGTAGAAAGACTTCTCCACCAAATCACATGCAGCAGAGGGTAGAACATCCAATCCAGTTCGAGTCCATCATATTCTTTTCAGTCTCCATCAACACTCCTGCCGTGAATACTCCACGGAGCCAAATGAACAAATCGATCTCACAAGGGGAGAAGGCCAAATGTTATGTCTGTAAAGATGCATGATCCAGCGCACAAGTCCGTGTATAATCGACTCTCTGTCACTCCATTTGGTGGTAAAGCTGTCAAGTCAAAAAGGGAAACAAGACATCTTGGGAAAGCCCGAGTCAGAGAGACCGCATGAAGCAGAGATGACAGAAAACCCCGGCAATTGCCTATATCAGATAATACTGGGGCATATCATCGAAGACTACTACATCTATAAATATTGGGTCGAGAAACAATACAAGTCGGGGAAATATCACTATCCAATGACATGCTGAAAGACAATCAAGTCGCAACTGCCAATTCTGAAATCCTCCAGGAGAAGACGAATCAATCCCCTCTGCAAGAAACGACTTAAATCTGCCGCAATTTTCATAAGACACACATTTGTTTAAAAAGACGAAAATGTTGAAGCTTCTTTAAATAGAGCCCAACATCTCGGTTGAAACCCAAAAAGTCATGAAAGTAGTCCACTTCGGCGTGTGTGGTGCACAATAGTCTTGCCTAAAAATTCGCCTTCAGATTAAACGGCTGGGATATTACTGGCCTACAATGATACGGGATTGTAAAAATCATTCGAAGAAATAACACATATGTCAAATACATGGCAACTCCATACACAAGTATCCCAATCCGCTACATCCTACTGTAGCATCATGGCTTTTCGAAATGTGGGGCACCGTGCACTTGCGGTATTTAAAATTTATCACGAACAAGTTTTTGGTACCGTTGCCGAGGAGGTGTAATATTTAATTAATTTTGATTCAAGTTTTAGTTTTTAATTTTGTTTAGTTTAGATTTCTCATAGTTCATTTGATTATGCAAATTCTCTATTTAATTTCAAGAATTGAGACAAACTTTTAGGGAGAACAGATCGGGACGAACATAAGGAAAATTGCCGCGAGACCCACAATAAAAAATTTCGGCCGAATCCCCTAACGAGAACATTTCGGCCGAAAATTTTCAGCATATTGGCTTAGGGTTTGTTGCAGTTTGGAGCACTTCTTGAGTATATTCAAGAACTTTGTTCCAATGTTGATGAAGTGTCAAACTTGCAACAGAAACGAGGCAAATCTCTAGACTTTATGTATGATTTCGTTCTTCCCTAATATTTTGTTTCCAACTAACAGTTTTTGCAAATTTCTTTGCGCCGCTAAAAAATAAAAAAAAAATAAATTTTAGATTTTTTGATTGTTTTAGATTTTGTTTGATTTTATTTTATTTGGCATATTTAAAAAGTTTTAAAGGGAAACAATCCAAAATAAGATTAGGTGAGGATTTCACCACCTTTTCTAGGCCCCACAAATCAAAACCAAGCATACGTATTCACCTACATTAAAAAAATCTAAACTCAACCCCCTAAGGACATTAGCGCTCAAATAGGATAAGAGAAGCTTGTGGGTAATTTACTGTTTATCCGTATCTTTCTTGTGGTGTCTAAGGCTCAGTGTGGCTAAGGAAAGTGGTTTACTTAATTAGATCCGTTATTTCAGTGATTTGTATAGTGGATACCTCCTACTTCCCTGGCTACAAGATTGATTAAGAGGTAGTAAATGATCTATCTTACAACTTGTCCCTTAGAAGTGTAGGAGCGGGTCTAGTGATTTGACTTAGGTGACCCTAGTTTCAGGGATTGCTTGTGCATTTTGTTAGTTATGATTAATTGAGTTTAGTCATTATTCCTTTAATATGGGTGATGAACATGCGAAACCAACGTTATATGAACTTTTTTTTATCCAGTTAAATCCATACTTGCTGATTGCATTAGAATGAATAAATCTAGGAGCAGTTATAATTCAAATTACACATCCACAACTGACAATAAGGATTGGTTACGTGCCGAGTTATATGATTTTAGGAAAAATGTTGAGATTTTAACAGTTAATTACCAGGTTCCTAGTAATCCACATTTTCAATATTTTTGCACTAATTTTGAAATACATCTCATGTTTATGAAAATTATCCTTTCATTTTTGAATTTGGTGATTGGAGAAACCAACAAAATAATAGTTGGATTCAAGGCATGTATTATGAAGTTTCTAACCATGATTTAGGCCCACAGTTCCAATCCAACCCTTATTATAATATAGGTTCTCCAAATAGTCCAATTCAAAATGAACCAAGTATCACTCCTCTCAATTTTATAGACCAACAAATACTATCATATTATGATGTTGGCCCTCCTTATGACCATACCCAATCATATTCTTATCAACCGTACCAAACTTTCAATCTTTCAGTAGAAGTTGATAATGATACAAGAATTGATTATGTTGATAAGCAGTTGGATACAATTCTACAAAATGAAATTAAACCAATAAAACAAACATTAGAGAATATTCATATGTTTATTGATCAGATAGCTGCTGCAAAACACAGTGAGAAAAAAGAGTACGAGATTCCGTCGAGTCCGACTGAAACAGACCCTCCCGAATTTGAAATTCCAATTTGGTCCCTAACAACGAATTTATATGAAGATTATTTAACTAATGGTATATTTGAGGTCGAAATATTTGATTTAACTGATTGTAAATTTTTTGAGAAAGATGTTTTTGACGACTCAATAGTAGCGAATAAAATTTTGAGAAGATTTTAGATATTGAAACCGCATCTGTAAAGGAAACTTGTGATTTTGATGTAGTTGACTTAGATATAATAATTGAGAAAACTATTGATAAGGAACCCGCACTTTTAGTTGGAATGAACAATGAAATTTTTTAGGACACTTTAGATTGGGAACCAACATTTTTGGATGATAAAAGTGAACCCATGAGTCAATTTAAGGAGGAAAAAGAATTGTTAGATGAGGGATGCAAGGAAATTTTGCATGAGGAGGAGGAGGTTAATATTGAAGAAGGCTGTTTTGAAAAGGATAGTTTTAAAGAGAAACTTATGATCTTGGGCGAAAGTAAAAAAACTATTGATGACATTTGTTATTTAGAGCCAAGTTTTGAGCAACTTTTTAAGGATAAACTTCTGATTTTAGATGAGCTTTTAACAGTTGAACCTACTGTTGGATATATATGCCCTAAAGGCCTTTATTGTATAGGATGCTGGGGATATATATGTACATGACAATCTTACTCGATATGATAGTATACTATTTGGTTTGTTTGTATCTTAACTTGTGTATATGTTTTACTGGTTATTACATATCTTTAGTACATGTTGATATAGCCCGTATGATTTTTCCTTTACTACCAGTGTTATGATGGCGATCATACTTATGGGGGTTGGGTAGTCCATAAAACATCCTTAAATGTCCCTAGTCGTGAGAGTATCGGGATAGGGCATTGATATTCCAGAGTAGACTAGTGTATACGTATCTTGATCCCGACAAGGGCGATGGTTGGTCTCACAACCATTGGTGTATAGCACCAAAGATTGTATACAAGTGATCATTAGGTTATGAGTTTACTGGACGAACTCGCTGAGAACTTCTAGATGGTAATATATCTATCGTCTGTAAGGCTACGCCAGCACTCCGGCCATCAATCCATGGCCAAACGCGGAACAAAAAGTTTTAAAACTTGGCGCTAACGGAACCCTAAACAACGGATCGTGCCATTAACCCTATACTAGTTAACTGTAAAGAGGTTTAAGTGATTATACCGATCGATCCGTCTCCTTCGGTCTTCAATCTCTGTCCTTAGCTTGTTGCGGCTGCCTCGACCAAGTTCGCTCTCCGGTCTCCCTTGTCGAAGAGGATCCACGTTGAGAATTCTTTATACGGGCTCCCGCTTCAAAACCGAAGCAACTCGGGTATCTAGTTTGCTAGCCTAGATGCACAAGATGAAGTAGAGAGAGTGTGTGATCATTTTGTCTCAATACATCTATGGATTCTCAACACATGAGAGGGTATGGATGGAGGTGAAGAAGAAGCCATGAGAGGTAATGTATGAGCTCAAGACTTGGCCAAAAGAAAAAAGCAATCCAAGAAAAGTTCTGCTCTTTTTTTCTTGAGTTTAGTCATGTGTGGTATTTGTGAGCAAGTGAAGAAAAAATCCTAGCACAAAAAATATCTCACACCAAACCCAACTCCATGAGTCACCAAGAGCACATGTGCCACCATCAATGCACATAAGGCCCAACACCATGAGTCACTAAGTGAGCACATGCACCATGAATGCCCAAGGCCAAAACTCACACTCACAATTTCCACCAATTAAACATTAAACCAAATGTTTAAATCAAGAAAAAAATGGCTACTTCAAAAGTAAACTCATAACGAATTACAAGAATACCCCTCATCTGTACATACATACCTGCATCCTATTCCGACTGAATACGAATACAACGAGACGAAAATAATCCAACAATATATTACTAGGATCCGGCTTAAACCAAAGCCCGCCAGTATTATCCGTCCGATCATGATCCGTGCACAAGTTCATGTATATGATCGAACCCTGCCATAAAACCATATGACCACTGCAACGTTTCGCCCGAACCAGGGAAACCCTCTGTGTGGGACTCTAATGACTCGTTAATACGCTGGTAGTGGGTTTAACCACAAGCACGTCAGTGGCACTAGCTGTACGTAACGGTTGCCTAGGTATTGAGCGAAAGGGAGGCCGACGAGCGAACTCATCCTGAAACCCTACTGAGCCTAAAAGTGACAATATCCGTACAGTCCGGTTCGTTCGTCTATGAGTATCATATATCGGGTCTAGGGGTTGATAAAGTCAAACCCCTAATAACGTGATATTTAGTTTCGGTATGCAGCCTATCACCACCTGAGAAACTACTGATCCGAATCAGTAATTCTCGACTATCTTGGCCAAGGATTTCTGGTGATGGCCACCCGTGCACTCCGCGACATCAACCCCCAATACTGGGAGAGACGATCCGCTCACTGCCTCCACGTGGCTCAGGACTGTACCCAACTAAAACCTGTTTGCACGACTCCTTTAAGCTGTGGTAGGGTAGTAATCAAAGCACAGTGGGAACTCACATGAGACAAATAACGATCTTAGGTCGATAGACTAACCTGTATACATGTCACCAGGAAACTGCTATATGACAATAGGTATAATACCAACTAGCATGTTCCGGGTGAGTCCGTCCAGTGTACTCATAACTGAATGAGCACCTGTATACATCTTAGGTGAACCAACTGACACCAATGGCTTGTGAGACCGTCCACCGCCCCTCGTCGGGGTCTCGATCCGTATACACTAGTCTACTCTCGGAGTATCGATGCCCAGTCTCGAAACTCCCACGACTAGGGATACTTTAAGGATGTGCTTATAGACCATCCAACTCTCACTTATATGACCGCCATCATATTGCTGGTAGTCAAGCAAGAATCCTATGGGCTCTATCAACATGTAATAGTGATCTGTAATGTCACCTGAAGCATATACACGATGATAAAGACAAACCAGATAGCATACTATCATCTCGAGTAAGACTGTCCTACCGGTATAGGTCCTCTCTCAATCATTGCAATCATGTGCCTGTGATCCAATAATTGACTTGATGTCACTATAGCCAACATCGTCAGATAGCAGTTCTCTAGTGACATAGGTACAGTTTAGTCTTTAGACCCGACATCATCATTTCTTGAGTGTGTTCCCTCTGTACTTAGATTACTACCGTACCACGACTTTAAAGAGTCGTTTAAACAGGTTTTAGTTGGATAAAGTCCCGAAGAACTTGGCGATAGTGAACGATAGAAGGGATTTGTCTCTCCCGGTATAGGGAGTTGATGTCGCGCTGTGTTCAATTGGTCATCACCATAAGACCTTGGCCAAGACAGATGAGATTTACTGATAGTGAGATCAATAGTTTCTCGGGATGGTTTAAAGCCACATCGACATGACTTATCAGGTTATTAGGGGTCTGGTATTTTCCATCCCTAGACTCGGTATGCGATACTCTCAAATGAAGAGACCAGATTGTACGGAGATTGTCACTTTCAGGCTCAGTAGGGATATGGATGAGTTTGCTTGTCGACTTTCCTTTCGTTCAATACCTGGTAGGCGTTACGTACAGCTAGTGCCGTTGACGTGCTTGTGGTTAATCCACTGCCAGCATATTGTCAAGTGTTTAGAGTCCCATACAGAGGGTTTCTCAGCCCAGGCAAAACGATGTAGTGTGCGTACTTTGATAAGTACGGAGCTTTGATTAAATACATGTTTTTGTACACGTACTTTTAATCGGACACTTTGTTAATACTAGCCAGTTTGAAAGATAGCCAGATTATCATATTTGGATGAAATGTGAGCTAGAATTATATATCTCTTTTAGTATCTCTCTTTTAAGGTATTTGTATTTTAACATGTATACGGTATTTATACAAATACGGGTATTTTTGTCTTGATATAAATACTGGTATTTGTATCTTAATACAAATATAGTATTCATACTTTATACGAATACGGGTGTATGTATTTTGATATGAATACGGGTGTATGTATTTGTAGCATATACTTGTATAAATGTATGTATATGTGTGTGTACACATGAGATGGATTCTTTTCTTTTCTCATCTTTTCATGATCTTTGAAGAATGTTGTGGACTTGTGAATCACCATTATGAGTCACAATTCCACTCATACTATTTTTAAAAGATATGAAGAGAAAAAGAAAAGAATACGAAAAGTTTGAGTAGCCATGCTTGCTTCATCTTCATTCTTAGCTTCTTCCTCCTCCTCTTCTCTTGAGTTTTATTAGTTGAGAAAGGAAAAAGAAAAAGAGAGAAAAACAAAGAAATAACCACTACAACATCTCTAGTGATTAATTCTTAGAAAGTTTTGTTCACTAGTTGTTTCACTTTGAGTTTTAGTGTGAAGCTAGAGCTTTAATTAGGGTTCCCTTGGGTGGATCATCTTCGACACGGAGGATCGACTTTCAAGCTCGTTCCTGGTGAACCTAGGATCTAAAGAAGTGGAAACGAAGATGAAGGACACGATTACAAAGGTTGTAATCGATAACCGAGTAGTTAAACTCCTTTGTTAGTTTTCTAGTTTATTGTTTGATATCTTTAACAACGTTAAACTTTCTGTATAAATTTTTTTTCCAAAATACAGAAAGGAACACCTAAGCCTGAGCACAAGTTATAAATTTAATTTGCTTTTGAACAGCAAGAAAGCACTTGTAGCTCATTGGTAAAGCCTTGCACTGCTGTGACGTAGCCCCTGTAATCGAATCCCCTCGGCCACATATATTTTTAATTGATTTTTCTTTTAATCTTTTAGAAGCCCAAAGGTTTACACATGTACTACACGTAAAATGAAAAGTCACAGATTAAATAAACACGTTCACTGAGTTATACCAAGCGACAGGGATACGTGGCCAAATCCCACACACACATGACCGGATCTCAACCGAAGAGATGCTTCTTGCGACCGGCACCGCCCCCCTCCATAGGGGATGCTCCCCAATTTTTAACCCTACACCCCTTGGCTTCCCTCTTTAACCCCTGTACTGTTGGTTTTTATTAAAAATATACAGAGAATTAAAAAGTAGCATTAAACCAAATTTTAATTTACATTTTAATTCTCAAATTCATTACCCTAAACCCTAATTTTCCCTATAAATACCACACCAAATTTCACCTCTCCTCATTCAGAATTTCATTACAAAAACTCTCTAAAATTTCCAAGTCCCAAGTTGTCCAAGTGGAGTTAGTAAAAGGGCGAAGTTCCGACGACGTTTCGAGGAGAATCCGGCGACGAAGCGACGCCCCGACGGTTCCGAAAGCTTCCTCCTTCTCCTCTCCTTATTTATAATCTGTAAGTCCCCACTCCCCTCCTCCATCTTTATTCTAAAACTTCTCTTTTTCAAAACGCATTGGAAGCGGAGTAATTCCGACTTCCGATTCGTTTTTCTTTAAAAACTACATTTTTCTTAAATAATAAAATACCATATTCTCTCATAATATTTAACAAACATAAATAAACACATTAGAACAAGTTTCATCTCAAAATAATTCATGTTTCAATTTTATTCCACTTTTACAGTAAAATACCATCATGATACATACAATTTATAATTGTCCAATTTAATCGAATTACCTTTAGATAACTCACGAGGTAATGACCTACATCATCACAATACACATTTTTGATATAGCACGATGAATTTTGGGATTTTATTTTATGGGAAAATATGAGATTACGAATAAATACCTTGAACATTCATAACCGTTTTCTTTAAAAAGTGTGTTAATTAATTCCTTGCAATTGTGCATCTACAACCTATTTTGGGGAACCCCAATCGGGATGGTGCAGGTTATCGCACATCCTCGGGCCCAGTAGAGCGAGATGCAGACCTTCGTAAGAAGCATTCGATCTCGATGGAATTTTTAATGAAATTTTTAACAAAAATGTGATTTCTATTTAATAAATAAATTCTAATTTTTATAAATATTAGATATATAAATATTATCAAAATATCTACTTTAAATATACTATATATATATTCCATGCTTTCTAAATCAAAGGAATCACCAAGTTCATAAAACTATCTTTACAATTCAATACCATTCCAAGTCTACATTAAAATACCATATACAATGGAAACTAGGTTCTACTCACTGGAAAATTTCACTTTTATAAAATATACATTTATGAAAACCCTAAGGAAGATAACTAAATACTTTAGGTGTATTTTGAAAATATATCAAACTATTTTTATATAAAATTCTCTTAAGTTATACTAAATTACAATAAGGACCCTAATAAATATAGGTTTAAGCGGGACCGGTTCTCTTGAGCCTCGGGGAGCCGGAGAATATGGGCGCTTGCCTATCTAAGGTAGATAATCTAATAACGGTGTTATCAATATGGTAATTGTCTTGGAAAAAGACACAAATCCTGTCATCCATGTGCAGCAGTTACCGATAACTCCAAAACAATCAGGACTTCAATTCTGTTTAAAATTCCGACTTAGTTCAAGTCACGGTCAAATATGCAATCAATCTGACTTGAATATGATTCAAGTATAAACTACAATACAATATGAATTCATGAATGCCAGAATACAATCTATAATAACATGAACATGATTGAACTGAACCATGGATATACTTTGATTACATGACTATCCATTTATATCCATTCCGTTTACTGATATCATGGTTTTGGCAAGTCTTCAATTTACTACAAGAAAATACAATACAATCAGTACAATCAATACAATCAATACAATAAATATTGCGGGGTTTATAAAGGGGTAGATTGGTACGGAACATGTTAAAGGTGGCACGAGGTAGTCACTAAAAGACGTAATTACATCCATACCGTTGTTCCGTAGTATTATCGACGGAGCCTTATACTACGGATTACCAAAGTCCACGGTGTATGTTGGACTCCTCTCGTATACACTGGCATATTCTGTACCAAGCTACAAACACTACGTTAAGATAACAATCAAATATTATACTAGATATACTCTCTTTTTTGTCTATTCTACTTCTCTCCTTCTTTGGGACTTATTGAGCTATTGTTCACTGACAACATTCCTATTTCTCTTCTTCTTTGGAATGTTGTTAGGAGGACCTGACACCGAGGAGTTCAAGATCAGCCAGGAGCACTTGGAGCAGTTCATAGAAGACCATGAGCATTGACTATACTTGTACTTACTTTTCATTCATCTCATGCCATTGTTTAGGCATTGCATTCCAGACTTGTATTTATATTTTCAGTTGTATTATAAAGAAATGTTGAATAAATAAAAGTTGTTGTTCATTACATTCATGTCTCTTGTGTACATTTTACTTTATATTGCTTAGATACGCTTAGCATATTTACTTCGGAGTAAATACGCAGCAGATCTCGTCGCGTCCCCTCCCTGTACACTGGGAATCGGGGCGTGACAGGTTTTGTTGGCGGCCAATGCAGGTCAGTGTTGCATGGAACCCTACCATGCAAGTCAGTTTTGCATAGAGATGCAGGTCAATTCTGCATGAAGTCCTAAGCAATATAACACAAGAATCAGCAACTAAAAACATTCTTTACAATTCATATTCCTTGAATCTTACAATTTGATATGTTTTGAATCTATCCTAACCGTATTTTTCTTTTAAGGTTATGGATTCTCCAAACAACACCAGCACCAACTTCAATAACACACCACCACCTCTACCACTTACGCCTACTGTTGCTGCTCCGATCAATGAGCAGACGGTACTGCTTGAGGCAATCCGAAGCCTCCTGGAAGGACAGCAGCAGCAGACTGCTATCTTACTAAACCGTCCAGAAGTGGAAGCGCCTGGAGTAAAGCAATTCCGGGCACCCAAAACAATTTTCAGGAAAAGAGAGCTTCCTGGAAGCAGAACAATGTGCTCAGAGCATCGAGGACGATCTGGCAGCAGCATAAGTGCCAGAGATCGCTTGGGTGTGAGTTGCGAAGCTGCAACTCACTGAAAACGTCCCAGTTTGGTGGAAGGCGAAAGAAAGCCGTCTTGCACAACCTATCGAATGGAAAATCTTTCGCGACATGTTCGATGCGAAGTACTTTCTAGAGACTGCCCGATTTGATATGGAACAACAATTCATCCATCTACAACAGGGTTCGATGTGGACCAAATCTGTGGATGAATATGATGCTGAGTTTACCAAGCTCAGTAGGTAAGATATGTCTCAATATTCGATTTTCTAAATATCATATACTACACAGCTAACACAAGACCGCAACTGATTCGCGACACACTTTATTCTGACTGCTGAGATCAGGTCCATACGATTTCAGCAAGGGTTAGATCCAGAGATCCAAGATGCCTTAGCTACAGGGGATTTCCCAACCCACGACTTGACTCTGAAAGCTGCCTGTCGATATGAGGCAGTGGTGAAGAAGAAGGGCAGACCTCAATCTGCCGGAGTGAAGCTCCTTGCCACTCAGATGGCAGGAGGAGCCTCTTCATAGCCAACTTTTGAACCCAGGAGACTGGAAGAAACAAATAACCAACCAAGTCCAGATTTTTGCTTCTACTGCAAGAGAGATGGACACATGTGGAAGGACTGTAGCAGCGCAAAAGGCCTGTGCTTAGTTTGTGGCGCATCCAATCATGGAATTGGAACATGTCCTTATAGACGCAACATAGTTCCAACTCACAACACTTATCCGTAGCGGCCAGCTATCTAGGCTTCTGCACCTCATCTTGCTCTTCCAGCTCCACTTTCACGTGGACCTCCTGCACAACCTAATCGCCACTTCCATCAGGCACTGAGGAACATTCCTCGAGGGCAGAAAAACATGCCCCAAGGATAGAGAAATGTGCCTCAAGCTAGGAGGAATGTACCCCGACGTCAGGCTTTCATATTAGCGGCCGTAGAAGCCGAGACTTTACACTAAGGTAACCCTGGTAATTCCCTCACATCTTTCTAAAACTTTTGCATTCTCTCATTCCTCAAAATATTTTTATGCATTATCACTAGTTCTATCACCATCAATATCACCAAATTGCTTTGAATTTGTTACACTTTCCTTCTAAAAATTTCGAGGACGAAATTTTTATAAGGAGGGTGTTTACCGCCGAAAACCGGAGACGAACCGGGATGGATCGTCTTGCCTGAATTTAGGGAGGGGAAGATGCTATTTGGGTTTATCCGTCTACCTCTCCGAAGATGACAAGTTGATTTATGGCGCCCTGTATTGGAGGTTTGGACGGATGCGGCCGTTGTAGCAGACTTCGTCAGATTCCCCCTCGTTTCTGAGGGGTTTTTGATTGTGGGGACGCTCTTCCCTACAGGTGCAAGCCCCTGCAGTTAATTACGTTACCGCGTAGCGATAATCACTTTCTCAGCTCCAGAAGTTCACTTCATGTCGTGTGTGTTTGTTTTATTTTTGGTTGCCCATGGATTGTATATGGAGACTAATTTATGTTGTCGTCCGTAGAGCATAGATTAGTCCAAATCCGTGTATTCTTAGATTTGGGTTTGGTTTGATTTAAGGATCGTTAATCTTGTTTGAGATTAAGATCAACTTAAATATTTGTTGAGGATATGTTAGTCTAATTTTAGACTAAGATCTACTCAACAGGATTTTGGGATCATTCAGACCCAACAAAAGAGCATTTGGGCTCTATTGCTTTAGTTTATGAATGTTTCGGTCCGTAGCTAGTTTAAGGACGTTTCGGTCCATAGCTAGTTTAAAGACGTTGCGGTCCTTATTGGGATGTACCCATCGGTTTGGGAGTGCACCATAGAGTTGTTGGTTGTCAGGACCCGCCACCTCTCTGAATACGTTGAAGAGTTACAACGACATGTATCGGAGGTGTGGCGAGATGTACCCTTGAACCACTTTCCGGATTGAGAGGAGATGTGGGATGAATATCCATCGGAAGATCATTAGTTGATGAGTCATCAGTCGTGTTTGAAATTGGAATTAGTTTGGGAAGTCATGAGCACGGGAGGGGGGTTCAATCTATTTGGAGATCAAAGATATTTTAATCTCAAGAAGGCTTAGCCGACTTGAGGCTGGAGTTGACTTCCTATAGTATTAAGCACTAGTATACGTTTAGCGCTCACATGTTCCCACATGAGGTTCTAAAGCAGTGTTAAACACTGAATTCTGGGGACGCTCACGTGAGGCACCTTAAAGCCGACGCTGTACATTGGGTTCAAGTCCCTGTTTATATATAAGTGTTGCACTCACATGTGAGCACGTGAGGCTCCCTAAAGTTGGGTACTGCCTTTTTGGGTTTTACTCCTCTCTTCTTTTATAAGTGCTAAGCATTCTTCTCACGTGTTAGCACGTGAGGCATCCGAAATGGAAACTGTTCTCTGGATTTTATTTCTCTTTCTTTTATAAGTGCTAAGCACTTGGACCCTGTGATGCTCACGTGCGAACACGTGAGGCGCCTTCAAAATGTGATCGCTGTCTTTGGGTCTATTCCCTTTTTCATATAAGCACTTGATTGGGGGTCGCGTGGAAAACACGTGATTGCCTTAGGAGGCATTTCTTGTTCTTCTTTTAGGCGCTCGCGTAGGAAACACGTGACTACCCTAGGAGGCACTTCTTATTCTTCTTTTAGACGCTCGCGTGGAAAACACATGACTACCCTAGGAGGCACTTCTTGTTCATTTTAAATGTTCGCATGTGAAACACGTGACTCGGTCTAAGCCATTCTTTTTTGTTGATCAGAGTTGCTCACGTGGGGAAACACGTGAGGTTTTGTTATAGTGTTGAACACTAATGAATTACCAGTCTTTCCTTTTATGTACATGAAGATCTTGATTTCATATTAACAATACTGGGATCTGGGTTTAAAGAATTTCAAGTCTCTTGTCTTATAAGAATTCAATTCTTTACAGGGTTAAACCCTAATTTTATCAACGGAATTAAATTCCTATATACTTGTGTAAGAATTAAATTCTTTAAACTTAGTTCTTTCCCATAAGTTTTGAGTCTGCATAACAGAATCTCCCCGATGAGAATTAAATTCTCAACTTGTGGGGAGATCTGCTTCTGCAGACCTCAACCAGAGGAAGAACTGGGTTCTTTTTTTGAAGGGTTAAACCCTTTGTTTGAGAATTAAATTCTCTTTTTTTTGTGGGAGCTTTTTGGAAAGCTTCTGGGGTGGTCTCCTCCATGAAGAGAATTAAATTCTCTCTGTATTTTTCCTCCCCCCTCTCTCTGTGAGTGCCTTTCTTCCTCTCCTTGCTTCTATTTATATGAGAAGAAAAAGAAACAATTTGTTAAGAAAATCCCTCATTGAAAGATCATGATTGATTTTATGATCTTTTAGATCAATCGGTGAATTTTATTCACCGTTGGATTTTTAATCCAAGGGCTCTCTGTATAACAGAGAAGATTTCTTATTTGTTTAACAACATGAACATGACCAAACCAAACCATGGATATACTCTGATTACATGACTATCCATTTATATCCATTATATTTACTGATATCATGGTTTTGGCAAGTCTTCCATTTACTACAAGTTAATACAATACAATCAGTAATATTATACAATCAATACAATAAATATTGCGGGGTATATAAAGGGGTAGACTGGTACGGAACATATTAAAGGTGGCACGGGGTGGTCACTAAAAGATGTAATGATATCCATGTCGTTGTTCCGTAGTATTATCGACGGAGCCTTGAACTACAGGTTACCAAAATCCACGGTGTAAGTTGGACTCCTCTCATATACACTGGCATATTATATGGCAAGTTACAAACAATATGTTAACATAATAATCAAACATTACAGTAGATATACTCTCTTTTCTGTCTATTCTACTTCTTTCCTTCTTTGGGACGTACCGAGCGATTGTTTGCTGACGACATTCCTATTTCTCTTCTTCTTTGGAATATTGTCAGGAAGACCCGTCTCCGAGGAGTTCGAGACCAGCCAGGAACACTTGGAGCAGTTCACAGAAGACTCTTAGCATTGACTTTACTTGTACTTACTTTTCATTCAGCTCATGCCATTGTTTAGGCATTGCATTCCAGACTTGTATTTATATTTCCAGCTGTATTGTAAAGAAATGTTGAATAAATAAAAGTTATTGTTCATTACATTCATGTCTCTTGTGTACATGTTTACTTTATATTGTTTAGATACGCTTAGCGTATTTACTTTGGAGTAAATACACAGCGGACATCGCCGCGTCCCTTCCCCGTACACCGGGAAGCGGGGCGTGATAGGTATTTTTGGCATTGTATATTCTTTATTCATGTATTTGGATAACCCACGGAGAAGTGATCGAGTAGCCGGGTTCTAGAGTGTGTTAGGTGGCCATCTTATGGTGATGATGTCACGACCCGAAATTGGCACGTGACGGCCCTAATACTAAGCAACGCCTAAAGACGTGACGCAGTAAAAGAAAGCCAAAACCCAGAAATCTAAACCATGAAAATACGGAAAAGATAATAAAAGTTTTTGAAACATTTGAAATCACAACCCAAATTCTTTAGAAGTCCAACTTTCTTTCTTTAAAATTTTGGCAATACCCCCTTTTGTAAAAACTAGCCCAAAAACGGAAAACAATCACATCACAAATATACGACGCCGTAGCGAAGAAATAAGAGACAATAGGAAGGAAACTATATATAAAAGACAACAAATCCACAAATAATATACAATACCATTCTCACCAAGTCTCTAAGTCAACAACATAATAGTAGATGGAGAGTACAAGGATACAACAAATGTATAATACAAATTACAGATAACCACCAATACCCACCTAAGCAAAATAGCACACTGTGGGCCGATGCGGCATCTGTAGCAAAAGATGATGGATGAATAGCCTGCCTCGACTACTCTGGGGAAACACCGTGCAAAACAACTGTGGCACAACGGGGGTGGGTTGCCAACTCATGAATAGTAGATAACATATGCAGGTAATCGCAGGAATGTACGTACACCATGAATCTAAGATATGCAATTTACAGTAATAACGTGTCATGTGAATGCGGGATAATGGAATCTACACTAGCAGGTACAATCAATATGTGGAGCAACAATAACATGACAATAGTATGCAATAATCATGCGATAGGGATATGAGAATGTAAGTATGCAACAAACATGATGGGTACACTAACAGGTACTCCTAATACACGGAACAGTGCATAAGCAAATAGGAATGAGGTATGGAGTAAAATATGTCATTCCCACGGAAACCTGACATCGTGGTAGGATCACAATCCAATCAAGACACTCAAAACCCAATTCCTCAAATCAGCCCCCAAGTTGGGCTCTCATATCATATAAGTCTCACATCTCCTCAATGTACAATATCGAGTAGATCTCCTATATCCCGAATGTACAAATCAGCAATCTCATTCATATATCAAATCTCAATGAATCACCTGATATCCCAAGTCAAAATCTCAAGTAAGATTCTAGTATCGTATATATATATATATATATATATATATATATATATATATATATATATATATATATGCAGAAATAAATATGATGGGGTCAATACACATATATTAGCGTCCCATTCCACTAATATTGGTGTAAGGGTATATATAACAACGGCTAAATCCCCTGTTATATATACAAAGGTGTTGAAAGAAATGTTGGAGATAGTGCCCTCAAAGTTAATTATTGGATCGCAGGTACGTGATTGCAATGATTGAGGCAGGACCTATACCGATATGACAGTCTTGTTCGAGATGATAGTTTGCTATCTGGTTTGTCTTTATCATCGTATACATGCTTTAGTTCGCTATTGCATGATTGATAGAGCCCATAGGATTCTGCTTGATAGCCAGCAGTATGATGGTGATCATATACGTGGGAGCTGGGGTCTATAAGCACATCCTTAAAGTGTCCCTAGTCATGGGAGTTTTCGAGACAGGGTATCGATACTCCAGAGTAGACTAGTGTATACAGTCGAGACCCCAACGAGGGGCGATGGCCGGTCTCACAAGCCATTGGTGTCAGTTTGATCACCTAAGATGTATACAGGTGCTCATTGGGTTATGAGTACACCAGACAGGACTCGCCGAGAACATGCTAGTTGGTATTATACATATCGTCAGATAGCAGTTCCCTGGTGACATGTGTACAGGTTAGTTCATCGACCTGAGATCGTCATTTGTCTCATGTGAGCTCCCACTGTGCTTAGATTACTACCCTACCACGCTCAAAGGAGTTGTGCAAACAGGTTTTAGTTGGGTACAGTCCCGAGCCACATTGGAGGCAAGTGAGCGGATCGTCGGGGATTCGTCTCTCCCGGTATTGGGGGTTGATGTTGCACAGTGCACGGGCGACCATCACTAGAAATCCTTGGCCGAGGTAGTGGAGAATTATTGATTCAGATCAGTAGTTTCTCAGATGGTGATGGGCTTTATGCCGACACGATTTGTCGCGTTATTAGGGGGTCTGACTTTATCCACCCCCTAGACTCGATATGCGATACTCTTTAGACGAACGGATCGGACTGTATGTATATTGTCACTGTCAGGCTCAGTAGGGTTTATGAGATGAGTTCGCTCGTTAGCTTCCCTTCCAATCAATACATAGGCAAACCGTTACGTGCAGCTTGTACCTCTGACGTGCTAGGGGTTATACCCAGTGCCAGTGTATTGATGAGTCATTAGAGTCCCCCACAGACACTTTCCCAAGTTCGGGCGAAACGTTGTAGATGCCGTATGGGTTTATGGCAAGGTTCGGAAAAAGCACGTGCGTTTTCGCACGTGTCATTTTTCGGACAGATAATACTGGTAGACTTTGGTTTAAGCCGGAACCCAGTATTATACTGTGTAGATATAATATCTTTGTCTCAGTTGCATTTGTATTCGGTCGTAATACAAATGCGGGTATGTTTATACTAATACGGGGTTATCCTTAAATTCGTTTCAGGATCACTTTTGGAAGTTGCCAGTTTCCAGTTTTCTATCGGCCGTATTTAACATTCGGTTAAATGCGGATTTATCTTTTCTTCTATTGGGTGAGTCATGAGTTGAGTTAGTGTTCTAGAAGGTTCTAGAGAGGGTGACTAGGCTTGTGAGTCATTAAGTCATTAATGGTGCATTTAATGACAAGGTGACTAGGTTAATTATGATTGGTTTGTTTTTAATGCATTCATACTAGGTGTTATGATAAGCTTCATTATTTATGGTTACCTCTCATCTCTCCTACACTCACCTCCCTCCTATAAATATATGGCCTGCCTCCTCCCCTCTCATGCTGATGATGGTTGGTAAAAAAAAGATTGATATTGTTTTGGACTCATGGAAATTAGATAAGCCTCATTTCTCATTTCACCCGATTCCAAAAGGCAACTTCATTAACCGTTCGTCCATAGCCTTGGACGTAACGAGACAAAGTGTTATACTCATTCTCTACTTCATCTTGGTCGTCTCTTTTAGCAAACTTAACGATCGAGTTGCATCGGTTCAGAGGCGGGAGCCCGTTTAAAGATCCGTCGACGTGGTGCCACCTGGACGACAAGACTGGAGATCGAGGAGATCGGAGCAGCCGTAACAAGCGTGGGATGATGGTTGAAGAACGAAGGACTCGGATCATTCTGTATAACTCTTCTACCCACTTTGTAGTTTGTTAGTTTAGCTTTAATTGCAGATCCGGGTTATAGTACGCGATAGCGCCAGTTTTAAAAAGTTTTTGTTCCGCATTTGGCGTCTGTTAGATGGCCAGGGCGCTACCGTGGACTTAAAGTGGTATCAGAGCCTCACCATTAAGCTATACTAACTTAAGCTAACACGTTTAAAAGATCGATCGAACGGAATTTCCGAAATCGTAATTTTATGCACACTGAGTTTCTGTCGATTTTTCAAAGGGCCTAAAAATAATTTTACATATCACAGAATTTTGTGCAGGGTTTTTTAAGCATTACTGTAAAATTTAAGCACATGATCCAACAGTAGAGCCGCGGATCCGCGGTCAAAGCTAAGGTTTGACCGCGGAACCGCGGCAGCACTGTTGGAACAGTGCACTAAATTTTTCCAGTGAGCTTCTATTTGGAAATTGTGGTTTTTGGTATAGTTCTTTTGGGCCCAGATTTTGTTACTGTACAGCAGATGTATGTGGGGCCCACTTCGTGAAATTTGGTCGGTCGAAATTTTAAATTTGTTAGTATGCAGTACTTACTTTATATCTCCGACCGGGAATGTCATTTGATCGGTAAACCACGTCTAATTGCTATAGTTCTTTTAGACGGGTTTGCGAACGTGACATTCGCGTTGATGTTCTGTATTGTGCTGTGATGTTGCGGATATGTCGTGGTGGATAGCATGGTGCAATGATAGTGCAGTTTGGATTTATTTGTACATTTGATATTGCGGGGCGAGCGTCCAACATGTGGACTACCGTCACTGCCTGTTGTATAATATTCTTTTGGGGCACGACCGGGTTGAGGTCGATGTACCCGTTGTACATATTTTTATTTCTGTACTATGTTTATCCCGTGAAGGAGTGCACGGATAGCCGGGTTCTAGAGGGCAACAGGTCCGTATCTCATGGCTTTGAGAGGCAAATAGATCGCACTCTAGAATTGGCAGACTATTCGCCGCACTTATAGGGGGTACAGGTTGATCCAAGGAGGGGTGCTCAATTTACCGGATTCCGTGAAGTGCCGGGTGTTCCATTCACTATGCTGTGGGGGACTACCTCGCTTCAGGTTTTGGCGGGTAACTTGCCGCACCCGTAAGGGGTCTAGGTTTCATTACACAGGCTATCCACACGACCAGGGGAACGTCAGGTTTCAGCAGCGGCTCTGTGAAACCCGGGGATCCCAGATTATCTGTATTGTTCTATGATGCTTATTACTTTTCTGTAATGCTGCATATTATTACGCCTGGAGCGATTATTGTATATTGGTATATATACTATTAGATGTTGTATATGTTTTACATCCGCACTAGTCCAGCCCCCGCTCTGTCGTTAGTTAAGTAACCTAACGGGTGATGACGGGACCCAGTGACGAATGCGAATGGCATATACGTACATTTTATTTTCGTTCTTTTCTGGTGTGATTGATTGATGGGACTGCATTGATTTTTATCAATGCAAGGATAAAACAAACCTATATTTGATGTTGTTGGAACAAATTTTAAAAGGTGTTATTACAAAGATGTTTCCATTTGTTTTGCATAGTGATATTCAGTTAGAATATCCTGCACCTCATTCGACGAGGCAAGGGTCGAGATCCCTTCACCGGGAGTGACTTCTTGGGCAGAAGTTTACGTCAGGGTGATAACTTCACTATAGTCGATTACAAGTTGCTTTGCATCGCGGTATTCAGTTGGAATATCCTGCACCTCATTCCACGAGGAAAGAGCCGAGATCCCTTCACCGGGAGTGACCTCTTTAGCAAAAGGTTTTTGCCACTATATTTTATAAAAAGCTATCATGTTTCTTCAACGAGATCAAGTTCATTACGTTAAAGGTTTTTCGCCAAAAACCAGCTGTAGCCCTCCGTCATTTCTTTTGGGTATTCAGTAGTATTCAAGCTATGTATTTTGACCAACGCCAAGGCATGGTGTTTGGTAGCTGCTGGGTATTCATCTGTTGCATAGATAGATGAGTTGGTTTGGGACAGTCGTTCTGTCATACCTGGCCAACGTCAGGGGCATGTGCGGGTGGGTTCAAATTGACCTGGACAATGACGGGTAGAACTTGGCATGTGACTTATGATATTTTGACCAACGCCAAGGTCATAAGAGCATGGGGCAAAAATCATATCGGGAGTTTCAAACATACAGGAAACTTTCCGGGCATGCGCATACCTTCTGGAGTGTGATAACTTGAGTGGCTTCCATCAAGTTATCACGCGATGATAGTTGGATCCCGATTCTCACTGATGAGTTAGTTTACTCTTCGGGTGATCCCGACTAATTCTTCTTTCAGGTTTGGAGGAGAATTTGAGATTACAGTGGGAGGTTTCCAGATTAGATAAAGTGATAACCATTCTGATCTAGGTTAGAGTGCACGCAGAGTGTTTCTTTTCTCTCTCTCTCTTTTTGGCAGCGACCTTTGACCGACCCTAGACTATGACTCAGTGACCAAGTTGACCGAACCTTCTTAAAATACTGGCTTTTGGATTGTCCAAGTTGCATAAGTCATTGCCGCTCCTTCTTTTACCCTTTGCATTTCTCAGAACACACCGTATTACTACGGATATCCACTTCCATTGGATAGATCCATCGTATGGTTATATACGAACTCGAAGGGACTTCTTCAAGGATGGATCCAGGTTCAGGAGAAATAGAAATGGTTTATTCAGTTGTCTTTTATGATCACCTTCTCTCAGGTTGTGAGGGCTCCTTAGTTTAGGAGAGTACACTTATTACGCTTATTGGATAGTCTTATTCCAAACCATAGGCAGGTGCCGAAAGGTAAGGAATGAAGAAAACCAATTAGCCTAAGTAGGGTGTACAGAAGGTAATATGTAAAGACAAAATGAAGGGATTAGAAAGAGGGTAAAGTAAATTGTGACTTTTATCATTCACGACCAAACCGCGTACTTCATCGCCACTCCTATTTCACTTTTTTCCCCAGTTTGGGAGAAATAGAATAAAGTTTTATTCAGTACTCTTTTATCATCACCTTCTCTCAAGTTGCGAGTACTCCTAGGATTAGGAGAGTACACCTATTATGCTTACTGGATAGTCTTCTTCCAAACCATAGGCTGGTGCCGAACGGTAGGGAAGGAAGAAAAACCATTTAGCCTAACGTTGGTGTACAGAAGGTAACGACTAAAGACAAATAAAGGGATTTTGGAGAGATGGCAAAGAGATATACGGTTATAGTCATGAATTGGATTATGGAAGAGGCATTACTAGGAATACAAGGATACCCCTACGAAACATTTTCATGTTTCAGTTACACTGTGCATTGTTAAAGGAAAACTGATTTCCCGATTAGATACTTACTCCAAGGTATGTATTTACCAGGTTACATTCTTATATCTGTATGGTTTTACAGATGATGAGTGGGAGTAAGTTATTAGGAATTTGGTGATCATCCTTATTATATCGGAATTCGTTGTAATTGGTGATATTTGAGGAAATCGCCTAGGTACAGTTTTCAACCTATAATGCACAAGTTTTGAGTTATTCAAACTCAGGGGACTTATACAGAGCATTGTATGTTGTCCATTGTCCGTCAGGACAAAGGGGTAGGTCCTCGTACTATGTTCTGTTTACTTATGACTTCTCTAGATTTTAGACAAGTGTTTCGCAGAAATACAATGTCTAAGTTTTGAGAAGTTGTGGGTATAAGAATAAAGTAGAGAACCAGGTGTCACAAGTATCAGGATTCTTCAAAGAGATTGAGGATATAGATTCTTGTGATTGGTATTCAGATGATAGTAATGGTTTTGAGAAACTTGTTTCTTTTTCAGGTTACTCATAATTGGATGGATTCCTAAGTTGAGTAATACTGATTAGCCTCTCTCCATTAAGTTGATATGCACTGGAGACAGCTGCATGATTTGAATCTGGTTTCAATTAAATTAGTGCCTCTATTTCTATATTGTATATAGAATGGTTCATATCTTAACGATGTTAAGATACGGGGAGTTGTCCAGCTTATGCTTAAAACCAGACACTGGATAAATCAAGGCACGTTTCTGTAATGGCAGTTTGTGGGTTGACCCTGGCTTTGACGAGGGTTGACATTTCTACCATCTGGAAGATCAATAGTGATATTGTTCTTGACTCGCCACAGTTTTATTAAAATGGACTTTTTCAGAAAACAGTAGTGGGAGTATGGTAGAACTGGAAGTGATTCCAGAATCGCAAATGATTATGGAAAATTTAATAGGACCAATATATTCAATCAGGTTTGACATTCCATTGGCCACTCCGCAGATATGGTGGGTAACCTCAGACACCCGAGAGGTACTCCGGTAGCCTTAAGGACGGTGAAAGGGTGGTTCTTGTTTACCCAGACTTGACACTACTGTTGTTCCAGACTATGAGACCCGGCAAGAGGATAAGTATAACGTCGTTCTAAACATGCTTTAGAAGTGTACGTAGATATTATTCGGCCAGAGGGTTGTCGTAGTCAGTGGGAGCAGCGGAAGCATAGTGGGCAAGCAGCTTATGTCTATTTATAGACTTAAGCAGATATAGCGGAGATAAAATCATCTAATTTTGATGTGACAGTCATAGGTTTGACTTCAACAGAATAGGGGATGGATCTGTTAAGAAGGTAGTAGGGTATGATGTCCTGGTATTTGGATGACATACACAGAGTAGGAAGTAAAATTCCTGTACTATGATCGGTTGTACTGTGGTCGTCACACAGTTATTTCTCCAGACAGGATATGGATATAATATCAGACATTCTGGTTACTAGATCTATGGTATTAGATCTAGATTTGGGTAGTTTCCCAATTTGGGTACTTTGACAGTATTCTAATGGTATTTAGAATAGATGACTCTTGGCATGGTGGTGTACCTGCAGGTGATGGAGTCACCCTCTCTGAAGGTGTCTTAGAGACTAAAGGAGAGAGGGATGTGCATGATTGGCAGATCACTTGCTTAGGCAATTGAGTCAATCATGAGATGTCAAGTACCACACCAGATGTTGTTTTTGCACTAGTTGCGATAAGTTTATATTAATCCAATCCTGAAGAAACATAAGGAAGCAGTTTTAGAACATGAGTGCTTGTTTTAAGGATTTGATGACGGCAGCCTCTTTAGGGAGATAGTTATCATTCCAGGCTTCCAAAGTGACATGGATGACAGAGCGATTGTCAGAGTTATAGTTTTCCCTCTGACGAAGGACAATATTATGGACAGATGGTCCAAGAGGATACTGTGGGAGGCATTGTGCTGATTACTGATTAGGTTCAGTTATCGATACTGTCTAAGAAGTTTGGATTTGAAGTTCATTTATGAAGTAGGTCCCATCAGATATTCAGACATATTCTAAGACAGGTATTACTCGATTCGGGAGATGTTTTTCTCCGCGAATTTGAGATTTAGAGAGATATAGAAAGAAACATCAGGGTGGATCTACTTACTGAGGCTATTTCTCGAACACAAGAGTTTTACAAACTAGCTTTGTGAAACTGATTAGTAGAGAAGTTGGGTGTTCGGTATCACACGGGCTGTGAGTATGCGACATCGCAATAATTAGCCTTGAGTGCAAGTGGGAGATTGTTGGAGATAGTGCCCTCAAAGTCAATTATTGGATCGCAGGTACGTGATTGCAATGATTGAGGCAGGACCTATACCGATATGACAGTCTTGCTCGAGATGATAGTTTGCTATCTAGTTTGTCTTTATCATCGTATATATGCTTTAGTTCGCTATTCAATGATTGATAGAGCCCATAGGATTCTGCTTGACAGCCAGCAGTATGATGGTGATCATATACGTGGGAGCTGGGGGTTTATAAGCACATCCTTAAAGTGTCCCTAGTCATGGGTGTTTTCCAGACAGGGCATCGATACTCCAGAGTAGACTAGTGTATACAGTCGAGACCCCCACGAGGGGCGATGGCCGGTCTCACAAGCCATTGGTGTCAGTTTGATCACCTAAGATGTATACAGGTGCTCATTGGGTTATGAGTACACCGGACAGGACTCGCCGGGAACATGCTAGTTGGTATTATACATATCGTCAGATAGCAGTTCCCTGGTGACATGTGTACAGGTTAGTTCATCGACCTGAGATCGTCATTTGTCTCGTGTGAGTTCCCACTGTGCTTAGATTATTACCCTACCACGCTCAAAGGAGTTTTGCAAACTGGTTTTAGTTGGGTACAGTCCCGAGCCACATTGGAGGCAAGTGAGCAGATCGTCGGGGATTCGTCTCTCCCGGTATTGGGGGTTGATGTTGCACAGTGCACGGGTGGCCATCATAAGAAATCCTTGGCCGAGATAGTGGAGAATTACTGATTCGGATCAGTAGTTTCTCAGATGGTGATGGGCTTCATGCCGACACGATTTGTCGCGTTATTAGGGGGTCTAACTTTATCCACCCCCCTAAACTCGATATGCGATACTCTTTAGACGAACGGACCGGACTGTATGTATATTGTCACTGTCAGGCTCAGTAGGGTTTATGAGATGAGTTCGCTCGTCAGCTTCCCTTCCAATCAATACATAGGCAAACTGTTACGTGCAGCTTGTACCTCTGACGTGCTAGGGGTTATACCCAGTGCCAGTGTATTGATGAGTCATTAGAGTCCCCCACATACACTTTCCCAAGTTCGGGCGAAATATTGTAGATGTCGTATGGGTTTATGGCAAGGTTCGGAAAAAGCACGTGCGTTTTCGCACGTGTCGTTTTTCGGACTGATAATACTGGTAGGCTTTGGTTTAAGCCGGAACCCAGTATTATACTGTGTAGATATAATATCTTTGTCTCAGTTGCATTTGTATTCGGTCGTAATACAAATGCGGGTATGTTTATAATAATACGGGGTTATCCTGAAATTCATTTCAGGATCACTTTTGGAAGTTGCCAGTTTCCAATTTTCTATCGGCCGTATTTAACATTCGATTAAATGCGGATTTATCTTTTCTTCTATTGGGTGAGTCATGAGGTGAGTCAGTGTTCTAGAAGGTTCTAGAGAGGGTGACTAGGCTTGTGAGTCATTAGGTCATTAATGGTGCATTTAATGACAAGGTGACTAGGTTAATTATGATTGGTTTGCTTTTAATGCATTCATACTAGGTGTTATGATAAGCTTCATTGTTTATGGTTACCTCTCATCTCTCCTACACTCACCTCCCTCCTATAAATATGTGGCCGGCCTCCCCCCTCTCATGCTCATGATTGTTGCTAGAAAAAAGATTGATATTGTTTTGGACTCATGGAAATTAGATAAGCCTCATTTTTCATTTCACCCGATTCCAAAAGGCAACTTCATTAACCGTTCGTCCATAGCCTTGGACGTAACGAGACAAAGTGTTCTACTCATTCTCTACTTCATCTTGGTCGTCTCTTTTAGCAAACTTGACAATCGAATTGCATCGGTTCAGAGGCGGGAGCTCGTTTAAAGATCCGTCGACATGGTGCCACCTGGACGACAAGACTGGAGATCGAAGCGGCCACAATAGGCGTGGGATGATGGTTGAAGACCGAAGGACTCGGATCGTTCGGTATAACTCTTCTACCCACTTTGTAGTTTGTTAGTTTAGCTTTAATGGCATATCCGGGTTATAGTACGCGATAGCGCCAGTTGTAAAAAGTTTTTGTTTCACATTTGTCATCTGTTAGACGGCCAGGGCGCTACCGTGGACTTACAAGAAATATCATGAAAACAATGTGCCAAGCATTGACACAGAAATCCGGATCTATCAGATACCGTCACCAAGACTAGCATCCTGATAGGTACGTATCATACGCTATCCCGAAAGCACGAGTGCCTAGCTCTGACCCTCGCCTTTCGACGTATGCATATGTGCATGACTCCCAACGGTATCTCCATGATCACCGCCGAGTCATTGGTACTGTCATCGGTAGGTACTAGCCCGCCTCCAGGCTCAATCGGCAAAGTCCATCGACCTTCTTGCCGAGAAGAACCATACCGGGCCCCACCATGTACCCTCATATGGCAACCACACCTCGTATGGAGTATATAATCGAACCGATAAATCTCATGGTGGCTGCGCAAATATCATATCAAGGAAAATGGGTTTTTCAATGTATGCATAATTTCATGAACTCCCGCGGTTCCCAAATCCAGAAAACATCATGTAAAATCCAAATAACAATACGCAAATCCAGGAATAAATATGTGCGATATATCTGAAATGCGAGCATATAAAGGACAATATGTAGCTGAAACCAGATGTATGCGAAAGCAATAAGATACAGCTAAGTATAGGTGTCTACCTATAAGTAAATGATGTGGTATACCCCTCTGGGTATAAGTAAAGTATGAGCAAGGTATACCTGTAGATGTATCGTAAAGGGTATATGTACCTATCACTAATGGTAGGATACTCTATAGGTATACAAGTATGGTAAATGTCGTATGTGATGAGCAGTACAAATCAATGTCATAAGGTCCCTAACCAAGCAACATAATATCTATAATGGTTTGTGTGTGACATGGAAATTATTGACGGTGTGTGTGTAGCATACAATCCGTGCTCGTGCAACATGAACCGTCAATAATATGTGCAGTGTCCTACGGCTACTAGTCCAAGTACAATGTCTAAGTAATAGGGTAAAGGCGCAATTCTAACAATAACGTAGAATATGCGACAAGTATTAGAATTCTAGTCCGGACGCATAACGCAATGCGGGCGATTCCCCTGTAGATGTTAAATCTACTCACCTACGCTCCACGCCAGGTGAATCCTACCATCTGTTTCTTCCTGTAGCAGTGTCTGTAGTCCCCGCCTGCAAACCTGAAAATTAGACAAGGAAATCATATAAATAAGAAAATATCTCGCAAAGCGCGATATCGACACTAAACGAGAAACTCGCGTCGCGAACTAAACGCGCGCGTGCACGATACGCTGAAACGTGTGTATACGCGTCTAAAACTACTGCGACACGCCGCGACACGCTGGATCGCAGAACCCACTCACGTATCGCGCGTATCGCGCAAACACAACGAACTAGAAATACGATATATTATCCCAGATTTTCCTACATGACCAATCTTACAAAACTACACATGCCAAAACACTACAAATCATAGCAGACTACAGTAGCCAAAACCCCAAGACCCCACCCCCCTTCCTGGCTGCAAATTGCGGCCAGATTGGATAAATCTGCGGCCAAAAGTAGGGTTTAGGGGCTCGTGTTCTGGTGGTGTTGTCTATACCTAGTGTACATGCTTCAGTATACTCAATTTTGTCCTGAAGAGTGCGGGTCAATAGCAGATCACAGATTGCCAATATATCGCCTAAAACACCAATTTTGCACAAAACACAAACCCTATGGTATTTTAGTGAAATCTGGGGAATTTCTCAGTCCAAGTGACCCTAATAACACTTAAATAGGCTATGTTAACTAACACAATCATCACTTAATCAACATTCCACATAATTCACCTTAATTTGCACTAAACTCATAATTAAATACAACCCGAAGCTAATTATCACATAAGCTAAGCAAACTAGGAAATTGGGTTTTAGAATTATACCTTATGAGATCCTAGGAGCAGGAGAAGAAGTGTATGGAGGAGATGAGGGGTTGCTACTGCTGCTGGGGCTCCTGTTGCTGCTGCTGCTAATGCATGAGCTGCTGCTGATGTTTCTGCTGCTGCTCCTCCTCTGTTGTTGCTGAAGCCTCTGCTGCTGCTGCTTCTCTCGTTGCTACTGGAGCTGATGCTGCCTGTGCTGCTGAAGGAGCTGCTGCTGCTGCTGTCTTCTGGTGTTGCTGCTTCTCTTGCTGATGTTGTTTCTGTTGTTGTTGCTGTTGTTTGCTGATGCTTCAGCCTTGTGTGTGTGTGTGTGTGTGTGTGTGTGTGTGTGTTTTAGAGTGAGAAGATGAGAGCAATGAGAGTGAGGATGAGAATGAGAGAAAGGAAAAACAAACCCCCTCCCTTCTCACACTCTCTCTCATCATTAATGCAGCATGGCACAAGCCATGTAGCACCATGCTCTCTCTCTCTCTCCCCTATGGTCACCATTTCAAACCAAAGTAAAAACCCTTTTCAAATTCATTTTATTTTTGAAAAGAACCATGTACAAATAAAAACCCAAAAGCACCTAATACAATATTAAACTAGATTAGGGAATGGTTGGTTCACCATGTTGCTAATCATGGTTAGACCCTAAATTAACACCCTAGTTATCATGCACAAGTGTGTGCAAGCCTATGAAAAATCTAATAAAATATTCATTAAATAGGATAAAATAATTGGAAATCATTTTGGTAAACTTTTCATTAAAAATTATATATTAAATTATAATTATTCACAAAACACATTCTAAGGTGTTACAATCTCCCCCCTTAAAAGAAATTCGTCCCCGAATTTAAAAATATACTTCTACGCGTACCTTCAAAGAGAAGATTACAACTCTCAAATCTCGCTCGCAGCCTCCCAAGTGATTACCTCACTATACAGCTACGTCCAAGAAAGACCTTCACAGATAGCAAGACCCTTGACCGACGTTTCTCCACCTGCCGAGCCATTAACACAATTGGCTGCTGGTGAACGAAAGATCGCGTCCAAGCTAAATGGTCTGGTGCCAAATCATGTGAGAAAAGTCATGAAGGTAATTGTAAAGTATCATCATAAGGAATACGGGGTGAAAACTTAATAATCTGGGCGGAAGTGCCGAATTAAAGTCAACGAAACTAACTCGCTTATAGGATCTCGAAAGGACCTAAAAATCCTGGGACAAGCTTCCCAAAATCCAACACGTCATTCATCGGAAAAGTCTGTAGGAATACATGATCTGTCCCTGCGATCTCGAGTCTATGACCAACACAATCGGTATAAGACCTCTATTCCCAGTAGACCATTTCCATCCCGACCTAACACAACTGGATCATCTCCGAAGTCTCTAGACTAGTTGGGGTCCAAAATCCTACTTAAAGTATCATCACAAGTATCATCACATAGTCAGAAAACAACAGGCTAGTGATCGACACGACCTAACACCTAAACCTAAAGGTTGCCAATTGGAGTGTCTCCTGATAACAGCTATCGAAGAAGAATCCTAACCATGGCGAGTGACGATCCCCAACTGCCGAAAACAATTAACACAAACGTACAACTTAACAAAGAACAACTGAGCAAACTGAGTATAACCGGACGACAAGAATTCGAATGGAGTCACACCCTGACTAACCCTGGGTAGAAACCATAACGAAATTCATGGAGATCTTATCCCACTCCTACTTCGGAACGGTTAAAGGTTGCAACTCTCCAGCCGGCCTCAGATGCTCAACCCAAACACACAAAAGACAGACACCTTGAAACGAAACCCAAAGCTTCTATTTACATCCTTTCCCATCCGTAACTATCACACAAGTCACGTTAATGTTGGTGGAACTTGAATGAAAACAGAGAGTTAACTGATATGCCTGTCCTAGGATTTCATGTCTCTACCCGATAACATCAGGTACACAAACGTGTCCCTAACTTAGCACACCGTGTCACAAATCATGGACTCCGAATCATTACCCAGCCGAGTATGCTCAAGTATCTCTGACGATCGAGCATCGACGGGCAGTGTCTCGCGAAAGCGATTAAAGAAAAATGGTCGGGCGCGGACATGAGCAAGCTGTCCCCTCCGTAGAGACGAACTTAAGCTGTACTCGACGATCGCACAAGAACTGTAAATCTGCAGAAGACTATCATAACAATCAAAATCTGCTGCTGGAAGATGTATATTAAGCTCTGGTGGTCCGGAAAAATCTGACACGACTCTCGAACCAGTAGTGTCTCCAAATCTCCAACGCAAAACCACCGCGGCCATCTCCAGATCATGAGTGGAATATCCTTCTCGTACTTCCTCCAAATGTAGGGAAGCAAAAGCGATAACTCTATAGTGTCACCTTAGTACACACTTGAGCCCCACTCAAGAAACATTACGGTTAAACAACAAGGTCGCCCGAACCAAAAGAAAAGAAAGAATTGATGCAGTTGTTAACAGAATCTTCAACTGCTGAAAACTCCGCACACATGCCTCAGTCCAAAGAAACCTCCTTTCCGGTCAATTCAGTCGATGGTGCAGTACTACTCTAGCAATCCTGCACGAAACGGCGGTAAAAACCCGCTAAGCCCAAAAATCTGCGGACCTCCATCCTGCTCACAAGTCTGGGCCTAAGTTGTATGGCCACGATCTTCCTCGGAACCATACAAAACCGTCTCCCATGACAACAAGACCTAGGAGTCAACACAAACAAGCCTGAAGGAACACTCCGAGAATCTAGCAAACCGCTAAGGCTCTCCCAGTATCTGCATAACAAATCCTCAAGTGCTGCTCCTGTTCCTCAAGACACATTAGGTAGACCAGAATGTCGTAAATAACACAACAATAACTGGTCGAGGAACAGCCTGTAGGAATATGGTTCATCATATCTACGAATGTTGCCAGGGCATCAGTGAATCCAATGACTCACCAAAACACACAAAGCCCGTAGCAGGCAAAAGGCAGTCTTCGGAATGCCATTGAAAGGTTCCTAGGCACCCTATAGAGGTCTCACAAGGTATCGAACATGCCAATTTCAAAAATACGGTGCCGAGAAACCCTAGACAACGGATCGTCGGCTAGATGTCTAGGCGAAAAATGTAAACTAGTTAACACTTAACTACAAGATAACGGAAATACAACCTTTGTAGATCCGGTGCTCCACTTCCATAGCTCCGCAACGAAGTCCCCTCGCTGTCCAAATGAATTCCCGGGCTCTAGCGTCGGCTTCGTCGGAGAAATGGCGAGCGAGGTCGTCGATGTCCATGCCGAAGATGATCTACGTCGAGGCATCGCTAGATCAAGCTCCACCTTCACCAAGCCATGAAAACTTGTGAAGGAAACACACTCTACTACTTGGAAAGAGGTAGAAGATGAAGAAATAGGAAGTGGGTAGACTTTAGTTTTGGATTTCTCACTCTTTTTCTCACTTTGCCATTAAAGCTTTCAAGCTTTTTCTTGAAGTGAAGAAGAAGAAGAAGATGAAGAATATGATAAGTGTTATTTAAAAAAGTAAAAAAAATCAAACCTTATCATATTCAAACCATAGTTAAGTGTAGAGAGCTAACTAGAGTTTAAGTGAGTGGTTAGGGTTAAAGAAGAAGACAAAATGGTCACATGGTCAAAAGTTGCATGAAGCTTGAAGAAGCTTCTAAGAAAGCAACCATTTGTTTTCTTTTCTCATTCTTTTCATCCAAGGAGAAATAGATAAAAGAATGAATAAATAAATAAAACCCTAACCATTTACTTAACCAAGGATTAATTCTTTACACTTACCAAACTAGCATGTATCATCAAACATGATACAAACAAGTGCACAAAAGTATATCGCATATACAATGCGCACATCCGAGTGAGAAAATCCATCTTAAGTGAACCGATACTAGTTAATGCAAAGTAATATATCAAATATATAATTATGCATTAAATCATTAAATCAACACTTGATTTAATGATCCGGTCATATCGCATATAACCGACTAATATCAACAGTAACATCTGATCGAATCAACACTTGATCCGATAACCCGGCTATATCGCATATAACCGATCAATGTCACAAATCGTGAGAATCAAATGCAGTATCACATACTGGTATCATTCTCGGTCCCGCACATATCTCATATGCGCTCCTATTTCGTTTCGCTTGAGCCAGGAAACCTCTGTGTAGGACTCTAAAGACTCGTCAATACGCCGGCAGCAGGTGATGATCATATCAAACACCCATAAGCCGCAAGTGGTCTGCTAAACGTAACGGCCACCCGGGTATTGAGCGATCAGAAGATCGACAAGCAAGCCCGCTCACACTCCAGTGAATCCAACTAGTAACACTACCGTACAGTCCGGTCTGATCGTCTGATATGTCGCATATCTCGCCTAGGGGTGGTAAACGTCAGACCCCAATAGCTCGATAAGTCGTGTCGAGATGAGGTCTATAACAATTCGAGAAACTACTGGTAACACTTACCAGTAAATCTCAGCAACCCTGGCCAGGGATTTCCTGTTATAGCCAATCGAACACAGCGCAACATCAACCCCCTATACCGGGAGAGACGAATCCCCTCCTATCGCTCATTGCCTCCATGTGACTCGGGACTGTACCTAAAAACCACCGTTTTGCACGCCCTCTTGGACGTGGTAAGATGGAAATCAAAGCACAGTGGGAACCACACAAGACTCTATGACGATCTCGGGTCAACAGACTACTCTGTACCAGTGTCACCAGAGAACTGCCATCTGACGTCAGGTATAATACCATCTGGGAGTTCTCGGAGAGTCCGTCCAGTGTACCCAGTCTCTACGAGCACCCGTATATCATCTCTGATGTCAAACACTAATGGATATGGGATCATCCATCGCCCATCTGTATGGGTCGAGAAGGTACACGCTAGTCTACTCTGGTATATCGATGCCCCGTCTCGATATACCCACGACTAGGGACTTTGAAGGATGTACTTATGGACTACCATGTCCCCACTAGTATGATCCGCATCATAGTCCAGATAGTCAAGTACACATCCTAAGGGCTTTACCAACATGTAATAGAGAGACAATCTGTGTACACGTTAAGGTAAATGGCAACCAGATAGCATACTATCATGTCGAGCAAGAAAGTCCTCCCTATATATGTCCCAGCATCCACTACAATATACATCCAATGTACAGTAATGGCCTCTAGGGCATACATATAACTAACAATCTCCCACTTGCACTAGGGCCATCTGTAGCAGTGGTTGTAGTATCTCATACTCAACCATCCCATAAAAGTCTCTCTCTGGGAATTGGCCTTTGTGAGTGGATCCGCTGTGTTGTCCTCTGAGTCCACTCTCTTAACCTCGATCAGCCTGGAGATCAACCATCTCCATGATCAGGTGATACTGCCTTAGAATATGTCTGGATCACTGATGGGACCTGCGTTCCTTGGCATAAGCCACAACTCCATTGTCTCACAATGGTAGGAACGTAGTTCATCTCATGAACCAATATACACCCAAACAGCCTCTTTGGTAGCATCTTTAGTAGCGATGTATCCTTCCTTTATCGTCTAGTATGCCACGGTATCTGTCACGACCCGAGAGAGAGAGCACGTGACTGGCCCTTGAACCATATGAAGTCTATAGGACTCCATCTGATCCAAGTAAGCCGAAAACCCAGAAATCTAAAACCATTTTAAGGATAAATAAACAACAAGCAATACACTATACAACGCCGAATGGCGAGGATCAAAATTTAAAAGAAACCCAGATCAGCATGAAAACTGCAACACTACATAAGCGCGACTCTAAGGTCGAAATAATACATCACTAGTGTCTGAGTCTGAAACAATATACAAGTCTTTGGTTGATGGAAATTCTAGATACAAGAATAATGCAAGTACAATGGTGGTTCTGATGCAAAGAATCCACCTACCGAGCAAATCACCCGCAAGGAAACAATGTGCCGGAAATGCCGCTATGGAACCTGTACGGCAAACCTGTAAGAACCGTGGCACAACGGGGGTGAGTTGCCAACTCGTGAATAGAAAATATCTACAAGCAGAAAATTGGAAGCAAGGCATAAACCTACGTCATAACGATCAGATATAACATAAACCTCAAATGAATAAGTTGAAGCATAGTAAAGTAGCAATGTAACATCTAAACATAAGTGTAGTGCCGAGTACTCGTACCAGTGCCTCACGTAACAATGTATCACAGATATGATGTATGTATGCGGTAAAATGAAAACAGGAGATATCGTGAATGAAATCGTCAGAAAATCAACGTCGAGCATTGACACAAACTATATACCTCAATAGCAAATAAAACCCATGTATCATGTATCCGACATGTATGCAACATTCATGAGGGTACTCTATCAGGTACTGCTAACAGGTGGTGCAATGCATATCCAATAAATGTGGGGTAGGGGAGATATAATATACCATCAACCATAAAGGCCCCGAGCACATAGGCTCCTCTCCAATCGAGCTCATAGGCTCCGAGCACATAGGCTCCTATCACATCGAGCTCATAGGCTCCGAGCACATAGGCTCCTCTCCAATCGAGCTCATAGGCTCCGAGCACATAGGCTCCTCTCCAATCGAGCTCATAGGCTCCGAGCACATAGGCTCCTCTCCAATCGAGCTCATAATGCATATGTAAATTTGCATAGATCATCGTGATGATATATTTAAGTATGCGTATATATATATATATTTCAGCGTCCCATACCACTGATATATATATGCAGGAGTAAAACAATCTAGAATCATCATATGCAACCATATCACATTGCGAAATCCATGAATTATAATACATGCAACAAGAACACTAATATAAGCATACAACTATGTAAAGGCATGCGCACAAGGAATATGAATCATTAACATATGAGCATGCAATGCAATGTGAGCCGTAGAATAAATGGTAAATGAATAATTGTCAATATATGAGTACAAGTATGGGTATGTGTCATCTAAATGAAGTGCAAGTATAACACTATATCATGCAACACGAAATAATAGTATGCACATACGAGGTCATATCCTGAAGCAATAATGCTACTGTGTAGTGACATGGCAATTATCGACGAAGAAGTATGTGAGCCGGCAAGCAAGTGTACGTGGAACATACGCATCATCAATAATGGTGCTAGTGTCCTATCCACATAATAGTAATATAGCGGTTAACATATGCAAGCAATGTGAATAGCAAGAATATGCGGACATTGAATAATCGACGTAACAGTAAAGAATCTACACCCATATGTACATGTCATGCGGTTATACCATTTGAAAGAGGGTGACTCGGGTCTAGCCTAACATCCACTGTGTAGCTACAAATCTAAGTATCAAGTAAATCAGGAGGGGTAAGGACACCACCTAAGTCTGAGTCGATACAAACATATATATATACACATAAAATAGTCAGTGATCCCGCCTCAATAGTATCGCTTACAGTACAGTATATCATATGACAATCCTCAAGACATGAGTGCGGATCTATCATCAACATAAAGCTCGTACGGTAAGTCGTCGTACGGCATCCCCATAGCTGGGTACAGGTCAAATCACATTATCATATCAAGTACCTGGTATTCTTATCATCATAACACATAATCCGGGATACTGAATCTAATTCTAGTATAAATCGATACCATCTATATAATTATGAATGCGGGGGTAAAACACATGCCCCAAGGCCCGCTAAGAGTCACATATCGTATCCCACATACGAATCATATCAAATCACCGATCTCACGGCACCAAGCCCAATACCATCGACTCATCTCCAAAGTCATCCAATATCATCATCAACGCAATGTAAGTATAGTGAATATGCAAGGGTGTGCGTGTGGGTGTGAACCTATTCTAGGGTTCGTGGCTATGAACTACACTAGTTTACTTCTACTCCTAAACTATCCATAAAACACCTAACACAATACCCATGACACACTATAACTATCATAAGGTATATCAACTACGGACTGCGGGGGTGCTATACGTCATCCCCCGACTTCCCCCTGTAGATATAATCTACTCACCTTGCGTCTTCATTTGTCGACGTCACCACGCGCTTTGCTTGTCGTCCCGAAGTCTTCATGGGGTACCTACACATCAACGTATCGTATATGCGTATTAAAACCAAATCAAAGCTAAAACGGCGCATGAAATCCAAAACGATACGATAAGGGGGCCTATAGGTGAGAACCTATGGCACGCCTTCAAAACCATCAATAATTCCTCTATATCGTCGTATAAACGCCAAATAGTCGAGGCAAAACACAATCCACAATTTCAGAATCAAAAATACGGAATACGGAAACACGAATCCAAAACAGTAACTTAGGATATATGTCCCAGATTTTACCCTAGGTCAATTTATACAAATCTATATATACCAGGGGCCTAAACTAACAATGTAGGAGCTACAGAACCAATACGAGCCAAATTGGTGGGACCCAGGCCGCAATTGGCGGCCAAAAGGGGAAAATTGGCGGCCGGGAAATGGAGTTGGGGGCTAGGGTCTTGGGGTTAGCTTCCTGGGTGCCTGCACATATCTCTATCCACTCAATATCATTTTCAGGTGCCTCATATGATAGCAGATTCAAATAAACCTTCACAGGTTACACAATTTCCCCGATATCGGTTTCTAAAATCTGTATTCTGGTTCTAGCTTCAGGTTAGGGTTTCAATTCATGCACTAGGGTGTTTACAAGTCCTCTACTGAGCTCAATTTCACATTACAACTCAAGTTTCTCTCAAACCCTAACTAGGTTTTCATCAAGTCCATAATATCACACAATATCGATATAATCTTAACTTGGGGTTAAAGGAAATGCTACAATTTAGCTAATGGTCCAGAAATTACCTCCATTGGCAACTCAAGAACTTTCTTGAGTTGCCCTCTAGTGGCCAAATCCATGCTTTCTTGGTCCATCTTGTAGATCTCGAGCTTGTGCATCTTTTTCGTGAAAGGGATGTGAGGTTTTGAGATAGATTTTGAGATGAAGTGAGAGGGTTTTGTGGAGGGGAAAAATGGGCACTAGCAGCAGCAGCAGCAGCACAAGGATGAGGGAGAGAAATGAGGAGGAAAACCAAGGGAATGGCTAAGTCAAAAGTGCACCCATACCTCTCTCACCAACCCCATTCTCATTTTCTTTTCTTTTCTTTTTCTTTTAAACCATAATCCTTCTCACAAGAATAGTAACCCAAATGAAAACCATGGCTAGAAAAAGCACAAGTGTAGAAAAGGAGTGATATGTGCATGTTTTGCACAAAATTGCCAAAAATCCGATTAGCGATTTTAATCGCGATTAGCACTAAATTAGTGTCAAACTAATCACAAAAACTCAAAAATGTCATAATTCACTAATTTACCCTATTTTAGAATTTTCCAAAATTTTTCATAATTTTTCTAACATTTTTCCTATTTATTTGCATTTAATTATAGATTTAATATTAAAATAATCAATAAAATAATATTAAATTATAAAAATTCCCAAAAATTAATATTTTATACTTTTGAAAATGTTACAATCTACCCCCCTTAAAGAAATTCGGTCCCCGAATTTAACAAATCTAACTATTCGCACCTTCAAAAAGATAGGGATACCTCTTCCTTATCTCGCTCTCGGTCTCCCAAGTGACTTCCTCGCCGCTCTGGCCACGCCAAAGTACCTTGACGGACGGTATCTCTTTCGACCCTAATTTCTTCACTTGCCGATCCAAGATCATCACCGGCTGCTCTGCATAGAAAAGGTCGCGCTCAAGCTGGATCGTCGGGTGCTGAATCGCATGCTAAGGATCATGAAGATACCTGCGGAGCATCGAAACGTAAAAATACGGGGTGCACGTCTGGAAGACTGGGCGGAAGGGCTAATCGATACGCAACCGCACCAACACGCTCGAGGATCTCGAAGGGACCCACATATCTGGAACTAAGCTCTCCCTTCTTCCAAAACCTCATCATGCCTTTCATTGGGGAGACCCTCAAGAAAACACGATTACCAACGGAAAACCCAAGTCTGCCGTCGATGGTACGCATAAGACTCTGCCTACTCCGGGCTGCTCCCATCCTATCGCGAATCAACTGGATCTTCGCGGTCGTCTCCTCCACAATCTGCGGCCCTGAGATACTGCTCTCTCTGAGCTCCGTCCAACAGGTGGGCGACCTGCATCTCCTCCCATAAAGAGCTTCAAACGATACCATCGGAATGGTCTCCTGGTAGTTGTTGTTGTAGGAGAACTCTACTAATGGCAAATGATGATCCCAGCTACTTCCGAAGTCTAATACGCATGCTCTGAGCATGTCCTCGAGAGTCTGAATAGTCCGCTCTGACTGCCCGTCGGTCTGCGGATGGAATGCAGTGCTGAAACTCAAGCGAGTGCCCAAAGCCTCCTGAAGCCTTTGCCATAGCCGGCTGGTAAACTGGGTGCCACTATCGGACACGATACAAGTCGGAACTCCATGCAGTCGTACAGTCTCATCGATGTAAATCTGGGCATACCGAGCAAATCCGAAAGTCGTCTTCACCGGTAGGATGTGTGTCGCCTTCGTCAAACGATCCACGATCACCCAGATGGAGTTATACCCTCGACTAGTCCTGAGTAGACCCACAATGAAATCCATAGATATCTGTTCCCATTTCCACTCCGGAATGGGTAACGGCTGTAGCTCTCCCGCAGGCCTCTGGTGCTCAGCCTTGACTTGCTGACAAGTCAGGCATCTCGACACAAAATCTGCAATGTCCCTCTTCATACCGTCCCACCAGTAAACATCTCTCATATCATGGTACATCTTGGCGGAACCGGGATGAACACTATATACCGACCAATGTGCCTCCTCAAGAGTCTCGCGCCGTAATCCCTCATCATCTGGTACGCACAGTCTAGTCCTAAATCGTAGTATCCCCTGATCATCGATCACGAACGCGGAAAATCTGCCATGTCCCATCTATGTCCTGATCTCTGAACAGCGGTCATCACTGTGCTGTGCCTCATGTAGACGGTCAAGCAACTGTGAGCGTGCACGAACATGCGCAACTTGTCATCCGATCGGCGTAAACTTGAACTGTAACCGGCTGTTGCATAAGACCTGCCAATCTGCCGACGACTGCCTCTGCATTGAGCTTAAACAGGATAGACTACCCCCGGGCCTCCTGCTCAAAGCATCCGCCACTACATTCGCCCTGCCCGGGTGATACAAGATCGCACAATCGTAGTCCTTCACTAACTCCATTCATCGGCGCTGTCTAAGATTCAGGTCTCGCTGCTGAAATACGTACTTTAATCTCTTGTGGTCAGTGAATATCTGGCACGACTCTCTATACAGGTAATGTCGTCAGATCTTGAGTGCGAAGACCACTGCAACCATGCCCTGGAAGGAATCCCACTCAAGGTTTCTCCAATCTTGCCTATGCCGAACTGTACGAAGGCTGGCTTTCTTGCATAATCTCTTCTCACTCGATGGACATCGGTGTCCTCAGCACAATACTTTTTTTTTTGGAAATTGGTCGCATCCCAACGTCTCTGTAAGCATATCTGGTCTCTAGTCTCGACGGGAAGTAATGACAGCTCGTCAGTGTCTCACATGAACCTCTGGTTCCACTTGTCTCCATCGTCGCCCACTATGACGTCACGCCAAGCTATCTACGCATTGCACTGTTCTCGGCCACGATAAATCCGAAGTCTCTTGGACGGACTCGAAGTCGCGTACTCTGTAGCTTCATCATTCTGTAGAAGATGTCTGGCCGAACAGGTCCTCGGGAACATGTCCCAATCATCGGAGGAATACTCAACACTCGTCCGTCCTTGATCAATTCGCAACGCATCTGGTAAGTTCCTTTATCCGAACCTGGTCAACTACCTTGTCGACAATGCCGAACTCTGGCCTACTGGGTGTGCGCAATATGACCACCCCTGGGTCTAGGTCTTCTCGTATTGTATTCCAGAAAGGTCCTATCGAGATTTTTCTCTCAAATCTCTTTCCTGCCGGATTGCCCGGAAGTCATCATCCATCGCTGAAGCAAATTCTTATTCCGGAACGGCTGCATACTTATCGCGCTTCTTTCTGAAAGATTTATCCATATACAACGCCTCTGGGTGCGTATCACATCTCTAATGTCAGCGGAGTGGGACGTCATCTCGTCGAAATCTCTTGCGAACTCTTTTCTTCACTCTGCTTCAATGTCGACTGATTCGGACTCATCTCATCGTGGCTACACGAACTGCGCTCCGACGGCTACGCTCGCATCTGGAGTCTCCCAAGCAGTGTCCCATCACGATATCCGAAAGATGTCGAACCATCCGATCGACTCGTCAGATCCTCATAATCCCCCAAGAGCTCACATCTCGGGTACAGTGTAATAGTATCGAGTACATGCCACAGCGTCGGTGGTCCAGCCGTAGAAGGGCAAACCCAAGCCTCACTAATGGCGCCGCGGAACTGCCGCAAATCCTAAGGTTCAAAGGCTTTCACACGGTCATTAAGTCGAGTTAGGGTTTCATTCTTCTAGAGGGTCCATAGAATCACCTGCATGTCTTTCCGTATACTTTAAACTTGGAAAATAGGCTCCTGACCTTCGATCGTCTCTATCGACTCTCAACGAACCTCCGTGAAGTTGTCTCTAGCTGGAAACAATCTATCTGATGACCTCGCATCGGTAAACGAACGAACCATATGTCCTAGTCATTCATCCTCAGGTGACTAGCGACTCGCTATCATCTCTCTGAGTATATGCTCACGCTGCAATAGCTCCAACCATCTGGGCGGTATCTCGTCATTTGCAGCAGCAACTGGCTCATACGCCTGTACGCTGAAAAACGCCTCAATCCTCCAGGAAAGGCAATACATAAGCGGTCATCTCTGAATCGGTCTGCTCTAGATCTGAGTAAGACTCTCCACACTGGAAATCTTCAACTCAACTTGGCCCGCTCTGGCGCAAAATCGGACGAATCACCTTCGTCTCTCAAATCGGGTAGACTAGCTATCATCTGTCTCATGTCTGCCTGAAAGCTCCGGCAATCTCAGACCGTAAGCTTCGGAAGCGACATCCTGTCAAACTCAGCAACAGCTGGTCCATCTGTCTGCACGGTAGGCGACATCACAATCTCTGAGGTATGCTGTACATCAACAGTCCCCTTTCAACAGGCAGCTCTAACAATGGCCCGATCATCCGGTGCAAATCCAAGTACTCGCCTCCACCAGAGGTCACAAACACCAATACTAACTCGAGACGTTCCCATGTCACCAGAAAACACAATGGTCGGCCCTCGTACCAGACGAGCTCACACCGGCCGTAACCCCAGCAGCAGCCCAAACTGCGCTCAAACATGGTGACAGGAACCTCGATCGAGTATCAAAAGGGGCACATCAATGGCAAGGAAGGAAACAACAGATCCAAAATGGATACATGATCATAGAAAGGAACATCATCAATGAAGGTATGATCATGAAACTAATAGAATCGGGGATCTCAAATGGATGTATAATCCTGGATATGAAGAGAATCACTGATCTCAAAAGTATGTACATCCTAAGGTTCCTTAAGCAGAGTGGCGTGTCGTAAGTATGCCGCGGAACATACCAACGGTACGTCACTCTACTTTAGTCACCTATTCCATCAACCAAGGGTCATCCTAATACGACGAAAGTTCGGGTCTAATACCCCCTCGACCAAGTCTAAGTTCCGTAAGGTCAAGCCAAAGTTCCGTATATATATAAACGCCCTAGGCTCCACATAGTCAAACTTAGACTCGAACCAAGGTCAACCTAGCGCTCTGATACCAACTTTGTCACGACCCGAGAGAGAGAGCACGTGACTGGCCCTTGAACCATATGAAGTCTATAGGACTCCATCTGATCCAAGTAAGCCGAAAACCCAGAAATCTAAAACCATTTTAAGGATAAATAAACAACAAGCAATACACTATACAACGCCGAATGGCGAGGATCAAAATTTAAAAGAAACCCAGATCAGCATGAAAACTGCAACACTACATAAGCGCGACTCTAAGGTCGAAATAATACATCACTAGTGTCTGAGTCTGAAACAATATACAAGTCTTTGGTTGATGGAAATTCTAGATACAAGAATAATGCAAGTACAATGGTGGTTCTGATGCAAAGAATCCACCTACCGAGCAAATCACCCGCAAGGAAACAATGTGCCGGAAATACCGCTATGGAACCTGTACGGCAAACCTGCAAGAACTGTGGCACAACGGGGGTGAGTTGCCAACTCGTGAATAGAAAATATCTACAAGCAGAAAATTGGAAGAAAGACATAAACCTACGTCATAACGATCAGATATAACATAAACCTCAAATGAATAAGTTGAAGCATAGTAAAGTAGCAATGTAACATCTAAACATAAGTGTAGTGCCGAGTACTCGTACCAGTGCCTCACGTAACAATGTATCACAGATATGATGTATGTATGCGGTAAAATGAAAACAGGAGATATCGTGAATGAAATCGTCAGAAAATCAACGTCGAGCATTGACACAAACTATATACCTCAATAGCAAATAAAACCCATGTATCATGTATCCGACATGTATGCAACATTCATGAGGGTACTCTATCAGGTACTGCTAACAGGTGATGCAATGCATATCCAATAAATGTGGGGTAGGGGAGATATAATATACCATCAACCATAAAGGCCCCGAGCACATAGGTTCCTCTCCAATCGAGCTCATAGGCTCCGAGCACATAGGCTCCTATCACATCGAGCTCATAGGCTCTGAGCGCATAGGCTCCTCTCCAATCGAGCTCATAGGCTCCGAGCACATAGGCTCCTCTCCAATCGAGCTCATAGGCTTCGAGTACATAGGCTCCTCTCCAATCGAGCTCATAGGCTCCGAGCACATAGGCTCCTCTCCAATCGAGCTCATAATGCATATGTAAATTTGCATAGATCATCGTGATGATATATTTAAGTATGCGTATATATATATATATTTCAGCGTCCCATACCACTGATATATATATGCAGGAGTAAAACAATCTAGAATCATCATATGCAACCATATCACAATGCGAAATCCATGAATTATAATACATGCAACAAGAACACTAATATAAGCTTGCAACTATGTAAAGGCATGCGCACAAGGAATATGAATCATTAACATATGAGCATGCAATGCAATGTGAGCCGTAGAATAAATGGTAAATGAATAATTGTCAATATATGAGTACAAGTATGGGTATGTGTCATCTAAATGAAGTGCAAGTATAACACTATATCATGCAACACGAAATAATAGTATGCACATACGAGGTCATATCCTGAAGCAATAATGCTACTGTGTAGTGACATGGCAATTATCGACGAAGAAGTATGTGAGCCGGCAAGCAAGTGTACGTGGAACATACGCATCATCGATAATGGTGCTAGTGTCCTATCCACATAATAGTAATATAGCGGTTAACATATGCAAGCAATGTGAATAGCAGGAATATGCGGACATTGAATAATCGACGTAACAGTAAAGAATCTACACCCATATGTACATGTCATGCGGTTATACCATTTGAAAGAGGGTGACTCGGGTCTAGCCTAACATCCACTGTGTAGCTACAAATCTAAGTATCAAGTAAATCAGGAGGGGTAAGGACACCACCTAAGTCTGAGTCGATACAAAATTATATATATACACATAAAATAGTCAGTGATCCCGCCTCAATAGTATCGCTTACAGTACAGTATATCATATGACAATCCTCAAGACATGAGTGCGGATCTATCATCAACATAAAGCTCGTACGGTAAGTCGTCGTACGGCATCCCCATAGCTGGGTACAGGTCAAATCACATTATCATATCAAGTACCTGGTATTCTTATCATCATAACACATAATCCGGGATACTGAATCTAATTCTAGTATAAATCGATACCATCTATATAATTATGAATGCGGGGGTAAAACACATCCCCAAGGCCCGCTAAGAGTCACATATCGTATCCCACATACGAATCATATCAAATCACCGATCTCACGGCACCAAGCCCAATACCATCGACTCATCTCCAAAGTCATCCAATATCATCATCAACGCAATGTAAGTATAGTGAATATGCAAGGGTGTGCGTGTGGGTGTGAACCTATTCTAGGGTTCGTGGCTATGAACTACACTAGTTTACTTCTACTCCTAAACTATCCATAAAACACCCAACACAATACCCATGACACACTATAACTATCATAAGGTATATCAACTACGGACTGCGGGGGTGCTATACGTCATCCCCCGACTTCCCCCTGTAGATATAATCTACTCACCTTGCGTCTTCATTTGTCGACGTCACCACGCGCTTTGCTTGTCGTCCCGAAGTCTTCATGGGGTACCTACATATCAACGTATCGTATATGCGTATTAAAACCAAATCAAAGCTAAAACGGCGCATGAAATCCAAAACGATACGATAAGGGGGCCTATAGATGAGAACCTATGGCACGCCTTCAAAACCATCAATAATTCCTCTATATCGTCGTATAAACGCCAAATAGTCGAGGCAAAACACAATCCACAATTTCAGAATCAAAAATACGGAATACGGAAACACGAATCCAAAACAGCAACTTAGGATATATGTCCCAGATTTTACCCTAGGTCAATTTATACAAATCTATATATACCAGGGGCCTAAACTAACAATGTAGGAGCTACAGAACCAATACGAGCCAAATTGGTGGGACCCAGGCCGCAATTGCCGGCCAAAAGGGGAAAATTGGCGGCCGGGAAATGGAGTTGGGGGCTAGGGTCTTGGGGTTAGCTTCCTGGGTGCCTGCACATATCTCTATCCACTCAATATCATTTTCAGGTGCCTCATATGATAGCAGATTCAAATAAACCTTCACAGGTTACACAATTTCCCCGATATCGGTTTCTAAAATCCGTATTCTGGTTCTAGCTTCAGGTTAGGTTCTCAATTCATGCACTAGGGTGTTTACAAGTCCTCTACTGAGCTCAATTTCACATTACAACTCAAGTTTCTCTCAAACCCTAACTAGGTTTTCATCAAGTCCATAATATCACACAATATCGATATAATCTTAACTTGGGGTTAAAGGAAATGCTACAATTTAGCTAATGGTCCAGAAATTACCTCCATTGGCAACTCAAGAACTTTCTTGAGTTGCCCTCTAGTGGCCAAATCCATGCTTTCTTGGTCCATCTTGTAGATCTCGAGCTTGTGCATCTTTTTCGTGAAAGGGATGTGAGGTTTTGAGATAGATTTTGAGATGAAGTGAGAGGGTTTTGTGGAGGGGAAAAATGGGCACTAGCAGCAGCAGCAGCAGCACAAGGATGAGGGAGAGAAATGAGGAGGAAAACCAAGGGAATGGCTAAGTCAAAAGTGCACCCATACCTCTCTCACCAGCCCCATTCTCATTTTCTTTTCTTTTCTTTTTCTTTTAAACCATAATCCTTCTCACAAGAATAGTAACCCAAATGAAAACCATGGCTAGAAAAAGCACAAGTGTAGAAAAGGAGTGATATGTGCATGTTTTGCACAAAATTGCCAAAAACCCGATTAGCGATTTTAATCGCGATTAGCACTAAATTAGTGTCAAACTAATCACAAAAACTCAAAAATGTCATAATTCACTAATTTACCCTATTTTAGAATTTTCCAAAAATTTTCATAATTTTTCTAACATTTTTCCTATTTATTTGCATTTAATTATAGATTTAATATTAAAATAATCAATAAAATAATATTAAATTATAAAAATTCCCAAAAATTAATATTTTATACTTTTGAAAATGTTACAGTATCTAGCTTGGAACTCTTCCAACATACCGTCCCTTTACTGAGGGTAAAGACAATGCCTGTGACCGACATTCAGTCGTCTTTATCACCCTGGAACCCTTCCAGTGATTCTCCACAGGATCAATTGACACCATCTCACTATAACTAGTAAGTAGCCTAACATCCATTTAGATCTATCTCATAGATCCAAAATCCAGGATTTAGTAGGTATCATTTTGATCCTATATGGAGAATCCTTGTGATAAGCGGAGATTGACCGAGCGTAGCATAGGAAACTTTTTCCCTATCAAGAGTATGTCATCCACGTACTCTACGAGGATCGCCACCATACTCCCTACTACCTTTTTGTTTATACAAGGTTCATCTACCATTTTGATGATGTCAAACTCTTTGACTATCTATCAAAACAGATGTTCCAACTCCGCGATACCTGCTTTATCCTATAAAGCATCTTGCACACGTTTCCGCTGCTCCCACTGTCTATGAAGCCCTCTGGCTGTGTACTTATAGACGCACTCTTCTAAAACACCATCTAGAAAAGCAGTCATGGCATGTAGCCGTGGCAAGTAGGATCTGGATGGACTTAAGCATAGCTACTTGAAAAGGTTTCACCATTATCCACACCTGGTCAATGATGAAAACCTTTAACAAGTCTAGCTTTGAAAGTCTCAACTTTTCCATTTACACCAAGTAATCTTCTCAAGATATACTTGCTCCTGATGGGGATTTAACCCTTCAGATATAGCAACCAAAGTCCATACTTTATTGGTGTACATGGATTCCATCTCAGATCACTAAGCATCCAGCCATTCTTACAGAGTCACACTCCTGATGGCCAGCTCGAAACTAGTTGGGTCATCATCTCATGATGCAATCCTCGCTCCCACAGTCATAGAGAAACCGAAGTATCTCTCAGGTGGGTGAGGAACCCTACTAGATCGGCGGAGAGGCTGAGGTTCGTTGGAAACTATTGAATCCTTTGGTTCTACCAAATCATATACTGTAGTTTGTATAGCTGGAACACTTCCAGTTCTACATAACTTACCTTGCCTCGAGCTTGTCCGGATTTTGCTTTTAGACATAGGCCGGACAACCCCCAAATCTTAACTAACTCAAGATATGGGCTCTTCCCCTTCTATATCACATATGAAGTGGTAGGCAATTGATTTGATTGGAACCCTATTCAATAGGTATGCAGCTTCTTAAGTGCACAACTCCCTTAAGGAAAAAGGTAACTCAGTAGTACTCATAATAGAGCACACCTTATCATATAGGGTGTGATTGCTCCGCCCCGATATACCATCGTGCTATGGTGTATTCGGAGGAGTAATGCTGAGAGAGAATCTCATTCTCCTTTAGAATAATCCAGGATTTCCGTGCACAAGTATGTAAGTGCACGGCGGCGCCCCGGCCGTCAATCCGACGCCGGAATGTGGAAGCGGTGATAAACTTTAATTTTGCGGACTTTGCAAACCGGCACCACCGCGCACTAAACTCCGGATCGTAACCATTAACAAGTCTAAGCTACTAACAAGAAAGGGAAGAGATGTACCGACTGATCCGAGTCCTCCGGTCTTCATCTCCACTCCGATCTCCTCGCGGGATCTCCGTCCGTCTCCTCCTCGTCGGAAAGGGCACCACATCGCCTGTAGCTTTTACGGGCTCCCACCTCAATACCGAGGCAACTCGGGCGCGAAGCTGGCGAATCGACGCGTCCAAGATTTGCTGTAGGAAGTGTAGTGTAGAGTGCATGTCTCACTTTGGGGTTTGTTGCCATTTGTAGATGATGGAGGAAACAAGATAAGAAAAATGGTGCTTGCATTTTTCTTAGCATGAAAAGAGATCATGAATGAAAAAACACTCTCAAAGATGAAGCTCTCTCCTTCTCTTTTCTTCTTCTCTCTTTTCTAATGAAAACTAATGAACTTAGAAATGGAGGAGGAATGAATATGAAGTATTAAGGGAGGTGAGTGTAGGAGAGAACAAGAGGTGACCACATCAAGAGACAAGAAAACATCAAGCATGCTTCATCTTACATCAAAACCATACCCTCATTAATGCAAGTAATGGTGCAAAGATAATGAAGCCATCATAATCAAAGCAATTGCAAGAAAACCCCTCCACAGATGTTATTTGCACAATTGCAAATAACCCCTCCATCGGAAAAGTCCGGCCGGGAAAGAACAAAGGAAAACCGGCCGGAACGGAATGCAAACTGGCAACTCCAGAAAACTGGTCCCGTAACAAATTACAGGAAAACCCCGATACTGTGCATACACACCCGCATCTGTATTCCGTCCGGATACAAATGCAAAGAGACAAAATCTACACTGTACTAAACTAGCACCGGCTTAAACCAAAGCCGGCTAGTAATATCCGTTCGATCCTGATCCGTGCAATACCGCACGTATCTGATCGAACCCTGCCATATACCTATACGGCTACTAGTACAAACCGTCCGATCCTGATCCGTGCAATACCGCACGTATCTGATCGGACCCTGCCATATCTCCATACGGCCTCTACAGCGTTTCGCCCGAAAACTTGAGTAACTGAAAGTGTGGTAGACTCTAAAGACTCGTCAATACTATGGCTGTGGATTTAACCACTAGCCCGTCAGAGGTATAAGCCAATACATAACGGGCCACCAGCTATTGACTAAAAGGGACGTCGATGAGCGAACTCATCCTGACACCCTACTGAGCCTGTCAGTGATAATATCCGTACAGTCCGGTCCGTTCGTCTATGAGCATCGCATGGCGGGCCTAGGGGGTTGGTAAAAGTCAGACCCCCAAAAGCGGTACAAGTCGTGTCGGAGTGTAGCCCAGAACACCCTGAGATACTACTGGAATACCTACCAGTAAATCTCCTGCCTTGGCCAAGGACTTTGTGTAATGGCTCTCCTAGACACAGCGCGACCTCACTCCCAATACCGGGAAAGACGAAACCCCCAAAGATCCGCTCACTGCCTCCATGTGGCTCGGGACTGTACCCAACTAAAACCTGTTTGCACGACTCCTTTGAGCCGTGGTAGGGTAGTGATCAAAGCACAGTGGGAACTCACACGAGACAAATGACGATCCCCAGGTCGATGAACTAACCTGTACACATGTCACCTGGGAACTGCTATCTGACGTCAGGTATAAGACCAACTAGCATGTTCCCGGCGAGTCCTGTCCGGTGTACTCATAACCCAATGAGCACCTGTATACATCTTAGGTGAACCAACTGACACCAGTGGCTTGTGAGACCGGCCACCGCCCCTCGTCGGGGTCTCGACTGTATACACTAGTCTACTCTGGAGTATCGATGCCCTATCTCGAAACTCCCACGACTAGGGACCTTTTAAGGATGTGCTTGTAGACTCCAGCTCTCACTTATATGATCGCCCTCATACTGCTGGCAGTCAAGCATGATCCTAGGGCTCTATCAACGTGCAATAGCGACCTGTCAGGTCACCTAAAGCAGTACACGATGATAAAGGTAAACCTGATAGCATACTATCATCTCGAGTAAGACTGTCGTACCGGGATAGGTCCTCCCTCAATCATTGCAATCACGTGCCTGTGATCCAATAATTGACTCTGAGGGCACTATCTCCAACAATCTCCCACTTGCACTCAAGGCTAATTATTGCGATGTCGCATACTCACAGCCCGTGTGATACCGAACACCCAACTCCTCTACTAGTCAGTCTCACAAAGCATGTTTGCGAAACTCTTGCGTTCAAGGAATAGCCTCAGCGAGTGGATCCGCTCTGATGTTTCTTTCTATGTCTCTCTATATCTCAAGTTCGCGGAGAAAACCTTCTCCCGAAATGAGCAATACCAGTCTTAGACTATGTCTGGATATCTGATGGGACCTAGCTCATAAATGAACTCCAAATCCAAACTTCTTAGACTGTATCGACAACTGAACTTAATCAGTATCAAGCGCCATGCCTCCCTCAGTATTTCCTTGGACCACCTGTCCAAAATACTGCCCCTCGTCAGAAGAAAAAACTATAGCTCTGACAACCTCCTTGTCGTCTATGTCACCTTGGAAGCCTGGAATGATAACTGTCTCCCAAATGAGGCAGTCGTTATCATATCCCTAGAACATCCACATATGTTCTAAACTGCTTCCGATTGCTTCTCCAGTATTGGATCAATATCAACTTGTTGCATCTAGTGCAAGAACAACATCTGGTGTGGTACTTGACATCTCATGATTGACTCAATTGCCTAAGCAAGTGATCTGCCAATCATGCGCATCCCTCTCTAGTTTAGTCTATAAGACACCTTTAGAGAGGGTGACTCCATTACCTGCAGGAACACTACCGTGCCAGGAGTCGTCCATTCTAAATACTCTTAGAATGCTGTCAAGGTACCCTGATTGGGAAACCACCCAAATCTAGATCCAAAAAACCATAGATCTAGTAACCAGTATGTTTGATATAATGTCCAAGTCCTTTGTGGAGAAACTACTGTGTGACGACCAAAGTATAACCGATCGTAGTATAGGAATTTCTTTTCCTATTCTATGTATGTCATCCAAATACCAGGATATCACACCCTACTACCTTCTCAACAGATCCATCCCCTATTCTGATGACGTAAACCCATGACTGTCACATCAGAAATAGATGATCTATCTCCGCTACATCTGCTTTAGTCTATAAATAGATATAAGCCTGATGTCCACCAATGCTTCCGCTGCTCCCACTGACTACGACAACCCTCTGCCAGAGTCATATAGACGTGCACTTCTAAAACTAGTTTAGAACGACGCTATACTCATCCTCCTGCCGGGTCTCGCAGCCTGGAACAACAACAATGGCAAGTGTGGGTAAACAAGAACTTCCCTGTCACCGTCCTTGAGGCTACCTGGGTACCTCTCGGGTGCCTGAAGTTACCCACCTTATCTGCGGAGTGGCCAATGGAATGTCAAATCAGATTGAATCTTTAGGTTCCTTATCAAATCTTCAGTAATCGTTTGCGGTTCTGGAATCACTTCCAGTTCTACCATACTCCCACTTCTGTTTTTGAAAAAATCCATTTCTTTTAAAATTGTGGCGAGTGAAGAACAATATCACTATTGATCTTCTAGATGGTAGATAGTCAACCCTCGTCATAGCCTGGGTCAACCCACAAACAGCCATTACAGAAACGTGCCTTTGAGTTATCCAGAGTCTGGTTTTAAGCATAATCCGGACAACTCCCCGTAACTTAACATCGTTAAGATACGAACTGTTCTATATACAATATAGAAACAGAGGCACTGATTTAATTTAACCAGATTCAAATCATGCAGCTATCTCCAGTGCATGTCATCAAAATGGAAGGAGGCCGATCAGCGTTACTCAACTTAGGAATGCTTCCAATTATGAATAACCTGAAAGAGAAGCAATTTCTCTTTATCATTACTATCAACTGAATACCATACACAAGTATCTACATCTTCGATCACCTTGAAGAATCACGATACTTGCTACACCTGGTTCTCTACTCTATTCAAATACCTATAACTCCTCAAAACATAGACCCTGTGTTTCTACGAAACACATGTCTGAGAACTAGAGAAGTTAAAAGTAAACAGAATATAGTATGAGGACCAACCCCTCTGTCCTAATGGACACTGGACAACATACAATACTCTGTATAAGTCCACCGAGTCTAACAACTCTTTCACTGTGTGTCGTAGGTTGAAAACTGTACTTATGGTTAAGAAGAATTACACCGCTGTTTAATGCTCCTTACCTAACCATCCACTGATATAGGTAAATGTCATCGACATAATATCAAAAGGTATATCTCACTCTATGAAAACAGACGTACAGATATAACAATTTGAAATTGGTGCACAACAGCGGATATTCAAAACCAAATATTTGCCGACCGGCAAACAGCCCAGGTGATCTCCTCAAATATCACCGATTACAACGAATCCCGATATAATGAGGATGATCACCCAATTCCCAATAACTGACTCCCACTCATCATCTGTAAAACCATACAGATGTGAGAATTATACCTGGTAAATACATACCCTGGAGTGAGTATCTAATCGGGAAATCAGTTTTCTTTTAACAGTACACAGTGAACTGAAAACATTGAAATGTTTCGATGGGGTATCCTGGTATTCCTAGTAATGCCTCTACCATTATCCAGATTCACAACTATAACCGTATAATTCTTTGCCACCTCTCCAAATCCCTTTATATGTCTTTAGTCATTACCTTCTGCACACCCCTTAGGCCAAATGGTTTTCTTCCTCCCCTACCGTTCGGCACCAGCCTATGGTTTGGAAGAAGACTATCCAATAAGCATAATGGGTGTACTGTCCTAACCCTAGGAGTACTCGCAATGCGAGAGAAGGTGAAGATAAAAGACAACCGAATAAACCTTATTCCTATTTCTCCTGGACCAGAATCCATGCCCGAACTGGAACAAGTTCCTTTCGAGTTCGTATATAACCATACGATGGAATATCCAATAAACTGTAGATCTTCGTAGTGATACGGAGTATCCTGGAGAAATACAAAGGTGATTTAGGATTGGCGAAGAAAAACTTGGTTTGGTCGTGAATATCAGTCGCAATTTACTTTGCCCTCTTACTAATCCCTTGCTTTGTCTTAATCTTAATACCTTCTGCACACCGTTTAGGCTAATTGGTTTTCTCCATTCCCTACCGGTCGGCACCAGCCTAAGGTTTGGAAGAAGACTATCCAATTTGCATAACAGGTGTACTATCTCCTAAACCAAGGAGTACTCACAACTTGAGAGAAGGTAAAAGGGAAAAGACAACTGAATAATCCTATCCGTTTTCTCCAGAACCAGAAACCATCCTCGAATTCCTTCGAGTTCGTATCTAACCATACGATGGCTTTGTCCAATGGAAGTGGACGTTCGCAGTAATACGGGGTGTCCTGGAGAAAAGGGTAAAAGTAGGAGTGGCAATGAGGTCTGCAACTCTGACAATCCAAAAGCCAGCGTTAAGAAGGTTCGGTCAACTTGGTCACTGAGTCATAGTCTTAGGGTCGGGTCAATGGTCGCTGCCAGAGAGAGAGAGAAAAGAAACACTCAGCGTGCACTCTAACCAAGATCAGAATGGTTACCAATTTATCTAATCTGGAAACCTCCCACTGTACCTCAAATCCTCCTCCAAACCTGAAAGAAGAATTAGTCGGGGTCACCCGAGGAGTAAACCAACTCATCAGTGGGAATCGGGATCCAACTCTCATCGCATGATAACGTGACGGAATCCGCTCACGGTATCACACTCCAGAAGGTATGCGCATATCTGGCAAGTTTCAGTTCTTTTGAAACTCCCGATGTGATTTCTGCCCCATGCTCTTATGACCTTGACTTTGGCCAACAAATCATAAGTCACATGTCAAGTTCTGCCCGTCATTCTCCAGGTTAATTTGAATCCACCCGTACATACCCTTGACTTTGGCCAACAAGGCAGTACGACTGTTCCAAACCAACGCATCTATCTATGCTGCATATGAATAACCAACAACTACCAAACACTGTGCCTTGACTTTGGCCAACAAACACAGCTTGAATACTATTGACTACCCATATGAAACGACGGAGGGCTACGAATGGTTTCTGGCGAAAACCTTTAACGTAATGAACTTGATATCGTTGAAGGAACGGATAGCTTTTTAGAAAATATAGTGACAAAAACCTTTACTAAAGAGGTCACTCCCGGTGAAGGGATCTGGCTCTTTCCCCGTAGAATGAGGTACAGGATATTCCAACTGAATACCACGATGCAAAGCAAAAGTAATCGGCTATAGTGAAGTTAAAGCCCTGACGCAAACTTTTGTCCAAGGGGTCACTCACGGTGAAGGGATCTCGGCCCTTGCCTCGTCGACTGAGGAGCAGGATATTCCAAATGAATACCACGATGCAAAACAAAAAGTGAACGTCCTTGCAATAACAGCTTTTTGAAAAGTGTTCCAACAACATCAGAATAGGTCTTTTTTAACTTGCATTGATCCGAATCAACGCAGTCCCATCAATTGATCACACCACAAAGAACGAAAATATACTGACGTATGTATATGCCATCCGCATTCGCCACTGGGTCCCGTCATCACCCGTTAGGTTAGCTTACTAACGGCAGAGCGGGGACTGGACTAGCGCGGATGAAAAACATATACAACATCTACTAATATATATACCAATATATTATATTTCGCTCAAGGCGTGAATAAAATGCAACATCACAGAAATGTACAGCATCACAGAACAATACAGATATCTGGGATCCCCGGGTTTCACAAAGCCACTACTGAAACCCGACGTTCCCCTGGTCGTGTGGATAGCCTGTGCAATGAAATCCTATACCCCCTACGAGTGCGGCGAATAGCCAGCCAATCCTGGAGTGAAGCCCCCTCCGTCCCAATGCCATGAGATGCGGGCTTGTTGCCTTCTAGAACCCGGCTATCCGTGCACCCCTCCGCGGGATAAACCTAGTACAGAAAGTAAAATATACATACACCGGGTACATCGACCGCAACCTGGTCGTGTCCCAAAATAATAATACAAACAGGCAGTGACGGCAGTCCACATGTCGGACGCTCGCCCCGCAATATCAAATGTACATGATACAACAAAACTGTACTAGCATTGCATCCAGGCTATCCCCCACGACCGATCCGCAACAACACAGCAAATACATAGAACATCAACGTAAAAGTCACGTTCGCAAATCCGTCTAACCGGGCTATAGCAGTTAGACAGGATTTACCGATCGAGTGACATTCACGGTCGCAGATATAATGTAAATACTGTGAAAAATGTGTTTTAAAATTTTCCGATTGATCAAACCTTAACAAGTGGACCCCCAAACAAAACTGTAGCACTCACAGAAAACCTGGGCCCAATTTTAATATTCCAGAAAACACATTTTCAACTCAGGAACATTCTGCAAAGTTTTGGGGACATGAACAGTTGTTACTGCGGCGGAAGCGCGGCCCAAGCAGGGGTTTGGCTGCGCTTTCGCGGTGGAACAGTGAGTTCATGGTACCAAATTTTTACAGTATGTTTCTAATTCCCTGCACATCACTCTGAGACAACCTGAAAAATTTTTGGACTCAAAAAAAATTCGACAGAAACTGATGTGCTTGAAATACGCGTTTTCGGGATTTTGTTCGATCGGAAACGTAAAACACATTAAACAAAGCTAAACGAAGTTAATGGCGAGGCTCTGATACCACTGTAAGTGCACGGCGGCGCCCCGGCCGTCAATCCGACGCCGGAATGCGGAAGCGGTGATAAACTTTAATTTTGCGGACTTTGCAAACCGGCACCACCGCGCACTAAACTCCGGATCGTAACCATTAACAAGTCTAAGCTACTAACAAGAAAGGGAAGAGATGTACCGACTGATCCGAGTCCTCCGGTCTTCATCTCCACTCCGATCTCCTCGCGGGATCTCCGTCCGTCTCCTCCTCGTCGGAAAGGGCACCACATCGCCTGTAGCTTTTACGGGCTCCCGCCTCAATACCGAGGCAACTCGGGCGCGAAGCTGGCGAATCGACGCGTCCAAGATTTGCTGTAGGAAGTGTAGTGTAGAGTGCATGTCTCACTTTGGGGTTTGTTGCCATTTGTAGATGATGGAGGAAACAAGATAAGAAAAATGGTGCTTGCATTTTTCTTAGCATGAAAAGAGATCATGAATGAAAAAACACTCTCAAAGATGAAGCTCTCTCCTTCTCTTTTCTTCTTCTCTTTTTTCTAATGAAAACTAATGAACTTAGAAATGGAGGAGGAATGAATATGAAGCATTAAGGGAGGTGAGTGTAGGAGAGAACAAGAGGTGACCACATCAAGAGACAAGAAAACATCAAGCATGCTTCATCTTACATCAAAACCATACCCTCATTAATGCAAGTAATGGTGCAAAGATAATGAAGCCATCATAATCAAAGCAATTGCAAGAAAACCCCTCCACAGATGTTATTTGCACAATTGCAAATAACCCCTCCATCGGAAAAGTCCGGCCGGGAAAGAACAAAGGAAAACCGGCCGGAACGGAATGCAAACTGGCAACTCCAGAAAACTGGTCCCGTAATAAATTACAGGAAAACCCCGATACTGTGCATACACACCCGCATCTGTATTCCGTCCGGATACAAATGCAAAGAGACAAAATCTACACTGTACTAAACTAGCACCGGCTTAAACCAAAGCCGGCTAGTAATATCCGTTCGATCCTGATCCGTGCAATACCGCACGTATCTGATCGAACCCTGCCATATACCTATACGGCTACTAGTACAAACCGTCCGATCCTGATCCGTGCAATACCTCACGTATCTGATCGGACCCTGCCATATCTCCATACGGCCTCTACAGCGTTTCGCCCGAAAACTTGAGTAACTGAAAGTGTGGTAGACTCTAAAGACTCGTCAATACTATGGCTGTGGATTTAACCACTAGCCCGTCAGAGGTATAAGCCAATACATAACGGGCCACCAGCTATTGACTAAAAGGGACGTCGATGAGCGAACTCATCCTGACACCCTACTGAGCCTGTCAGTGATAATATCCGTACAGTCCGGTCCGTTCGTCTATGAGCATCGCATGGCGGGCCTAGGGGGTTGGTAAAAGTCAGACCCCCAAAAGCGGTACAAGTCGTGTCGGAGTGTAGCCCAGAACACCCTGAGATACTACTGGAATACCTACCAGTAAATCTCCTGCCTTGGCCAAGGACTTTGTGTAATGGCTCTCCTAGACACAGCGCGACCTCACTCCCAATACCGGGAGAGACGAAACCCCCAAAGATCCGCTTACTGCCTCCATGTGGCTCGGGACTGTACCCAACTAAAACCTGTTTGCACGACTCCTTTGAGCCGTGGTAGGGTAGTGATCAAAGCACAGTGGGAACTCACACGAGACAAATGACGATCCCCAGGTCGATGAACTAACCTGTACACATGTCACCTGGGAACTGCTATCTGACGTCAGGTATAAGACCAACTAGCATGTTCCCGGCGAGTCCTGTCCGGTGTACTCATAACCCAATGAGCACCTGTATACATCTTAGGTGAACCAACTGACACCAGTGGCTTGTGAGACCGGCCACCGCCCCTCGTCGGGGTTTCGACTGTATACACTAGTCTACTCTGGAGTATCGATGCCCTATCTCGAAACTCCCACGACTAGGGACCTTTTAAGGATGTGCTTGTAGACTCCAGCTCTCACTTATATGATCGCCCTCATACTGCTGGCAGTCAAGCATGAATCCTAGGGCTCTATCAACGTGCAATAGCGACCTGTCAGGTCACCTAAAGCAGTACACGATGATAAAGGTAAACCTGATAGCATACTATCATCTCGAGTAAGACTGTCGTACCGGGATAGGTCCTCCCTCAATCATTGCAATCACGTGCCTGTGATCCAATAATTGACTCTGAGGGCACTATCTCCAACAAAGTATTCTCCTCCTTGATCTCATCATAGGACATAATACTTATACCCTTATTGGTTCTCTACTTCTAACTTATATTCTGTGATTATCTCAAAAGGTTCGAACTCATGTTTCAACAGGAACATATGACTGAATCTTGAGAGATTATCAGAGAATGTAATGAAGTACAAAGAACCAGTCCTGGCATATGTAGACCGGGGATCTACATACATCAACATGTATCATCCCAAGAGTTCACTAACTCTTTCTCTGTTTCCAATAAACGGAGCTATGGTCATCTTATCTTTGTGACATGACTGGCGAGTTTCACAAGATGTAAATTCAAACTGATTTAAATATACATCTAAATGTAACTTCAGCCAGTCGGGTCGCATTGATCTGACCTAGTCTACAATACCTCAAGAAGAATCCGTTCATTTCTGAACTCTTCCTCTTGTGTGTGTTCCATATACTAAGAACTATAGTTTGATTTAGAACATCAATGCTTTTAGATAACGTGCCTGAACCGATCAACTTTTGATATAGGAAATGTTCAAAACATTATCCATCAATACAAAATTATATCCTTTCTTTTCTACCAAAGAGAGTGATATGATTTGGTATATCAGGTTCGGTATCTAATAACATTCGTTCAGAATCAATGTATTAGTAATACAGGGTGACAGTGACCGACAGACTTGGCTGCAACTCTTGCCCCGTTTTCTGCCTCATGAAACTAATCACCCGTTCTCAGTTTTTCTACCCTTTTGTAGCCCTATGTAACATATTACATATCTGGGATCCTGATCCGGTATCATATACCCAGGATTCAGAGGATACTGAGAAACAGTTCTGTGTAACGAACACACCCGAAGATGATGCATCAGCATGCACTCTCTTCGTTTGGGCGGCACGGGAATTCTGGTAATCCCCAATTTCCTGCTCTGTCTTATAACAATTATAAGTTGGAGCGGGACCAACGTTCCCCAGCTCAGTATAACAAGCGGGTTCGGTCAATAATCCGTATTATTATCTTGATTAAGGCGTGATATGGTCGCTACCAGGAGAGAGAGAGAAGAAAACACTCAGCGTGCGCTCTTGCAAGAATAGATTGGTTATTATTTTATCTAATCAGGATGGCTCCCACTGCTTTTTATCAAATCTTCCTTGAAACCCTAAAATGAAAGACTAGCCGGGATTAATTACACACTACAAGTTCGCCAATCTTTCAGCCAGGCCAGTGTCGGTACTTTGAGGGAGGTCCCCCGTGCTTTCGCACGAACCTAATTAATGTAAACCTCGTTTTCCCAGAGGCGTAACCCCGTTGACACCTTTCTAGACACCTACTTGATTGGCTAATTGTAATGTATAAAACTCTTCCAGGAGTAACTCTTACTCGCAGCGGGTATCGGGATCCAACTATCTCATAGAAGGTATGCAATCTCATTGCAAATTTCAACACTTGAAATTCCCGATAATATTTTGCCCCTAGCAGCTATATGACCTTAACATAGTCAACAATCATAAGTGCTAGTCAAGTTCAACCCGTCATTTCCCGATTGAATTAAACCCACCCGCACGACCCTTAACATAGTCAACAAAGTCGCACGACTACCCTAATCCAATCACATCATATGCTTATGCAGATAAGCACTAATTAGCTACCGCACACTACGCCTTAACATAGTCAACAAACGTAGCACGAATACTAACTAGTACTTATCTGAAATGACGGAGGGCTACGACAGGTTTTTCTGAAAACCTATTGCGTAATGAACTTGATATCGTTGTAGGATCGAATCATTTTAAAATGGAGTGCTTTTAAGGCTTTTCCAGTTTTGCTAAAGGAGTCACTCCCGGTGAAAGGATCGTCGGTCCTTTCCTCGTCGAATGAGGTGCGGGATATATCATATATATCACTGTGCAAAGCAAAAAACTCTTAAAAGCAATCAAAAGACAAACCGAGTGTGTAGTATATGCCAGTTATTGCTAAAGGAGTCACTCCCGGTGAAGGGATCTCGGTCCTTTCCTCATCGAATAAGGTGCAGGATATATCATATATACCGCTGTGCAAAGCAAGAACTGTAGCTACCTGTTTTATTTTGAAATTCGATTCTACAACATCTTAGGTTTCTTTTATTTCATTAATCATATTAATGAAGTCCCATCATTTAAATACCTAAACATCACAGATAAATACGACGTACACTTATGCCATCCGCGTTCGCCTCGATGTCCCCTCGTGCACCGTTAGGTTAGGTAACTAACGGCAGAGCGGGGCAGGGCTAGCGCGGGTGTAAAACATAAGTAACGTCTATATAATATATCATATATACTATATACTGTATCTATCACAGAACATCACAGATATCGCAGCAGAAGAAACATATGAAATATTGGATATACTAGGACGTCCGTGTTTTCAATACGAGCCAGTATAAAACACGGATTCCACGGTCGTGATGAATAGCCAAACCCACACCCCTAGACCCCTACGAGAGCGGCAAGCAACCCTACCAATTCTGGAGTTAGGAGACCCGGGCTCGACTCCTCGAGTTGGTCTCCCACTGGACTCCAGAACCCGGTTACTTGTGCCCTCCTTCTTGGGTTTATCCTAGTGCAGAAAAGTAAATAATATACATCAACGGTGACAACTTCCGCAACCTGGAAGCACCCCAATAAAAAGAATATTACATACAAGTTTTTACATGAATGAAAATGAAAAACACTCATCTCACATAAAAACCCCCGGCTATTCAAACACGACGATCCAATATAACATATCCAGCAACACATAACATCACAGGTCATCAACGTAAGTAAACATGTGCATCCCAATTGTCGTTGACATATAGCAACGAAACCGGCGATATCACATATTACACTTACGGTCACAGAAAAGAAAGTGTAAAACTACAACAGTTGGAATCCGCAACCACCTCAGACATCGCATGCCTGACCAAATGAATTACTTAGACATCACATGCCTAACATTTATAAACCCCGCATTTTAGTCTCAAAATCGAAAACACTTTTCAATATCAAGTCGGGCAATTCAACAAGATTCCCGACATCCTGATCGCATGCTCGTCGCAAACTTCAGTAGGCGGCCGCACCCCCGACGCCGTCGACGAAGTGCACCAAGGCGGAACACCGCTGCCGCGAGCACCCAAATGGATGCTTTCGGTGACGGGGTTCTCCTACAGTCACTTGGTCGAGGCTATGGGGTGAGGCTGTCTATTAAGTTTACCCGGCGAGTATCCGTGTACGCTACGTGATTGCAACGGACTTTTGATCGCATCAAAATTCCGTAGCAACCGATCAAGAGAGACTAAACTGCTATGTTTATAACATTCATTCAGTTATCTCATAACTACTTGTGAATTCCAATTATTGTATCCCATTCCGGATAAATAGAAAATGTTAAACTTTCCGATCGAACAATCGAACACCCAAGTTTTCCCGAAACAGATCAACACATGAAACAAGTCTAAAAACATTCAGTTCGTGCCTCAGTACCAACGGTCCAGCCGTAGAAGGATCAAGCCAACGCCTCACATGTAGCACGCCGTACTGCCCCAAACCCTAAGGTTCAAAGGGCAGTTCAAGACGGTCACATAATCGAGTTAAGATTTGTTATCTTCTAGAGGGACCATCGCCTTACTTGCACTACTTAGAACGTCTTTAAACCACGGAAAAATCCAACACTTTGAAATTTTCCGGCAGGGGAAAAATTGGGTATTTATATCCAGTCGAACTTTTTAACAGTTTCTAAAATATCCGGAAAAACATAAACAAAGTTAAATTATCCGATCAAATTAACGAATCCCCAATAAAACCCTAGAAAACTCAACACCTGAGGGGAATTAAAAAATTCACATAAAAAAATGCCAAGAAAGGACCTAAGAATCAATATATGAAATTTGAGGGACTAAGTCCAAATTTGGGCCGCGGAAGAGCCGCCAAAACCCTGTTTTGCCGCGGTTCCGCGCTCCAATTATTGAATTAGTCAACCAAACTTCACAGTAATTCTTAGTTTTTCCTGCTTATTTTTCTGCATATTTTTAATTCACAAAATTCAACAGTTTTGAAAAATGTACAGAGAGCGATTTTGCTTGGGGTTTCGCGGTTCGATCGGATCTCTAACTTCGTCTACCGATCGCCTAAGGCTCTAGCTAGGCTCTGATACCAGTGAAAGGTTCCTAGGCACCCTATAGAGGTCTCACAAGGTATCGAACATGCCAATTTCAAAAATACGGTGCCGAGAAACCCTAGACAACGGATCGTCGGCTAGATGTCTAGGCGAAAAATGTAAACTAGTTAACACTTAACTACAAGATAACGGAAATACAACCTTTGTAGATCCGGTGCTCCACTTCCATAGCTCCGCAACGAAGTCCCCTCGCTGTCCAAATGAATTCCCGGGCTCTAGCGTTGGCATCGTCGGAGAAATGGCGAGCTAGGTCGTCGATGTCCATGCCGAAGATGATCTACGTCGAGGCATCGCTAGATCAAGCTCCACCTTCACCAAGCCATGAAAACTTGTGAAGGAAACACACTCTACTACTTGGCAAGAGGTAGAAGATGAAGAAATAGGAAGTGGGTAGACTTTAGTTTTGGATTTCTCACTCTTTTCTCACTTTTCCATTAAAGCTTTCAAGCTTTTTCTTGAAGTGAAGAAGAAGAAGAAGATGAAGAATATGATAAGTGTTATTTAAAAAAGTAAAAGAAAATCAAACCTTATCATATTCAAACCATAGTTAAGTGTAGAGAGCTAACTAGAGTTTAAGTGAGTGGTTAGGGTTAAAGAAGAAGACAAAATGGTCACATGGTCAAAAGTTGCATGAAGCTTGAAGAAGCTTCTAAGAAAGCAACCATTTGTTTTCTTTTCTCATTCTTTTCATCCAAGGAGAAATAGATAAAAGAATGAATAAATAAATAAAACCCTAACCATTTACTTAACCAAGGATTAATTCTTTACACTTAACCAAACTACCATGTATCATCAAACATGATACAAACAAGTGCACAAAAGTATATCGCATATACAATGCGCACATCCGAGTGAGAAAATCCATCTTAAGTGAACCGATACTAGTTAATGCAAAGTAATATATCAAATATATAATTATGCATTAAATCATTAAATCAACACTTGATTTAATGATCCGGTCATATCGCATATAACCGACTAATATCAACAGTAACATCTGATCGAATCAACACTTGATCCGATAACCCGGCTATATCGCATATAACCGATCAATGTCACAAATCGCGAGAATCAAATGCAGTATCACATACTGGTATCATTCTCGGTCCCGCACATATCTCATATGCGCTCCTATTTCGTTTCGCTTGAGCCAGGAAACCTCTGTGTAGGACTCTAAAGACTCGTCAATACGCCGGCAGCAGGTGATGATCATATCAAACACCCACAAGCCGCAAGCGGTCTGCTAAACGTAACGGCCACCCGGGTATTGAGCGATCAGAAGATCGACGAGCAAGCCCGCTCACACTCCAGTGAATCCAACTAGTAACACTACCGTACAGTCCGGTCTGATCGTCTGATATGTCGCATATCTCGCCTAGGGGTGGTAAACGTCAGACCCCAATAGCTCGATAAGTCGTGTCGATATGAGGTCTATAACAATTCGAGAAACTACTGGTAACACTTACCAGTAAATCTCAGCAACCCTGGCCAGGGATTTCCTGTTATAGCCAATCGAACACAGCGCAACATCAACCCCCTATACGGGGAGAAACGAATCCCCTCCTATCGCTCATTGCCTCCATGTGACTCGGGACTGTACCCAAAAACCACCGTTTTGCACGCCCTCTTGGACGTGGTAAGATGGAAATCAAAGCACAGTGGGAACCACACAAGACTCTATGACGATCTCGGGTCAACAGACTACTCTGTACCAGTGTCACCAGAGAACTGCCATTTGACGTCAGGTATAATACCATCTGGGAGTTCTCGGCGAGTCCGTCCAGTGTACCCAGTCTCTACTGAGCACCCGTATATCATCTCTGATGTCAAACACCAATGGATATGGGATCATCCATCGCCCATCTGTATGGGTCGAGAAGGTACACGCTAGTCTACTCTGGTATATCGATGCCCCGTCTCGATATACCCACGACTAGGGACTTTGAAGGATATACTTATGGACTACCATGTCCCCACTAGTATGATCCGCATCATAGTCCAGATAGTCAAGTACACATCCTAAGGGCTTTACCAACATGTAATAGAGAGACAATCTGTGTACACGTTAAGGTAAATGGCAACCAGATAGCATACTATCATGTCGAGCAAGAAAGTCCTCCCTATATATGTCCCAGCATCCACTACAATATACATCCAATGTACGGTAATGGCCTCTAGGGCATACATATAACTAACAGCCATCACTTCGAACCCGCAATAATGATGACCCGATCCCAAACAAACTTAGAAAATGTCTCGCACTCTGGAGCTAATCGAAGAAATCGTCAATGCGAGGTAAAGGATACCTATCCGCACCGTAAACCGGTTCAATTAACGATCCGTCAATACACAACCCTAACTGCCGTCTTTCTCTTTGACAAACATAAGTAGGAGCTTCCAAAAGAGAAACGATCAGACGCACAAAACTCCCCAACAAACAACTCTGCAGCTGATCCTTAAGCTCCTTAAGCTTCGCCAGCTCATCTGGAATAACGTCGGAAAAATTCTCGCACGAAAGGAACCCGGTCTAACAATCCCAACTGTGGCTCCGGTATCATGAATGAACGCCAAGAATCCATGACATCTCCTCAAAAGCCGACTAGTGAAAAAGGCTGAATTCAAGCTGTGAGAGGCGGCGCAACTATCCACCTGCACAACAAGAATTGACCCGCCGGGAAAAACAAAACCTAACTGTTTTCCTCACGGTAGTCCACAGACGCCTAGCACGTAGCTGACCAGTCCGTGCCCAGGAGAACGTCAAATCCAACATCTTTAAAAGGATCGAACGACGGACGAATCTCTATCTCCTATCCGATTGGCACACAACTGAAATACGTGTCGCGCAACAAAAGAATCGCTGACAGAACTTAACAAAACAAACGGCTAATCTACCTGACACTACTCTCGTCCCAACCATGGCACAAGGTGAAAAACAAACGAATACGTCAAAAGAACATGCGAATTAAGGATACATGAAAACTCCACATTGGACGCCTGCGCGTCCCGATGAGTAGAAGCAAACTCCTATGTCTGCCCCCTACCCGCAACTGGCTGAACTCTTCTGGTAGACTGACTCCTCTGAGCGAACCTTCCATGTCCACGACCTCTCTGAACATGTCCCTGACGAGGTGCTAAGGAACAATCCCTGACGAAGTGCTGAAGGCTTACGCATCGAAAACATCCACGCGCTGACTGCTGACCCTTCTGGGAATGAGAGCTGAACGACTGTCCTCGTCCTAAGCCTCTGGTACTCCAGCGACGGCCACGAAATCTGTCTCGATGACTAAACCTCTGTCTCTGGGCTGGTACACTGGTATGAGTCCTCCACTGTCCTGGAACTCCCAGAGTCTCTGGAATATATGCCTCGTCAACCGGAGCTGCAACCACTGGTGCTATGTAGGTGACGGACTGCTGCATGCTGATCGCAAAGGACAACTGAGTAACAGGGGTGACAACTTCCTGTCGTAGCTCCCGAACGACATCAACCAATGAACTCATCGTCTGGCGGAAGTCCTGCATCTCTGCCATAAGACTATCGATACTATATGTCGAAGGCTGATCCGTCTGCACCGATGCAACTAGAGTGCCATCCTGGTCAGTACTCGTCTCACCCGAGCCAACTCTGACCTCGGCCCTCGCTGCATCACTCTGAGTCCCCATAGTCATCGGTGGCATGGCTATAAATAGATATAAGATTCGATAAGGATAAGGAAATCGAATCACAAAGATATGAATCATCAAGGAAGGAATTTCAAGCAATTTGTACTTAGGTAACTTAAGGCGAAGTACCGCATCGTGGGTATGCTGCAGACATACACACACTACATTACTTTGCTTAAGCTACATACTCCATCATACTAAGGTCATCCTACATTCCGAAAGGTAAAACCTAGAGCTCTGATACCAACTTTGTCACGACCCGAAATTGGCATGTGACGGCCCTAATACTACGCAACGCCTAAAGACGTGACGCAATAAAAGAAAGCCAAAACCCAGAAATCTAAACCATGAAAATACGGAAAAGATAATAAAAGTTTTTGAAACATTTGAAATCATAACCCAAATTCTTTAAAAGTCCAACTTTCTTTCTTTAAAATTTTGGCAACATCCCCTTTTGTAAAAACTAGCCCAAAGACGGAAAACAACCACATCACAAATATACGACGCCGTAGCGAAGAAATAAGAGACAATAGAAAGGAAACTGTATATAAAAGACAACAAATCCACAAATAATATACAATACCGTCATCACCAAGTCTCTAAGTCAACAACATAACAGTAGATGGAGAGTACAAGGATACAACAAATGTAAAATACAAATTACAGATAACCACCAATACCCAACTAAGCAAAATAGCACACTGTGAGCCGATGCGGCATCTGTAGCAAAATATGATGGATGAATAGCCTGCCTCGACTACTCTGGGGAAACACCCTTCAAAACAACTGTGGCACAATGGGGGTGAGTTGCCAACTCGTGAATAGTAGATAACATATGCAGGTAATCGCAGGAATGTACGTACAACATGAATTTAAGATATGTAATTTACAGTAATAACATGTCATGTGAATGCGGAATAATGGAAAGTACACTAGCAGGTACAATCAATATGTGGAGCAATAATAACATGACAATAGTATGCAATAATCATGCGATAGGGATATGAGAATGTAAGTATGCAACAAACAGGAAGGGTACACTAAGAGGTACTCCTAATACACGGAACAGTGCATAAGCAAATAGGCATGAGGTATGGAGTAAAATATGTCATTCCCACGGAAATCTGACATCGTGGTAGGATCACAATCCAATCAAGACACTCAAAACCCAATTCCTCAAATCAGCCCCTAAGTTGGGCTCTCATATCATATAAGTCTCACATCTCCTCAATCTACAATATCGAGTAGATCTCCTATATCCCGAATGGACAAATCAGCAATCTCATTCATATATCCAATCTCAATGAATCACCTGATATCCCAAGTCAAAATCTCAAGTAAGATTCTAGCATCCTAAATATATATATATATATATATATATATATATATATATATGCAGAAATAAATATGATGGGGTCAATACACATATATTAGTGTCCCATTCCACTAATATTGGAGTAAGGGTATATATAACAACGGCTAAATCCCCTATTATATATACAAAGATGTTGAAAGAAATATCATGAAAACAATGTGCCAAGCATCGACACAAAAATCCGGATCTATCAGACACCAAGACTAGCATCCTGATAGGTACGTATCATACGCTATCCCGAAAGCACGAGTGCCTATCTCTGACTCTCGCCTTCATACATGGCTCCCAACGGTATCTTCATGATCCCCGCCGAGTCATTGGTACTGTCACCGGTAGGTACTAGCCCGCCTCCAGGCTCAATCGGCAAAGTCCATCGATCTTCTTGCCGAGGGGAACCATACCGGGCCCCACCATGTGCCCTCATACGGCAACCACACCTCGTATGGAGTATATAATCAGAACCGATAAATCTCATGGTGGCTGCGCAAATATCATATCAAGGAAACCGGGTTTTTCAATGTATGCATAATTTCATGAACTCCCGCTGTTCCTAAATCCAGAAAACATCATGTAAAATCCAAATAACAATGCGCAAATCCAGGAATAAATATGTGCGATATATCTGAAATGCGAGCATATAAAGGACAATATGTAGCTGAAACCAGATGTATGCGAAAGCAATAAGGTACAGATAAGTATAGGTGTCTACTTATAAGTAAATGATGTGGTATACCCCACTGGGTATAAGTAAAGTATGAGCAAGGTATACCCGTAGATATATCGTAAAGGGTATATGTACCTATCACTAATGGTACGATACTCTATAGGTATACAAGTATGGTAAATGTCGTATGTGATGAGCAGTACAAACCAATGTCATAAGGTCCCTAACCAAGCAACATAATATCTATAATGGTTTTTGTGTGACATGGCAATTATTGACGGTGTGTGTGTAGCATACAATCCGTGCTCGTGCAACATGAACCGTCAATAATATGTGCAGTGTCCTACGGCTACTAGTCCAAGTACAATGTCTAAGTAATAGGGTAAAGGCGCAATTCTAACAATAACGTAGAATATGCGACAAGTATTAGAATTCTAGCCCAGACGCATAACGCCATACGGGCGATTCCCCTGTAGATGTTAAATCTACTCACCTATGCTCCACGCCAGGTGAATCCTACTACCTGTTTCTCCCTGTAGCAGTGTCTATAGTCTCCGCCTGCAAACCTGAAAATTAGACAAGGAAATCATATAAATAAGCAAATATCTCGCATAGCGCGATATCGACACTAAACGAGAAACTCGCGTCGCGAACTAAACGCGCGTGTGCACGATACGCTGAAACGTGTGTATACGCGTCTTAAACTACCGTGACACGCCGCGACACGCTGGATCGCAGAACCCACTCACGTATCGTGCGTATCGCGCAAACACAACGAACTAGAAATACGATATATTATCCCAGATTTTCCTACCGGACCAATCTTACAAAACTACACATGCCAAAACACTACAAATCATAGCAGACTACAGTTGCCAAAACTCCAAGACCCCACCCCCTTCCTGGCCGCAAATTGCGGCCAGATTGGATAAATCTGCGGCCAACAGTAGGGTTTAGGGGCTCGTGTTCTGGTGGTGTTGTCTATACCTAGTGTACATGCTTCAGTATACTCAATTTTGTCCTGAAGAGTGCGGGTCAATAGCAGATCACAGATTGCCAATATATCGCCTAAAAACATCAATTTTGCACAAAACACAAACCCTAAGGTATTTTAGTGAAATCTGGGGAATTTCTCAGTGCAAGTCACCCTAATAACACTTAAATAGGCTAGGTTAACTAACACAATCATCACTTAATCAACATTCTATATAATTCTCCTTAATTAGCACTAAACTCATAATTAAACACAACCCGAAGCTAATTATCACATAAGCTAAGCAAACTAGGAAATTGGGTTTAAGAATTATACCCTACGAGATCCTAAGAGCAGGAGAAGAAGTGTATGGAGGAGATGAGGGGTTGCTACTGCTGCTGGGGCTCCTGTTGCTGCTGCTGCTAATGCATGAGCTGCTGCTGATGCTGCTTGCTGCTGATGTTTCTGCAGCTGCTGCTCCTATGTTGCTGCTGAAGCCTCTGTTGCTGCTTCTCTCGTTGCTGCTGGAGCTGATGCTGCCTGTGCTGCTGAAGGAGCTGCTGCTGTTGCTGTCTTCTGGTGCTGCTGCTTCTCTTGCTAATGTTGTTTCTGTTGTTGTTGCTGTTGTTTGCTGATGCTTCAGCCTTGTGTGTGTACGTGTGTGTTTGAGAGTGAGAGAATGAGAGCAATGAGAGTGAGGATGAGAATGAGAGAGCGGAAAAACAAACCCCCTCCCTTCTCACTCTCTCTCTCATCATTAATGAAGCATGGCACAAGCCATGTAGCACCATGCTCTCTCTCTCTCCCCCCCATGTTCAACATTTCAAACCAAAGTAAAAACCCTTTTCAAATTCATTTTATTTTTGAAAAGAACCATATACAAATAAAAACCCAAAAGCACCTAATACAATATTAAACTAGATTAGGAAATGGTTGGTTCACCATGTTGCTAATCATGGTTAGACCCCAAATTAACACCCTAATTATCATGCACAAGTGTGTGCAAGCCTAGGAAAAATCTAATAAAAATATTCATTAAATAGGATAAAATAATTGGAAATCAATTTGGTAAACTTTTCATTAAAAACTATATATTAAAATATAATTATTCACAAAACACATTCTAATGTGTTACAGATGAGTTCGAGCCACCTCGCTCTAGAATTGGCAGGCTATTCTCCGCACTTGTAGGGGTTTAGGATTGACCCATGGTGGAGTGCTCAAGTTGCCGGATTCTATGAAGTGCCGGGTGGCCCACTCATATCATTGAATGATGGTTGCCTCACTTCTAAAATTGACGGGTAGCTTTCCACGCTCATAGGGTTTGTTTTAGGTGGTGTTCGAGCTATCCACATGGTCAGGGAACGTTGGTTTTCGTTTGCGATTCAAACAAAACACGGGGCTCCTAATTTATCCGCTATTCCATATTGATTATCGCATACCTGTGATATTTGTTACCTATCTGTGATGATGATATATATAAATGTTGTGTATGATTTGCACCCGCACTAGCCCTGCCCATATACTGTCGTAAGTTAAGTAACCTTACGGTGAAGTCCCCGGACCCTATAGCGAATGCGGGTGGCATATACGTACTTTCTATTTTGGTTTGTTTCTGTGATATATAGGAAATTAAATGATGGGAACAAATTAAGTCTGATTAATGCAAGAAAATAAACCTAATATAATGTTGTTGGAATCAAATTTCAAGACCACTCAGTTCTTTGCAAAACCACACGGTTTTCTACAAAACTAAAAGTTTTCAAAATTGAGCTTGAACCACCCATTTCGAAATTACTAGATTCCTTCAATGATATCAAGTTCATTACGTTAAAGGTTTTCCTCTAAAAACCAACTGTAACCCTCTGTCATTTGTTACGAGTAGTGCTTAGTATTCATGCTATGTATGTTGACTCTGTTAAGGAGTAATGTATGGTAGCTAAGTATTGCTTGTTTGTTGCATGAGATGCGATTATTTAGGACAGTCGGATAGCCATGTTGGCTCTGTCAAGGGTTATACGGGTGGATCTAACTTAATTAAGAAAATGATGGGTTAGAACTTGACTAGCGACTTATGATATGTTTGCTCTGTCAAGGTCATAAGCCGTTAGGGTTAAAAACTGTATCAGAAGTTTCAAATATAAAGGAAACTTGCAAGGTTTGTGCATACCTTATGGAGTATGGTGACTTGGGCGGCTTCCATCAAGATTATCACACAATGATAGTTGGGTCTCGATTCCCACCGTGAGTAAGATTACTCCTGGAAGATTTTCACTTCACAATTAGCTAACCTATTAGGTGTCTAGAAAGGTGTTAACGGGGTTATGCCTCTGCGGAAACGGGGTTATTTAATTAGGTCCGTGTGAAAGCACGGGAAGCCTCCTTTAGAGTACTAACACTGACCTGGCTGAAAGGTTAGCGAACTTGTGGAGCGTCCATGATCCCAACTAATTCTCCTTTTAAGGTTTGAAAGAGAATTTGAGAAAACGGTGGGAGCCATCCTAAGTAGATAAATTAAAAACCAATATAATTTTATAAGAGCGCATGCTAAGTGTTTCTTTTCTCTCTCTCCAGGTAGAAACCATGTCACGCTTTAATTAAGATAATAAATTGTATGGCTTGACCGAACCGTCTTATTACACTGGGCTGGGGAGTGTCGGTTCGGCTTTAACTTATGACAATAGTCACAAGTATGGGCAAGGGAAAGAGGATTGCAAAGACTTCCACATGACCCTAATGAAGGAGAAACATTCTAATGCATCTTCTTCGGGTGTGTTGGTTATTGAGAACTGTTTTTCAGTTTGCTCTATTTTCTGGGTATTTGATATTCGACCAGGATCCCATATCTGTAACATGTTATAGGGGTTAAAAAGGAGTAGTACACTGGGAAAGGGTGATATTTCCCTCAGGGTAGGGAACAGAGCATAAGTTGATACTGCTGCCGTCGGTGAATATCACCTGGTATTGCCAAGTGGCAATACATTGATTTTGAATAAATGTTACTATATACCATCTAAGATGTGCAATATTACATCAGTTTCTTTACTAGATAAAGATGGATATAATTTTTTTTCTCGATAGAAATATCATAACATTTACCTCAATCAGGTATTGGTTGCAGAAGATAAATTATGTAATGGTATCTATGTTCTTAATCAAAACACAGTTTTCAATATCCAAAAAAACACGTAAGAGGAAAATTTCAGAATTGAACGAAGCATTCTTATGGTATTGTAGACTTGGTCATATCAATAAAACTAGACCAGCGAAGTTGCATAAGGATGGATATTTGGATCCGTTCGAATTTACATTTTATAAAACTTTCTAGTCTTGTCTCAAAGGAAAGATGGCCAAAACTCCATTTATAGGACACGGAGAAAGAGCTATAGAGCTCCTGGGACTTATACACAATGATGTGTGTGGTCCAATATCTATACATGCAAGGGGTGGGTTCCCGTACTTTATTACATTCAATGATGATCTTTCTAGGTTCGGATATGTATTTCTAATGAAACACAAATCTGAAACTTTTGAGAAATTCAAAGAATATAAGAGTGAAGTAGAGAACCAGACTGGAAAAGCATTAAGATCCTACAATTTGATCGAGAAGGTGAACACTTGAGCTCATAATTCCTTGACTTCTTAAAAAAGAATGGAATTATCTCTCAGCTTACTCCTCTGTATACACCACAGCATATCGGTGTATCGGAGCAGAGGAACTGTACCCTATTAGATATTGTTCGCTCCATGATGAGTCGTGCTGATTTTCCTCTTTCATTCTGGGGACATGCGCTTTAGACAACAACATATCTATTGAATCATGTTTCATCCAAATCTGTGCCAAAGACTCCATATGAAATATGGAGTGGAAAAATACACATCTCAAGCAGTTTAAGATATGGAGTTGTCCGACCTATGTCAAAGTACAAAATCCGGACAAACTTCAGGCACGTTCAATTATGTGTAAGTTTGTATGATATCCAAAGCATTCGACTAAATATCTGTTATACCACATCAAGGAACAGAAGTATTTTTTTCTCGTCACGCCATTTTTTTAAAATGGCAATTTCTTGCAAAAGAAATAAGTAGAAACATGGTAGATCTGGATGAAGTTCCAGAAACACAAACCATGACTGAATATTTGGATGAACCACAGGGTTCAATAGTTCTTGATGAATCTCATCCACTCCGTAGATCTAGTAGGATTTCTCATCCACCCGAGAGATATTACGTTTTTCTTATAAATGGAGATCGAGTGGATTGCATCTTGGAAAAAGATGATCCAACTAGTTTCGAGCAGGCCATTTCTAGTAGGGCCTCTGTGAAATGGATGGATGCTATATGATCCGAAATGGAGTCCATGAACACCAACAAAGTTTAGACTTTGGACATTTCACCAATTGGGGTAAAACCTGTTGGCTGTAAATGAATCTTCAAGAGGAAGATTGGTGCAGAAGAAAAAGTTGAAACCTATAAGGCTAGATTTGTTGCTGTCACGCCCCGCTTCCCAGTGTGTGCTAAGATAGGCACGTGACAGAGCCAACCATGTTACCTGTGGCTAGGAAACATCCCTCCACAGTCACATTGCGGCTGTCTATAGATACCAGGAACAGGAAAATAAAAGAAACTATCCAGTACATGTCCATGAGCCAGAAAAAAAAACGAGTCGAGAAATAATATGCGGAAGCAATAGATCCAAGTAACAATAACAATCTGGAAAGTACGTCCCAAATATAAGCTCACAACAGGAAATAAAAGTGCTGAAAGAAAACTAAATTAAAATACTAACAGGTCCTCACTGCTCGGCCTGCTGACTGAAATACTCCGAAACGGCCTGCGACAGGGAGAGAGGATCTGGGCCATGTAAAACCCAGACGTCAGTGCGTCATAATATCAAGCAATAATACAAACAAGGGGTAACAAGATATGCAGGCATGAGTATGAACAGTAACAAGAGTATAACGGTATCATAAATAAGGAACAGTGAAGGGTATAAGCACATGTGACGTGCAGTGAGTAATCTGAACTAAATACTGGGTTAACTACTCTCAATTCTGTGAAATCAATTTAATGAATCGTCGATGTAACTCAATAGTATCCCGTGCGTACCCGGGACCACGGTCCATACTCTCGGGGATGAATCCGAGACGTGCCACTAAGCACAAACAGGAAACATATACAGACGAATGATGTCAGCAACATCATTCTGGGACTGGCCTAGCCCCCAAAACTGATCAGTATAAGCGTCGAACTATTGAGTTACAAGTCAGGTTTCATCATTGATTTCCCTTTACCCTCAAGTTATGTATTCAAGTCAAGTATTGATAAATCTGAAGTTAATACCAACACAGGATCAAGCAGGAACAGGTTTGTCTATACAGACAATAGGATATGTCCATCGGGACAACATGTCAGGATTTTCGGCATTAGAAACAGGATCAGGTAATATGTCAAGTAGTGATATATCAGGTCATGTCAGGTAGTGTATATGTATCAAGTCATATCAAGTAGTGGTGTATCAGATCATGTCAGGTAGTGTACATGTATCAAGTCATGTCAAGTAGTGGTGTATCAGGTCATGTCAAGTAGTACATAGTGTAACAAATGGGTGCCCAACAGTAAGATGTAGCAAGTATGGAATCAGGGTAAAAGTACGGATGTACGATAAAAGCATGGATGCACAAATATCTATCAGGAGTTACATCATGACTAAGTAGGATGCACAATATCAAGCATGGGGTACTAATGTATTAATAATATGAGTTAATGTAATATGGGGTGCAACTAGTTATGCAGAATTAATGGTATGGATACACAAATAAATATGGATGCAAGAATAACTATTAAGGATTGCGACTATAGCTCCATTACTATGTAGGATGCACATTTTCTAGCATGGGGTGTTAATGTAGCAGTAGCATGAAATAACGTGACATGGAATGCAAATAGATATATAATTAATGGTATGGATGCACAAACATCGATTAGGGTTACATTTACAGTTCCAAGACTAAGTGGGATGCACATTATTAAGCATGGGTGTTACTACAATAATAATATGAATTAATATGATCTATAAATGCAGTTATATATATTTTAAATGATATGGATGCAAACGAGTATCCGAAAATAGTGAAACTTTAGTATGGATGTATAATATGATAAACAGGTAACATTTTACTCATATGGATGCACAATGATATACCTAGCATGTAGCAAGATGAATTAGCATGCGACTAGATATATAAATAACGATATGGATGCATACGGATATCCGAAAATAGTAAAACTGTAAAATGGTAATGTGGGATGCATAACTAAATATTATGTGATGTTATTATTCAAATGGGTGCAATATATTGTAGTCTAGCATGTAACAAGATAAATTTGCATGCACTAGATACGAAATAAATTGTACGGATGCAAACGGACGTCGTAAAACTGTAAAACTATAACATGGGATGCATACTTTTAAATACATGTATTATATTTATTCAAATGGATGTAAATATAGTAACATAGCATGTAGCAAGGTAAACTTGCATGCAACTAGATATGAAATAGATTATACGGATGCAAACGGACGTCGTAAAACAGTAAAATGATAACATGGGATGTACAATACACTAAACATTAAATATTATTATTAATATGGATGTAAAATATATCATAGCATGTAGCAAGATAAATCTGCCTCGATTGGATCACGCGACGGATACGTTAGGCACGTCCGACGTCGGTAAATCGTCGCAACACATACACGGCACGCGGGACGAGGGCAGAGGCGAGGCGTGGGTTTCGTTCGTAGGCGGGAAAACGTGAAGAAGAAAGGGAACAATGCTTTTCTTTATATGGGATTTAAAAAGTATATCAAATATATATATGTGGAGAAAAGATGCAGGGGTTGTAAATATTGAAAGAATTAATATTTATAAAGTAACAGAGAGAGAGGGAGAGAGAGGAGAGACAGAAAAAGAAAGAGAGAGGAGAGAGAAAAAAGGGTTGTTAGTTTGTTAGGAAATTAGTTTAGATTTAAATTTAAAAAAATCTTTTATTAGTTAACTAAATTTTAATTTGTATCTGTTTATAAAATTAATATTATATAAATAAAATTTGATATTCTGGTAAATACAAATATAGTCCAAAACATGCCCGGGTCGGGTCTAAAAATCCAGTTTTAAAATACGAAAAATATACATGTCGACCAAAACTAAATTTGGATATCCGGGTAACGAAAATGCATAACCCAAAGAACGGATACACGTACGTGGGCGTAGCCATCCAACAAGTCCGTTTCACTGAACGGGACGAGAACAAGATGCGCGGATGCTACGACAGGGTTAGGGGTATCATGCAGGCCATGCAATGTATTTTAAAATATTTTATGTGATTTTAAATGTTATACAAAAATATGCAGATGCCAGATATAATGCTAGTATGTAATATGTATAATATGAAAGTGTACGGATCTACATAACAAGCCAGGATAAATAATAAACAGGAATCAAGACGGGTTTCTAGCAAGTGGGTCGGGTCGGATGCAAATATAGATGTCACAAACACTATTCGCATCCAAAACACAATAAATCAGGAAAATGCCATAAATAAAGAAAATACTAGAATTAGAACTGGTATAAATTAACTAGGGTGTTATAGTTGCAAATAGTTTTCATTAAAGACCAGGTTTGGACTATGATGAAACCTTTTCTCCAGTGGTTATGCTGAAATCCATTCGGATTCTACTTGCCATTGCTGCTTTCCATGACTATAACATCTGGCAGATAGACGTAAAAATGGATTTTCTAAATGGAAGTTTAGAAGTGTGCGTTTATATAGATCAACCAGAGGGTTTTATAGACAGTGGGAGCAGCGGGAAGGTGTGCAAGTTGCTTAAATCAATTTATAGATTAAAACAGGCATCGCGGAATTGGAACATCTATTTTGATGAGACATTCAAGAAATTTGACTTCATAAAAAACATTGATGAGACTTGTATATATAAAAAGATTGTAGGGAGAGCTGTTGTATTCCTCGTTTTGTATGTTGATGATATAATCATAATATGAAATAATATTCCTATGTTGCAGTCGGCCAAGCTATTCTTGGCACAAAAGTTCTCCATGAAAGACCCGGGTGATGCCTCGTATATTCTGGGGATAAAGATCTATAGAGATAGATCCAAGAGAATGTTGGGACATTCATAGTCCAGGTACATTGACACCATACTAAAGAGATTTAGTATAGAGGATTCCAAGTGTGATAATTTACCTGCTTGTCATGAAATCACCCTCTCCAAAGAGATGTCTCTCAAGACTGATGAGGAGAGGGCTCGCATAAGTATTATACCCTATGTTTCGGCGGTAAGATCTATAATGTATGCGATATTATATACCAGACCAGATGTAGCTTACACACTTAGCATGGTAAGCTAGTATCAGTCAAACCCAGGGTAGAAACATTGGATAGATGTGAAGAATATTCTAAAGTACCCGAGAAGGACTAAAGAGATGTTCCTAGTATATGGTAATGGAGACTTCCATATGGAGTCCTTTACCGATTCAAACTTCCAAAGTGACAAGGATGAAAACAAGTCTATCTCGGATTATATGTTTACCCTTAATGGAAGGGCGGTCTGTTGGAAGAGTTCTAAGAAGGACACCATAGCAGACTCGACGATAGAGGCTGAATACATTGCTGCAAGCGATGCCGTAAAAGAAGCGTTCTGGATGAGGAAGTTCATTACTGAACTTGAAGTGGTTCTGTTTATTGTTGATCCAATACCTTTGTATTGTGATAATAATGAGGGTATGACATTAGCATAGGAACCACGGTCCCATTAGTGATCCAGACACATCTTGAGGCGGTATCACCTGGTCAGGGAGATCGTAGATCACCGGGAGATCGATGTTCGAAGAGTATATACAAAAGAAAACACGGCGGATCCATTCACAAAGGCCCTCCCTCAAGTATAGTTCAAGCGACCTTTTGAGATGTTGGGTATGCGATACGCCAACAACTGGCCCTAAAGCAGACTTTGGGTACTCAATACGCCAATAACAGGCCTTAGTGCAAGTGGGAGATTGTTTGATATGTATGCCCTAGATGCTTTTATTATATAGGATGCTAGGGATATATATGTACAGAAAAATCTTGCTCAAAATGATAGTATGCTATTTGTTTTTTTTTATCCTAACATATGCATATGTTTTACTGGTTATTATATATCGCTAGTACATGTTGATATAGCCCGTAGGATTTTTTCTTGACTACCAGCGTTATGATGGCTATCATACTTGCTGGGGCTGGGTAATCCATAAGCACATCCTTAAATGTCCCTAGTCATAGGAGTATCAAGACATGTCATCGATATTTCAGAGAAGACTAGTGTATGCGTATCTTGAACTCGGCGAGGGGCGATGGTTGGTCCTACAGCCGTTGGTGTGTAGCACCAAAGATTGTATACAGGTGATCATTAGGTTATGAGTTACATTGAACGGACTCACCGAGAACTTCTAGATGGTAATATACTTATCGTCAGATAACAGTTCTCTAGTGACATAGGTACAGGTTAGATTTAGACCTGATATCGTCATTTTTCTTGAGTGTGTTCCCACTGTACTTAGATTACTACCCTAACATGGCTTTAAAAAGTCATGCAAACATGTTTTAGTTGGGTACAGTCCCGAAGCACTTGGAGGCAGTGAGCGATAGAAGGGATTTGTCTCTCTCGATATAGGGAGTCGATTTCGCGCTGTGTTCGATTAGTCATCACCATAAGACCTTGGCCAAGGTAGATGAGATTTACTGATAGTGAGATCAGTAGTTTCTCGGGATGGTTTCGAGCTACATCGACATGACTTATCAGGTTATTAGGAGTATGAAATTTTCCACCCCTAGACCCGGTATGTGACACTCTCAGACGAAAAGACCGGACTGTACGGAGATTGTCACGTTCAGGCTCGGTAGGAATACTGACGAGTTTGCTTGTCGACCTTCCTTTCGTTCAGTACCTGGGTAGCCGTTAAATACAGCTAGTGCCGCTGACCAGCTTGTGGTTAAACCCACTGCCTGCATATTGTCGAGTCTTTAAAGTCTCACACAGAGGGTTTCTTGGCTCAGGCGAAACGATATAATGTTCGTATTTTGATACGTATGGAGGTTCGATTAAATACGTGTTTTTATACACGTACTTTTAATCAGATATTTTGTTAATACTAGCCGGTTTGAAAGATAGCTAGATTATCACATGTGGTTGAAATTTAAGCTAGTATTATATCTCTCTTTTAGTATCTCTTTTTTATGGTATTTATATTTTGACACGAATACGGTATTTATACAAATATGGGTACTTTTGTCTTGACATAAATATGGGTATTTTTATCTTAATAGAAATAAGGTATTCGTATTTTATACGAATACGGGTGTATGTATTTTGATACGAATACGAATGTATGGATTTGTAGCATATACTTGTATAAATGTGTGTGCGTGTACATATGAGGTGGCTTCTTTTCTTTTCTTATCTCTTCATGATCTCTGAAAAATGGTGTGGACTTGTGACTCACCACTGTGAGTCACAATTCCACCCACTCCATTCTTAAAAGATATGAAGAGAAAAAGAAAAGTAAGAAAAATTTGAGCCATGCTTGCTTCATCTTCATCCCTAGCTTCTTCCTCCTCCTCTTCTCTTGAGTTTTATTAATTGAGAAAGGAAAAAGAAAAAAAGAGAGAAAAATAAAGAGATAACCACCACTATATCTTTAGTGATTAATTCTTAGCAAGTTTTGCTCACTAGTTTCTTCACTTTGAATTCTAGTGTGAAGCTAGAGCCTTAGCTAGGTTTCCTTCGGGTGGATCATCTTTAACGCGGAGGATCGACTTCCAATCTCGTTCTTGGTAGACCTAGGTGCTAAAGAAGTGGAAACGAAGATGAAGGATACGACTATAAATGTTGTAATCGATAACCGAGTAATTAAACTCCTTTGTTAGTTTGCTAGTTTAGTGTTTGATATCGATTCTAAGTTGTAGAAGTTAGGGCTCATGTTTAAAATTTTCATTTTTTATTCCACCTTGGCCGTAAGTTTGCAGCACGAGCACGAGCATCTACTTACACCTACTTCTCAAATACTGCCTTTCTTCATTGAAACCAATCCTAATGAAAAGAAAGAAGAAGTTGTGCCTTTAATTCCTACAACCGGATATTTTATACCGCATGTTCATGTTGAAGGCTTTGATTCATTTAGCCAATACAGTGACAAGGCAGCGCAACTGTATAATTCCCTTAAACTTAAATCTTTTATTACCGCGCTAGTTTATTCGGCTAAACTTGGATCACAATTCTGTTCACCCAGCTATAAACACCATATTCATATTCTGCATATTAATTTGATGGTGTTTATTGATCCATATTGCTTTAATTTGTGTTACTATTCTTGCACGATTAAATATAGTTTTTTTGAGTGGTTAATACTAATGTTTGGATTAGCCAAAGCGTTATGTTAATTAATTTTTTTTCTTTTTCTTTTTCTTTCATTTTTAGGGTTTTAGATTTTCTTTTAAATAAAAAACAATCATCTTATTTTCTCCACTTATTTCATCAATTTTATTTGACTCCAAAACCTAATATAAAAATAAGTAATAAGTTGTAGGGTATGCAGTTTAAAGTAGGTAGTGGAAATCCAATATTAGATAGCATATTAGCGACTGGCTACCGCTAGTTAGTAGCTTGATAAGGAAAAAATCTTCTAAATTTTTGATACTCTGTAAGTTTGTTCTTATTATTAATTTTAATGTTTATCTCTTTTTAAGTTATGTTCACTGCTTTATTTATATATTTGTTTAGCATGGAACACTGTAGTGATTGTTCTTTATTATATTATGAGATAGACTACAGAGATGGGTGAGGGGTCGACATTGAGGACAATATCAGAAATAAGTGTGGGGGTGGTTTTGTACATAATTTTTCATCTTTCCTTTTATTTTATTTTCTTTTTTAAGTTTTCTTTTAAAAAATAAAAAAAAATTGAAAATTTTGAAAATGAAAATAGCAACGTGAAAAATATATATAAAAGATAGAAAAAGATTTTAAGAAAAACAAGAAAAGAGATATGTTTGAATGAAGTTAGTAATAAGTAGTCATGAGTTCTTTCCCAAAAGTCGAGTGATATGAAGGAGTTGTTGAGTTTGAGAAAAGAAATGAAAGTGGAGCATATTCTTGAGTCCAACTTAGTGAATATACACTCTACAAACTACACATACACACATCCTCAAGCTCGGGATACTAGAGAATACCATGACATATCATTGTTTGAAAGTCTTAATATTAAAAGAAAAACGATTTGAAGCTAGCCACAAAAAAAATAATATCGCTAAAAAAATTATATATAGGTTTGGGTTGTAACTTACTTAAGGCTATGAAAAAAATAGAAAAAATATACAACAAAGGTGCTTTATTACCCAGTGCCTTAGACCAACTGGTATGAGAGTCACTGCTTAACCAGAGATAGTTACAATAATAAGCTTATGTGTATTAAGCTATTTACGTCTTAAGCTCAAACATTCAGTAATCGGTTGATTAGGGCCTAAGTAAGCATTGGTGGTCGTATAAAAGGTGTGTGAGCAAATCCATTCATTCTTAATAAAAATAAGTAGTACTGAGGTAATTAGAGCAACGATACGATTGCTTGAATTGAATTCTTAGAGTGTAGGGATGGAATTTTTACACATACGTAGGGGTATAGGATCGATATGTCGAGGGGAGATAGATATGAAAGATTGGAATGATATGGGGGAATTAACTTTCGGATTTGATCAAGACTATTAAAATGTGGTTCATGAACACTGAAAAGCTAGTGAATTTTAAAACTCATCATTTTCATATTTTTCTTGATTTGTTACTATCTTAGTGTATAGTTTTCATATTTTTATTTTTGTCTCCCTTTTTTCTTTCATTTTTATTTTTGGGATTTTGTGGGTAGTATCCGCTGAAAATCCTCAGCAGACATAACTCCTCCTATTAGGGACACCTAAAGGTTTAAGGCTTGTTGCATACGCTCAAAGCAATCGCATGCCCACGAAAGGTGCATAGGAATAGGATTTAGTTAGATGTTAGTTTGGTCTAGTTGATACAATGAAACCCTAGATTTTGCTCAAGGACTAGAAAAAGATAAGTATGGGGTATTTGATTAGTGCAATTTATTGCATATTTTTATATCACATTTATTATTTTATATTTTATGCTATTTGGGTATTTTTGTTAATAAATATAGGCTACAGGGCTTAAATGCAAAAGGACAAAAAATTGAACTAAAAACAAGATACGTTCGTGCAATGGAAATCAAATCTGAGCTAAATTAAAATTCAAGAACAAATTAGCAATTTTGAAACAAACATTGGAGATCTAGAGATCAAGAAAATTTTTATGGAGGAAGTAAGAAACTGCCAGGCCCTAAAAGTTCGGCTGATTCGGCCTTATTGAAGATTCGACCAAAATTCAGAGGTAGAACAAACCCGGATTTTGAGCGAAGATTTGTTACTTTTAGTTATTCTGTAGACTTTGTTTCGTTTTCGCCAAAAGACTATATAAACTCTTGTATAGATTAGGGTTATATCATCTCTCTCATGCTAAGAAATTAGGATTTTCTATTGGAGAGAGATCGAACAAAATTTTAAGTTTTATTTATTTTAATGAAGAATTTTAGTTTATTTTACATTTTCTCTTCATTTATGCATAGCTAAAATTCTCCTCTAGGGTTTGAGTTGTTTGATAATGTAGTTGAACATTTTTAATTTTACTTTCTTTCCTTACTTTTAATATGAATTTCTTTTGATATAAAGATTGTCTTTTTTTTTTTGTTTTTTCATCTTAAAAACTATTTTTTATAATGAAATTTGACACCTTGAGTAAGATTAAAGATAGATGATAACACCTAGAAACTTATTAGATTAATGAAAGTTTGACAACCTAGAAATCTAATTAGGGATTGTAAGAGATGGTTAAGAATAAAAAGAAATTCAATCTAGATAGTTAAGGCAAACTTTCATTAGTCTATCAATCTTAACTACCTAGATTGAATTTTTTTTATTCTTAACCATCTCTTACCATCCCTAATTAGATTTCTCGATTGTCAAACTTTCATTAATCTAATTAGTTTTTAGATGTTAACATCTATCCCTAATTTTATTCAAGGTTCATTATAAAAATTAGTTATTTAAGATGAAAACACAAAAACGACAATTTTTATCTAAAAAAATTCATATTAAAAGTAAGGAAAGAAAGTAAAATTAAAAATATCCAACCACATTATCAAGCAACTCAAACCCTAGAAGAGAATTTTAGCTATGCATAAATGAAGAGACAATGTAAAATAAACTAAAATTCTTCATTAATCTTACAATTTTTTCCGATTCCTCTCCAAAAGAAAACCCTAATTTCTAAGCATGAGAAAGATGATATGACCCTAATCTATACAGGAGTTTATTTATTCTTTTGGAAAAAATGAAACAAAATCTACAGAATAACTAAAAGCAACAAATCGTCACTAAAAATCAGGGTTTGTTCTGCCTCTGAATTTCGGCCGAATCTTCAATATAGGCCAAATCAGCTGAACTTTTAGGGTCTGGCAGTTTCTTGCTTCCTCCATAAAATTTGTCTCGATATTTAAATCTCCAAACTTTGTTCCAAAACTGCTAATTTGTTCTCGAATTTTGATTTATCTCCGATTTGATTTCCATTGAACGCACGTATCCTGTTTTTAGTACAATTTTCCGTTTTTTTCATTTAAGCCCTGTAACATGTGTTTATTGAGAGAAATACCTAAAGTAATATAAAATATAAAATATAAAATGATAAATGTGATATAAAAATATGCAATAAATAGCACTAATCACACTGATATAGTTGGTCCAATTGACCCTTCGTCATTTAAGGGTCACAGATTAATACTGGCGGCCACTAACTATTTCTCCAGATGGGCCGAAACTATCCTTCTAAAAGAAGTCATAACGGAGGATATCCTAATATTCTTCCAACACAATGTTCTAATTTCGGCATATCCAAGAATATCATTTCAGAAAACAGACCTTCTTTCAAGAGCTTCAAAATTTCAAGATTCGCTTTGCAGCATAAGATAGCCAATGGGTTGGCTGAAACCTTCAACAAAACCCTCTGCAAGCACTTAAAAGAGAATACTTTGGCCAACAAAAGAGGACAGCATAGCAAATCCATGAAGCATCATGAGCGTATCGTATCACGCATAGCATTCTAATGCAATCTACCCCATACTCACTGCTCTTTGGGGTGGAAGCGATCCTTCCCCTTGAAGTCGAAATCCTAAGTTTAAGAATGGCTGTTCAGCACAGTTTGATGGAGGAGGTAAATTCTCTCCTTCGACTCGAAGAGGTTGACACACTCGAAGAAAAAAGACTCAACGTACAACAAAATCTGGAGTTGTACCGAATCCAAATGTCACTGGCGTATGACAAGATGACACGCCTCTATGTTTTTAAAAGGGTGAATTGGTGTTAGTTCTTAGAAGATCGATCATCATCAGCTGACATGCGAAAGGAGAGTTTGAACTGAACTGGGAAGGGCCTTATATCATCGAGAAAGTGTTCGATGGAGGATCCTACCAACTGATAAGTGCCGAGAGAAATAGGCACATGCCACCCATCAATGGTTGATATCTAAAGAGATATTATGCATAAACACTCCAAATCATAGAAAGGCTCATCTTAGACAGCTCTGCAAAAATGCGCCAAGAAGTACCTAACAAAAAATAAGCTACATGACCCCTAAGTCGTTAAACCGGGAATAGATGACCTCTAAGTCATTAAACTGGGAATAAATGACCTCTTGGTTGTTAAACTGGGAATAAAAAAATTTTCCAAAGGCAAATGATGAGTCACTCCTGGTACCATACTTCAGTGTAGCAATACTGATACCAAACAAAAATCCAAATCTTGAAAGCCTCCAACAGAAAATGATGAGTCGCTCCTGATACCATACTCCAGTGTAGCGATGCTAATGCCAAACAACAATACAAAAATCCAAATCCAATGTCTCTAATAGCAAATGATGAGTCGCTCCTTGTACCATACTCCAGTGTAGCGATACTGATGCCAAACAAAAATCCAAAATCTCCAAAGCCTCCAACGACAAATGATGAGTAGTTCATGGTACCATATTCCGGTGTAGCGATACTGACGCCAAACAAAAATCCAAGTCCCCAAAGCTTCCAAAGGAAAATTATGAGCCGCTCCTGGTACCATACTCCAGTGTAGCGATGCTGATGCAAAAGAAAAATCCAAATCCTCAAAGCTTCCAACAGCAAATGATGAGTTTTCCTGGTACCGTACTTGTAAGTCCACGTTGCCCACCCCGGTGCTTGCGGGGAGGCGGAAACGTATTGAAAAATCGGATTTTTAATACACTAGGCAACATGGACTAGCAAAAGGAGGGATCTTTGCTAAAAAAAACTAACTACAAAAGCTAAAAAGTTTAGCTATTCGGAAAAGGAGTTATACCTAGGTCTTCAAGTCCTTCTCTTCTTGCTCCTTGGAGTGTGATGATCGGATTCTCCTCGCCGCCTTCTCTCTCCGAAGAAAGATCCACCCGAGGGATACTACCTTTGGCTCCTACCTCAAACTAGAAGCAACTAAGGTGCTTGGTGTGCTAGACCTAGAACCTTAGAAAGAGTAGAGGATGATGTTGGTGTTTTTAACTCAACTCATGAGAGGGAGAGCTTTGAGAGAGAAGAAGAGGATGAGAGAGAATGAGAATGATAGAATGAGGATATTTTGCAACCATCCTCACATATATGTGTGATTTATGAATAATAGATAATTAGTCAAGATATTGTCATGGTTAATCAAGAAATGACCATTATCATTTCACATTAAATGCTTTTGCAAGGATCAAAAAGCATCTTTCATATGGAATGATGATGGTCAACTTATCAACCTAAGTCAACAAGTCAAGTATAGTCAAATGGTCAACAACCCTAACCATGCACAATTATAATTAACTAATTATTAATAAATCATAATTCACACAAAACATTAGGGTTAAGAAAATGACAATAGCCATCAACCCTAATCAAAGTCCTCTGCCTCTGTCTCAGTCAACTGTGCATACACACCCGTATCCGTATACCGAGGAACACGAATACAATGAGATAAAACCAATCCCAAATCATATACTAGGATCCGGCTTAAACCAAAGCCCTCTAGTATAAGCTGTCCGGACACCAAACGTGCACAAGTGCACGGATGTGAACGAACCCTGTCGTAATACCATGCGACCTCTACTCATTTTGCCTAAAGGCGAACAACCCTCTGTGTGGGACTCTAAAGACTCGACACTACGCTGGCAATGGGTTTAACCATAGACCGCAAGCGGCACTAGCTGTACGTAACGATCCCCAGGTAGATGCCGATAAGAAGACTGACGAGGTGAACCCATCTGAAGTCCTACTGAGCCTGAATATGACAGTCTCTGTACAGTCCGGTATGTTCATATGATAACATCGCATGGCGGACCTAGGGGGGCGGTAAACGTCAGTCCCCTAATAGCGGTACAAGTCGTGTCGGGGTGTAGCCCAGAACACCCTGAGATAACACTGGAAACCAACCAGTATACCTCGCTTGCCCTGGCCAGGGACTACTTGTGTAATGGCTCTCCTGGACACAGCGCGATGTCAACCCCCAATACCGGGAGAGACGAATCCTGTCTAACCGTCACTGCCTCTAAGTGCTTCGGGACTGCACCCAACTACTACCTGTTTACACGACTCCTTTGAGCCGTGGTAGGGTAGTAATCAAAGTACAATGGGAACACACTCGAGGCGAAGTGACAGTGTTAAGTCAGCGGACTAAGCTGTACTCATGTCACCTGGGAACTGATAACCGACGATAGGTATAATACCAACCAACAGTTCCCGACGAGTCCTGTCCAGTGTACTCGTAACCCAACGAGCACCCGCATACTATCTCAAGTACGACGTACTGACGGCTGTAGGACAGACCGTCTCCCGTGTTGGGATGAGAAGCGCATACGCTGGTCTACTCCGGAGTATCGATGCTCTGTCTCGATAATCCCACGAGTGTGACTGCCATCACAACGCTGGTAATCAAGCAAAGATCCGAAGGGCTCCACTAATGCGTATAGGTGATACAATAAAGAAACACATGTACACATTAAAGCAGAGAAAAACCAAGTAGCATACTACCATTTCGAGCAAGATTGTCTATACAACTGTGAATATCCCAAGCTTCCATCAAGTAATATACATACTAGTATGATACAGTAATGGCCTCTAGGGCATATACACTAACAGTACTCATATGCAGCGATGCTAACGCCAAACAACAATCCAAAAATCCAAATCCTTAATGCCTCCAACAACAAATGATGAGTTTTCCTTGTACCATACTCATGTGCAGTGATGCTAACTCCAAACAACAATCCAAAAATCCAAATCCAAAGTCTCTAATGGAAAATGATAAGTCGCTCATGGCACTGTACTCCAGTATAGCGATGCTGACGCCAAACAAAAATCCAAAATCCCTAAAGGCTCGAACGACAAATGATGAGTTGCTCCTGGTATCATACTCTGGTGTAGCGGTGTTGACGCCAAACAAAAATCCAAGTCCTTAAAGACTCCAAAGGCAAATGATGAGTCGCTCCTGGCATTGTAAGTCCATATTGCGACCCCCGGTACTTACGGGGAGGCGGAAACGGTATAAAAAACGAATTTTTATCGCAAGAGGCAACATGGACTAAACTATGTCGGGATCGTTGTCTAAACTAAAACTAGTTAACAAGCTAAAGAGAGTTAGCTACTATGGAGGATGGTTATACCTAAACTTGAACTCCTTCTCTTCTTGTTGTTGTTCTTCTTTCTTGTTTTTGTAGAAGCTTGAATGGTTCTCTTCTCGTCGCCTTCTTCTTGCCGAAGATAGATCCACCTTGAAGGTTCGACCTTTGGGCTCTTCCTCGATCTTTGAGTGAACTAGGGTTTCCGGCTCGCTAAACCTTCATCCTAGAATGAGTAGAGAGTGATTAGGGTTTGCTTTTTCTATCTAAAGAGAATGATTCTCAACACATGAGAAGGTTTCTCTTTTCAAGAGGAAGAAGAAGATGAAATGAGGAGAGAGAGTGAGAATGATAGAATGAGCCTCTCTTTTCCTTTTGCAACCATAACAAAAGAAAAAGAATAATCAAATAATAATAATAATCAAAATGAAAAAGGTTTGATGGAAAGTTTAGGAATGACTAATATCATTACAAACATTAAATGAAAAAGCAAGAATGAAAAAGCATCTTGCATTTGTAATGATGGTAGTCAAATGTTCAACCATGGTCAACAAGTCAACCATGGTCAACAAGTCAACAAAAAACTAACCATGACACAATTTCATTTTATTATATATTATTAAATGATATAATACAAATCCATTAGGGTTTGGAAAAAGACGACTGTCAACTGTGCATACGCACCCGTTCCGAAACCCTAATGAAAGTCATCTTCCTCCTCCTCAAATAACTGTGCATACACACCTGCATTCTTGTTCCGAGGAACATGAATACTAAGAGATAAAAGCAACCCCAAATACTATACCAGCATCCGGCTCAAACCAGAGCCCACTGGTAATATCCGTCCGGACTCCAAACGTGCACAAGTGCGCGGATGAGAACGAACCCTGTCGCAAAACCATGCGACCTCTACTCTGTTTTGCCCAGAGGCGAATACCCTCTGTGTGGGACTCTAAAGACTCGACACTACGCTGGCAGTGGGTTTAACCACAGACCGCAAGCGGCACTAGCTGTGCGTAACGGTCCCCAGGTAGATGCCGACAAGAAGGCTGACGAGGTGAAACCCCATCTGAACTCCTACTGAGTCTGAGTGTGACATTCTCCGTACAGTCCGGTCTGTTCGTCTGATACATCGCATGGCGGGCCTAGGGGGCGGTAAAACGTCAGTCCCCCAATAGCGGTACAAGTCGTGTCGGAGTGAAGCCCAAAACACCCTGAGACAACACTGGAAACCTACCAGTATATCTCGCTTGCCCTGGCCAGGGACTACTCGTGTAATGGCTCTCCTAGACACAGCGCGATGTCAACCCCCAATACCGGGAGAGACGAATCCTGTCTAACCGTCACTGCCTCCAAGTGCTTCGGGACTGCACCCAACCACCACCTGTTTGCACGACTCCTTTGAGCCGTGGTAGGGTAGTGATCAAAGTGCAGTGGGAACACACTCGAGGCGAAGTGTCAGTGTCAAGTCAGCGGACTAAGCTGTACTCATGTCACCTGGGAACTGATAACTGACGATAGGTATAATACCAACCTGTCAGTTCCCGACGAGTCCTGTCCAGTGTACTCGTAACCCAACGAGTACCCGTATACTATCTCCAGTACGACGTACTGATGGCTGTGGGACAGACCATCTCCCACACTGGGATGAGAAGCGCATACGCTAGTCTACTCCGGAGTATCGATGCCCTGTCTCGATAGTCCTACGACTAGGGACCTGTATAAGGATGTGCCTATAGATTACCCAGCCCCCACTAGTGTGACTGCCATCACAACGCTGGTAATCAAGCAAAGATCCTAAGGGCTCTACTAATGCGTATAAGTGATATACTGAAATAAACACAAGTACACATTGAAGTAGAAACAAACCAAGTAGCATACTACTATATTGAGCAAGATTGTTTATACAAGGTGAATATCCCAAGCTTCCATCAAGTAATATACAAACTAGTATGATACAGTAATGGCCTCTAGGGCATATACACTAACAATCTCCCACTTGCACTAAGGCCATGTACTGGCGTATCGAAGACCTATCATCTCGATCAGCCGCTCGAACTGAGTCTGGGGTAGGGCCTTGGTGAATGGATCTGCAGTGTTCTCTTCTGAAGCAACCCTCCGAACCTCGATCTCCTTGCGATCCACGATCTCCCTGATCAGGTGATACCGCCTCAAGATGTGCCTGGATCTCTGATGGGACCTGGGTTCCTTTGCTAAAGCTATAGCCCCGTTGTTGTCGCAATACAGAGGTACTGGGTCAACAATGGACGGAACCACCTGAAGTTCTTTTAAGAACTTCCTTATCCAGACAGCTTCTTTTGCGGCATCAGATGCAGCGATGTATTCCGCTTCCATAGTCGAGTCTGCAACGGTTTCCTGTTTGGAACTCTTCCAACACACCGCCCCTCCATTGAGGGTAAAGACAAAACCCGACATGGACTTGGAATCATCCTTGTCACTCTGGAAGCTGGAGTCAGCAAAGGCCTCAATCTGGAGGTCTTTTCCGCCATACACCAAGAACATCTCCTTAGTCCTCCTCAGGTACTTGAGAATGTTCTTTACCGCTATCCAATGTTTCTCCCCAGGGTTTGACTGATACCGGCTTACTACACTCAGTGCATAAGCTACATCCGGTCTGGTACACAACATCGCATACATTATAGAGCCTACCGCAGAAGCGTAGGGTATAATAGACATGCGATCCCTCTCCAAATCAGTCTTGGGAGACATCTCTTTAGAGAGGGTGATCCCGTGACAAGCCGGTAAGTTACCGCGCTTGGAATCTTCCATACTGAATCTTTTCAGTACGGTGTCGATGTACCTGGACTGTGAAAGTCCTAATATCCTCTTGGATCTATCACGATGGATCCGGATCCCCAGGATGTAAGAGGCATCACCCAGGTCTTTCATGGAGAACCTGTGTGACAAGAAACCCTTGACAGATTGTAGCATAGGAATGTCATTTCCTATTAAGAGAATGTCATCCACGTATAAAACAAGGAATACCACAGTTCTCGCTACAAATCTACTATAGATGCACGGTTCATCTGGATTTTTGATAAAGTCAAATTCCTTGACCGTCTCATCAAAACAGATGTTCCAACTCCGCGATGCCTGCTTTAGTCCATAAATGGACTTAAGCAACTTGCACACCTTTCCGCTGCTCCCACTCTGAATGAAACCCTCCGGCTGATCCATATAGACACACTCCTCTAAATTTCCATTTAGAAAAGCGGTTTTTACGTCCATCTGCCAAATCTCATAATCGTGGAAGGCAGCAATGGCAAGAAGGATCCGAATGGATTTCAGCATAGCCACTGGAGAAAAGGTTTCGTCGTAGTCCAAGCCAGGTCTTTGACGGAAACCCTTTGCTACAAGTCTAGCTTTATAGGTCTCAACCTGTCCATCTACACCAATCTTCCTTTTGAAGATCCACTTGCATCCTACGGGTTTTACCCCGTCTGGAGCAATGTCCAACGTCCATACTTTGTTGGTGTACATGGACTCCATTTCGGTCCGCATTGCATCTAGCCATTTTACCGAGTCAATGCTCTGAACGGCCTGCTGGAAGCTAGTAGGCTCATCATAGTCTATGATGCAATCCTCTCTATCCCCGTCTATGAGAAAACCGTAGTATCTCTCGGGCGGATGAGACTGCCTACTACTTCTGCGGAGCGGCATAGGAATGTCCTGTTCATTTGAACCCTCTGGTTCCATTAAGCTTTCAGTAATAGTCTGTGGTTCTGGAATTTCTTCCAGTTCTATTGCGCTCCCACTTACTTCTTTTTCTAAGAACTGATGTTCCAGAAAATGGGCATTACGAGAAACAAGGACTTTTTGCTCCTCTGCGTAATAGAAAAGATACCCCCTGGAGTTCTTTGGGTATCCCACAAACTTGCACAGTACTGAGCGTGCCTCGAGCTTGTCCGCATGCTGCTTTTTGACATAAGCTGGACATCCCCAAATCTTCAGGTACTGAAGATAGGGTTTCTTCCCACTCCATAACTCATATGGTGTGGTAGGCACAGTCTTAGTAGGAACTCGGTTCAATAGGTATGCAGCTGTTTCTAGCGCATACCCCCAGAATGATCGCGGTAACTCAGCGTTACTCATCATAGACCGTACCATATCCAATAGGGTGCGATTCCGTCTCTCCGATACACCGTTATGTTGCGGGGTGTATGGAGGAGTAAGCTGAGAGAGAATTTCGTTCTCTTTTAAATAGTCCAGGAACTCGGCACTTAAGTATTCTCCACCTCGATCCGATCTTAGAATCTTAATACTTTTGCCGGTCTGTTTCTCTACTTCATTCTTATACTCCTGGAATTTTCCAAAGGCCTCGGACTTATGTTTCATTAAGAAGACATAACCGTACCTTGAGAAGTCATCCGTAAAAGTAATGAAGTAAGAATGTCCGCTTCGGGCATGTGTAGACATTGGACCGCACACGTCACTGTGTACGAGTCCCAAGAGCTCGCTCGCTCTTACTCCATGTCCAGTAAATGGAGTCTTTGTCATCTTTCCCTTAAGACAGGATTGACAAGTGGCATACGATTGATATTCGAACGCATTCAAATACCCTTCTGTATGTAACTTCGTCAACCTTCTCTCATTGATGTGACCCAATCTACAATGCCATAAGAAAGTCTGATTAATATCTGGTGACTTTCTTTTGTGTGTATTCTGGACATTGAAAATCTGTGGTTGGTTTAATACGTATATACCATTGCTCAATGTACCTGACCCAATCAGAACTTGATTAAGGTGAATGTTAACAACATTACTTACAAACGCAAATTCATAACCTTCTTTAGAAACCAAAGATACAGAAATGATATTACAAGTTGCGTTGGGTACAAAAAAGCAATTACGCAAAACCAAAACATGTCCATCTGACATTCCTAGGTGATAGTCCCCCACGGCTTTAGCATCCATGCTAGCTCCGTTCGCAACTCTGAGGGTCATGTCACCTTCCTTCAAAAACCTACGGTTTCTCAACGCCTGCAAAGAATTACAGATATGAGATCCTGATCCGGTATCCAATACCCAGGAAGTAGAGTTTATAGAAAGACAGTTTTCAATAACATACACACCTGAAGCTGAAGCCGCAACCTGCTTCAGTTCCTGTGTCCTGGCTTTCCAAGCCCTGCAATCTTTCTTCCAGTGTCCACTCTTGTGACAATAGAAGCATTCCTCTTTACCAACAAGCTTCCCCGCTATCTTTGTTGCCTTTTCCTTTCCCTTCGCACCCACTTTACTAACACCGCCTCTTGGTTTGGCGGGGGCTTTCTTCTTCTTTCCCTTGGCTTTCGCCTTGGACCTAGAAGAAGAAGATCCTCCTACAAACAAAGTGGATGTATCCCTACCCTTCTGTAGGGTGCCCTCTGCGCTCCTCAGCAGGTTGAGGAGTTCTGAAAGTTCAACTTCCTTTTCTTGCAAGTTGAAATTCAGTATGAACTGGGCGTAAGTGGATGGAAGGGACTGGAGAATTATATCCGTGTAAAGTTCACTATCCAACGTGGTCCCAAGTTCCGCGAGCTCCTCAGTGTAGCCAATCATCTTAAGCACGTGGTCCGCTACCGATGATCCGACGGCCAACTTTGTCGAAAATAACTTCTTCGACACTTCGTATCTTGCGATACGAGACTGCTCTCCATACAGTTCTTTTGTATGAAGAAATATGGATTCCAAATCCATATTCTCGTGCCTCCTCTGATGGTCATTGTCCATCGAGGCAAGTACGAGGCATCTGGCCTTCGCGCTGTCAATCTCCCAAGTCTTACGGATTTCCTTATCCGCGACGCTGGAGGTGGGACCTGGGACGGGGGGAGCTTTGCTGGTAAGAAGATACCCCAGCTTGTCGTAAGAGATTGCCAATTTGACATTCCTGAGCCAATCTTTGTAGTTTGGCCCTGTCAATATGTTTTTATCTAGAAGTAACTTAAGTCCAGTCATTTCGATTTGGTCGCTGCAGGGGGAGAGAAGAAACACTTAGCACGATGCTCTTGCAAGTTTAGAATGGTTTTTAATTTGTCTAAACAGGATGGCTCCCACTGTCTCTCGAATCCCTCCTCAAACCACAAAGGAAGAATTAGCCGGGATCAATCCCACCGTACAATACTTGCTTAACCGTTCAGCCAGGCCAGTGTCGGTACTTCGAGGGAGGTTTTCCAACGCTTTCGCGAAGTTCCTTAATTTAAGAACCTCTTTTCCCTGGGGGCGTAGCCCCGCTAACACCTTTCTAGGCACCTACTAGGTTTATAGCATTGATCGTTTAGTGAGAAATTTCCCGAGGAGTAGCATATACTCACAGTAGGATCGGGATCCAAATATCATCGCGTGACGAAAATGAAGGAATCCTACCATAATCATCACACTCCAAATGGTATGCAAATCTAGCAAGTTTCAGTACTTATGAAACTCCCGATGTGGATTTTTGCCCCATGCTCTTATGACCTTGGCGTGAGGTCAAAATGTCATAAGTCACATGTCAAGTTCGTCCCATCATTATCCGGGTTAATTTGAATCCACCCGTACATACCCTTGACGTAGGCCAAAATGGCAGTACGACTGTCTCAAACCAACGCATTCTATCTATGCAACAGATAAATATCCGGCAGCTACCAATCACTATGCCTTGGCGTGAGGTCAAAATACATAGCTTGAATACTACCGTACATTTAACTGAAATGATGGAGGGCTACGAATGGTTTTGGCGAAACCGTGAACGTAGTGAACTTGATATAGTCGATGGAACGAGATAGCTTTTAGAAGGAGTGGCTCAAGCTCCGCATTTAAAAGTTATTTTTGAAAAGAACCGAGTGGTTTTTCGAAAGTGTTCCAACGACTTTAAACTTGGTTTATTATCTTGCATTAGTTCTTTTAATGCGTCCCATCATTTAATTCCTACCATTGCAGAAAACAACCAAAATATGACGTACGCTTATGCCATTCGCATTCGCCACGGGGTCCCGTCATCACTCGTTAGGTTACTTAACTAACGACAGAGCGGGGGCTGGGCTAGCGCGGCTGTAAAACATAAGCAACGCCTAAATAGAAAGCAATGATAGACATTATAGATCACAGATGAATACATTGGATATACTAGCAATCCGCATTCCTTTCGAGCCTGAAACGAAAAGCGGATAACACGGTCGCGGTGAATAGCAAATACCCCACCCAAGACCCCTACGGGTGCGGCAAACTACCCTCCATGTTCCCGGTAGTTTGTGCACCCCACCATGGGTCTATCCTAGGAGCAAAAACAGTAAAAAGAATTATACAATGACGGCTACAACCCCGACCCGGTTGTGCGGCCAAACAAATAATATAATTACATCAATTTACATTTACAATGAATGAAAGAAAAACAGAAGCTCATCTCACATCCACCCCGGCTATTCACCCGCGACAGTCCAACACATTCATATACACATTCCAGAACATTACAGATCATGTATAACCCCGACTAATCGACTTATAGCGATTAGCCGACGTTCAATACATGCAAACATCACAGATATAACCAACATAGCTAAAGTGCAGTGAAGTTCGGAAAAAATACGGAATTATAGGACCCCAAAAGTGAATTTCAGTTCTGGAAAATCTGGGTACATATAATATATCTTAAAAATCCCAAAACCAACACAGAAGAACACTGCACGAAAAACGATGCAAAGATGACACCAACTTGCGGCGGTTCCGCGGCCAGATGAGTAGGTGAGGCCGCGGAAGAGCGGCGGTTTGGAGGAATCATGATATCGTTTTTCTTGTGTGTTCTTAGAAAACCCTGAGACGATTTTACAAGTATAAAGTTTTTCATTTTGAGCAGAAAAAATTTCAACAGAAAGTTAGGTTTTCGTTTTTCCGGTTTTGCGATTTTTCGGTTCCGAACTTCGTTACACTTCACTACCAAGCTAGTTTAAGTTTAGTTAGGCTCTGATACCACTGTAAGTCCATATTGCGACCCCCGGTACTTACGGGGAGGCGGAAACGGTATAAAAAACGAATTTTTATCGCAAGAGGCAACATGGACTAAACTATGTCGGGATCGTTGTCTAAACTAAAACTAGTTAACAAGCTAAAGAGAGTTAGCTACTATGGAGGATGGTTATACCTAAACTTGAACTCCTTCTCTTCTTGTTGTTGTTCTTCTTTCTTGTTCTTTGTAGAAGCTTGAATGGTTCTCTTCTCGTCGCCTTCTTCTTGCCGAAGATAGATCCACCTTGAAGGTTCGACCTTTGGGCTCTTCCTCGATCTTTGAGTGAACTAGGGTTTCCGGCTCGCTAAACCTTCATCCTAGAATGAGTAGAGAGTGATTAGGGTTTGCTTTTTCTATCTAAAGAGAATGATTCTCAACACATGAGAAGGTTTCTCTTTTCAAGAGGAAGAAGAAGATGAAATGAGGAGAGAGAGTGAGAATGATAGAATGAGCCTCTCTTTTCCTTTTGCAACCATAACAAAAGAAAAAGAATAATCAAATAATAATAATAATCAAAATGAAAAAGGTTTGATGGAAAGTTTAGGAATGACTAATATCATTACAAACATTAAATGAAAAAGCAAGAATGAAAAAGCATCTTGCATTTGTAATGATGGTAGTCAAATGTTCAACCATGGTCAACAAGTCAACCATGGTCAACAAGTCAACAAAAAACTAACCATGACACAATTTCATTTTATTATATATTATTAAATGATATAATACAAATCCATTAGGGTTTGGAAAAAGACGACTGTCAACTGTGCATACGCACCCGTTCCGAAACCCTAATGAAAGTCATCTTCCTCCTCCTCAAATAACTGTGCATACACACCTGCATTCTTGTTCCGAGGAACATGAATACTAAGAGATAAAAGCAACCCCAAATACTATACCAGCATCCGGCTCAAACCAGAGCCCACTGGTAATATCCGTCCGGACTCCAAACGTGCACAAGTGCGCGGATGAGAACGAACCCTGTCGCAAAACCATGCGACCTCTACTCTGTTTTGCCCAGAGGCGAATACCCTCTGTGTGGGACTCTAAAGACTCGACACTACGCTGGCAGTGGGTTTAACCACAGACCGCAAGCGGCACTAGCTGTGCGTAACGGTCCCCAGGTAGATGCCGACAAGAAGGCTGACGAGGTGAAACCCCATCTGAACTCCTACTGAGTCTGAGTGTGACATTCTCCGTACAGTCCGGTCTGTTCGTCTGATACATCGCATGGCGGGCCTAGGGGGCGGTAAAACGTCAGTCCCCCAATAGCGGTACAAGTCGTGTCGGAGTGAAGCCCAAAACACCCTGAGACAACACTGGAAACCTACCAGTATATCTCGCTTGCCCTGGCCAGGGACTACTCGTGTAATGGCTCTCCTAGACACAGCGCGATGTCAACCCCCAATACCGGGAGAGACGAATCCTGTCTAACCGTCACTGCCTCCAAGTGCTTCGGGACTGCACCCAACCACCACCTGTTTGCACGACTCCTTTGAGCCGTGGTAGGGTAGTGATCAAAGTGCAGTGGGAACACACTCGAGGCGAAGTGTCAGTGTCAAGTCAGCGGACTAAGCTGTACTCATGTCACCTGGGAACTGATAACTGACGATAGGTATAATACCAACCTGTCAGTTCCCGACGAGTCCTGTCCAGTGTACTCGTAACCCAACGAGTACCCGTATACTATCTCCAGTACGACGTACTGATGGCTGTGGGACAGACCATCTCCCACACTGGGATGAGAAGCGCATACGCTAGTCTACTCCGGAGTATCGATGCCCTGTCTCGATAGTCCTACGACTAGGGACCTGTATAAGGATGTGCCTATAGATTACCCAGCCCCCACTAGTGTGACTGCCATCACAACGCTGGTAATCAAGCAAAGATCCTAAGGGCTCTACTAATGCGTATAAGTGATATACTGAAATAAACACAAGTACACATTGAAGTAGAAACAAACCAAGTAGCATACTACTATATTGAGCAAGATTGTTTATACAAGGTGAATATCCCAAGCTTCCATCAAGTAATATACAAACTAGTATGATACAGTAATGGCCTCTAGGGCATATACACTAACAGGCATTACATTCCAGTGTTAGCAATGCTGATGCCAACCAAAAATCCAAATCCAAATCAAAATCCACATTCAAACTCCAAATCAAAATCCAAATTCAAATCAAAATCCAAATTCAAATCCCAACTCCAAATTCCCAATTTTTTTCAAAATTCAACTCCAAATTCCAAACTCAAATACAAATCTAACTCTTATTCAAATCTCAGATCAAAATTAGACCCTACCAACTTCAAAAGTCCAAATTCCAAGCCCCACCGGTGATGGTTCCAAGCTTAAAAGTCCTGTTGAACCAGACTAAAGCAAACCAAACCAAATCAAATCAATGACGACAACAGTGAACTCTGTGTCGAAGGCAACAATAGCGACCTCTACGTCGAAATCATACCAACAACAACCTTTACTTCGAAGGAAGCAACAACGATCGCTACGCCGAAAGAAACAACAACGACGACGACCTCTACATCGAAATCACATCAACAACGACCCCTACGTCAAAGGCAACAACAATTCTATGTCGAAATCACGATAACAGCGACCCCTACGTCGAAGGCAACAAGGACCAGTACATCGAAGTCAACAACAACGACATCTACGTTGAAATCATGCCAACAGCGACCTCTACATCGAAAGTAACAACAACGACTCCTACGTCGGAAACAAATTAAAGCATCGACCGTTCATGTTGCAAAAATGGTAGTATCGGCCATCCATGTTGCAAAAGGGCAGTATCAACCTCTACATCGCCAAAAGGGAACCAAATTAAAGTACCGACTATCCACGTCGCAAAAATGGTAGTTTCGACCATCCATGTCGCAAAAAAGGAAGCACCGATCGTCCATGTCGTAAAAATGATAGTATCGACCATTTACGTCGCAAAAAGGGTAGTATCGACTTCTACATCGCTAAAAGGGAACCAAATTAAAGCACCAAACATCCACGTCGCAGAAATAGCAGCATCGATCGTCCATGCTGAAAAGGGCAGTTTTGACCGTCCACGTCACAAAAATAGTTCCTTCGACTATCCATGTCGTCAAAAGGGAACCAAATTAAATAATCGACCGTCCATGTCCCAAAAATGCCAGTATCGATCGTCCATGTCGCAAAAAGGACAGTATCTACCGTCTACATCACAAAAAGGGTAATATCGACCTCCACGTCTCCAAAAGGGAACCAATTAAGCGCTGACCGTCCACGTCGCTGAAATCGTAGTATCGAATGTCCATTTTACAAAAATGGCAGTATCAACCGTCCATGTCGTAAAATGGGCAGCACTGACCGTCCACGTCGCAAAAATGGCAGTATCGACCGTCCACGTCGCAAAAAGGGCAGTATCGACTCCACGTTGCCAAAAATGAACCAAATTAAAGAACCAACCATCCACGTATAAAAAATGGAAATCGACCATCGCAAAAAGGGCTGTATTGACTGTCTACGTCGCAAAAGGGGCAGTATCGACCTTCACGTCGCCAAAAGGGAACCAAATTAAAGCACGACCGTCCACGTCGCAAATATGGCAAGATCGACCGTTCACATCGTAAAAAGGAAAGTACCGATCATCCACATCGTAAAAAGGGCAGTATTGACCTCCACACCGAAATCAAGTCAACAACGACATACACATTGGAAACACGTCAAGCAATGACCATCCATATCGCAAAAATGGATTAAGTGAATCTTTCCACGAAAGAAGACCCATCAATTGCACGTACACAACGCATATATATCGTGTGCATTTATTGATGGGGGCGCTTTATTGGGGTCAAACATTACACAAAGTCAAAAGGTCAAAGGTAAAATCAAATCCTAACAAGTGGGTCCAAGCCCAAACTCAAGTCAAGTGGATCCATGCCGGGACCAAGCTCAAGCATTGGGGCCGGCCCTGCAAAGGAAGAAAAAGAAAGGAAGAAATGTAATAAATAGATTTTTTTATATATATAAATAAGTAGAAAAATGTAATGAAAATGGGGAAAAAAGCCAAATTATTTAAATTTCATGGTCAAAGTGCAAAATGTGTGCATATGGATGTAAAGAATGAGGCAAAAAACCAAAATTGTAAAACCCAAGGACTAATATGCAAATGTGTAAAAGGTATTTAATTCCCAACATATGATGAAATGTCATGTTTTTCTCCTCTCCTAAAAAGATTAGGGTTTTGAGCCTTCATTAAAGAAAGAGGCAAGGCCCTTTCTTCTTCTTCTTCCTCCTCAAGAAAACCCATTGTGGACACACCAGCGAAGCAGCGATTTGTGAATCTACCCTTTTATTCCTATATCATTTTTTGCATCATAACCTTGCATCCTCATCATGCCAGTGCATTTACATCACGTCATTCATCTCATTTTTGCATAAAAATAATTGTTGGTACACATGGAGACAACTTAAGTGCATAGTTCAAGATTCGTTCAAATGACCAGAATACCCTTTTCGAGACGCTTAAAAATCCATATCTCATGAATTCTTGTAAGACTCGTCACGAGTGTTTTTGCAGAGTTTTTTAATAATTTATCATGAATCACCGAATCATAAAATTTGAATTGACTTGCCAAATTTCTTGAGATTTGCATGAAACCCCCTCGAACTTCAAGAACTGTCCAAAAATCTCTTCCAACCAATTGATGAGTATTTTCATGATGCTATCATCATATTTGACCATGTTATATCAATTGGGACCATTTCCGATGGGCAATTTCATCCGAAACCCGTTAATTTCCCTAATTACCCTTTAATCGCTATTAACGGTTCCGATTTTTTCTATCTCGTAGTTCTTTGAGCCAAATGATTTAAAAATTTTCAGATCATCTTAGCATATTTATGAAGACATGCCATAAAAGTTTTAACTAAAATCTACAACTCTTACGCGATAAGCCAAAGTCCTCTTATTATTTTATTATTAAATTAATTGGGAGGCCCACGAGGGTAAAATTGCCAATTTTTCTTAATGGATCCTCATAAATTGCTTATATGACCTTCCACAAAAAATTTCAAGTCAGTTGAACATCGTTCTATATTTGGTTTGAATAAGTGTGATTATGGATTAATTAAGCTAATCGTTATCATTAAACACTGGATTAGTGATAATTAATCCCCACTTGACTTTTCAAACATATGGCATAGGATTCTCATCTTAGTGAACCATTAACTTAATTTGCATCCCATGAATACAACATCATGCATCTTTTTCACCTAAAAGCATACCTAATTTCACTCTTTTTTCTTTATTAGGAAATTGCATGTTGTCCAAGCATTTGAGAATGAAATAAGTTTAGATAATGATATATATCAATTCATCTCTAAAAATCTCAACTATTCTACCCTCTACAATCGATCACAACCCTCCATTTCATATCATAACCACCCTTTTTCTATAAGTAAGCATTCCCATGCTCATGAGAAAGGGCCTCTCTTGATCTCTCTCCTTTTTTCTTATCTCTCTCAATCGTCCTCTTGAGCTCTTCAAGACTCAAGCGTCGATCACTTCTCAACTGAAATAACCTTTAGATTAGCTTAGAAATCCCTCAAAAATCCAAAATAATCAAGAAAATCTTAAAAAACATTAGCCAGAGAAATAAAAACTCGATTTTTCCTATTTAGAATTAGGATTTAGGAATGAAGAACCTATTTCTCTAGTTCTAGATTGCTTGGCTTGAATTTCAACTCTTCAAATAACAACAAATTTTGAAAAAATGGGGATCCAAGATTCTATTTTTGCGTTTTATTCATTTCTCATGCTTTTTTAGCTCATTTTCCTTCACTGTGCAAGTGGAGTGGCTCATCTTTTGTTTTTTTGATTGGTTTTCTTATTATTTCCTTAAGATTAGGGTCTACTTAATAAAGAAAGAAGGATTCATCCTAAGACTCTCTTCATAGATCGAAATCTCTCTAAAACCCACAAAAAATATTTCAAAAGATAAAAAACGGTTTAGTTCTTTGATTGATCTCTCGTTTCGATATTTTTGCGAACTTTGGCTAAGAATAGTATCGATGATAGGATTATATCCGAGGACCCTTTATCGTGAACCTCTTTTTTATCAAGGCCCAAGAAGAAACAGAAAGAAAAATTTAAAGTTTAGCTCCCGGGGTACTCAGGCGCCTTCTCAAAAGGCATCCAAGTTCTCAGAATACCCAGGCGCCTTCTCAGAAGGCCTCTACGTACCCCGTTTTGCAGACATAGCCGGTTTATGCTTGTAGGGGTTTTCCCTCATTAAGTTTGCCTTTTATTGATCTTTTCTACTACTCTCATGTCTCCTATACCTCCATACACGCATACTTGCGTTGTGTGGGTGTATTTCAACGCTAAACTTTCAAAAAAAAAAACTCCTCAAAGCAAAGCCGAATTGTGCCCAATTGGGGGTATCTTATTAGATAGCCGATTCTCGTCGGGTTTCCATCGAGATACCGCGATTCCTTATCTTGTTTTCTCTTGTATTCACCCCCACTCTATTTTTTTTCCCTCCCCTCTTCTTTTTCTTTCCCTCTTTTAGACGCGGGTGCAACTTCGGTTAGTTAATCCAGACTTCACCTAATTTGTGACTTCCTTGTCTTCCTTTTTTGCAGGTTAGTGGCTACAAATATGATGACTCAGCTGGGGATCGCCTCGAATTGCACATAAAAAATCGTCTTACTTTGTAATAAAGTTGCGAGAATTGATTGTAATAGAGTAGATTGCATATTTCATATAGGATCGTGCATGTGCATGTTTTAGTTTCCTTGTATATATCGCCTCGCCTCTACTTTTTTGCTATAACCCTTAATAAAAAAACCAACATTAAAAAAATTAGATTAGTCTTGCATTACATTTAGTCCTTATTTGTTCATGGTAGTTTAGACTTGCATTGTATATATATATCTAGTTTTCCCTTCCTCGCTATATCACACTTCTTTTCTTGCATAAAAAATAAATAAAATAAAACAACATTAGATAGAGTAGTTTCCCCTTTCATTAAAAACAAAACAAAAACGAAAAAAATAATAAAACATAGCCACTTTACCTTAACTTTGCTTGAGACCTGATTTTTATTAAGAACATCCGTAAGGTTTTTTTCTCACCCACTCACTCATACATAAGAATATATATGGACACTACCAATTAGGACTTGAAGCGACCCATCTTATTCGACCTCAGGTGTATGTCGGGGATTCGGCGCTGTGGGACCTCCCTTCTCTTTCTTTTGTACACCCAGTATAGTATATCGGTGTTTTGCCTCGCGTACAAAATGGTATATTGAGAAAGTCACTACGTACGGATGAATAGCGAGTTGAGATTGACCCTCAAACCTCACTTTCTTTAGGTAGAGGGTTGGATCTGTTTCCTTAGAACCAAAACTCACGTAGAACCCAAGTCCTAAGAGTTTTTAATATAGTAAACATCCGAACAAATAGCACATTTTTTGAAGGAAAAAAAACCTTGTGTTATTGTATTGCTCTCTTGTCCGGGTTCGACAAAAGTTTTGTGATTGTGCCAAAATCCATTTGTGTGAGTTCTAGAACTTTCGCCCAAGTCCAAACCTATCTCCAAAATTTCAAAAGAGACGACCAAATTCATTCTTCTAAACTTTTCACCAACTTTCTTTCTTCTTCCTAACCGAGTCACTTTACACCCGAGTTCTCAAATCAACTTGAATCCAAGTCATAGGTCTCTAAAAGAGGCCTTAAGGCTCTTGTTCCCAAAACAATAAAAGTAACCCGTGTTTCTCCCGTACTCACTCATCGCCGTACAAAAATGTTGGATTTTCCTCATTGATTTCCATCCGTCTTCAACACTCCAACTCTTCCTAGTTCAATGGAGGTCCCCACGTTTTACCACTTTCTCTTCATCTCCTTTTTCGCCCAATTCTAGTACTGCTGCTTTTCCTCATCTTCATTTCCACCCAATCCAACCACTACTTCTTTTTCTTCATATCCACATGGATTCTAATCCGCTCCTAATGTCATCTCTTTTTCATCATTCGCATTTTCGCATGTTCCAAATAACCCGACTACTGCTTAATTCTCTTCATACCTTCATTTTCTTCATACCTTCCAGGTCCTTCATCCACTTCAACTTCTCCTGACACAATACCAACCAATTTCAACAGATTTTCACCATCTCCCCCAGTTCAGTCAACTCCCCTAGATGCAGAATTCCATGGTTTCATGTTAACGATGAATCGCTATATAGCTATGCGGTCAGCCGCCCCTGTTCTTATACCACCTCCAGCGACTCGTATCTCTTTTCTTCCTCCTAACCAAATTCTAACTTCAACTTCACATCAATTCCAACCTATTCTACTCATGCGACTGTGCAGGCTCCCTATTGGTAGCCTAAATTCCATCATCAACTGTTCGAGCTCCGTCAACCGATCCTATTGATTTGCTAGCAAGAGCTCTACTTTCCTGTCTTAACTTATCTACAGCAGCTCCTCCACAAGTAGCACAATTCTCTCCGATTCCACCTCCAATTCCGACAACATATCCTTCTTTTCCACAACAACATCCAATTCCACCTATGATTCCAGTAGCATCTCCCTCGCTTCCTTTGTATCCGACAAATGCATTCGAAGCGAGAATTCATAAGCTAGAGCAACAAGGAAAAATCATGCCGAATCTCGAAGTCAAGAATCTGTGTTTATTTCTGGAAGATCAACTCCCTTCTAAATTTAAACATCCTGATATTCCAAAGTATAACGGAAGTGGTTGTCTGCTAACTCACCTAAGGATATATACGAAAGCTATGGCGATCATTGCCTATGATGAGAGGTTGCTAGTCAGACTTTTTCCTAATTATTTGATGGGATTTGCACAGGTTTAGTTTGCAAGCCTAGATTCAAATAAGCTTAGATCATAGATGGAATTGGCTGATGTTTTCCGACAGAAATATGAGTATAACATCGACATCATCTCTACATGACAAGATCTTGAAGTCTTGTACCAAAAGAAGAATGAATCATTCTCGCATTACATTGGGAAGTGGCGAGCTTTGGCTGCACGTATGAGGAACAAACTGGATATTGAGGATGTAATTTCAATGATTATTAGAAATGCCCTACAATACCTTTTTACATTCCTCTTGATCCAAAACCACTTAACCTTTCTTGACCTCTACCGAACGCCGCCACCATTGAAGTATCCAAGAAAGATGGGAAGCTTAATCTCATTTTAAATGAGCTGATAGAAAAGAACATCCGAGTAAGAAATGAAAAAACCAAAAAGATTAACATGACAGATCAAGCTCCTTGCCCAACGATAACTACAACATCCTCAACTTCAACGACTCAGCCGGCTCAAAACCAAGGCACGAAAGATGAATGGAAGAGAAGAAAGTTCACGCAACTCCAAGATCCTCTACCCACCATCTATCTACAACTTCTCGATGCACATCTCATCAAGCTATAAAATTCAAAACCTCTACTTAATCCAGTTCTGCCATGATGGAACATGAACCAGTACCGTGAATATCACCAAGGTCCGAGCCATTTGATCTACATCTACTTTGCACTAAAATACAAGATTCAAGATCTGATCGAAACTGGGAAGATAGAAGTGGCCGATAACCAGAACATTCTTCAAAATCCATTGCCACACCATCAGGTTAGCCATATCGAATTCGAAGAGATCATGACTCTTGACTCTACAAAGCCTAAGTTTGTTCTCCAAGCAGCTCCTCGAGTAACCCAGATTACAATAGAATTCTATAGCAACAATCCCGCCATACTCCGACCCGGAAGAAGGCCTGCAGAACAAATTCCATCGGCACCAACAGATCTGAGCTACCTCACCTAAGTTCCCTTTGACTATAGCAAGATGGATCATGAATGTCATGATATCGGAAACATGACTCGATCAGGGAGGGTGTACGAGCCATTGATATTGCAAGGAGCATCCTCGACTCAGAGGAATCAACAATTTTCCTGATGTGATAATTTTAATACCGTAAGCGCATGGTTTGTTGTAGTATGCGTTTTTCGGGTTGATCCATAAGGATAACGTTCTAATAGCTTAATTTCCTTAACTATTCAATCAAATTATGTTTGTTTTTTTATTTAAGACTAAAAAAATTGAAAATTCTAATTTTAATTTAATTAAAAAAAGACTTTTATGAAGAAAGTGTTGTGTTTAGGTTGAATCCCCTAAATAAAACACGTGTTCATAATATATTGGTTCTATTTATTTTTAATTAACTAATGAATAATTATAAAATATTTAGAGTAAGCATAGATCCAATTTAATAGCAATGTTAACCTATCAAAGATCACCATTTTATAATCATTAAAAGTCGCATTTTTTATTATTCTATATCTTAAACTATTGATTCTAATCTTGTGTTCTGTAAGAATAGATTATAGGTTAAGTACTTTATACTCTATCAATGTTATAGCAAGACTTAAGAAAAACATTTATCAAACCTAGATTTAAGTTAAGCACATCAAGAAATAAACCAACATATTATCAAGTTAACCTATAGACTATTTCTTTTCTTTCATTTAAATCTAACTAATAAATAATTATAATAAGAATATAATAAGCATAGATTAAATTGCTAACAATATTGTCAAATTACTTCCTATCATAATAATAAAATGTTGTGATTTTTAATTATAAATCCCACTCTATTAATCTTAATCTTATATTTAACGAGTATAGATCATGAACGTGCATTCTATAACCTATCAAGTCCTATAAGAGATGAATAAGAACAAGTAGAGATCTATATATCATTAAGCACAATAAAGAAATACCCTAAGATTAGCATTGCAATATTAGATCTAGGTTCATCACCCTAAACACAACATAATAAATTTATCTATTCATTATAATAAAAGAAGAAATGCATGAATTAAAGGAAAAAGACATAATAATAAATAAAAATTTAAAACTTACTAAGAACAGATCAAAAATCTATATTGCTCACCACCAATCATCCAAAATAAAAAAAAAACTAGGTTTACAGAGAGAATAAAAGTGGCGAGAGACTTTTCGGGCTCTGGAAAAATAATATTTATAGACTAATAATAGAAACCTAACTTTAAAAAAAATTAAAACCACACTTGAAATATCAACGGACGATCTTTAACTTTGGCAACGATTTAGCGGTCGTTGCAGTGTATTTGGTTGTGATTTAGCGGTCGATTTGTGTATGTTTGTGCTTAGTCTTTTGATATGATCTGCTTGTTTGATTTGGTTAGTTTTGCTCCAATAACAACTCGAATATCTTTCAGTCTCCCTGCAGTTATGTGGATCCATAATCAGTTACCAAATTAGGTTGATTTGATTTGGTCTCTTGATTTGTGTAACACCCCAGTTCATTTATACCAGTTATACCATGACTTGATTTGATTATTATATATATTGAATGGCTATTATTGATTTATTGCTTTTTTGGGTGCAGATAGTATAATTGGTATCTGTATTTGCATCCAACCCGACCCTACACGCTTGCTGAAAACCCGTCTTGATTCCTATGTATGATTTATCCCGGCTAGATTTGAGAATCCATGCACTTTCATGTTTTATAACTGCATTATATCAAGCGTCTGCATTTTTTTTAATAAAACAATTAAATTCAAATAAAATATTTTTAAGATATCTAGCATGACCTGCATCATACCCCTGACCCTGTGGTAGCATCCGCACCTCGTGTTCTCGTCCCGTTTGGTAAAACGGGCTCGTTTGGATACCTACGTGCACGCTGCGTGCATCCGTTCTTGGGGGTATGCATTTTCGTTATCCGGATATTCTATTTTGGTTTTGGTTGATACGCATATTATCCGTATTTTCAAACCGGAATTTTAGACCCGACCCGGACGTGTTTTGGACTATTTTTGTTTTAACTGAAAACAGAAATTTTCTTAATATTTTAAGTCTCTATTCTTTAATTGTTTTCATATACGATTTTTTTAACGAATTAACAAAATATATAGTTGTTAAAGATTTTTAATCCAAAATCTTTTAAGTTAAATCTCATAGCTCTCTTTCTTTCTCTCATCTATAAATTTTTCTTTAACCCCCACCACGAGAATCCCGTCACCGCCTTTCCCACTACTCTCACCTTCCTTCTTTCCCTTTCGTCCCCGTCGCAACCCACAACCCCGAGAACCCTAACCTTTAGACTTTGCCCTCGCCGAACTCCGATCATCCCCGTAGGCCTCACCTCGTCCACGCCTTCTCATCCTCTTCCACAACACCATCCCGGCGCCTTCACCCATACCCATCTCCGACGACCTCTTCCCAAGAACCCAACCTTCACCGTGCACCTCGCCGACCTCGCCTTGCCTTCGTCGACTATCCCTCATCCTCGTCGACACCTGCTCACCCCTCCTCTCCTTCTTCCTCTCCTTCTCATCTCCCCGACGAACCCAGCAACCCTCGCCTGCACCCATCGTCGCCCGCACACCCAGCTTCCACCACCGGCAACCACGCTCATCGTCGTCTCACCCTTGACCTTGCCTCCCCTTCTCCTCACCAACACCCCAGCCAAACCTCAAACCTATAACACCTGAACCACCCACTCCCCGACGATCAAGAAAGCCCGCTGCCTTCACCGTGTACTTCGCCGGAAACCCCCCATCGATGTCGTCACCATCTCTGTTCTAGCCTCTGTCCCATAACCCTCGAACCAAACTCTAGAACACCAGCGCCTTTTTCTTCCTCTTCCTCTTCTTTTTCTTCTTTCTTCTCTTTTCTTCTTTTTGTTTCTTGTTTTCCGGTCATCGCCGAAACCTTGACATCGCAGACGATCAGGCCGACCCAGTGGACGTTCCTAGCCAACATGGTCACCTTGCTTTGCCTGGTCCTGTCCCGTGTGCGTGTGTGTACATTGCGACGTTTACCCGACGTCGGATGCTGGGTATGCACTCCGTATTGAGATCCGATCAGGCAAGTTTATCTTGCTACATGCTATATTATTATATTTAAATCCATATAAATAAAAATATTATATGTTTACTGCATTGTGCATCCTATGTTACAGTTTTACAGTTTTTTCGATACCCGTACGTATCGATACCGTTATTTACATATTTAGTTGCATGAAAGTTTATCTTGCTACATGCTATGATATATATTTTGCATCCATATGAATAAAAACATCACATGTTTACTGTATGATACATCCGTGTTACTCTTTTATTCTTTTACAATATCCGTTCGCATCCGTACAATTTATTATATATCTAGTTGCATGCCATGTCATTCTATTTCATATTACTGTTACCTTGGCACCCTATGCTTGATAATGTGCATCATGTGTAGTCATGAAGTTGTAGATGTAATCCCTGATAGATATCTGTGCATCCGTACTTTTATCGTGCATTCGTACTTGCTACAGTTTTATTATGAGCATCTGTTTGATACCTGTGCACTACCTGTCATGACCTGATACACCACTACTTGACATGTTACATGATCCACTTTCTAATGCCGACAATCCTGACATGTTGTCCTGACGGACGTATCCTGTTGTCTGCATAAACAAACCTGTACCTGCTTGATCCTGTATTGGCATTAGCTCCAGATTTATCAATACCTGATTTGAACACAAAACCTTGGGGGTAAGGGGAAACCAAGAATGTAACCGAACGTAACTCAAAGGGCTATTATATTGTTTGCCGTTTTCCCAGGCGTTAGGGAATAATCCTGTTACCGTGGTCCAGTGGGGAATGAACGGGGCATTGACTGAATAATCCTGTTACCGTGGTCCCGTGGGGAATGAACGGGGCATAGTCTGATGGGTTACGATGATGATTACATTAATTGATTTCGAACACTTTAGATTAGATAACCTAGAATCTAGATATAGGCTGCACACCACATGTACATACCCTCACTGTTTCATTTCTGTGTTTACTTTCTATATTCATGTCATCGTTTATATTCATGCCTGCATATCTCATGTATCCTGTTCATTTATTATTATTGATATTATGACGCACTGGCGTCTTGGTTTTGCATGGCCCAGATCCTCTGTCTTTGTCGTAGGCTGATCAGGAGTATTTCCGCCGTCAGGCCGAGAAGTGAAGATCCTGTTAGTATCTAGTTTAGTTTTATTTTCGTACTTTCATTTCCTGATGTGAGCCCGTATTTGGGACGTACTTACCAGATGTTATTGTTTATTGGATTTATTGCTTCCGCATATTATTTCTTGACTCATTTATTCTGGCATATGGACATGTACTAGATAGATTATTTCATTTCTACCATTCTTAATATCTTATAGACAGATGTAATGTGACTGTGGAGGGATGTTTCCTAGCCACAGGTAGCATGGTTGGCTCTGTCACGTGCCGATCTTAGCGCACTCTGGGAAGCAGGCCGTGACAGGGTTTGTTTGGTATCAGAGCCATAGGATTTAGGTTAATCGGGTTTGATTCTTTTGTAGTTGTGTATTGGACCCAATACACGAATCAGAAAACCCGTAATTAGGAACATATCCTGCCACATTGTTGTCGTGATTCTTGAATCTTATCTTTCTCTTTACACTTTGTCTTGACGATATGCAAATGTCCTTGGATCTCGACTTGAAATCCTTTTAGTTCTCTATTGTTTCTCCCTTCCTATTCTTTTGATTCTGATACTAGGATTTGGGCGACTTGAACGGAGTTATGTGATTTTAACTATGAACTGCAGCATGGTTATAATGCGGTACTCTATTTAAGTAACTTGGAGTAATAATCTTGATTCATTTCCTTGATTTATAGCCGTGATATTACCTTACTTCTCTCAGTTTCATTGCTTACCAGATCATGTTTTATCGCCAGCTTGAATCATGTTTACCGTGCTTAATCTTCTTCGGTATCTTGGCTTTGGATGTCATTTCGGTATCCTACTTGTTCATGTATTTCCTGCATTAGTATTATTCAATTCTGGTGCATCCCATTGTTTGATGTTTTCTTGGGAATGGATTTTCTCAGCACTTTCCACGCTCACATTTATTGTAGGGCAAAGAAAATGATTTTCCAAATTCCCGGACATCCGGAGTTTGTTTTTGCTGGAGGTAGCAGTTCTGTCGGGCCAGTCGAGTTTAGGGCTAGGCCGACAAGCGCCGTTCTTTCGTCAATGGATGTTGATAAGGAGGAAGCGCCAGCTGTAGTTTGAGAGTTCGTGGACGTGTTCGAGGACATCTCCGGTTTTACCGCCAAAACGAGATGTGGAGTTCGTAATCAATCTTGTTCCTAGTGCAGCGCCAATCTCAAAGGCATACTATCCGATGGCACCAGTGGAGTTGGAAGAAGTCAAGAAGCAGGTTACCGATTTGCTAGAAAATGGTTGGATTCGCAACAGTAATTCACCCTGGCGAGCTCTAGTTCTTCTAGTCAAGAAGAAAGATGGCACAAGGAGGATGTGCATCGATTATTGAGAATTAAACCGGGTGACTATTAAGAATAATTACCCGATCCCTCGCATTAGCGAATTATTCAAGCAACTCAGTGGTGCGAGAGTATTCTTGAAGCTGGATTTGTGATCCGGATATCATCAAGTTCGAGTTAAATCAGAAGATATTTGCAAGACTGCATTCCGAACTCGATATAGACATTACGAGTATTTAGTGATGCCATTCGGAGTCACGAACGCACCAGCGATATTTATGGACTTGATGACCCGAATCTTTTCATCGTTCTTGGACCAGTTTATAGTGGTGTTCATTGATAATATTCTGGTCTACTCGAGAAGCCTAGAAGAGCATGCAGAACACTTGAAGATCACACTGCAGATGTTGAGGTAAAAAAGATTATATGCAAAGATGAGCAAGTGCGAGTTTTGGTTTGAAGAAGTGAAGTTTTTGGGGCAAGTCGTATCCGGAGATGGAATCACCGTTGACCCTGAGGAGATTGCAGCAGTTCAAGATTGGCCGATTCTGAAGAACATAGTAGAGATCAAAAGTTTTCTTGGACTTGCCGGATATTACAGAAGGTTCGTGGAGAATTTTGCTCGTTTAGCTGAGCCTTTGACCAAGCTTACGCGAAAGGAGATACCATTCGTATGGACGGATAGATGTGTGTCAGCTTTTGAGGCGTTGAAGCAAAGATTGATAACCGCTCCTATTTTGACCGTACCAGACGGTTCCGGAGGATTGGTGATTTATAGCGACGCATCTGGGAAAGGTTTGGGATGTGTTTTGATGCAGCATGGGAAAGTCATAGCCTATGCATCGAGACAGTTGAAGACCCATGAGAAGAATTACCCAACTCATGATTTGGAGCTAGCCAGTTGAAGACCCATGAGAAGAATTACCCATCTCATGATTTGGAGCTAGCAGCTGTGATTTTCGCTTTGAAAATTTGGAGACACTACTTATTGGGCGAAAGGGTCGAAGTATTCACCAATAACAAAAGCCTAAAGTATGTGTTCACGCAGAAGGAGCCTAACATGAGACAACGTAGATGGTTGGAGCTGATGGCTGACTATGATCTTAATCTAAAATACCATCGGGGAAAGTTAATGTAATGTCGGATGCGCTTAGTCGGGTGCCAGCAATTCGGATGTTGACAGCATGGAAAGAGCTTATCGATGATTTTCGGAGATTCGATTTGGAGATTGTGTTACTGTATTCTTCGGAACAGTTGATGTAGCTGCAAGTATAGTTGTCGTTGATCGATAGTATTAGGGCAGCACAGTCACATGATCCAAGATTGCAGAAGTTTCGAGAACAGGTTGAAGCGGGACTTCGAACGGACTTGTTGATTCATAAAGATGGTTCGTTGCGATATGGTATCCGTTTGTGTGTGCCAAAGGGAGACATTCACGAAGAAGTTATGAAGGAGGCGCACAGTTCCGCATATTCCGTACATCCAGGAGGCACGAAAATGTACCGTGATCTACGACAACATTTCTGGTGGAAAGGCATGAAAAGGGAGATCGCCCGTTTTGTAGCGAAATGCTTGGTGTGTTAGCAAGTTAAGGCTGAACATCAAAGGGTAGCTGGTTTATTGCAACCACTTCCGGTTCCTCAATGGAAGTGGGAATGTATAATCGTGGATTTCTTGACAACTCTACCGTGGAGTCCAAAGGGAAACAATGCAGTTTGGGTGATCGTTGATCGATTGACCAAGGCAGCTCATTTCATACCGTTTCGAGTTGGTCAGTCGATGGAAGCATTAGCAGAACGGTACATGCAAGAGATTGTGAGATTGCATGGAGTACCTGTGAGCATCGTTTACGACCGTGATACCCGATTCTTATTGCACTTTTGGAGGAGTTTACAGGAAAGTTTGGGGACGCGATTGAAGTTTAGCATTGCTTATCATCCCTAGACAGATGGCCAGTCAGAGAGAACGATCCAAACTCTTAAATATATGTTGAGAGCTTGCATGTTAGATTTCAAGGGTTCGTGGGAGGATCATTTGCACTTGGTGGAGTTCTCGTATAATAACATCTTTCAGGAGACTATTCAGATGGCTCCATTTGAAGCGTTATATGGTCTCCAATGTCGCTCACCCATTTGTTGGGACGATGTTGGAGAACAAAGATTGTTGGGACCAGATCTTGTTGTGCAAACCGCGGAGAAGGTTAATACTATCCGGAATCACATGAAGGCGGCACATGATCGACAGAAGAGTTGGGCCGATACATCAAGAAGAGCTCTAGAGTTCGCTGTTGGTGATCTTGTATTCTTGAAGATATCACTGACTAGAGGAGTGATTCGTTTTGGGAGTCGAGGCATGCTTAGTCCTCAAATCATGGGGCCTTTCGATATTATTGAGCGTGTTGGAGAAGTGGCCTGTCGATTGGCTTTACCACCATCTTTGGCGAGTGTTCATGACGTGTTTCATGTATCTCAACTCCGTAAGTATGTTCGAGATGAGACACACGTACTAGATCATTCAGAGCGGACTGTAAGGGAGGATTTGACCTATGAAGAACGACCGATGTCGATTGTTGATCGAAGAGAAAAGGTCCTTAAGAACAAGGTTATCCCTCCCGTACTTGTTTCATGGGGGAATCGCTCGCATAGAGAATCGACTTGGGAACGAGAAGACGAGATTCGACAGAAGTTTCCACACCTCTTCACGTAGATTCATGTTTGTTGTCTTTTCTTGTTCTGGGAATTTCGAGGACGAAATTCTTTTTGTAGTTAGGTATAATATAAAACCCTAGTTCATTTATACCATTTATACCATGATTTGATTATTATATATATTGATGGCTATTATTGATTTATTGCTTTTTTGGGTGCGGATAGTATAATTGGTATCTTTATTTGCATCTGACCCGACCCGCTTACTGGAAACCCGTCTTGATTCCTATGTATGATTTATCCCGACTAGTTTTGAGGATCCATGCACTTTCATATTGTATAACTGCATTATATCAAGTATCTGCATTTTTTAAATAAAATAAGTAAAATCAAATAAAATATTTTTAAAATATCTAGCTTGGCCTGCATCATACCCCTGACCCTGTGGTAGCATCCGCACCTCGTGTTCTCATCCCGTTCGGTGAAACGGACTCGTTTGGATAGCTACGTGCACGCTGCTTGCATCCGTTCTTGGGGGTATGCATTTTCGTTACCCGGATATCCCATTTTGGTTTTGGTTGATACGCATATTATCCGTATTTTCAAACTGGAATTTTAGACCCAACCCGGACGTGTTTTGGACTATTTTTTTTTAACCGAAAACTCAAATTTTCTTAATATTTTAATTCTTTATTCTTTAACTGTTTTCATATACGATTTTTTTAACGAATTAACAAAATATATAGTTGTTAAAGATTTTTAATCCAAAATATTTTAAGTTAAATCTCACAGCTCTCTCTCTCTCTTCTATAAATTTTTCTTTAACCCCTACCACGAGAATCCTGTCACTGCCTTTCCCACTACTCCCACCTTCCTTCTTTCCCTTTCGTCCCCATTGCAACCCATAACCCCGAGAACCCTTACCACTAGCCTTTTCCTTCGCCAAACTCCGATCATCCCCATAGGCCTCACCTCGTCCATGCCTTCTCATCCTCTTCCACACCACCACCCCGGCGCCTTCACCCATTCCCATCTCTAACGACCTCATCCCAAGAACCTAACCTTCACTGTGCACCTCCCCGACCTCACCTCGCCGTCCTCGACTATCCCTCATCCTTGTTGACACCTGCTCACCCCCTTTTCTCCTTCCTCTTCTCCTTCTCGTCTCCCCGACGAACCCAGCAACCCTCGCCTGCACCCATCATCGCCCGCACACCCCGCCTCCACCGTCGGCGTCCACGCTCGTCGTCGTCTCACCCTCGACTCCTTCTTCTCCTCACCAACACCCCTGCCAAACCCTGAACCCACAACACCTGAACCACCCACTCCCCGACGATCAAGAAACCCCACTGCCTTCACTGTGTACTTCGCCGGAAAACCCCCATCGACGTCGTCACCATCTCTGTTCTAGACTCTGTCCTATAACCCTTGAACCAAACTCCAGAGCACCAGCCCCTTCTTCTCCATCTTCTTCTTCTTCTTCTTTCTCCTCTTTCTTCTTCTTGTTTCTTGTTTTTCGGTCATCGCCGGAGTCGTGTCGTCGCTGACGATCAGGCTGACCCAGTGGACGTTCCCAGCCAGCGTGGTCACCTTCTTGCTTTGCTTAGTCCTGTCCCGTGTGCGCGTGTGTACATTGCGATGTTTACCTGACGTCGGATGCTGCGTACGCACTCCGTATTGAGATCCAATCAGGCAAGTTTATCTTGCTACATGCTATATTATTATATTTGTATCCATATGAATAAAAATATCATATTTTTACTGCATTGTGCATCCTATGTTACAGTTTTACAGTTTTTTCGATACCCGTACGTATCCATACCATTATTTACATATCTAGTTGCATGCAAGTTTATCTTGCTACATGCTATGATATATATTTTGCATCCATATGAATAAAAACATTACATTTTTACTATATTATACATCCATGTTATTGTTTTATTGTTTTACAATATCCGTTCGCATCCGTACAATTTATTATATATCTAGTTTCATGCCATGTCATACTACTTCATACTACTGTTACCTTGGCACCCCATGCTTGATAATGTGCATCATGCGTAGTCATGAAGTTGTAGATGTAATCTCTGATAGATATCTGTGTATCTGTACTTTTATCGTGCATCCGTACTTGCTACAGTTTTATTATGAGCATCCGTTTGATACCTGTGCACTACCTGTCATGACCTGATACACCACTACTTGACATATTACCTGATCCTATTTCTAATACCGACAATCCTGACATGTTGTCCTGACGGACGTATCGTGTTGTCTGCATAGACAAACCTGTACCTGCTTGATCCTGTGTTGGCATTATGTCCAGATTTATTAATACCTGACTTGAACACATAACCTTGGGGGTAAGGGGAAAGAATGTAACCGAACGTAACTTAAAGGGCTATTATATTGTTTGTCGTTTTTCCGGGCGTTACGGAATAATCTTGTTACCGTAGTCCAGTGGGGAATGAACGGGGCGTTGACCGAATAATCCTGTTACCATGGTGCCGTGGGGAATGAACGGGCATAGTCTGATGGGTTACAATTTAGATATGATATAGTTAATTATATGAAATAAGTACAATCCAACATTTCTTTATGAGATTTGATCAATAGCTATCCAGAACTCAGGAAGGCGTTCTTGGATGCAGTCCAAAAGTTCTCAGCCGATAAGAACACTGCCCCAGTAAATCAGGAGAAGGGCATAAATTTGGTATCTGCTGTTAGAGAGACCACCTTTATAGATGTGGAGCTTTCGTATGATGGGGTAAACTATAATCGTGCACTTCATATAGACACAGGATGTTAGGGTCTAAACATTCCTAGAGTACTCATTAGTGGGGGAACTGGATTGAACTTATGCCCTCTACGTACACTGCAGAGGCTTGGAGTTAATAAGAACCCTATATAGAAAGCATGCGGAGGAGTTAGAGAATACGACAATGTATGGAGAGACATTCTCGGAAATCTTGATCTAGAAGTATCAGTCGGTCCCGCTACATATTGTAGGGTTACCTAAGACGACAACAAGGTTTCGGGAGGCATCGTCCATGCCGTTTTTAAATTTTTGCCGTTCTAAAGAACCCTAACCTAGAATCTTTAACTAGAAATTTAAACAAACAAGCTATGTTAACAACTTAACATCTAAGTGAACTAGAAATACAACCTTTGTATATCGGTCCTTCACTTCAATAGCTCCGTGTAGTAGTCCCTTCGCTATGATGAAATGACCTTGCGGACTCTTGAATGGCTCCATGAGAAGAATGTAACGATCTTGCTTGAAGTCTTCGAGGCCGAAGATGATCTACGTCAAGAAGACACTAACCCAAGCTACCCTCTTCACTAATATGGAATTAGTGAAGCTAACACCCTATACTAAAGTGCTAATCTAGTAGAGGATGATGAAGTAAGATTTTTGCTCACTTTGGAATTAATTTTCTCACTAGGGTTTCTCACTTGATCAAGAGCTAGAGAGCTCTTGAGGTTTGAAGAGGAAGATGAAGAGAGATAATGTTGTGAGTGAGAATGAAAACCATGGGTGAGAAAATATCTAATATGTCTCATCTAGAGACTTAACTATGAGTTAAGATAATGGTTGGGTTAACAAAATATCTAGTATAAAACAAAACCAGTGGACTAGTCAATGGGTCTCCAAGCTTCTCAAAGCTTCATGCTATGTGACCATTATCCAACTAATAATTGATTTACACTAAATAAATAAACCCTAAATTATCTTTATCATGGTGTAAGTCTCATACACCCATGTATCTTGTATCATCAACCATGACACAAAATAAAACACAATTAATATATATCACATATATATTAAGTGTGCACATGTGAGAAAAATAAATGTTTAAGTTAGCTAATATTAGTTAATGTAAATTAATATATCAAATATATAATTATACATTAAATCATTAAATCAACACTTGATTTAACAATCCGGTTATATCTCATATGACCGACTAATATTATTTGCATCATCATATCGAATCAACACTTGATTTGATAACCCGGCTATATCGCATATAACCGACCGATACAGTATCGACTTATCGAATTAACATTTGATTCGATAACCCGGCTATATCACATATAACCGATCGATAGTTTATATCATGAGAATAGAATACGGTATCATATACTCGTATTAATCTCGGTCCCGCACATATCACATATGTTCTCCTACTTTGTTTTGCCTGAGCCAGTGAAACCTCTGTGTAGGACTCTAATGACTCATCAATATGCCGGCAGTAGGTGATGATCACATCAAGCATCCACAAGCTGTCAGCGGTACTAGCTGGACGTAACGGCTACCCGGGTATTGGACGATCAGAAGATCAGCAAGCAAGCTCGCTCCAACTCCTGCAAAAGCCTGACAGTAACACTACCGTACAGTTCGGTCTCTTCGTCTGATATGTCACATATCATCGCCTGGGGGTGGTAAAACATCAGACCCCAATAGCCTGATAAGTCATGCCGATGCAAGGTCCATAATGGTTCGAGAAACTACTGATAACACTTACCAATAAATCTCAGCAACCCTGGCCAAGGATTTCATGTTATGGCCAATCGAGCGAAGGGAGTCTCACAAAAGAAACTCTTGGGCAACGTCGACTCGAATGGGATGGCCAGGCCCCGGTTCCCAGGGTTTTGGCATAGCGCAACATCAACTCCCAATACCGGGAGAGAAGAATCCCCTCCTATCACTCATTGCCTCCATGTGACTCGGGACTATACCCAAAAAACCAACGTTTTGCACGATCTCTTGACCGTGGTATGGTGGAAATCAAAGCACAGTGGGAATCACACAAGACTCTATGACGATCTCGGGTCGACAGACTAATCTGTACCAGTGTTACCAGAGAACTGCTATCTGACGATAGGTATAATACCATCTAGGAGTTCTCGGCGAGTTCGTTCAGTGTACCCAGTCTCCACTGAGCACCCGTACACCATCTTTGATGTCAAACACCAATGGATGTGGGATCATCCATCGCCCATTATATGAGTCAAGATGCGTATACGCTAGTCTACTCTGGAGCATCGATGCCCTGTCTCGATACTCTCTCGACTAGGAACAATTATAGGGTGTTCTTGTTGACTATCCTTGGCCCCACTAGTATTATCTCCATCATAGTCCTGGGTGTCAAGTACACATCCTAAAAGGCTTTGTCAACATGTGAGAACAAGACAGCATCACGTATACAAGTCAACATGTTAAGACAAAGAGCAACCAGATAGCATATTATCATGTCGAGCGAGAAAGTCCTCCCTATATATGTCCAAGCATCCACTACAATATACATCCCATGTACAGTAATTGCCTCTAGGGCATATATATAACTAACAATCTCCCACTTGCACTAAGGCCATTTATCGCAATATCACATACTTAACAATATAGAAGTGGTTGTAGTATCCCATACTCAACCATCCCAAAATCTCTCAAATTGTATTTGGGAAAGCGGGCCTTGGTGAGTGGATCCGCCGTGTTAACCTCAAAATCTACTCTCCTTACCTCGATCCATTGGAGATCAACCATCTCCCTGATCAGGTGATACTAGTCTCAGAATATGTCCGGATCGATGATGGGATAGGTGTTCCTAGGCTAAAGCCACAACTCCATTGTAGTCACAATAACAATTATTGGACGCTCAATGGTAGGAACCTTGTTCATCTCATGAACAAGTAATGTCCAGAAAACCTCTTTGGTAAGATCGTTGGTAGCAATGTATTCAGCCTTTATCATCTAGTATGCCACGGTAAATTGCTTGGAACTCTTCCAATCATACCGTCCCTCCACTTAGGGTAAAGACAATGCTTGTGACTGACTTTCAGTCGAACTTATCACTCTGGAAGCTGGAACTATGAACTTTCTTTTAGTACTTCTCAAGTACTTAAGAATGTCCTCCACAGTTGTCCAGTTATTCACCTAAGATCCGATTGATTCATGATCACTACACCTAGTGAGTCATCTACATCTGGTCTGATACATAACATCGCATACATGATAGAGCCTACCGCCGAAGCATAGGATATCCCTTGCACACGAGTGATTCATGAGTAAGTGGGCGAACCACCACGCTTAGAATCTTCCATACTAAACCCTTTTAGTATGGTGTTAATGTACCTGGATTTAGGACACTCCCAACTTCCATATAGATCTATCACCATAGATCATAATCCACAAGATGTAGTAGGTATCATCCAGATCTTATATTGAGAATCCTCATGATAAGAGGAGCTTAACCGAGTGTAGCATAGGAAACACTTTCCTATCAAGAGTATGTCATCTACGTACAATACGTGGAAGACAACCTCACTCTCTAAAGCCTTCTTGTATATACAAGGTTCATCTACCTTTTTTTATGAAGTCAAACACTTTGACTGCCACATCAAAATAGATGTTCCAACTCCGCGATGCTTGCATTGATCCTGATGGACTTAATCATAGTTTTGAAAGTCTCAACTTTTCCATTTACACCAAGAATCTTCTCAAGATCCATTTGCTCCTAATGGGATTTACCCCTTCAGGCGCAACATGCAAAGTCATACTTCGTTGGTGTACATGGATTCCATCTTTGATCGCATAGCATCAAGCCATTTCACAGAGTCCCCACTCGTGACGGCCTGCCTGAACCTAGTTGGGCCATCATCAATCATGATGCAATTCTCGCTCCCACTGTCACCAAGAAGACCGTAGTATCTCTCAAGTGGATGAAGAACCCTACCAGATTCGTGGAGAGGCTGAGGTTCGTTGGAGACTATTGAATCCTTTGGTTTCACCAAAGCATCGGCTATTAGTTTTTGTAGCTGGGACTCCTTCCAGTTCTACCTCATGACCACTAATTTCTTCACAAGAAATTCCTTTTCTAAAAAGGTATCATGCTGAGAAACAAAACACCTTCTGCTCCTCAGAGTGGTAGAAGATATTCCCTTACAAATGTTTGGGATATCCTAACAAACTTATACAGAACTTACCTTGCCTCGAGTTTGTCCGGATTTTTCTTTTCAACATAGGCCGGACAACCCCATATCTTAATTCTTTTAAGACATGGTCTTTTCCCATTTCATATCTCATATGGAGTGGTAGGCAACGATTTGGATGGAACCCCATTCAATAGGTATTCATCTTCTCAAGTGCATAACCCAAAAAGGAAATAAGTAACTCAGCAATACTCATCATAGAGCGTGCCATATCTTATAGGGTGCGATACCTCCGCCCCGATACACCGTTGTGCGGTGATGTATGCGAAGGAGTAAGCTGAGAGGATCACATTCTCCTTTTAGAAAATCCAGGAATTCCATGCTCAAGTATTCTTCTCCTCGATCTCATCGAAGGACTTAATACTTCTACTCGTCTGGTTCTTCAACTTCAAGCTTATATTCCTTGAATTTCTCAAAAGTTTCAGAATTGTGTTTCAACAGGAACATATGTCCGAATCCTGAGAGATAGTCGATAAATATAATGAAGTACAAAGAACTAACCTTGGAATTTGTAGACATAGGACCGTATACATCATCATGTATGCGTCCCAAGAGTTCAGTAACTCTTTCTCTGTTTCCAATAAACGGAGTATAGGTCATTTTACCTTTGAGACACGACCGACAAGTAGCATAAGATGAAAAATTCAAACAGATTCTCATATTCATCCTTATGTAACTTAGCTGGTCGTGTCACATTGGTATGACCTAATCTATAACGCCACAAGAAGGATTCGTTCATTTCTGAACTACTCCTCTAGTGTGTGTTCTAGACACTTTGAACTGTGGTTTGATTTAGAATGTATATGCTATTATATATCGTGCCTGATTGAATCAACTCTTGATTCAGGAAAATTTTCACAACATTATCCGCTAATACAAAATTATATCTTTCTTTAACTTAATAAAGAAACCGATGTAATTTTGTATATCAGGTTCGGTATGTAATAACATTCGTTCAGAATCAATATATTAATACAAGGTGATATTTGCCAACTGATTTGGCTGCAACAATTGCACCATTCTCTAACACTTATAGACATATCATCCATTCTCAGTTCTCTACCTATCTGTAGCCCATGTAACATATTACATATGCGGAATCCTGATCCGGTATCACATACCCAGGACGTAGAGGATACTGAAAAACAGTTCTTGGTAATGAACACACGCAAAGAAAATGCATCAACATGCACTTTTTTCGATTGGGTGGCATGGGAATCTAGATATTCCCCTATTTCCTGCTCCGTCTTATAACAATTATAAGAAAAAACGGAACCAACGTTCCCTAGCACAGTATAATAAGCAGGTTCGGTCAATACATCTATATTATTATCTTGATTAAGGCGTGACATGGTCGCTACCAGGAGAGAGAGAAGAAAACACTCTGCGTGCGCTCTTTGTAAGATTAGATTGGTTATTATTTTATCTAATCTGGATGGCTCGCACTATTTTTATCAAATTTTCCTTCAAACCCTAAAAGGTAAGATTAGCCGGAATTAATTACACCCTACAGCAGGCCAGTGTCGGTACTTTGAGGGAGGTTTCCCGTGCTTTTGCACGGACCTAATTAAAATAAACCTCATTTTCCCAGGGGCATAACCCCGTTAACACCTTTCTAGACACCTACTTGATCGGCTAATTGTAATGTGTAAAACTCTTCCAGGAGTAACTCTTACTCGCAGTGGGTATCGGGATCCAACTATCTCATAGAAAGCATGCAATCTCATTGCAAATTTCAATACTTGAAATTCCCAATAATATTCTGCCTCAAGCGATCTATGACCTTGACAAGGTCAACAAACCATAGACCGCATGTCAAGTTCAACCCGTCATTTCCTGATTGAATTAAACCCACCCGTACGACCCTTGACAAGGTCAACAAGGCCGCACGACCACCCTAATCCAATCGCATCATATGATAGCAGATAAGCACTAATCAGCTACCGCACACTACATCTTGACAAGGTCAACAAACGCAACACGAATACTAAATACTACTTATCTGAAATGACGAAGAGCTACGACAGGTTTTTATGAAAACCTTTTGCGTAATGAACTTGATATCGTTGTAGAATCGAGTGATTTTGAAAAGGAGTGTTTTTGAGGCTTTTACTAGTTTTGCTAAAGAGGTCACTCCCGGTGAAGGGATCTCGGCTCTTTCCTCATCGAATGAGGTGCAGGATATTTCACAAATACCACTATGCAAAGAAAAAACTATAGAAGCAATCAAAATACAATCCGAGTTTGTAGCATCTGCTAGTTTCGCTAAAAAGGTCATTTCCGGTGAAGAGATCTCGGCTCTTTCCTTATCGAATAAGGTGCTGGAAGGAATACCGCTATGCAAAGCAAGAACTAGAGATACCAGTTTTTAAAACAAGTTTCTACAATATCTTTAGGTTTCTTTTTCTTTCATTAATCTCATTAATGAAGTCCCAATAATTTTGCTTCCCAAGCATCACATATGAAACAAAAGCATCAATATATAATATATATAATATATATATATATAATATATGCATTCGTCTCAAAATAAGCAGTGATCACATCACAGATATCAGCAGCAGAAGAACATATATGAAATATTGGATATACTAGGAATTCCATGTTTTAATTTAAGCCAGTATAAAACACGGATTCCACGGTCGCGATGAATAGCCAAACCTACATCCCTAGACCCCTACAAGAGAGGAAAGAAACCCTACCAATTCTAGAGTTAGGAGACCCGGTCTCGACTCCTCGAGATTGTCTCCCACTGGACCCTAGAACCCGGTTACTTGTGCTCCCCTCCTTGGGTCTATCCTAATGCGGAAAAGTAAATAATATACATCAATGGTGACATCATCCTCAGCCTGGAAGTTCCCCAATAAAAGAATATTACATACAAGTTTTTACATGAATGAAAATGAAAAACTCTCATCTCACATAAAAAAAACCTGGCTATTCAAAACATGACAATCCAATATAACATATAACAGCAACACATAACATCACATGCCATCAACGTAAGTAAATATGCGTATCCCAGTTGTCGTTGACATATAGCACCGAAACCGGTGATACACCACATATTATACTTACGGTCGTAAAAAAGAAAGTGAAAAACTACAACAGTTGGAATCCGCAACCACCTTAGACATCATAAATCCAATGTATCACATACTTTGGATTTCATGCCCAACAAATGAATTCCTTGGACATCACATGCCTAACAATCATAAACCCCGCATTTTAGTCTCGATATTGAAAAAACTTTTCAATAAGCTGTCGGGTAATTCAACAAGATTCCCGATAACCCGATCGAATGCTCGTCGGAAATTTTAATAGATGGCCGCACCTCCGATGTCGTCGATGAAGTGCACTAAGGTGGAACACTACTGCCGCGAGCACCCGAACGGATGCTTTTGGCGACGGGGTTCTCCTACAGTCACTTGGTCGGGGCTATGGGGCGTGGCTATCTAGTAAGGTTAGTCGTGAGTATCCGCGTACACTACGTAATTGCGATGGACTTTTGATCACATCAAAATCCCGTGGCAACCGATCAATTGAGACAAAATTGCTAGATTTATAAAATTCAAACTAGTTATCTCATAACTAATTATGTGGATTCCAAATATTGTATCACAATCACAGATAGCTAGACGAAGTTAAACTTTTCGATCGAATAAACAAGAACCCAAAATTTCCCAATAAGCTCAACACTTGAGCGGAGTTCAAAAAGTACGCAGAAATTGCTACAGCTCCTATGAACCAGCCATAGAAGGGTCAACCAATACCTCACATGTGGCACCGCTGAACTACCAAAAACTACCGTTTTGCACGATCTCTTGACCGTGGTAAGGTGGAAATCAAAACACAGTGGGAATCACACGAGACTCTATGACGATCTTGGGTCGACAGACTAATCTGTACCAGTGTCACCAGAGAACTGCTATCTGACGATAGGTATAATACCATCTAGGAGTTCTCGGCGAGTCCGTTCAGTATACCCAGTCTCCACTGAGCACCCGTACACCATCTTTGATGTCAAACACCAATGGATGTGGGTCATCCATCGCCTATCATATGGGTCAAGATGCGTATACGCTAGTTTACTCTGGAGCATCGATGCCCTGTCTCGATACTCTCTCGACTAAGAACAATTATAGGGTGTACTTTTGACTGTCCTTGGCCCCACTAGTATGATCTCCATCATAGTCCTGGATGTCAAGTACACATCCTAAAGGGCTTTGTCAACATGTGAGAGCAAGACAGCATCACGTATACAAGTCAACATGTTAAGAAAAAGAGAAACCAGATAGCTTACTATCATGTCGAGCAAGAAAGTCCTCCCTATATATGTCCAAGCATCCACTACAATATACATCCTATGTACAGTAATGGCCTCTAGGGCATACATATAACTAACACATATCTCATTACCTTTCAAGTCCTTAATATCCCATCCTCTTACAATCTACTTTTGGGTCATCCCTGGATCCATAGAGTCAATGCCGTCCTTTCTACTCTACGCCAATGTGTAAAATTCAAATTTGGTGACGATATTTGTATCATACCCGCTGGAGAATAATCCACGTGTGCTAATACATCTTTCCAAAGTCTGTCTCTTGTAAACCAATATGTTCTGTTTATCGAGGACATTGATAACTTGAGTGACTTAGATGAATAAGATTACAACATCATTCTAGAACTTCAATATGAGTCCGACCCTTCTGATAGTAAGAGCGATTTTCTTGAACAATACTTCATCGAACCAGAACATGAATGCAACTCTTCTATTCTGAATGATCAAGAACTCATGTTTGAGGATCGTATTGTCTTTCCTCAGGAGGCACATCTAGATCGGATGATTGCCGCTTTTGTAGTCGTTAGGAATACCAAGATGGCCAAGGACTTAGTGCCCAAAGCCAGGGTATTACTGAACACATTGAACTTTCGGTCAATGAAAGGACTTGGGGTCTCGGGCACCATCCTACCGGTCATGATTTATACAGCAGACATATGATGCAGAAGATGAAGTTCCGGCTTGTAACGTTTTAGAAATCGTTATGCGAATTTTTCCGTTTTAGGATAAAATAGTCGGTGTTTTCCGTTTTAACCCGATTGTGATCAAACCTCTGTACAGACTTAACTGCGTCTAGTTTAACTAGAATAATGCTAGTGTGCGGGCTTTGGGGGTCATTGGGAAGTTTTGGTTCACATAGAATTTTTCCCTAATTAAATATTATTTTAATGTGTTATTTACGCACTTAATTAGTGGTAATTACATTTTTGGGTTAATTACATCTAATATGAGTCTTTGCTAATCTAATCACTAGATATTTTGTTAATCTAACCATCCTTAAATATCTAGATATTTGTGGCAAAAGTTTTTAATTTTTAAAGAAAAAGAAAAGAATGAAAAGGTGGTAATTATGCATTTATGAGCATTTATTACCAATTCTTGCTAGAAAACTCCACACTTTTCACAAAAATCCCACCATTTTCCTCTCAAGGCCGAGCCTCCTCTTCATTCTGCCCTTTGTTTTTCTTTCACCATTTGCAACAATTCCAAGATCAATAAATCCTCAAAATTCCTTAAATAATTCCACAAAACTCCTAAACAAAATTAAACCATCATTTCCCTTCACTAAACTAGCATGGATCTTCAAGAAAAACATGATTTTTTGGAGGCAAAAGTTGATGAATCTAGTTGCTTTGGTATGTTCTTGAAGAGGTATAATTTCAATCCCTAATCCTTATTTGTTATGCTAAAATCATTAAGTTAGCTAATTAATTGGTTAATATAGCTTTAAACTCTTGTTTAATTCATTCATTATAATTTTAATGAAGTTCAAGTTAGGGTTTAAACTTGATGAATGGGTTAATTGTTAATTGAAGATTAGGAAAACTTAACCTAGTAAGAAATATGATAATTGTTAATTCCTAATTTGTCTAATGAGTTTTAGCTTACTAGGTTTTACTAAAACATATTTGGGCGAGTTTAAAAATATGGAGGTGGTTTCGATAACTTAGTTAAGCTATTTTAAGATGTTTGAAATCGCTAGAATTGTGTTAGCTTTAGACTTTTGCAAATTATGCGATAAGTTGCTTACTAGGTTTCGGTGTATTTTCGACGTGTGTTCATTTGGTCGTTGCGAGATTATATCTATTATATTCCTCGTATTTTATTGTGTTGTATTTGTGCGATCGAGACGATCGGAGTCTAGACTTGGTGTTGCGTAGATTAGCGACCCTAGTTAGGGTTTTTGCCGATGTCGTGCGCGTTTAGTGCGCTAGGTGCGCAGTGTAATTTTCTGGGCGTTATCCTTGCGTTTCGTTATCTTTGCGTCGGCATAGGATATTTAGATTATGTGATGTGTTTGTGAAATTTTAGGATCGCAAGCGGGGACTTCGAACGCTGCGAATAAAGGGAAGCAGGTGGTCGGATTTTAGTAGCTCGAGATCATTGATGAGTAGATTTAACATCTACGGGGAAATTGCCCGTATGGCGTTATGCGTCAGGGCTGGATTATGATATGATAGCTGCATGTTATTCGCATATGAGTTGATTGCATATGAACGTCATTGCATAGTATTACCTGTCGTACCTTGACTTGTACCTTTTGTACACAACACCTTACTGACGGTTCATGTTGCACGAGCATTAATTTGTATGCTACACCCACATCGTCGGTAATTTCCATGACACGCACAACCCACCTACATACGTGATATTGTATTGGATAGGGATAATTGAGATAGTGGCTCTTATTCCATTGTGCATATGAGATACAGCTGACACTTTTACATACGTGATATTGTATTGCATAGAGATAATGGAGGTAGTGACTCTTATTCCATTTCACGTATACCTTGCTATAGCTACTTGTACATCATGCATAAATACTGATATGTAGACCCACATACCTATTACAGCTACATGTACATCATGCATACATATTGATAGGTACATCCACATATTTTGCTATAGCTGCATATACCCCTAAGTGGTATTATATTGACGTGTGACATTGAGATGTTTATTATTGTACTATTTCGCTTATGGAATGCATCATACATACTTTCTTACATGTAGATACTTATACCTTGCTACGGTTACATGTACACCTCATATGATACTGCGCTTGATTTCGGAGGATTTGGGAACCGCATGATATATTTTAAATCTGGATTTATTTAAAAGAGCGGTTTTCCCTTGATATGCTTATATTTTTGTTTTATGTTGCATATATCAGTTTTCATGGATTTACGCATTGAGATATGGATTTCATGTGATTTATGGATTTGAGAATCGTGGGGGTATTTCAAGAAACTATGTATTGTTTGAAAACCCGGTTTCTCTTGATATGATATTTCAGTGCGTTCACCATGAGATTTCTCGGTTCTGAGATTTGTGATATTTACCCAATGCGAGGAGTGAGTGGGCCATGTGCGGGTACATGGTGGAGCCTGGTATGGTTTCCCTCGGCAAAAAGTTCGCAGATGATAGGCGATGAGCCTGGAAGGCTGGGCAAGTACCTACCAGTGATAGTATTTAGACTCGGTGGTTATCGTGGGGATACTGATCAGAGTGATGTTCGACATGTCATCATGGCCAGTCGTGGGGACGGCGCATGAGATATGAGGATTTACGTGTCGATGCTAGACATGGGTTTCATGATTTCTCGTATCGTCGATGGACATACGTGGTTGATATCCTCGTACACACACACACATACATACATACATACATACAGGTATATGTTTTCATGAGTTTTCGGGTGTCGTTGTTTGACACTCAGGTTTCATGAAACTGACGGGATATGAGGGCCGATCCGAGGATGCGGTGCCTGAGAATTTTGGGATTTGATGTGTCAGTGAGGGACACTGGGGTTTTTCCATGCTGATAATTTTGCATGAGGTTTTATTTTATCATCCCACCCACTTAGGATTATTTTGATGCATTGCTTTATGTAGTTGTAGTACCCTGATGATATACCTTTTCATGACTGTTGCATATTCATATTGCCATACTTATGCTATCTGATTACATGTGATAGATTTATCGTTGTTCGTGCATACTTGCGATTACAGTATGATGTTAATTACTATTCACGAGTTGGCAACCCACCCCCGTTGTGCCACGGTGTTTTGCAGGGCTTACTCTCTGAGTAGTCGCGGCAGGGCGTCTTATCATCTCTACTTTTGCGGATACCACTACGGTTGGCTGTGAGGCCTTTGCTATTAGGTGGGTTCGCGGTTATCTGTTTTGTACATTTTATATCTTTTTGTTGTATCTAGTATTCTCCATCTACCACTTCTTGTATATTGACTTAGAGATGAGTTGTGAGAATTCGGTGTTGTATATATTTTGGTGACTTTGGATGCCGCGCTCATGGGAGCCGGTCTTGTTGTAAAGTTTTACTTCTTTATGTAGCTTTCCTTTATATTTCTTCGCTTCGGCGTCGTATATATGCTTGTGGTGGTTGTCTCTGCCATTGGGCGTGAGTTGCTCCCATTTGGGATGCTTTATTTATATTCTATGTTGTACCCATTTTCGGGGCTAGTTTTTACAAAGGAGGTGCTGCCGAAATTTTCAAGAAAGAAAACTAAAGTTGAAGATTTTACTTAAGATTTTCCAAATGTTTTAAACTATGTTTTTCTCCGCTTATCTAGTTTTAGGCGGTTTAGATTTCTTGGTTTTGGCTTACTTAAGTTGCGTACGATTATAGACGTTACGTAGTTTAAGTGCCGGTTACGGGCCTAATTTTTGGGTCGTGACAAAGTTGGTATCAGAGCGCTAGGTTTTACCTTTCGGAGTATAGGATGACCTTGGTATAATGGAGTAGGTAGCTTAAGCAGAGTAACGTAGCGTATGTATGTTCCGCGGCATACTTACGACACGGTACTCCGCCTAAGTGACCTTAGGACTTACTGATTGAAATTCTTTCGTGATTTATATACATCCTTGTGATTCGATTTCCGTGTCCTTATCGAATCTTGTTTCAATTTCCAGCCTATATGCCGCCAAAGACTACGAGGGCATAGAGAGCGGCCGCGAGGGCCGAGGTCAGAGTCGACTCGTCCGAGACGAGGACTGACCAGGGCGGTATGCCTGTTGTACTGGAGCACATTGCTATGTTAGGGGCTGGTATGCAGGACCTGCACCAGATGATGCGGTCTTTGGTTAAGGCCATTCGAGCACAGGGGAAGGCAGTTGTTCCACCCGTTGCAGGGACCACGATGGTACCTACTGTTCCGGCAGTCGCGGCTACAACTCCAGAGGTTATCACCATGTCACTGATGGAGTTCATGAGGCTGAGGCCACCGGTTTTCACTGGCACAGATGTAGCTGAAGATCCGCAGTCATTTATCGGCCGGAGGCCAGGATTTGTTGTTCGCTCCGATGCTCCGACACGAGATGGGTGGAGTTCGCGAGTTTCCGTCTGGAGAGTTTGGCCCAGAAGTGGTGTGAGTCCTTGGAGAAGGGCGGAGCCGCAGGTGATGATCCTATGACCTGGGCTGAGTTTGTGATGGTGTTTCTCGCCCATTTTCTTCCACCGAGTGTCAGGGATGTGTGAGCGCGCAGATTCGAGTCGTTACGCCAGACTCTGGGGATGACAGTGGCTGAGTACGATGTACTGTTTACTGAGCTTGCTGTGTATGCTTCGTATTTGGTTGCTACTGAGGAGATGCGGGTGAAGAGGTTTGTTCGAGGCCTGCTTAGCCAGTTGTTCCTCACCATCATTTTTCAGCATTGTGACACGTATGTAGCAGCGGTGGATGCAGCCCTATTGGTGGAGGAGCGTCTTTCTGAGTCGTCGGTTGTTCCGGAACCGAAGAGGGCTCGTACTAGCATAGCAGTCCGGAGGCAGATGTTTAGACCCCGAGGCAGAGTTCGTTCAGGCACGGGGAGTAGCAGAGATGCGGGACATGGTCAGTTGTTCAACGCTTTTTCCCAGGAGGGTCAGCAGCCGACACGTGGGTTTTTTGTGTGTGGCAGTTTACAGCATCTCATTAGGGATTGTCCTGAGATACGCCAGAGAGGGGCAGCCGTACCCCAGGTTACCTTACCACCTTCTCCGCCTCAGAGAGCGTTGCCTCTTATGCTTGTTGTTGTGCCGCATCAAACACCTACTCAGAGAGGTCATGGTCGCGGTGGTTTTGTGCCGAGAGCACGAGGTGGCCGAGGTAAAGGATAGCCAGTAGCCGGTAGAGGGCAGGCTTGGATTTTTGCCTTGGCTCACCAGGACGCGCAGGCGTCAGATATAGTGGTTTCAGGTATCCTTTCTGTATGTTCTTTTGATGCACATGTTCTTTTTGATCCGGGATCTACGCATTCGTATATTTCTACGCACTTTGTACTGAGGTTAGGTCGAGAGTCGTGTTTGCTAGATCAGCCGCTTGTCGTGACTACTCCTGTTGGAGAGTCGTTTGTTGCACGACATGTGTTCCGGTCGTGTGCTGTCCGTTTAGGATACAGAGATCTGTCCGTCGACTTGATCCTTCTTGAGATGTTGGACTTCGAAGTTCTGCTGGGCATGGACTAGTTAGCTACTTGCTATGCGTCCGTAGACTGCCGCGAGAAGACAATTAGGTTTTGTTTTCCCGGCGAGTCAATGTTTGTTGTGTAGGGGGACCGTGGTGCCGCCCCTCACAGTTTGATTTCTGTCCTTTACGCCGGTCGGCTTTTGAGGAGGGGATTTCAGGGATTCTTGGCTTTCATTCATGATTCTGGAGCCACAGTGGAGTCGTTGGACTGGGTTCCTATCGTGCGAGAGTTTCCCGATGACTTTCCCGATGAGTTACCTGGGTTGCCGCCAGAGTGCGATATTGAGTTTTGCATTGATCTGATTCCCGGCGCGGGGCCTATTTCTATACTGCCTTATCGGATGGCTCCGGCAAAACTTAGAGAGCTTAAAGATCAGTTGCAAGAGTTTCTTGATAGGGGACTGGTGCGTCCGAGTGTTTCTCCATGGGGAGCTCCTGTTCTGTTCGTCAAGAAGATGGACGACAGTTTGAGGTTGTGTATGGATTATCGTCAATTGAACCGAGTTACGGTGCAGAATAGGTATCCTTTACCTCGTATTGACGATTTATTTGATCAGATCCAGGGTACGAAACATTTTTCTAAGATTGATATGCGTTCGGGTTATCATCAGTTGCGTTTTCGGAATGAAGATATTCCGAAGACTGCTTTTCGTACGCGCTATGGGCATTACGAGTTTCTGGTGATGTTGTTCGGACTCACCAATGCGCCAGCATCGTTCATGGATCTGATGAACCGGATTTTCAGGCCATTTCTCGACCAGTTTATTATTGTGTTTATTGATGACATACTGGTCTACTCTAGGAGTCGTGAGGAGCATGAGCAGCACTTGAGGATTGCTTTACAGATTTTGAGAGAGCACCAGCTGTATGCTAAATTCTCAAAGTGCGCATTTTGGCTTGATAGAGTTGACTTCCTGGGTCATGTGGTGATGGGTGACGGTATTCATATGGACCCGAGGAAGATCGAGGCTGTGCAGCTTTGGCTAAGACCTGTATCTGTGACTGAGGTCCGCAGCTTTTTAGGCTTAGATGGTTATTATCGCCGTTTTGTGCAAAATTTCTCGAGTATCACTACACCGCTGACTAGACTGGCCCGGAAGGGAGTTCCTTTTCTTTGAACTGATGCATGCAAGCAGAGTTTTCAGCATCTGAAGACTCGGTTTGTCACGACCCGAAAGAGCACGTGACTGGCCCTTGAACCATATGAAGTCTATAGGACCCCATCTGATCCAAGTAAGCCAAAAGCCCAGCAATCTAAAACCATTTTAAGAGTAAATAAGGAAAACTGTTTTTGAAAAGTAAGGAAATCATGTTTGGAAATCAAAGTTTTTAAATAACTAAGCCGAATATGCATTTTTTTAAAAATGTGTAACCTTTCCTGAAAATTTCGGCAGAGTTTCCTTTGTAAAAACTGGCCCCGAACGGGGTACAACAAGAATAATATATATGAAATGATAAAAGGCATCCCCAAGCGGGAGCTAGCTCTTCGTCCATCGACGGTCACAACCACGGAAGCAATAATAATATACAACGCCAAAAGGCGAGGATCAAAACCCAAAAAAAAAACTCAAACAGCCAGAAAACCGTAATACTACTAGCGCGACTCTAAGGTCAAAATAAAAAAACACTGTTTTCTAAGTCTGAAACAATATACAAGTTTTGGTTGATGGAAATTCTAGATACAATAAATGATACATGAACAATGGCGGTTCTGATACAAAAGAACCCACCTATCCAAGCAAGTCACCCATAAGGAAGCAGTGTGCCAGAAATGCCGCTATGGAATCCGTACGGCAAAAACCCGCAAGGACTGGGGCACAACGGGGGTGAGTTGCCAACTCGTGAATAGAAAATATCTACAAGCAGAGATCGAATGCATGACCCATCCTAGGCCAATACGATCAGATATAAATAAACCTCAATATGAATAAAGCTGAAGCATGCTAAACTGGCAATGTAATCTCTACATGAGTGTAATGCCAAGTGCTCGTGCTAGTGCCTCAGGTAATAGCATGTCATGAATATGAGGTATGATCAATGTAATCAAATCTGCACACACGTGGATCCCGTCCACTCGTCACCCAATGACAATAACCATCATGCAAGTAAATATCATGAAACCTGTGCATGGAAATATGAGGATATAACCCACCCGTGTCCCTCGCGACACGTCAAAATCATGGAACCGGAGTGCCCAGCATCGGCACTCGAAAACATCATGAAAACTGTGCCCAACATCGGCACGTAAATCCTCATATATCAGGCTCCGTCACTCCGGATCGGCCCGCGGGCTCTGTCTGCGGTATCGGCCCTCGGCCCCGGCAGGACGCCCAAATCTATCCATCGACTCTGGTCAGTATCCTCCGGATAACCGCCAGGTCCAACCAATCACCGGTAGGTACTCGCCCGCCTCCAGGCTCAATCGGTAAAGCTCATCGATCATCTTGCCGAGGGGAACCATACCGGGTCCACCATGTACCCGCAATCGGCTCATCCACTCCTCGATTCGGGTTTCACATGTCGCTCTCAGCACCGAGAAAACACATGGTGGACGCACTGAAATATCATATCAAGGGTAACCGGGTGTTTAAAGCAATGGCATATTCTCTTTTGAAACACTCTCGGTTCCCAAATCCAGAAATATCATAGAAACAACATATCTCAATGCGTATAATCAAAAGCATGAAGTATGCGACATGTAAAGGAAGGTATGCATATCATCATGTCATGCAAGGATCATATACTGAATGCAATAGTACTACAGTGTAGTGACATGGCAATTATCGATGATGAGTGTGTGAGCCGGCAACAAGTGTACGTGGAACATATGCATCAACGATAATGGTGCTGGTGTCCTAGCAGCATGACTGAAATATAACCACAGTACAAGCGATGCAATGCAAATAGCATGAATATGCGGAATCGAATAATCAACGCAAAAGTAAAGAATCTACACCAATCTGTACAAGTCATGCAGGGGTGCCATTTGAAATAAGACGAATCAGGGCTTTTGGAAAAACAAGGGCTACGGTGTTTTAAGAAAAGATACATCATTTGAAAATATCCGTATGACCCTTCTGCCTATCTTTAAAATATCCCCGATTCGTTAGTTTGAAATAGGTATGACTCGGTCCAGTCTAATGTCTACTAAGTAATCTAGACAGGAGGGGTAAGAAACCACCTAATCTGAGTCAATATATATATATATGATAGTCGGTGATCCCGCCTCAATAACATATCGGAAGATATCCTCGAGTCATGAGTGCGGATCTATCATCAATATCGGCTCGTACGGCAGATCGTCGTACGGCATCCCAATAGCTGGGTAGGGGTCAATATCACAGTACCTCATCACATATCAGGTATCACTATCATCAGATCGCATAATCTGGGGTACTACTCTAAGTCTAGTACAAATCGATACCATCTATAAAAATATGAATGCGGGTAAAGCACATGTCCAAAGGCCCGCTAAAACTATCATATCGCACCTCGAAGACAAGCTATGTCACATCGCCGATCTCACGGCCTCACATCAAGTATCATCTCAAACCACGTATCATCCTCAAATCCTGTATATAAACACATAGTCCCATATCCATGTGTAGATATACGCACCATCATATGCACTCTAATAAATGAAAGAATGAATGCAAGTATGTGTGTAAATGTATGTGTGAGTGCAACCACAACTCTAGGGTTCGCACTATACTAAACCAATATATTCTTATCATCAAAATATCATTATTACCATCAATAACCCTAAACAACACATAATAAATATTCGTGTGTATACGTATTCGTATACATCACCACGGACTGCGGGGGTGCTATACGCCATCCACCCGACTTCTCCCCGTAGATATAAATCTACTCACATTGCTTCTCGTGTGCCAAAGCCGATGTCGCTATCTTCACCTCCTTTGCCTCAACATCACGCGGGGTACCTACAAGTATATCACAATGCTAAAGCACATGAAAATCACATCGAAAACCAAAATAGCACACGCTACCCGCATAGGTAAAAACCTATCGACTCGCATGTAAACACAATCAAAATCCACTTGTCGTTGGCGTCCAAACGCCACCCGACAGGAATGAATCACCAAATACCAAAATCCATGCTAAAACAAGTCCCAAATTATACACCAACATAGGAAAATCAACCCAGATTTCACCCTAGATGGAATCAGTCAAAACTAGACATACTCAGGGTCAAAACTAGAGGAAATGGGGGCATGCACAGAAAACGAGGCAATTCCTTAAAATACCTTATTTTAGAATTTTCCATAATTTTTCCCCATTTATCTGTATTTAATTATACCAGAATATTTAAAATATTCATTAAAATAATATTAAATTATAAAATTTCCCAAAAATCATATTTTATTATTTTGAAGACGTTACAATCTACCCCCCTTAAAGAAATTCGGTCCTCGAATTTAAATTTAAACCCCCAAATACTAAAATATTTCAATACAAATTCCAAGTAATCGGGGCTCCGAAATCATCTATACATAAAACATCATAGCGCAATGCATGCGCATGAGTACTGAGCAGATAACTCAAAAGCAACATTCCATCAAGCATCCGCAATCATCGGAGTCATGGTAACGACACAATGTCAAATCCAATACAAAATCAATATGATATGGACCAAGACTATACATGTAGACACCCAATCTATACATGTAATTAGCTGATGCAACTGTATGCAAAATCTTTTTAAGTCACTGTGCGATGCGCGTAACACTGCACAGTGGCGGACGTTTCTCATAAGAAAATAACTATATATGTATATATATATATCCTTTGTTTAATAAGCACGTTCCACCATTTTGAAAATAATCAGAAGGGTTTCCTTATTTTTAAAACGTTTTGTGTCATATCGGACACGTAGGTATATAATGAGACTATAGCTCGCTTTTCGGAAATCCCTTCGATAACTATCGATGCATGCAAAATATATCCAGGCACTGTCCACTGACTAGTCCTGCTCAGTATGAAAGCAAATATCCCACATCATAAAAATATACTGCTCCAAAAGGAATAAATTCCAAAAATGCACATAACACCACCCTGTGCGTCTGACGCGCACAGAAATCAAAATCCATATATGCGCTCTGATACCAACTTTGTCACGACCCGAAAGAGCACGTGACTGGCCCTTGAACCATATGAAGTCTATAGGACCCCATCTGATCCAAGTAAGCCAAAAGCCCAGCAATATAAAACCATTTTAAGAGTAAATAAGGAAAACTGTTTTTGAAAAGTAAGGAAATCATGTTTGGAAATCAAAGTTTTTAAATAACTAAGCCGAATATGCATTTTTTTAAAAATGTGTAACCTTTCCTGAAAATTTCGGCAGAGTTTCCTTTGTAAAAACTGGCCCCGAACGGGGTACAACAAGAATAATATATATGAAATGATAAAAGGCATCCCCAAGCGGGAGCTAGCTCTTCGTCCATCGACGGTCACAACCACGCAAGCAATAATAATATACAACGCCAAAGGGCGAGGATCAAAACCCAAAAAAAAAACTCAAACAGCCAGAAAACCGTAATACTACTAGCGCGACTCTAAGGTCGAAATAAAACAACACTGTTTTCTAAGTCTGAAACAATATACAAGTTTTGGTTGATGGAAATTCTAGATACAATAAATGATACATGAACAATGGCGGTTCTGATACAAAAGAACCCACCTATCCAAGCAAGTCACCCATAAGGAAGCAATGTGCCAGAAATGCCGCTATGGAATCTGTACGGAAAAAACCCGCAAGGACTGGGGCACAACGGGGGTGAGTTGCCAACTCGTGAATAGAAAATATCTACAAGCAGAGATCGAATGCATGACCCATCCTAGGTCAATACGATCAGATATAAATAAACCTCAATATGAATAAAGCTGAAGCATGCTAAACTGGCAATGTAATCTCTACATGAGTGTAATGCCAAGTGCTCGTGCTAGTGCATCAGGTAATAGCATGTCATGAATATGAGGTATGATCAATGTAATCAAATCTGCACACACGTGGATCCCGTCCACTCGTCACCCAATGACAATAACCATCATGCAAGTAAATATCATGAAACCTGTGCATGGAAATATGAGGATATAACCCACCCGTGTCCCTCGCGACACGTCAAAATCATGGAACCGGAGTGCCCAGCATCGGCACTCGAAAACATCATGAAAACTGTGCCCAGCATCGGCACGTAAATCCTCATATATCGGGCTCCGTCAGTCCGGATCGGCCCGCGGGCTCTGTCTGCGGTATCGGCCCTCGGCCCCGGCAGGACGCCCAAATCTATCCATCGACTCTGGTCAGTATCCTCCGGATAACCGCCAGGTGCAACCAATCACCGGTAGGTACTCGCCCGCCTCCAGGCTCAATCGGAAAAGCTCATCGATCATCTTGCCGAGGGGAACCATACCGGGTCCACCATGTACCCGCAATCGGCTCATCCACTCCTCGATTCGGGTTTCACATGTCGCTCTCAGCACCGAGAAAACACATGGTGGACGCACTGAAATATCATATCAAGGGTAACCGGGTTTTTAAAGCAATGACATATTCTCTTTTGAAACACTCTCGGTTCCCAAATCCAGAAATATCATAGAAACAACATATCTCAATGCGTATAATCAAAAGCATGAAGTATGCGACATGTAAAGGAAGGTATGCATATCATCTTGTCATGCAAGGATCATATACTGAATGCAATAGTACTACAGTGTAGTGACATGGCAATTATCGATGATGAGTGTGTGAGCCGGCAACAAGTGTACGTGGAACATATGCATCATCGATAATGGTGCTGGTGTCCTAGCAGCATGACTGAAATATAACCACAGTACAAGCGATGCAATGCAAATAGCATGAATATGCGGAATCGAATAATCAACGCAAAAGTAAAGAATCTACACCAATCTGTACAAGTTATGCAGGGGTGCCATTTGAAATAAGACGAATCAGGGCTTTTGGAAAAACAAGGGCTACGGTGTTTTAAGAAAAGATACATCATTTGAAAATATCCGTATGACCCTTCTGCCTATCTTTAAAATATCCCCGATTCGTTAGTTTGAAATAGGTATGACTCGGTCCAGTCTAATGTCTACTAAGTAATCTAGACAGGAGGGGTAAGAAACCACCTAATCTGAGTCAATATATATAGATATGATAGTCGGTGATCCCGCCTCAATAACATATCGGAAGATATCCTCGAGTCATGAGTGCGGATCTATCATCAATATCGGCTCATACGGTAGATCGTCGTACGGCATCCCAATAGCTGGGTAGGGGTCAATATCACAGTACCTCATCACATATCAGGTATCACTATCATCAGATCGCATAATCTGGGGTACTACTCTAAGTCTAGTACAAATCGATACCATCTATAAAAATATGAATGCGGGTAAAGCACATGTCCAAAGGCCCGCTAAAACTATCATATCGCACCTCGAAGACAAGCTATGTCACATCGCCGATCTCACGGCCTCACATCAAGTATCATCTCAAACCACGTATCATCCTCAAATCCCGTATATAAACACATAGTCCCATACCCATGTGTAGATATACGCACCATCATATGCACTCTAATAAATGAAAGAATGAATGCAAGTATGTGTGTAAATGTATGTGTGAGTGCAACCACTACTCTAGGGTTCGCATTATACTAAACCAATATATTCTTATCATCAAAATATCATTATTACCATCAATAACCCTAAACAACACATAATAAATATTCGTGTGTATACGTATTCGTATACATCACCACGGACTGCGGGGGTGCTATACGCCATCCACCCGACTTCTCCCCGTAGATATAAATCTACTCACATTGCTTCTCGTGTGCCAAAGCCGATGTCGCTATCTTCACCTCCTTTGCCTCAACATCACGCGGGGTACCTACAAGTATATCACAATGCTAAAGCACATGAAAATCACATCGGAAACCAAAATAGCACACGCTACCCGTATAGGTAAAAACCTATCGACTCGCATGTAAACACAATCAAAATCCACTTGTCGTTGACGTCCAAACGCCACCCGACAGGAATGAATCACCAAATACCAAAATCCATGCTAAAACAAGTCCCAAATTATACACCAACATAGGAAAATCAACCCAGATTTCACCCTAGATGGAATCAGTCAAAACTAGACATACTCAGGGTCAAAACTAGAGGAAATGGGGGCATGCACAGAAAACGAGGCAATTCCTTAAAATACCTTATTTTAGAATTTTCCATAATTTTTCCCCATTTATCTGTATTTAATTATACCAGAATATTTAAAATATTCATTAAAATAATATTAAATTATAAAATTTCCCAAAAATCATATTTTATTATTTTGAAGACGTTACATGGTTGACGACAGCACCAGTTCTATCTTTTCTTTCCGGACCGAGCGACTATGTTGTTTACTGTGATGCTTTTCGAGTGAGGCTCGGTTGTGTATTGATGCAGTATGATAGAGTGATTGCTTATACTTCTAGGTAGCTGAAGAAGCACGGGAAGAATTACCCCACTCACGATCTTGAGATGGCCGCGGTGGTCTTTGCGTTGAAGATTTGGAGACACTACTTGTACGGGGAGTCGTATCAGATCTTCACGGATCACAAGAGCTTAAAGTACATCTTCCAGCAGCGGGATCTGAATCTGAGACAGCGCCGTTGGATGGAGCTAGTGAAGGATTATGATTGTGAAATCTTTTATCACCCGGGCAAGGCCAATGTGGTAGCTAATGCTTTGAGTCGTAGGCCCGGGGGTAGCTTGTCCCAGTTGAGCGCAGTTCAGCGATAGTCTTCTGCAGATTGGCAGCTCTTGTGCGATGGTAGAGTACAGTTCGAGTTCACTTCTACTGGGGGACGGCTTGCTCATGTCCGCGCCCGTCCACTACTTTTTGATACCAGTGATGACCGTTTGTCTGAGATTCTTCAGCTTGTTCGGCATGGTAGAGTTTCGGAGTTCATGATTGATGACCAGGGTGTGCTACGATGCGGGACTCGCTTGTGTGTACCAGATACTGATGGGTTGAGACGCGAGATCTTAGAGCAGGCACATCAGTCGGTCTTTAGCGTTCATCCAGGTTCCACCAAGATGTACCGTGACTTGAGAGATTTTTAGTAGTGGGAAGGGATGAAGTGCGATATTTCGGACTTCGTTTCGAGATGCCCGACTTGTCAGCAAATCAAGGCTGAGCATCAGAGACCGGCTGGAGAGTTGCATCCTTTACCCATTCCGGAGTGGAAATGGGAGTAGATTTCCATGGACTTTGTTATGGGTCTACCCAGGACCAGTCGAGGGTATGACTCCATTTGGGTGATTGTTGACCGGTTGACGAAAACGGCTCACTCCCTTCCTGTGAAGACCACTTTCGGTTATGCTCAGTATGCTCAGTTGTACATAGATGAGATTGTGCGTTTGCATGGTGTTCACACATGCATAGTATCCGACAGAGGCACCCAGTTTACTAGCCATCTTTGGCAGAAACTTCAGGAAGATTTGGGTACGTGGTTGAGTTTTAGCACTGCTTTTCATCCATAGACCGATGGTCAGTCAGAGCGGACTATACATACTCTGGAGGATATGCTTCGGGCGTGTGTGCTCGATTTTGGTGGCAGCTGGGATCGTCACTTACCGTTGATTGCGTTCTCCTACAACAACAGTTTTCAGGAGACTATTCAGATGGCACCTTTTGAGGCTTTGTACGGTAGGAAGTGTCGATCGCCAGTCTATCGGACCAAACTCAGTGAGGGTAGGGTTTTAGGACCCCATCTAGTTCAGGAGACTATAGAGAAGATCCAGTTGATTTAGGACATGATGAGAGCAGCCCAGTGCAGGCAGAAGTCTTATGCCGACCGTCGTCGTCGCAGACTTGAGTTCGCAGTGGGGGATCATGTATTCCTGGGGATTTCTCCGATGAAGGGCGTTATGCGATTTGGTAAGAGGGGGAAGCTCAGTCCCAGATTTGTAGGTCCTTTCGAGATCCTTAAGCGAGTGGGTTCTGTTGCTTATCGTTTGGCGCTCCCGCCTAGTATTCCAGATGTTCACCCCGTTTTCCATGTTTCGATACTTCGTAGATACCTTCATGATCCTTCTCACATGATCCAGCACCAGACCATTCAGCTTGAGCGCGATCTTTCATTCGCCGAGCAGCCGGTAGTTATTTTGGATCGGCAGGTGAAGAAACTTCGGTCAAAGGTCTTACCATCTGTGTAGGTTCTTTGGGGTAGCCCCACTAGTGAGGAGATCACTTGGGAGGCCGAGAGCAAGACGCGGAAGAAATTCCTTCATCTCTTCGAAGGTACGTATGGTTCAATTTTAATTCGGAGACCGAATTTCTTTAAGGGGGGAGATTGTAACGTTTTAGAAATCGTTATGCAAATTTTTCCGTTTTAGGGTAAAATAGTCGGTGATTTCCGTTTTAACCCGATTGTGATCAAACCTCTTTATAGACTTGACTGCGCCTAGTTTAACTAAAATAGTTCTAGGGCGGGGGCTTTGGGGGTCATTGGGAAGTTTTGGTTCACATAGAATTTTTCCCTAATTAAATATTATTTTAATATGTTATTTACGCACTTAATTAGTGGTAATTACATTTTTGGGTTAATTACTTCTAATTTGAGTTTTTGTTAATCTAATCACTAGATATTTTGTTAATCTAACCATCCTTAAATATCTAGATATTTGTGGCAAAAGGTTTTAATTTTTATAGAAAAAGAAAAGAATGAAAAGGTGCCAATTATGCATTTATGAGAATTTATTACCAATTCTTGCTATAAAACTCCACACTTTTCACAAAAATCCCACCATTTTCCTCTCAAGGCCGAGCCTCCTCCTCATTCTGCCCTTTGTTTTGTTAGTATATATGCCCTAGGAGCCATTATTGTATCATACTAGTTTGTATATTACTTAATGGAAACTTGGGATATTCACAGTTATATTAACAGTCTCGCTCAACATAGTAGTATGCTACTTGGTTTATATCTAACTTAATATGTGTATATGTTAGCATATCGCGAATACATATTGATAGAGCCCTTAGGATCTTGCTTGACTACCAGCGTTGTGATGGTAGTCACACTAGTGGGGGCTGGGTAATCTACAAGCACATCCTTTTTCAGGTCCCTAGTCGTAGGATTATTGAGACAGGGCATCGATACTCCAGAGTAGACTAGTGTGTACGCTTCTCATCCCAGCAGGGGAAATAGTCTGTCCCACAGCCATAAGTACGTTGTACTGGAGATAGTATACATGTGCTCGTTGGGTTACGGGTACACCGGACAGGACTCGCAGGGAACTGTTGGTTGGTATTATACCCGTCGTCAGTTAACAGTTCCCAGGTGACATGAGTACAGCATAGTCCGCAGGCTTGACACTGCTGCTTTGTCTCGAGTGTGTTCCCACTGTTCTTAGATTGCTACCCTACCACGGCTCAAAGGAGTCGTGCAAACAAGTAGCAGTTGGGTGCAGTCCCGAAGCACTTGGAGGCAGTGGTGGTTAGATAGGATTCGTCTCTCCCGGTATTGGGAGTTGATATTGCGCTGTGTTTAGAAAGCCATTACGCAAGGTCCCTGGCCAAGGCAAGAGAGATATACTGGTAGGTTTTCCAGTAGCTTCTCAAGATGTAATGGGCTTCACTCCGACACGACTTATACATCTTTTAGGGGACTGACGCTTGCCGCCCCCTAGGCCTGATATGCGATAGTCTTAGATGAACAGACCGGACTGTACAAAGAATGTCAGATCAGGCTTAGTAGGAGTTCGGATGGGTTTCCTTATCGGCCTTCTTATTGACATCTACCTAGGGACTATTACGTACAGCTAGTATTGCTTGCGGCCTTGTAGGGTTGCTATGCACGCGCACAAGGGTCTACTAGGCATCAACCATGCCCGATTAAAATTTTAGCCGTGCCGAACAACCCGAATACGGATCTTTAAACTAGAGATTAGGCGAAAACTAACATGCTAAACACTTTAACACTAAGTGAGAGGGATTGCAACCTTTGTAGATCCGGTATTTCACTTCATATGCTCCGTGTTGAGGTCCCTTCGCTACGATCATCGTGCTCTGGACTCTCGAGAGGCTTCACGAAGAGAAAGGTGCAGTCTTGCTTCCGATCTTCGATACAAAGATGATCTACCTTGAAGTTTCATTAACACAAGCTAACACTCACTTAAATTGAGTGAACACTCTCATCTAAAGGGCAAGAGAAGATGAGGATGATGAAGTAGGATTTTTTCTCTCTTTATTTATCTTTTTCTCACATTTATTCATCACTTGGAAAAAATATAGAAAGCTTTTTCATGAAAGAATGAAGGAAGAAGAAGATGAATAATGATTGAATTCCTTTTGTGATGAATAGAAAAAGAAATAATATGATGAATAATGCAACCATGATCAAGCAAACTCATGTAGAGAATTAACTAGGGTTAGGGTTTGGGTTAGGTTAAAGATGAGTCACACACAAATATCTTTCACAAAACAAAACCAAAACCTTCTAGAAACATCTAGAAAGCTTAACCCTAATCCAAACTCTAATCATGTTTAAACTCCACTAAACATGTTGCATTAGTTATCATAACATGTTACAATATTATATATCACATATATAATATTTATCGTAACAAAATAAAATAGTACAATTAACATATATCGTATATATATCAATGTATTACCCGAGTGAGAAAAAGAATCTTTTAGTGAGCAAATATTAGTTAATGTAATTTTAATATATCATATATATTATTATACATTAAATTATCGAATCAACACTTGATCCGACAATCCGGCTATATCGCATATAACCGACTAATATTTATCCGTACCGATTCATCGAATTAACACTTGATCCGATGACCCGGCTGATATCAAATATCGTGAGAATAGAATACGGTATCTCATATCGTATTATCCTCGGTCCCGCACATATCACATATGTGCCCCTACTCCGTTTTGCCTGAGCCAAGAAACCTCCGTATAGGACTCTAAAGAATTGTCAATACGCCGGCTGTAGGTGATGATCATATCAAACACCCACAAGCTGCAAGCGGTCAGCTAAACGTAACAGCTACCCAGGTATTGAGCGCTCAGAAGATCAACAAGCAAGCCTGTACATTCTCCTGTGAATCCAAACAGTAACACTCCCGTACAGTCCGGTCTCGTCGTCTGATATATCGCATATCTCGCCTAGGGGTGGTAAACGTCAGACCCCAGTAGCTTGATAAGTCGTGTCGATATGAGGTCTATAACGTGCGCAAGAGAGGTTTAGGGCTTCTATTTATTGACCATAGAAACCCTAGGGTTACAATCGATTTACGTCTGCATTTACAATTTTACACCAAAAGAAAACTAGTCAACGCGCCGCCAGCCTCTATGGAAATTTTTCACCAACACGGGCCATACACGGCCGCGGATCCACGGCCAAAACCCATGTTTGGCCGCGGTTCCCCGGCCATGTAAGGGGCTTCTTGGCTCAATTTGTCTTGTCTTCTGCCTATTGCTATCTTCTCCTGTTTTCCTTAGTTGGTTCTTCAGAATGTCTTCTAGTTCTCTTCCATATCTCCACAGTGCATAATGTCGTGGACTTTTACCGTTGCTTCGTGTCGAAGTCTTGAACCTTGTGTTGCCTTTGTGCTTTGTGAACTTGTTCATTGATCTTTATTGTCCCTCAAAATGTAGGCATGATCAAGATTCCATCATTTATCGGTCGTAGTCTCACTTTTGTATTGTCTTTTCATCTTTTTCACTCTTTTTGTTCCGAGAACCTGTAACTTGCAACTATGTAGCATACATGGATCAAAATCACCTGTTTATTTATAAAATGAATAAGAATGGGGTCTATAAGACTGCAAAATTATGGTATGAACAAATACCCCCAAACTTATCTTTTGCTCGTCCTCGAGCAAACCTAGTTTTATTCATGAAAAGATCTAGCCTCACTTTCGCAGGGAAACGCGATTGCACTGAGCTCATGAAACAAGCCATTAAAGCTCTAGGTGTCCCTAGTATGAGGAGTGTTGTCTCCTGAGGGTTTTCAGCGGATACTACCCACAAAATCCTATCAATTCGGCTTATTAAATTTTATTTTCCAATTAGGTTTTCTAACAAGAAACTCTATTATCGTCGACTTAGAAATTATCCACCCGTATTCTTCACGCTTCCTTATCATTTAACTTAAGATTATATATATTCTTCTGAATTTACTTAGATTTTTGCATCTTTTAAGTTTTCCTTCTAGGGTTCTATCTCGACTTAGGAATTTTTATCATCTCTATTAAAGATATAAGTCCTATTCTTTATTCCTATCTCTTATCTAAACCCCAATCACATACCCCTACGTGTGTGTATATATCACCCCTACACTTGGAAATTCAAATCAAGCTATCATATTCTTGTCCGTCGTCCAAAGCACTTCTTAATTGGTGATTTTTTAGATGAATTTTGCTTACACATCCTTCATGCGACCGTTAATACTTCTTGAGGTACCAACAACCGATTACAAAATGTGTTTGCACATTAAAGCGTACTTCCTAGTCTTGTAACACCTAAGGCTTTTAGCAGTGATTCCCAAACCAGTTGGTCTAAAGCACTAGGTGATGAAGCACCCTCGCTAAATATTATTTTCTATTTTTTAGCCTCAAGTAATTAGAAAAACCAGTGTTCATTTTTTTTTCTTTATTCACACTTGTATTTTATTTTATTTATTTTTCGTACTAAGGACTTTATACAAGAGCATTTCAAGGTCTCTCCTACTATTCCAAGTTTCAAGGTTCGTGTTTGTGCAATTTGTAGGGTATATATTTTCAGAATTTAGACTTAAACTTAGGAATTATATTTCAGACTTATACTTTAATAAAGATAGCAATACTTTTCCCTTGTTTTAACTTAGCCCAAGAAGTCAACTTGAAATTTGCTTATTTCTAAATAAACTACAAAGACATATACTTTCTACCGTTAAATTTTTAGAAAGGTTATTTTTAGGGTTTTTAATTTACTTAGTCTAAGATCTAGTTGTTCCTAGCTAGTTAACTTATTTGTCAAACTCAAGTCAATTAAGGCCAAAATTGAATGTTTTAATTTTTATAACTTTTCAATTTGTTCAGTTTTTATTTGATTTTTTAATTTTTTAATTTTTTAAATTTTTATAATTTTTATATAATGATGCAATGTAGAATTTAAACATGCAAAAAAGAAAGAAATATATATACAAAAATTTAAAAATATGCAATGCAAAAGATAACTATATACACCACCATCTCCCCCAAACTTAACCAAAGCAGTGCCCTCACTGCTCGGCCCCACGTCGTGCTCTCAAGCGTGAACGTGAACGCTCCTTCCTAGCCAACAGGGTTTGAATACCCCGCTCAACCTCCGTCAATCGACGGTCGTGCTCCCTCGCAGTTGCACTAAATTCCTCCCTCAATGCATCAATACCCCTAACTGCTCTCCTCATCAATCGGGCATGCTCTTGGGGTATCATTTCTCCTTCGCTCGCGGTTGAGCTGGAGCTAGGTTTGCGGGCGGGTACATTCTGTGCCGGTTCGGTTCGAGACCACACATCTGTCAGTCGAGAATAGGACGTAGAAACACCCTCAATAAGTGGTCTGAACGGTATCCCTCCCATCACGTAAAATTCGAATTCCTCAACGGGGAGGAAATATCGGCAAAGTTGTGTGACCAGCATTAGACAGTGGTAATTAGCGGCCAGTTTACCCTCACCTATAGAGTTGAGCAATACTGTGCACATATTAAAACGGGGGTTCTTCGTCATAAGGGCATGCACAATATGTAAGGACGGAGTGAAAAAAGTTGTATTATGGGAGCTACCGAAAATATTATTTTGTGCCCACCGGCACACAGTCAAAACATTCACGAAAAGGGTTCGAGCTTGGATACCCTTTCGCGGCTCCCTCGAGCATTCGTTGCCCATCAGGGGCATGCAATCCTCGAATTGAAAGGGTTGGTCATGTGCAGGTATGCGAGGTGTTAGTGTGACCTCGTGTATTATATCCCTATCAATTGTAATTTCGCGATCGCCCCATTGCAATTTTATATAACCAAGTAGAGTGAGACACCCATCCTCCATAGACTCGTAAAATTGTTTTACTAATTCCGGCAATGCAAATGCAGAAGGGTGATTGTATATTAAATAATTCCAACCCTACACGCGATTTCGTTCGCGAAATAGCTACCGTATACCTCATGTGAGAAAACTTGTGAAAAATCTCTTTCTAGCTGCATGCTATGCGCCATGATGTTTTACAGATCTAAAAATTGCAAGAAACAGAGAGGATTTGAACAGATCGTACCTCCCCTGAAGTTTCAAGGGTGAAGACAGCAGGCAGCGGTGGATCAGCGGCAGGATCTGACTATTGCGGCGGAAACACGCCGGCTAGGCGGCGGCACGACGAGATCTCGCTGCAGAAGGAAGGTAGCGGCACTAGGGTTTCTTAGAGATGTAGAAATTAAGGTTAGAGAGAACAGGGGGCTCGGGTTCCTTAAATAGGGTGAAATGATGGATATTTGCAGGTAAACCCCTCTAAAAAGAGAATTTATTTGCAAATAAAATTTTACTTTATTTATTTATTCTGCAATTTTACAAAAATGTCCAATTTTTTTTTTTATTTTCAATTTTTTTTATTTTGTATTTATATATTTACAAATGATACACACCCCCAAACTTATTTGAAATAAAGTTTTGGCAAGAAGATCAAAAATTTGGGGGTCAAATGGAGGAAGATCAATCAGTGTAAAACGGCTCCTGCAAAAACAGGAGCTCCTCCGAGGGGTCCGCAGTGAAGAATGGTTTTAGTCGATGTCCGTTTACTTTAAATAACGTACCGTCCTCCGAATTTTCAAGATCTACCGCACCGTGCAGATATATGGTGCGTACTAAAAACGGCCCTTTCCACCTAGATCTGAGCTTGCCGGGGTGAAAGTGTAACCGAGTGTCATAGAGTAAAACCTGTTGACCAGGTTTAAATGTTTTGCGCATAAGGTGTTTGTCATGGAACACCTTAGTTCGGTTTTTAACAATGACAGCATTATCATAAGCCTCATCCCGCAGCTCTTCTAGTTCATTTAGTTGCAGCTTTCGATTGATGTCCGCATCTCCCATTGATAAATTCAACTCCTTGATTGCCCAAAATGCCTTGTGCTCAATCTCAACTGGGAGGTGGAAAGCCTTCCCATAAACAAGCCGGTATGGAGACATACCAAGATCGGTCTTGTATGCAGTACGGAATGCCCATAGTGCATCAATCAATTTGTGTGACCAATCTTTACGGTTTTTAGAAACCGTTTTCTCCAAGATTTGCTTAATTTGCCGATTCGAAACCTCGGCCTACCCATATATTTGGGGATGGTATGGCGTTGACAGTTTGTGAGTAATGGAATATTTGCGCATTAAGGACTCAAAAGTCCTATTGCAGAAGTGAGATCCATTATCACTTATAATTGCTCGAGGGTGCCCAAATCGAGAAAAGATATGTTCTTTAAGAAATTGAACGACAACCTTGGTATCATTCGTTCGGCTAGGCACAGCCTCTACCCACTTTGATACATAGTCAACAGCCAAAAGAATATACACATTCCCAAAAGAATTGGGAAATGGTCCCATGAAGTCTATACCCCAAGCATCAAAAATATCCACAACCAAAATTGGTTGGAGCGGCATTTCGTTTCTCCGCGATATCCGGCCCAAGTGTTGGCACCGGGAGCATGTCTTGCAGTATTCATATGCATCCTTAAAGAGTCGTGGCCAATAGAAACCACACAGCAAGATTTTCTCGGCTGTCTTCTTTGAGCCAAAATGCCCGCCACACGCTTGATCATGGAAAAAATACAGCACACTCTTAAACTCATTTTCAGGTACACACCGACGAATGATTTGGTTGGAACAGTATTTAAAAAGATACAGTTCATCCCAGTAAAAATGTTTTACTTGGAACAAGAATCAGAGTTTATCCCGTTTCGACCAATCTTTAGGTATCAAGCCGGTGGCCAAGTAGATTACTATATCAGCGAACCAAGGTTCGCAAGACACGGTTAAGAGTTGCTCATCGGGAAAAACATCTTTAATTGGAATTTCAAGTGTAGGCGAAGAAGGAAGTCGTGAAAGGTGATCGGCCACTACATTTTCACATCCTCTTTTGTCCCTTATGATAAGGTCAAACTCTTGTAGCAAGAGGATCCAACGTATTAATCTCGATTTAGCATCCTTCTTCGCAAAAAGATGGCGAAGAGCTGAATGGTCCGTATACACAATCACTGGAGAGCTGAATGGTCCGTATACACCGTAGTTTAGTTGGGCCTCATTTAATATTCGGCTAGCGTAATAAATCACGTGCGGCATCTGATTAATGTGCTGTCCAAGAACAGCACCAATGGCGAAATCTGATGCATCACACATAATTTTGAAAGGATGCGTCCAGTCTGGAGATGAAAGAATGGGCGCAGAAATGAGAGAGTGTTTCAATGACTCGAACGCTTCCATGCAAGTTGAGTCAAAATCAAATGTTGTGTCCTTGGCCAATAAGAGAGTCAAAGGTCTAGCAATCTTGCTAAAATCCTTGATGAACCGTCTATAAAAACCGGCATGGACAAGGAAGGATCGGATGTCTTTGACTCATTTAGAAGGAGTGAGATTGGAAATGACCTCAATCTTGGGTTTATCAACCTCTATGCCATTTTGCGAGATGACATGCCCTAAGACAATGCCTTCTCGTACCATAAAGTGGCACTTCTCCCAATTTAAATTTAGGTTCTTATCCCTACAGCGGGTAAGAACTGTGTCAAGGTGTAGCAAACACTCGTCGAAAGAGTCACCAAAAATGGAGAAATTATTCATAAAGATCTCCAAAAACTTTTCAACCATGTCTGAAAAGACCACCATCATACACCGCTGAAATGTAGCGGGTGCATTGCACAACCCAAAGGGCATGCGACGATAAGCGAAAGTATCAAAAGGACAAGTAAATATGGTCTTGTCTTGATCCTCTTTGGCGATGGGGATTTGGTTATAGCCGGAATAGCCATCCAAAAAGCAGTAAAACTCGTTCCCAGCCAATCGTTCTAGCATTTAGTCAATGGAAGGTAAAGGAAAGTGGTCTTTCATTGTCGCGGCATTGAGTTTTCTATAGTCGATGCAAACTCGCCACCCAGTTTGGGTGCGAGTGGGTATTAACTCATTTGCCTCATTGGTTATGACCGTAATGCCCGATTTCTTTGGGACAACATGAATGGGGCTAACCCACTGGCTATCCGAGATATGGTAAATGATACCACTATCCAGACATTTAACAATCTCCTTCTTGACAGCCTCTTTCATTATGGGGTTGAGGCGTCTTTGTGGATCCCTCACTGGCTTGGCATCATTCATCAAGTGTATATGATGTTCAACTATGAGGGGACTAATCCCCTTGATGTCCGCCATAGACCAGCCAAAAGCTTGCCGATTATTTTGTAAGACCATTAAAAGGGCCTTCTCTTGCTCGAGAGCTAGAGAGGCCGATATTATAACAGGAAGGGTCTCATTCTTACCTAGGTAAGCATATTTAAGGTGTGACGGAAAAAGCTTCAGTTCGAGTTTAGGAGGTGAAACAATTGAAGGTAGCATTGGTGAAACTATTTCAAACTCGAAGGATTCCATCAACGGTTCAAATCGAGTATACGCAACCGAGTCGGATGGTTCAACCAACTCATCCGAAAAATCAAAAGACTCAAACTCGGGTGGTGAGTCTTCAAAATCGTCCAAAAAGGTGAAACACTCATAATCGTTGTCTGGCGTGAAAGCTGTGTCGGATTCTAGGAAGAACGCACTAGAGGCATCAGCACTGCTGTGATCGAACAGAAAGTTTTCGAGCTGACAGTCCTCCTCCATGATCTTATGGATCGAGCAAACATCAAGTATACTAGCATTAGGTTCGGAAGGCTGATTCCCCAACTTAAAGATGTTGAGTTCAATCATCATATTTCCAAAAGAGAGGTTCATAGAACCATTTCGACAATTGATCACCGCATTGGAGGTCGCAAGGAATGGTCGACCAAGTATCACCGGAATTTGACTCCGGGGTTAGCTACAGGTTGTGTATCCATCACGATGAAGTCAACGGGGAAAATGAAATCCCCTACTCTAATTAACACATCCTCTAACTCACCTTTAGGATGGGTGATGGATCGGTCGGCCATTTGGAGAGTACAATGAGTGGGTTTAAGCTCTCCAATGCCTAATTGCTCGTACACTGAATAGGGTAGCAAATTGACACTAACAACAAGATCCAATAGTACTCTATTGATGTTCTTGTCCCCAATTGTTATCGAAATAGTAGGACAGCCGGGGTCCTTGTGCTTTTGGGGTAAAGATTGGACAAGAGCATCACTAACAGTACTAGCCACGAAAACTTTCTTTGGTACTTGTGACTTTCTCTTCTTGGTGCATAAGTCCTTTAAGATTTTCGCGTAAGAAGGAATTTGTTGGATCGCATCCAAGAGAGGTATATTTATGCTAACCTGTTTGAACAACTCTACAATCTTCTCCATTTGTGGAGTTAGTTTATTGGATCTCAACCTGTTTGGAAAAGGAATATTATGAAAATTTGTCGAGTCCAATTTTTGTGGATTAGATTGTTGAGTTGGAACAGATCCCCGTGTAGATGTATTCGTGATGTAAGAAGTGGGTCCGTTCGAAGTAGAAGAAGTAGAGCCTTGTGAAGAATGAAGAATAGGCTCTAACGAAGAAGATGAAGATGAAGAAGAAGAACCACCGGCAAGGGTGTCATTATTAATATCCACATTATTGTGCAACACTTTTCCGGATCTCAATGTGGTCACAGCATTTACGTTATGATTTTGCTGTTCATATGCAACATGTGCGTGACCGGAATTTGGCAATGATTGAGATGGAAGCTTTCCCTTTTCTCGCTCGCTCAACGCAGCATTGAGTTGTGCAATTTGTGCTTCAATAGATTTGATACTTTGATCGTGTGAGGCACTGTTTTGCACCAAAGATTGAATGGAAGTCTCCAATCTTGCTGTAGATTGTGTAGATTGCTTTAGGAACGTATCTAGACTTCTTATTAGCGAGGTAACCTTATCATTATTTGGTTGAACAAAATTTTTTTGAGGGTAAGAGTTGCTGGGCACAAAATTGTTCATTTGGTTTTGGTAAGATTGTGGGTGGAAAGGTTGCTGGTATTGAGTTTGTGGAGGTGCTTGTTGTTGTGGAGAAGGAGGCCTTTGAAAGTTGTTGTTTCCTTGGAATTGCTGATTTTGATTCCAAGCAAAATTTGGGTGACTCCTCCAACCCGGATTATAAGTCGAAGAGTATGGATCATTTCTTTGTCGTTGCTGAAAGGCAGCATTGACTTGATCTTGTCCTTGAACAGGTGGATTTTAAGGACACTCTTCGGTGAGATGTGATGGATCCGAACAACAAGCATAAACAGTTCGTGGAGGCAAAGCAGGGGCAGGAGAAGGCGATGAGATTTTGGTCTCAATTGATTCTAGCTTTTTCGTAAGTGCGGCCATCTCGGCCTTCATAGCAATCGACATATCTAATTGATGTATGCCTGCCCTAGACTGACCAATTGAAGAAGATGAGGTGGTCTTGGTGCTTTCCCACTGAAGTGTTTGTTCAGCGATATCCTCGAGAAACTGCCACGCTTCCTCACTAGATTTGGTTAGAATGTGACCTTGACAAATGGTTTCTAGCAACTGCTTCATTGATGGGTTCAATCTCTCGTGTAAAGTCTGGCAAAGTTGCCAATTTTTGATCCCATGGTGAGGGCATTGAACAAGTAGGTCTTTGAATCTTTCAAAACACTTCCAAAAGGGTTCGGAAGGAAGCTGGTAAAATTGTATAATCTCATTGCGAATTCTCGCAGTCTTGTGATGAGGATAAAACTTTTTAAGAAAAGCTTTAACAAACTCTTCCCAATTCTTAATTGAATGTGATGCTGTGTTGTATAACTACTTCTCGGCTAAGTCGCATAAGGTGAAAGGAATGACCCGTAACCTTATAGGATCATCTGATAATTTGGTTGTTTTCATCATTGCGCAAACGTTTTGGAATTTGCTTATGAAGATATAGGCATCTTCGGATTCCAGTCTGTCACGCCCTGCTTCCCAAAATACGGAATACGAGGGGTAGACAAGGCCAGCCATGTTCCTACGGTCAAGGAAATGTCCCACCGTAGTCACACTTCGGCTTCTAGTTTATCATGGTAAACAGTAAATAATGCGCAGGTAATGAGAAATGCAGTAACTGGAATAAAACAGTAAAATGAACTGACCTGATGGGAAACAAAAGATATAACTCTGAATAGCAAGTCAAGAAGTCTGTGATGCACTTCTAGTTCTGGTCCAGGCTAAATCTACTCCTCACACTAAGCATGCATACTCAGGTCGTCAGAGCGACACAATAGCAATATAATATATATAAAATCAAGTGACAGTTCTAACAGTGGTAATAGATATGAATAACAGTAAATCAATGACAGCATGAATATGAATGTGCAGTAATCAATGCAGCGGAGCAGTAAAGCAGTAGAACGATATGTCACGTATGTCAACACAGTAAATAAGGTATATAAATGCCCGTATCCCTATCAGTCTCTAAGTCTCACTGTACAGGTCACTAAGCCTATCGTCAGTCCAAGTGTGAGAGTCAACCACTCACGAGTGTCCTCCACCCAAGGGTAGAACCCAAGGGCAAGGGACCACGGGCCCAACATGTAACATGTATATCACGGTGAATATCACATACCCTGTAAATCTTCATATATCTCCCTAAATATATAAGCCGGCATGGGACTCCCGACATTCTATTGAACCCACACTTAAACTATCGCACACCCCATGGTCTACATCAAACGCTAACCACAACCCTAAATACTAATCGATCCGTGACAAGTCTGTGCGAGAACTGGAGGTAGGACTTCCATCAAGCACGTCTCGACTAATACCTAAGATAAATGGCAGTGTCGGATGCCTTATCTGTGACACCCATGCAAGCGCTTCCATAAGTGTCCCATACCACTTATAGTCACATGTACACGCATCCCACAGACGTCGACAATGCAATAGAATAATAGGGTTACTGATTGTGTACAAGTACGAATCACTTTCACTTAATCACGGATACACGAACACTGACGTACTTGCGACAATCATCACTAAAATCTAACACTGGGTAAATGCACGATATCACTAAGTTATCACTGCAATGATATGAGTATGATATGATACGTAAACAGTATATGAAGCACGATTAAGGTGTTATAAAGTAGTATTCTATCACTTGCACGATTTATCATGAAACGTACGTATATAGTTTAGCGAAATGATAAACAGGTAATAATTAGTATGTTCAGTTGTCCATCCATCAAATTTAGTTTCAAGCCAATCGGGTTCGAGGATCAATAGTTATAACCATTTCATTTTAAGCGCTCGCGGCTGGAAATCCGGTTTCAGAATCAGAAATCCGTTTCGCAACCCATTTTAATTCCAGTTGGGATCAGATTTTAGCGACGTTACAGTTGGATGAAATCTAGGGTTTTCAGTAAGGTTTTCAACGCAATAGACGGATCTTCAATCACGTCTGTACGTCAGGAGATATACACTATTCAATACCAATATGTCAATTCTGATTCTGCTGGGACTGTTATGCGTCCCGATCTTTTAAATTACAGAATAAATAACAAATGGTAACGAAACAGAATGAAATCAATTGTGTTGTCTAACTAACAGATTTATCTATAATAAAAAGTGGATTTCCGCAACCTACGACTTAAGGAAATCTTATGGTACCCAATACGGAACAGCAACCAACAATAGGAGTAGCTCTGGACTGCAGTCCAGAGACACATTCCAGTCCAAATATCGTCATAGTTTAAGTACAAGAATATTTGGAAACTAGCATAGGGTTAAAGTTCGTCGAGTTGGCTTCGATTTGAGCCCTCGAACACACCAGTCTAGTATGTATATGATTTATGGTGAATTTAACGATTTTCAGGTAAAATAAAATTATAGTTTTACGATTAAACTTGGGGGTGGTCGTTTTGGTCATTAGCAGTCATATTATCAATCGAAATTTGCACAAGATATTCATCACACCAAGGGCCAACAAGAACAATCTAGTTCCGTCAAATTAGACAAGTAATTTCATTGGGATCACACATCGAACGGTTGCATCGTGTAATTTATCGAGGATGTTCAGTATAAAATTTATAAGATTATAGTTTGTAACAAATACTAATTAGCATGTAGCAAGTATAAAACTTGCCTGGACACGCTGAACTGATGGCGCGGCATCTAAAGCAGTAGTGACACGTCCCGGGCACGGGGTAGCAACCACGCGACGAGTCTCGGCTAGACTTGGGCTTGGCTCAAGCTTGGGAATGGGCTGTTGCGGGCTCGGGCAATGTCGTGTGGTGGAAGTAGGCTGATAGAGAATGGAAAGACGGTGAGATTTGGAGAGAGAGAGAGAGAGTGCTAGAGAGAGAGAGAGAGAAATGAGAGAGAGAGAGAGAGAGTAGGCAGAGAAAGAGAGAGAGTAGACTGAGGGAGAGAGAGAGCTGAGAGTTAGAGAGAAGGACAGAGGGAGAGAGAGAGCTGAGAGTTCGAGAGAGAGGGACAGAGAGAGAACTCTGAGAGAGAGAGTTTGGGGAGTGAGGGTGAAGGCTCGGGTGAGCGAGGGGAGTGAGGAAGAGATCAAGAGAGTCGAGGATGGTGACGACGGTGACGATGATGATGACGGTAGGGTCGACGAGAAGCAGTGGGCCGCCGTCGAGAGGTTGCAGGGGTGGGGCTATGGTGGTCGCGGTGTCGAGCGGAGGCGGATGAAGAAAGGAGGTGGTCGGCTTAGGTGTCAACGAGATGCGATGGGTTCTGGTGAGGGGGTGCAGGTGAGGGTGCTCGGGGATGATGGTGGCGGCCGTCAACGTGGGAATCGAATGAGGGAAAACGGGGTGCAGGGTCAGTTGATGGGTGCAGGGGAGATCGGTCGGTGGGAGAGAGGAGGAAAGAAAGAGAGGGAGACGGGAGTTTGAGTTGAGGAGGGTTGAGGAAGAAGGAGGAGGCTAGAGATGGGTGCCGGCAGAGGTGGTCGGTGATGCGGTTCGGGAGTGTAGCGAGAAGAGGAGGAAGAAGGAGAAAGTGATGGGAGTGAAGAGAGGTGACGTTGAGGGAGCGAGTCGTAGGGAAATGTGCGCGTCGTGGGGAGTAACGCGCGCTCGAACGGGGGCGACGACGGAGGGAGCGGATCGCGCGCGCGAATGAAGGAAAGAGCCGTTGGGAGAGAAGATAAATAGAGGCGGGTCGGGTCGAGGTTGAAGCGGGCGCGGGTGAGGTGATGAGCGGGCCGGGCCAAGAGTGAAAATCAAAGGAAATTCATGTAAAAAGAACGGGCCGAGCCAATAAATGAAATGAGGATGTGGGCTCGGGTTGCAAGGCTGAGGAATGATGGGAAAAATTTGGTGGAAAGAAAAGAGGGCCGGGGTTTGGGTTAGGGATTAGGCTTTGGAGAAAATGAACGGGCTGAAGAAAAATAAAAGGAAAAAAATCAATTTAGGGTAAAGAAAAGGAGTTGGGCTGAAGGAGATGGAAGAAACAATATCTAAAGCTTGGGCTGGGGATTTTGTAAGGGAAAAATATAGGATTAGGGAAAATAGGTTCGGGTTGTAATAAAAGAAATATGCGGTTTAGAAGAAATAAACTTATAATTAAAATGAATACAATTATAACTGAGAATACATAGAATTCTAAAGTAATAAAATACGGACTTTGGTATAAAAGGGGCCGGGTGTTACATCATATCACCCTTACAAAAGTTTCGTCCTCGAAATTTAAAATAAACGATAATTAATACAAACATAGGCGAAAGCTATTATATTGCATCTAACACATAAAGATCTACTTGAAATAGGCAGACGAAGAAATTTGAAGGTTTATCTATGTAAGAACAACATACAAAGGTATAGGTTTAAAGGAGTATAAGACAGGAACAACTACAAAGGCAAACTATATGTATATAAGAATAGCCATAAGAACAATAACAAAGAATGATATTCGAGGCGTACTCGATAAAATCGAAACTCAATTATGTGCACGTGTAAATTTATCAAAAGTAGTACATCGGAAATATTAAGTATAAGGCACAACCATTGATGATAGTAACTATAAACACAATACTCGAAGATAAAGTAACGACCATAAAATAGTGAAGGGTTAGTCGGTAGGTTAAAACATCTTAGGATAATGCATCGGGCAAATAGTTTCAAAATAGCTTAGAAAACTCATATAGTGAAAATAATAAACATGGGACAAAATGTGCGCGGTATAAGTTTGCGCTACTGAAAATGAGAATACTAATAGTGTACTCAAAATACATAAAACAGAGTAATCAATAACACACACTCTTTGATAAATTTAAAATAGTGAAAAACTAAATTTTGAATAATAATGTCCCTAAATATCTTTGGGTAATAGAGAAATCACCAATATGAAAAGGGCTAGCTAGGGTAGTGGTTACAAGTAGGCGTGGCTCAATCAGAAGGTCGGAGTGTGGCGGCTTTAGACTGAAGGTCAAAGAGATTGGAATCGGGTCAACACAGGAGGTAAGGGTGAGCCACAAAGGACCACAAGGTAAAAGTATGGGAAGGATAGCGGTCGGTTCAACATATGAATCAAGATTTGAAGAGTTAGCGAACTCGGAAGTTTCTCCAAAATTTTCTCCTCCCAGAAGGATTACAAACGAGGCACAGGCGAAGGATCAATGTGGCTCATTCTAAGGATCAGGGTGCGGTACTTTCTAATCGAAACGAGTGTGAAAAATATGCAATGAGTAGGGTGGGCAGTCAGGGAACTCAGCAGAAAAATAATTGGATATGGGCAATAAACAAGTATCAAGCGAACCAATAATCAAAAGGTTTACGAATTCAGAAGATTTATTTCATTCAAGAAAATTTGAAACAGGGCATTCCCCAAGACGAAAAGTGGCCCTAAACTATACACATTTTATTTGGCCAGAAAGACAACATCAAAAGAAATTCCGTCAGTTGTTGTTGTGGAGATTCAGTAGATTGCGATAGGCTCGTGCACTTAGGTAGGGGCGTCCATTTCCATATCGCCTCGCGGGAATCGCTATTGGAAGTTCTTCCACAGCAGGGTCTTGATCTTCTGGTTCTTCTTCCTTGGATGGAGCTTCTTCATCGAGGTCCGATTCCATGTGATCCTCTCCTTCTGGGTTCTCTTCTATGGGGTCTTCCTCCACTGGATTTTCTTCTATCGGGTCTTCATCGGGATCTTCCTCTATAGGGTTCTCTTCAGGATCTCCTTCTTCTTCGTCGGAATCAGCTATCATGTCAAACTCTGGAGCGGCTGCTCCTTCGCTCTCTGGATCGTTGTTTTCGAAATTGCCCTGGGGACCGTTGATCTCATCGTCAGAATCCATCAGTGTGCGGTCTAAGGAAACGCATGACCGTGCATCCTCATCTAGATGCGGCGCTGCTCCAGGATGGGCCATGTCCTGAAAAGAAAAGTCATGATTAGATAGTGGGATACATCAAGGAAAAAGCTCAGGGTACGAAGTATAGGTAAATATGCGGTTGCAGGAAACTGAAAAAATCAGGATAGAAACGCTGTGATAACGAATAATATAAATAAGGAGAAAACAAGAGAATGATGCATATATTATGATTCAAGTTTTATTGTATTCAATCAAAAGTTAAGTGGATATAAGATTTCAAACTGAAAGAAATATTCATAAGAAGATGACAACATTAATACTAAGAGTAGTAAACATAAAATCCTTCTTTAATTGCTAGACCGCTGCAATCTTGTAACGCGAGTTGGATCCTGCGTTGGGTCTGCTTTATCCTCGAAGCGCGAACTACGCAATAATCGTCACTCGGCAGAAGTGGGGAGTGTGGACGAATCTCCTCCTTGTAGTTCCTTCCTTTCTGGGCAACCGTTGATGAGATGTTTGTTGGACCCGCATATCAGACATTTCCCCTGGGCGCGGCGACAATCCTTCTGAAGATGTTCTGGCCTCTTACAGTATCCACAGCATGGGATCTTCTGCTGCTTCTGTCGCGGAGAAACAAATTGGCGCTTCATCTTCTTCTCTTTTCCTCGTCTAACGGGGATCTCTTTATGATTGGAGACTCCCGCTGGTGCCTGATTCACCTGTCTTCTCATTCCTTCAGCCAACAAGTCATTTGTTCGCTCCTGGGCTTCCTTTAGACCTTGTAGTACACTCAGAATCTCAATGGTCTGATTCTGGGGAGCGGATATAGACGAAAAGTCGTTGAAAGACATGATCCTGAGACAACAATTTTGAGAATGATATAAGTCACAAGCTAAACGAATCAGAATATAATATGGATAGGACAAAGATTCAAGAATATCAGAGGTGATGAATTTATTACAAGTGGGGAATCAACTGTATCACTTTAAGTCACTTGAATAGAATACGGTAGTGCAATTGCAACCATGTAACCTTGCCAAGTCACCCGAAACCCTAGCGAATGGATAGCAGAACACACAATGTGAATATGGATCAAGGATATCAAGTGCACAATGTACAATTCGGACTGAGGGATGTCATAGATTGTCAAGCTCTATATGGAAAACTGCAATCCCAATTGAAGCAAAACCTGGGCTCTGATACCGACAAAACCATGTCACGCCCCGCTTCCCAAAATACGGAATACGAGGGGTAGACAAGGCCAGCCATGCTCCTACGGTCAAGGAAATGTCCCACCGTACCCACACTTCGGCTTCTAGTTTATCATGGTAAACAGTAAATAATGCGCAGGTAATGAGAAATGCAGTAACTGGAATAAAACAGTAAAATGAACTGACCTGATGGTAAACAAAAGATATAACTCTGAATAGCAAGTCAAGAAGTCTGTGATGCACGTCTAGTTCTGGTCCAGGCTAAATCTACTCCTCACACTGAGCATGCATACTCAGGTCGTCAGAGCGACACAATAGCAATATAATATATATAAAATCAAGTGACAGTTCTAACAGTGGTAATAGATATGAATAACAGTAAATCAATGACAGCATGAATATGAATGTGCAGTAATCAATGCAGCGGAGCAGTAAAGTAGTAGAACGATATGTCACGTATGTCAACACAGTATATAAGGTATATAAATGCCCATATCCCTATCAGTCTCTAAGTCTCACTGTACAGGTCACTAAGCCTATCGTCAGTCCAAGTGTGAGAGTCAACCACTCGCGAGTATCCTCCACCCAAGGGTAGAGCCCAAGGGCAAGGGACCACGGGCCCAACATGTAACATGTATATCACGGTGAATATCACATACCCTGTAAATCTCCATATATCTCCCTAAATATATAAGCCGGCATGGGACTCCCGAGATTCTGTTGAACTCACACTTAAACTACCCCACACCCCGTGGTCTACATCAAACGCTAACCACAACCCTAAATACTAATCGATCCGTGACAAGTCTGTGCGAGAACTGGAGGTAGGACCTCCATCAAGCACGTATCGACTAATACCTAAGATAAATGGCAGTGTCGGATGCCTTATCTGTGACACCCGTGCAAGCGCTTCCATAAGTGTCCCATACCACTTATAGTCACACGTACACGCATCCCACAGACATCGACAATGCAATAGAATAATAGGGTTACTGATTGTGTACAAGTACGAATCACTTTCACTTAATCACGGATACACGAATACTGATGTACTTGCCACAATCATCACTAAAATCTAACACTGGATAAATGCACGATATCACTAAGTTATCACTGCAATGATATGAGTATGATATGATACGTAAACAGTATATGAAGCACGATTAAGGTGTCATAAAGTAGTATTCTATCACTTGCACGATTTATCATGAAACGTACGCATATAGTTTAGCGAAACGATAAATAGGTAATAATTAGTATGTTCAGTTGTCCATCCATCAAATTTAGTTTCAAGCCAATCGGGTTCCAGGATCAATAGTTATAACCATTTCATTTTAAGCGCTTGCGGCTGGAAATCCGGTTTCAGAATCAGAAATCCGTTTCGCAATGCATTTTAATCCCAGTTGGGATCAGATTTTAGCGACGTTAAAGTTGGATGAAATCTAGGGTTTTTAGTAAGGTTTTCAACGCAACATACGGATCTTCAATCATGTCTGTACGTCAAGAGATATACACTATTCAATACCAATATGTCAGTTCTGATTCTGCTGGGACTGTTATGCGTCCCAATCTTTTGAATTACAGAATAAATAACAAATGGTAACGAAACAGAATGAAATCAATTGTGTTGTCTAACTAACAGATTTATCTATAATAAACAGTGGAGTTCCGCAACCTACGAGTTAAGGAAATCTTATGGTACCCAATACAGAACAGCAACCAACAATTGGAGTCGCTCTGGACTGCAGTCCAGAGACGCATTCCAGTCCAAATATCGTCACAGTTTAAGTACAGGAATATTTGGAAACTAGTATAGGGTTAAATTTCGTCGAGTTGGATTCGATTTGAGACCTCGAACACACCGTTCTAGTATGTATATGATTTATGGTGAATTTAACGATTTTCAGGTACAATAAAATTACAGTTTTACGATTAAACTTAGGGGTAGTCGTTTTGGTCATTAGCAGTCATATTATCAAACGAAATTTGCACAAGATATTCATCACACCAAGGGCCAACAAGAACAATCCAGTTCCTTCAAATTAGACAAGTAATTTCATTGGGATCACACATCGAACGGTTGCATCGTGTAATTTATCGAGGATGTTTAGTATAAAATTTATAAGATTATAGTTTGTAACAAATACTAATTAGCATGTAGCAAGTATAAAGCTTGCCTGGACACGGTGAACTGATGGCGCGGCAGCTAAAGCAGTAATGACACGTCCCGGGCACGGGGTAGCAACCACACGACGAGTCTCGGCTAGACTTGGGCTTGGCTCGAGCTTGGGAATGGGCTGTTGCGGGCTCGGGCAATGTCGTGTGGTGGAAGTAGGTTGATAGAGAATGGAAAGACGGTGAGATTTGGAGAGAGAGAGTGCTAGAGAGAGAGAGAGAGAAAGAAATGAGAGAGAGAGAGTAGGCAGAGAAAGAGAGAGTAGGCTGAGGGGGAGAGAGAGCTGAGAGTTAGAGAGAGAGGGACATAGGGAGAGAGAGAGCTGAGAGTTAGAGAGAGAGGGACAGAGAGAGAGAGAGAGAGCTGAGAGTTAGAGAGAGAGGGACAGAGAGAGAACACTGAGAGAGAGTTTGGGGAGTGAGGGTGAAGGCTCGGGTGAGCGAGGGAAGTGAGGAAGAGATCAAGAGAGTCGAGGATGGTGGCGACGGTGACGATGATGATGACGGTGGGGTCGACGAGAAGCAGTGGGCCGCCGTCGAGAGGTTGCAGGGGTGGGGCTATGGTGGTCGCGGTGTCGAGTGGAGACGGATGAAGAAAGGAGGTGGTCGGCTCGGGTGTCGACGAGATGCGATTAGTTCTGGTGAGGGGGTGCAGGTGAGGGTGCTCGGGGATGATGGTGGCGGCCGTCGACGTGGGAATCGAATGAGGGAAAACGGGGTGCAAGGTCAGTTGATGGGTGCAGGGGAGATCGGTCGGTGGGAGAGAGGAGGAAAGAAAGAGAGGGAGACGGGAGTTTGAGTTGAGGAGGGTTGAGGAAGAAGGAGGAGGCTAGAGATGGGTGCCGGCAGAGGTGGTCGGTGATGTGGTTCGGGAGTGTAGCGAGAAGAGGAGGAAGAAGGAGAAAGTGATGGGAGCGAAGAGAGGTGACGTTGAGGGAGCGAGTCGCAGGGAAACGTGCGCGTCGTAGGGAGTAACGCACGCTCGAATGGGGGCGACGGCGGAGGGAGCGGATCGCGCGCGCGAATGAAGGAAAGAGCCGTTGGGAGAGAAGATAAATAGAGGCGGGTCGGGTCGAGGTTGAAGCGGGCGCGGGTGAGGTGATGAGCGGGCCGGGCCAAGAGTGAAAACCAAAGGAAATTCATGTAAAAAGAACGGGCCGAGCCAATAAAAAAAATGAGGATGTGGGCTCGGGTTGCAAGGCTGAGGAATGAAGGGAAAAATTTTATGGAAAGAAAAGAGGGTCGGGGTTTGGGTTAGGGATTGGGCTCTGGAGAAAATGAACGGGCTGAAGAAAAATAAAAGGAAAAAAATCAATTTAGGGAAAAGAAAAGGAGTTGGGCTGAAGGGGTGGAAGAAACAATATCTAAAGCTTGGGCTGGGGATTTTGTAAGGGAAAAATATAGGATTAGGTAAAATAGGTTCGGGTTGTAATAAAAGAAATATACGGTTTAGAAGAAATAAACTTATAATTAAAATGAATACAATTATAACTGAGAATACATAGAATTCTAAAGTAATAAAATATGGACTTTGGTATAAAAGGGGCCGGGTGTTACACAGTCCGTGAAATTTTGGCAACATATTGATGAAGTGGTGTTTGATCTCAAAATTGTCCCCATTTACCGGTGGGAGTGAAATACAAGTAGGTTAGGCGGTGCGGATCGGGTAGAAAAGATCCTGGAGCGCGATTCGTTAGGGCGTTTCAACAGGCGGGTGTTGCGGGTTATTCGCACCTAACGGAGGTGGAATCAGTCCCGTGGGTAAGGTGTTGTTAGGATTATATCTCGACATCCTTTCGGAGGAAGAAAGTGAAGGTGAAGGTAAGGAAGTGGAAGGAATTTCGACTTCAGAGTCGAAAGCTTCGTCGGTCGGTACCAACGAGACACGGACTAATCGGGCGCCAGTGTCTCTAGTCCAACCGAACATACACTAAAGAGGTAGTGTAGTCAAAAACTGAAAAACAGAATGTGGAGGTAAGAAAACGTTAATGAGAAGAAAGTGGGTGTAAGTGGCGTTCACGGATTTCTTAGCAATAAGTTGTAAGTTTTTGTACAAAAATTTCCTTTTTTTATGTGTATTTTTTTATGTGGGGCATTTTGCAAAAAAGATTTTCGATAAAAAGGCTTAAACACACGTTCAAACAACCACAAATGCACAATCAGGCCTAGATCTAGGGTCGCCTAGATCTAGGGTCACCTAGATCAGCTAGACAGCTCCTAACTGTTCCAAAGGGCAAGAAGTAGGACCTCAAACCGCCTCTTCACCGCCAATTGTGGCCAGGTAAGTGGGAGGCTCTCCACTACGTAAGTAGTGGGCCTAATTAAGTAACCACTTGCCTAGACACCATAAAGTCAGGTTAGGATCAACGGTCGATGCCTATAACTATTCCTTTGTCTTATTGAGCGCGAAGTCTTTAGGACTGAGTCTAATCTTTTTTAATTAAATGATGGTCAATGCAATATGCCTTATGTGATTTCTGGGGTCCTGGGAAGGGTGATGAAATCCCAACCCAATCTAGATTGGTTTCAAGCCCAATAAAGTCCGATTAAATATGCAAAATAGTTAACAACCACTTACAAACAATTTTTTTATTTTTTAGGCGCGGCGCAAAGAATCCTGCACAATATCAATTATTGGAAGAGGAGAGATTTTTTTAGCGCAAAGAATCCTGCAGGAAAATTTACAGAGGAGATATCAGGGGTTGCAGAGAAGGAGAAGAGAAGACTTACAGTGCTTTTTGCAGACGATGGCGTCAAAGCGACGCCGCGGTTCTGCCGCCAAAACGCACCTCCCGCCGCGGTTCCGCGGTCGACTATGCGGGTCGGTTCCTGAAAATTCTTCTGCTCCTCTGTTAGTATTTTCCTCTGTTGTTCAGATCTGCCTTCTTTTGTTTTGATCTTTGGATTTTTCCAGATCCGAACTCGTTCGTCGTTCCTGCAAAATTTACACGAAAAACCCTTCAAATAATAAATAGATGATAAAAATTTTTATAATTTTTTATTTTTCAGTTTTTTATGATTTTTATGATTTTATATTAACCCGAAATTGCAAAAAGAAAATACTACGCCATCCCTGGCAACGGCGCCATTTGATTTTTGAGATGTTTTGGATCAAAGAATTGTTAACCGCAATCAAGAACGGCGTCGCTTGGTAGCTAGCCGGTGAATACGGGTCGGTCCTCCGGGATGTTGTGTATTTCCTAAATGTTCTAACGAGTTAATTCCAAATGGTGTTTGGATCTTTATCACTAAAAACTAAATTGACTTGGACTAGAATTAGAAATCTTGCTAGGGTTAGGTTTAGGTTAAGTTTGGAAAATTAAGATTTCCTACCGCTTTCAATGCCATAAATTAGATCTCTTAGGTGTTATGGTAATTATTAATAAAGGGGATTAGGACGATCAGGAAGAAACGATGTTTCTTCCTCTAGGTCCTTGTCCGTCCTTTCTTAATCCTTACCCTAACCTCCATGGAAAACATGCACATCCAATCTTTTATACTACGGTATCACCGTTACCTCAAGGGTAGGGTGTCGTAGGGAGCGGTATGTGTATGTATGCATGGAGTCCTAATAATTAGTAGGTGATAGGAAAGAAAGGGATGAGAGATTTGCATCTCTCAAACCTTCCCTATTCCTAACCCTAACAAGCGAGGAACTACTTGCTCATTAAAGGATCTATGAAAAACATGATTTTTATGAGTTTTTGATTTAAGAGATTAATTATCTAACTACGGCAGATTAATAAAAAGTTCTAATCTAAATTAAACTAGGGCAAAGAATAAATTTAACTAGGGCAGAAAGAAGAATTAAGAACTAGGGCAAAATAAAAAAAAAACTACTTACAAAATTGATGCTCTCAAAACTTGATAGAAATCTAAATTTTATTCAATGAAAAGAGGCATGCCTCAAAGAGAGGTTTAGGGCTTCTATTTATTGACCATAGAAACCCTAGGGTTACAATCGATTTACGTCTGCATTTACAATTTTACCCCGAAAGAAGACTAGTCAACGCACCGCCAGCCACTATGGAAATTTTTCACCGACACGGGCCATACACGGCCGCGGATCCGCGGCCAAAACCCATGTTTGGCCGCTGTTCCGCGGCCATGTAAGGGGCTTCTTGGCTCAATTTGTCTTGTCTTGTGCCTGTTGCTATTTTCTCCTGTTTTCCTTAGTTGGTTCTTCAGAATGACTTCTAGTTCTCTTCCAGATCTGCACAGTGCATAATGTCATGGACTTTTACCGTTGCTTCGTGTCGAAGTCTTGAACCTTGCGCTGCCTTTATGCGTTGTGAACTTGTTCATTGATCTTCATTGTCCCTCAAAATGTAGGCATGATCAAGATTCCATCATTTATCGGTCGCAGTCTCACTTTTGTATTGTCTTTTCATCTTTTTCACTGTTTTTATTCTGAGAACCTGTAACCTGCAACTATGTAGCAGACATGGATCAAAAACACCTGTTTATTTGTAAAATGAATAAGAATGGGGTCTATAAGAATGCAAAATTAAAGTATGAACAGATACCTATTTGCATCCATCTTGTCTAATATATATATAATTGCATTCATAGATCACATTAATACATAATACTGTGATATTAATATTCCATGTTTAATAAACTGCATCCTATTTAGTATTGTAACTATAAATGTAACCCTAACCGATAACTGTTCATCCATATCTTTGCATTTATATCTATTTGCATAGTATATCACATTATTCCATTTTATTGTTATATTGGTACCCCATACTTGTTTTTGTGTACCCATACTTATTATAGTTTGATTATGAGCACCCATGTGATACTTGTGCACCCCCTGACATAACTTGATACACTACTACTTGACACGACTTGATACCTGTGCACTTCTTGACATGATTGATACTTGTTCACTACCTGACATGACTTGATGTATCACAGCTTGACCTGTTACCTGATCTTATTACTAATGCCAACAATCTTGACCTGCTGTCCCTACGGACATTTCCTGTTGTCTATTCAGACAAACATGTACTTTCTTGATCCTGTGTTGGCATTAGCTCCAGATTTATCAATACCTGACTTGAACACATAACTTGGGGGTATGGGGAAATCAATGATGAAACCTGACTTTTAACTCGACAGTTCGATACCTTTACTGATCAGTCTTACGGGCTAGGCCAGCCCCGGGATGATGCTGTTAACATCATTCGTCGTTACATACTACTTTTTACTGCCTTGTGGCATGTCTCGGATTCAGCCCGAGAGTCTTTGACCGTGGTCCCGGGCACGCACGGGATACTATTGAGTTACATCGATGATTCATCAAATTGATTTCAAAGACTTGAGAGTAATTAACCCAGTAGACCAGTTTAGATTACTCACTGCACATCACCTATGCCTTACCCTTCACTGTCCTTATTTATTTTACTGTTATTCCTTTATTTCTGTTCATACTCGTGCCTGCATGTCTTACTACCCCCCTGATTATATTATTATTGATGTTATGACGCACTGACGTCTGGGTTTTGCATGGCCCAGATCCTCTACCTTTGTCGCAGGCTGATCAGGAGTACTTCCGCCGTTAGGCCGAGCAGTGAGGATCCAGTTGGTATCCAGTTTTACTTTCCAGGTGTTTTGTTTATTGGATCTATTGCTTCCGCATATTATTTTATTCTTGACTCGTTTATTTTGGCCTATGGACATGTGTTAGATAGTTTATTATTGTTCTTGATATCTCTACAGCCGTAATGTGACTGTGGAGGGATATTTCCTATCCACAGGTAGCATGGTTGGATCTGTCACGTGCCTATCTTAGCGCACTCTGGGAAGCGGGGCGTGATAGGGTTTGTTTGGTATCAGAGCCATAGGATATAGGTTAATCGGGTTTGATTCTTTTGTAGTTGGGTATTGGATCCAATACACGAATCGGAAAACTCGTAATTAGGAACATGTCCTGCCACCTTGTTCTCGTGATTCTTAAATCTTATCTTTCTTTTGATCCTTTTTCTTGACGATATGAAAACAACATTGCATCTCGACTTGAAACCTTCTGGTTCCCTATTGTTTCTTTCAATTCTGATACTGGAATTTGGCGACTTGAACGGAGTTATGTGATTGTACCCATGAACTGCAGCATGGTTACAATGCGGTACTCTATTTAAGTAAATTGGAGTCCTAGTCTTGATTCACTTCCCTTTTTTATGGTCGTTATATTTCCTTGCTTCTCTTGCTTTCCAGTTCATGTTTATCGCAATCTTGAATTCTTTTTACCGTGCTTATTTTCTTCAGTGTTTGGCTTCAGGTGAAATCGTTTCAGGTATCCTACTTGATCATGTCTTCCCCGCATTAGAATTATTCAATTCTAGTGCATCCCTTTGTCTGTTGTTGTCTTGGGAATGGATTTTCTCGGCACTTTCCACGCTCACATTGATTGTAGGGAAAAGAAAGTGATTTTTCAGATTCCCGGACATCCGGAGTTTGTTTTTGCTGGAGGAAGTGGTTCTGTCGGGCCAGTCGAGTTTAGGGCTAGGTCGACAAGAAATGTTCTTTCGTCAATGGAAGTTGATAAGGAGGAAGCGCCAGCTGTAGTTTGAGAGTTTATGGACGTGTTCGAGGACATCTTGGGTTTACCGTCAAAACGAGATGTGGAGTTTGCGATTGATCTTGTTCCTGGTGCAGCGCCAATCTCAAAGGTGTACTATCCAATGGCGCCAGTGGAATTGGAAGAAGTCAAGAAGCAGGTTACCGAATTACTTGAGAAGGGTTGGATTCGCAGCAGTAACTCACCTTAGGGAGCTCCAGTTCTTCTAGTCAAGAAGAAAGATGGCACACGGAGGATGTGCATCGATTATCGAGAATTAATCCGGGTGACTATTAAGAACAAGTACCTGATCACTCGCATTGGCGAATTGTTCGAGCAGCTTAGTGGCACGAGTGTATTCTCGAAGCTGGATTTATGGTTTGGATATCATCAGGTCCGAGTTAAATCAGAAGATATTTGCAAGACCGCGTTCCGAACTCGGTATGGACATTACGAGTATTTAATGATGCCATTCGGAGTCACGAATGCACCGACAATATTTATGGACTTGATGAGCCGAATCTTTTCACCGTTCTTGGACCAGTTTATAGCAGTGTTCATTGATGATATTCTGTTCTACCCAAAGAGTATTGAAGAGCATGCAGAATACTTGAAGAACACACTGCAGACATTGAGGCAAGAAAGATTGTATGCTAAGATGAGCAACTGCAAGTTTTGGCTTGAAGAAGTGAAGTTTTTGGGGCATGTCGTGTCCGGAGATGGAATCGCCGTTGATCCCAAAAAGATTGCAGCAGTTCGAGATTGGCCGATTCCGAAGAACGTAGCAGAGATCAGAAGTTTTTTGGACTTGCCGAGTATTACAGAAGGTTCGTAGAGAATTTTGCTCGTTTGGCTGAGCCTTTGACCAAGCTTACGCGCAAGGAAGTACCATTTGTGTGGACGGATAAGTGTGCATCAGATTTTGAGGCGTTGAAGCAGAGATTGATAACCGCTCTTATTTCGACCGTACCAGACAGTTCCGGAGGATTGGTGATTCACAGCGACGCATCTAGGAAAGGATTGGGATGTGTTTTGATGAAGCATGGGAAGCCTACGCATCGAGACAGTTGAAGACCTATGAGAAGAATTACCCAACTCATGATTTGGAGCTAGCAGCTGTGATTTTCCCTTTAAAGATTTGGAGACACTACTTATTGGGCGAAAGGGTCAAAGTATTCATCGATCACAAAAGCCTGAAGTATGTGTTCACATAGAAGGAGCTTAATATGAGGCAGCGAAAATGGTTGGAGCTGATAGCTGACTACAATCTTGATCTTAAGTACCATCCGGGGAAAGATAATGTTGTGCCGGATGCGCTTAGTCAGTTGCCAGCAATTCAGATGTTGACTGCATAAAAGGAACTTATTGAAGACTTTCAGAGGTTCGATTTAGAGATCGTGCTACCACATTCTTCGAGACAATTGATGCAGCTGCAAGTACAGTCGTCATTGATCGATAATATTAAAGCAACGCAGTCGCACGACCCAAGATTGCAGAAGTTTCGACAACAGGTTGAAGCAGGACTTCGAACGGACTTGTTAATTCCTGAAGATGGTTCGTTGCGAAATGATAGTCGTTTGTGTATGCTAAAAATGAGATATTCGCGAAGAAGTTATGAAGGAGGCACACAGTTCCGCATATTCTGTACATCCAGGAGGCACGAAGATGTAACGTGATCTACGACAGCATTTCTGTTGGGAAGGCATGAAAAAGGAGATTGCCCGCTTTGTAGCAAAGTGCTTGGTGTGTCAGCAAGTTAAGGCTGAACGTCAAAGGGTGGCTAATTTATTGCAACCACTTCTGATTCCTTAGTAGAAGTAGGAACATATAACCATGGATTTCATGACAGCTTTACCACGGAGTCTAAAGGGCAACAATGCAGTTTGGGTGATTGTTGATTGATTGACCAAGGCAGCTCATTTCATACCATTTTGAGTTGGTCAATCAACAGAAGCTTTGGCAGAACGGTACATGCAGGAGATTGTAAGATTGCATGAAGCACCGGTGAGCATCATGTCCGACCGTGACACCTGTTTCTTATCACACTTCTGGAGGAGCTTACAGGAAAGTTTGGGGACTCGATTGAAGTTTAGCACAGCTTATCATCCTCAGAAAGATGGCCAGTCAGAGAGAACGATCCAAACTCTTGAAGACATATTGAGAACTTGCATGTTAGACTCCAAGGGTTCATAAGAGGATCATCTACACTTGGTGGAGTTTTCTTACAACAACAGTTTTCAGGCGACTATTCAGATGGCTCCATTTAAAGCATTGTATGGTCCCAAGTGTCGTTCATCTATTTGTTGGGACGATGTTGGAGAACGAAGATTGTTGGGACCAGATTTGATCGTGCAGACAGTATAGAAAGTCAATACTATCCGGAATCATATGAAAGTAGCACAAGACCGACAAAAGAGTTGGGCAGATACATCGAGAAGACTACTAGAGTTCGCTGTTGGTGATCGAGTATTCTTGAAGATATCACCGACTAGAGGGATGATTCGTTTTGGGAGTCGAGGAAAGCTTAGTCCTCGATTCGTTGGACCTTTCAAGATTTTGGAGCATGTTGGAGAAGTTGGATATCGGTTGGCTTTACCGCAATCTTCGGTGAATGTTTATAACGTGTTTCATATATCTCAACTCCGTAAGTATGTTCGAGAGGAAACACATGTAGGGTTGCTAGGCAAGCGCACAAGGTTCTACGAGGCATCAACCATGCCCGATTTAAAAATTAGCCATGCCGAATAATCCGAAGCCGGATCTTTAAACTAGAGATTAGGCGAAAATTAGCATGTTAACAACTTTAACACTAAGTGAGAGGGATTACAACCTTTGTAGAACCAGTCCTTCACTTCATATGCTCTGTGTTGTGGTCCCTTCGCTGCGATCATCGGGTTCCGGACTCTCGAGAGGTTCCACGAAGAGAAAGGTGCAACCTTTGCTTCCGATCTTCGATACAAAGATGATCTACCTTGAAGTTTCGTTAACACAAGCTAACACTCATGAAATGATGTGAACACCCTCATCTAAATGGCAAGGGAAGATGAGGATAATGAAGTAGGATTTTTGCTCTCTTTATTTATCTTTTTCTCATATTTATTCATCACTTAGAAAAAAGCTAGCAAGCTTTTTCCATGAAGAAAGATGAAGGATGAAGATGAAGAATATGATAGAATTCCTTTTGTGATGAATAATGCAAAGAAGATAATGATGAATAATGCAACAATGGTCAACTAAACTCATGTAGAGAATTAACTAGGGTTAGGGTTTGGGTTGGGTTAAAGCATGAGTCATTTGAAAATATCTTTCACAAAACAAAACCAAAACCTTCTAGAATCATCTAGAAAGCTTAACCCTAATCCAAACCCTAATCATGTTTAAACTCCACTAAACATATTGCATTAGTTATCATATCATGTTACAATATTATATATCACATAATATTTATCGTAATAAAATAAAATAATACAATTAACATATATCGCATATATATCAATGTATTACCCGAGTGAGAAAAAGAATCTTTTAGTGAGCTAATATTAGATAATGTAATTTAATATATCATATATATTATTATACATTAAATTATCGAATCAACACTTGATCCGACAATCCGGCTATATCGCATATAACCGACTAATATTTATTTGTACCGATTCATCGAATCAACACTTGATCCGATGACCCGGCTGATATCATATATCGCGAGAATAGAATACGGTATCTCATATCGCAATATCCTCGGTCCCGCACATATCATATATGTGCTCCTACTCCGTTTTGCCTGAGTCAAGAAACCTCTGTGTAGGACTCTAAAGAATCGTCAATACGCCGGCAGTAGGTGATGATCATATCAAACACCCACAAGCTACAAGCGGTCAGCTAAACGTAACAGCCACCCAGGTATTGAGCGCTCAGAAGATTAACAAGCAAGCCTGTAACTTCTCCTGTGAATCCAAACAGTAACACTCTCGTACAGTCCGGTCTCGTCGTCTGATATGTCGCATATCACGCCTAGGGGTGGTAAACGTCAAGCCCCAGTAGCTCGATAAGTCGTGTCGATATGAGGTCTATAACAGTTCGAGAAACTACTGATAACACTTACCAGTAAATCTCAGCAACCCTGGCCAGGGATTTCCGGTTATAGCCAATCGAACACAGCACAACATCAACTCCCTATACCGGGAGAGACGAATCCCCTCTTATCGCTCATTGCCTCCATGTGATTCGGGACTGTACCCAAAAGCCACCTTTTTGCACGCCCTCTTGGACATGGTATGATGGAAATCAAAGCACAGTGGGAATCACACAAGACTCTATGACGATCTCGGGTCATCAGACTACTCTGTACCAGTGTCACCGGAGAACTGCCATCTGACGTGAGGTATAATACCATCTGGGAGTTCTCGGCGAGTACGTCCAGTGTACCCAGTCTCCACTGAGCACCCGTACACCATCCTTGATGTCAAACACCGATGGATATGGGATCATCCATCGCCCATCATATGGGTCAAGATGCGTATATGCTAGTCTACTCTGGTGTATCGATGCCCTGTCTCGATACACCCTCGACTAGGAAAAGTTTATAGGATGTACTCGTCGACTACCGTGGCCCCACTAGTATGATCTCATCACAGTCCCAGTACTCGAGTACAGATCCTAAGGGCTTTATCAACATGTAATATAGAGACAATCAGAGTACATGTTAAGATAAAGTACAACCAGATAGCATACTATCATGTCGAGCAAGAAAGTCCTCCCTATATATGTCCTAGCATCCACTACAATATACATCGTATGTACAGTAATGGCCTCTAGGGCATACATATAACTAACAATCTCCCACTTGCACTAGGGCCATCTGTTGTGGTATCGCATACTCAACAATTAGCTGCGGTTGAAGTATCTCATACTCAACCATCCCATAAAAGTCTCTACTGGGAAAAAGGCCTTTGTGAGTGGATCCGCGCTGTTGTCCTCTGTGTCTACTCTCCTAACCTCGATCTCCTTGGAGATCAACCATCTCCATGATCAGGTGATACTGCCTAAGAATTATATCTGGATTTCTGATGGGATGGGGGTTCCTTGGCATAAGCCACAACTTCATTGTCACACAATGGTAGAAACGAAGTTCATCTCATGAACTTATATATATCCAGACTGCCTCTTTGGTAGCATCCTTGGTAACGATGTATCTTGCCTTTAATCGTCTACTATGTCACGGTATCTAGCTTGGAACTCTTCCAACATACCGTCCCTCCACTGAGGGTAAAGACAATGCCTACGACTGACATTCAGTCGTCGTTATCACCCTGGAACCTTTCCGGTGATTCTCCTCAGGATCGATTGATACCATCTCACTACAACTAGTGAGTATCCTAACATCCAATTAGATATATCTCATAGATCCAAAAACCCAGGATTTAGGAGGTATCACTTTGATCCTATATGGAGAATCCTTGTGATAAGCGGAGATTGACCGAGCGTAGCATAGGAAACTCCTTCCCTATCAAGAGTATGTTATCCACGTACTCTACGAGGATCACCACCATACTCCCTACTACCTTTTTGTATATACAAGGTTCATCTACCATTTTGATGAAGTCAAACTTTTTGACTACCACATCAAAACAGATGTTCCAACTCTGCGATGCCTATTTTATCACATAAAACATCTTGCGCACGTTTCCGCTGCTCCCACTGTCTACGAAGACCTCTGGCTGTGTACTTATAGACGCTCTCTTCTAAAATATCATTTAGAAAAGCAGTCATGACACCCAACCGCCAGATATCGTAGTCATGGTATGTAGCCGTGGCAAGTAGGATCTGGATGGACTTAAGCATAGCTTTGAAAGTCTCAACTTTTCCATGTACACCAAGTAATCTTCTCAAGATATACTTGCTCCTGATGGGCATTTAACCCTTCAGATAAAGCAACCAAAGTCCATACTTTGTTGGTGTATAAGGATTCCATCTCAGATCGATAAGCATCCCGCCATTCTTACAGAGGCCCACTCCTGATCACCAGCTCGAAACTAGTTGGGTCATCATCTCATGATGCAATCCTCACTCCCACTGTCATAGAGAAACCGAAGTATCTCTCAGGTGGGTGAGGAACCCTACTAGATCGGCGGAGAGCCTGAGGTTCGTTGGAAACTATTGAATCCTTTGGTTCTACCAAATCATCGGCTGCATTTTGTATAGCTGGAACCTTTCCAGTTGTACATAACAGACATTGCCTCGAGCTTGTCCGGATTTTGCTTTTAGACATAGGCCGGACAACCCAAATCTTAACCAACTTAAGATATGGGCTATTCCCTTTCTATATCACATATGAAGTGGTAGGCAACTGATTTGAATTGAACCCTATTCAATAGGTATGCAACTTCACAAGTGCATAACTCTCTAAAGGAAATAGAAAACTCAGTAGTACTCATCATAGAGCACACCATATCACATAGGGTGCTATTGATCCGCCCCGATATACCATCGTGCTATGGTGTATACGGAGGAGTAATGCTGAGAGAGAATCTCATTCTCCTTAAGAATAGTCCAGGAATTCCGTGCTCAAGTATTCTCCTCCTTGATCACATCAAAGGACATAATACTTTTACCCGTATTTTTGGTTCTCTACTTCTAACTCATATTCTGTGAATATCTCAAAAGGTTCTGACTTGTGTTTCAACAGAGACATATATCTGAATCTTGAGAGATTATCAGAGAATGTAATGAAGTACAAAAAAAAGACCGGTCTTGGTATGTGTAGACAGGGGACCTTCATACATCATCATGTATCAATCCCAAGAGTTCACTAACTCTTTCTCTGTTTCCAATAAACAGAGCTATGGTCATCTTATCTTTGTGACATGACCGGCAAGTTTCACAAGATGCAAATTCAAAAGGATTTAAATGTGCATCTCAATGTAACTTAGCTAGTCGGGTCGCATTGACATGACCTAGTCTACAATACCTCAAGAAGGATTCGTTCATTTCTGAACTCTTCTTCTTGTGTGTGTTCCGTATACTAAGAACTGTAGTCTGATTTAGAACGTCAATGCTTTTAGATAACGTGCCTGAACTGATCAACTCTTGATATAGGAAATGTTCAAAACATTATCCAACAATACAAAATTATATCCTTCTTTACTAATAAAGAAAAAGATATGATGTTGTATATCAGGTTTGGTATCTAATAACAATCGTTCAGAATCAATGTATTCTGGTAATACAGGGTGATAGTGACCAACAGACTTGGCTGCAACACTTGCACCATTTTCTGTCTCATGAAACTTATCACCCGTTCTCAGTTCTCTACCTATCTGTAGCCCATGTAGCAGATTAGATATGCGGGATCCTGATCCGGTATCACATACCCAGGACGTAAAGGATACTGAGAAACTGTTCTCTGTAATGAACACACCTGAAGATGATGCATCAACATGCACTTTCTTCGTTTGGGCGGCACGGGAAATCTGGTATTCCCCAATTTCCTAATCTGTCTTATAACAATTATAAGTTGGAGCGGGACCAACGTTCCCCAGCTCAGTATAACAAGCGGGTTCGGTCAATACATCCGTTTTATTATCTTGATTAAGGCATGATATGGTCGCTACCTGGAGAGAGAGAGAAAAGAAAACACTCAGCGTATGCTCTTGCAAGATTAGATTGATTATATAATATATCTAATCAGGATGTCTCCTACTGTTTTAATCAAATCTTCCTTCAAACCCTAAAAGGAAAGACTAGCCGGGATTAATTACACGCTACAAGTTCGCCAATCTTTCAGCCAGGCCAGTGTTGGTACTTTGAGGGAGGTCCCCCGTGCTTTCGCACGAACCTAATTAAAGTAAACCTCGTTTTTCCAGGGGCGTAACCCCGTTAACACCTTTCTAGACACCTACTTGATCGGCTAATTGTAATGTGTAAAACTCTCCCAGGAGTAACTCTTACTCACAGCGGGTATCGGGATCCAACTATCTCATAGAAGGTATGCAATCTCATTGCAAATTTCAACACTTGAAATCCCCAATAATATTTTACCCCTAGCGTCCCATGACCTTGACGCAGGCCAACAAACCACAGTGCGCTAGTCAAGTTCAACCCGTCATTTCTTGATTGAATTAAACCCACCCGCACGACCCTTGACGCAGGCCAACAAAGTCGCACGACTACCCTAACTCAATCTGCATCATATGCATAAGCAGATAAATACTAGTTAGCTACCGCACACTACGCCTTGACGCAGGCCAACAAACGTAGCACGAATACTAACTACTACTTATCTGAAATGACGGAGGGCTACGACAGGTTTTTATGAAAACCCTTCGCTTAATGAACTTGATATCGTCGTAGAATTGAGTGATTTTTAAATGGAGTGTTTTTTTAGGCTTTTCTAGTTTTGCTAAAGGGGTCACTCCCGGTGAAGGGATCGTCGGCCCTTTCCTCATCGAATAAGGTGCAGGATATTTCACAAATACCACTATGCAAAACAAGAACTATAGAAGCAATCAAAAGACAAACCGAGTTTGTAGCATTTGCCAGTCATTGCTAAAGGAGTCATTCCCGGTGAAGGGATCTCGGTCCTTTCCTTATCGAATAAGGTGCTGGATGTTCTACAAGGAACACCGCTATGCAAAGAAAGAATTTGAGCTACCAGTTTTTAAACAAGTTTCTACAACATCTTTAGGTTTCTTTTATTTCATTAATCTCATTAATGAAGTCCCATTTTTTTATGCTTCACAAGCATCTCTTTTGAAAATGAAATCTGCAATATAACATATATCTCATATATATAATATAAACATTCGTCTCAGGCAGTAATATGATCTCATCACAGAACATTGCAGCAGAAGAACATATATGAAATATTGGATATACTAGGACATCCTTGTTTTCAATACGAGCCTGTATAAAACACGGATTCCACGGTCGCGATGAATAGCCAAACCTACATCCCTAGACCCCTACGAGAGCGACAAGCAACACTGCCAATTCTAGGGTTAGGAGACCCGGTCTCGTCTCCTCGAGATGATCTCCCACTGGACCTTAGAACCCGGTTACTTGTGCTCCCCGCCTTGGGTCTACCTAATGCAGAAAAGTAAATAATATACAATGGTGACATCTTCCGCAACATGGAAGTGCCCCAATAAAAGAATATTACATACAAATGAATTTTACATGAATGAAAAATGAAAAACTCTCATCTCAGATAAAACCCCCGGCTATTCAAAACGCGACGATCCAATATAACATATCACAGTAACACATAATATCTCATATCATCAACGTAAGCAAGTATGCGTATCCCGATTGTCGTTGATGTATAGCAACGAAGCCGGCGATACACCATATACTACGCTTACGGTCACAGAAAAGAAAGTGTAAAACTACAACAGTTGGAATCCGCAATCTCTTTAGACATCGCATGCCTAACCAAATGAATTCCTAAGACATCGCATGCCTAACAATTATAAAACCCGCATTTTAGTCTCTTTATCGAAAACTTTTTTCAATGTCAAGTCGGGCAATTCAACAAGATTCCCGACGTCATGATCGAATGCTCGTCGCAAACTTTAGTAGAAGGCCGCACCCCCAGATGCCGTCGACGAAGTGCACTAAGGCGGAATACCGCTGCCGCGAGCATCCGAACGGATGCTTTCGGCAATGGGGTTCTCCTACAGTCACTTGGTCGGGGCTATGGGGCGTGGCTGTCTATTAAGTTTACCCGGCGAGTATTCGCGTATGCTACATGATTGCGACGGAATTTTGATCACTTCAAAATTCCATGGCAACCGATCATCTGAGACTAAACTGCTAGATTTATAACATTCAAATTAGTTATCTCATAACTTTTTGTGGATTCCAAATATTGTATCACATTCCAGATAAAACAGAAAATGTTAAACTTTCCGATCGAACAATCAAACACCCAAGATTTCCCCAATATATCTCAACACTTGAAATCAGTTTAAAAACATCCATCACATGCCACAGTACCAATGGTCCAGCCGTAGAAGGGTCAAGCCAACGCCTCACATGTGGCACGCCGTACTGCCCCAAACCCTAAGGTTCAAAAGGCAGTTCAAGACGGTCACATAATCGAGTTAAGGTTTGTTGTCTTCTAGAGGGTCCACCACGTTACTTGCATGACTTAGAGCATTCTTAAACACGAGAAAAAATCCAACTTTTGAAAAATTTTCCGACAGGGGAAAAAGTGAGTTATTGATATCCGTTCGAACTTTTTAACAGTTTCTAAAAATTATCCGGAAAAACTAAACAAAGTTAAATCATTCGATCGAATCAACGATTCCCCAATACAACCCTTAAAAAATCAACACTTGAGTGGAATTAAAATATTCCCAGATAAAATTAACAAGAAAGGGCCTAAAAATAATTACATGAAATTTCAGGGACTAAGTCAAAATTTTGGCCGAGGAACCGCCGCAAAACCCTTGGTTTAGCCGCGGTTCCGCGGTCAAATTTTCGAGTTAGACGTCCGAACTTCACAGTAATTCTTAGTTTTTCCTGCTTAATTTTCTGAGAATTTTTAATTCAGTAAAAACTACATTTTTGAAAAATGTACAGAGAGGGTTCCGTGTCGGGGTTTCGGCGTTCGATTGGACTTCAAACTTCGTCTAGACTTCGCCTAAAGCTCTAGCTTGGCTCTGATACCACTGTAGGGTTGCTAGGCACGTGCACAAGGTTCTACGAGGCATCAACCATGCCCGATTTAAAAATTAGCCGTGCCGAACAACCCGAAGCCGGATCTTTAAACTAGAGATTAGGCGAAAACTAGCATGTTAACAACTTTAACACTAAGTGAGAGGGATTACAACCATTGTAGATCCAGTCCTTCACTTCATATGCTCCGTGTTGTGTTCCCTTCGCTGCGATCATCGGATTCCGGACTCTCGAGAGGTTCCATGAAGAGAAAGGTGCAACCTTTACTTCCGATCTTCGATACAAAGATGATCTACCTTGAAGTTTCGTTAACACAAGCTAACACTCATGAAATGATGTGAACACCCTCATCTAAATGGCAAGGGAAGGTGAGGATAATGAAGTAGAATTTTTGCTCTCTTTATTTATCTTTTTCTCATATTTAGTCATCACTTGGAAAAAAGCTAGCAAGCTTTTTCCATGAAGAAAGATGAAGGATGAAGATGAAGAATATGATAGAATTCCTTTTGTGATGAATAATGCAAAGAATATAATGATGAATAATGCAACCATGGTCAACTAAACTCATGTAGAGAATTAACTAGGGTTAGGGTTTGGGTTGGGTTAAAGCATGAGTCATTTGAAAATATCTTTCACAAAACAAAACCAAAACCTTCTAGAATCATCTAGAAAGCTTAACCCTAATCCAAACCCTAATCATGTTTAAACTCCACTAAACATATTGCATTAGTTATCATATCATGTTACAATATTATATATCACATATATAATATTTATCGTAACAAAATAAAATAATACAATTAACATATATCGCATATATATCAATGTATTACCCGAGTGAGAAAAAGAATCTTTTAGTGAGCTAATATTAGATAATGTAATTTAATATATCATATATATTATTATACATTAAATTATCGAATCAACACTTGATCCGACAATTCGGCTATATCGCATATAACCGACTAATATTTATCCGTACAGATTCATCGAATCAACACTTGATCCGATGACCCGGCTGATATCATATATCGCGAGGATAGAATACGGTATCTCATATCGCAATATCCTCGGTCCCACACATATCATATATGTGCTCCTACTCCATTTTGCCTGAGTCAAGAAATCTCTGTGTAGGACTCTAAAGAATCGTCAATACGCCGGCAGTAGGTGATGATCATATCAAACACCCACAAGCTGCAAGCGGTCAGCTAAACATAACAGCCACCCAGGTATTGAGCGCTCAGAAGATCAACAAGCAAGCCTGTAACTTCTCCTGTGAATCCAAACAGTAACACTCCCGTACAGTCCGGTCTCGTCGTCTGATATGTCGCATATCTCGCCTAGGGGTGGTAAACGTCAGACCCCAGTAGCTCGATAATTCATGTCGATATGAGGTCTATAACAGTTCGAGAAACTACTGATAACACTTACCAGTAAATCTCAGCAACCCTGGCCAGGGATTTCCGGTTATAGCCAATCGAACACAGCACAACATCAACTCCCTATACCGGGAGAGACGAATCCCCTCTTATCGCTCATTGCCTCCATGTGATTCGGGACTGTACCCAAAAGCCACCTTTTTGCATGCCCTCTTGAACGTGGTATGATGGAAATCAAAGCACAGTGGGAATCACATAAGACTCTATGACGATCTCGGGTCATCAGACTACTCTGTACCAGTGTCACCGGAGAACTGCCATCTGACGTGAGGTATAATACCATCTGGGAGTTCTCGGCGAGTCCGTCCAGTGTACCCAGTCTCCACTGAGCACCCGTACACCATCCTTGATGTCAAACACCGATGGATATGGGATCATCCATCGCCCATCATATGGGTCAAGATGCGTATACGCTAGTCTACTCTGGTGTATCGATGCCCTGTCTCGATACACCCTCGACTAGGAACAGTTTATAGGATGTACTCGTCGACTACCGTGGCCCCACTAGTATGATCTCATCATAGTCCCAGTAGTCGAGTACAGATCCTAAGGGCTTTATCAACATGTAATATAGAGACAATCAGAGTACATGTTAAGATAAAGTACAACCAGATAGCATACTATCATGTCGAGCAAGAAAGTCCTCCCTATATATGTCCTAGCATCCACTACAATATACATCGTATGTACAGTAATGGCCTCTAGGGCATACATATAACTAACAACACACGTGCCGGGTCATTCGGAGCTGACTGTACGAGAAGATTTGACTTTTGAGGAGCGACCGATGTCGATTGTGGATCGAAGAGAAAAGGTTCTTAAGAACAAGGATATCCCTCTTATACTTGTTTCTTGGGGAAAACACTCGCATGGAGAATCAACTTGGGAACGAGAAGATGAAATCCGACAGAAGTTTCCACATCTATTCTTGTAGTTCTTGATTGTTTATCCTTTCTTTTTCTTGGAATTTCGAGGACGAAATTCTTTTTGTAGTTGGGAATAATGTAACAACCTAGTTCATTTATACAAATTCCAGTTCCCGTATTCACTTATCTGTAGTATTTTCTTGATTTATAGTGTTTTGGGTGCGAATGGTATTTTATATTTTACTTTGCATTCGACCCGACCCGCTTGCTTGAACCTGTTTGATTCATATTTATAAGTTATCCTGACTTGTTATATAGACTCGTGCATCTCATGTATATTGCATACTAGCATTTTACTTGGCATTGCATCTTTTACCATATAACATTTCAGGTCATGTAAAATAATTTAAAATTTCATTTCATAGACTGCATGATACCCCTAACCCCGTAGTAGCATCCGCGCATCTTGTTCTCGTCCCGTTCAGTGAAACGGGCGTGTTTGGATGGTTACGCGCACGTACGTGCATCCGTTCTTGGGGGTATGCATTTTCATTACCTGAGCATTCGTTTCGAATTTTTAAAGTCGCATACATTTTTCGTATTGTAAATCTGAATTTTTAGACCCGACCTGGACGTATTTTGGACTAGATTTGTATTTACCTGAAAATCCAAATTTTAATTAAAAATAATCTACGACTTAAAATTTCGCAACTAACCAAAATATTTTACAAACTACAAATCTTTTAAAAAAAATTTAAATCTTTTTTTTTAACCAATCACAGCTCACCCCAGCTCTCTCTTTTTCCAGCTCTCTCTCTCCTGCTGACCCCATAGCCCCACTCCTTCTCTCTCTATTTTCTCTCTCTTTCTTTTTCTTTCTCTCCTTCTCTCCCTTCCACTAACATCCAATTTCATATCTCCTTACTGTTCCTTTCTTCCTCTCTCTCCCCTCTCGATCTCTCTCATATCTCTCTCTCACTCCTCTCGATACCTTCTCTCTCTTTCTCTCTCTTCTCCCACTCCCTCTCTCTCTCTCTTTATATATATATATATATTTAATTCTTAATAAACCCTATTTTTAAAATCACCCCTCACGTCTCTCTCTCTCTCCCCCCTCACTTTCTTCTTCTCCCCTCATATTTCTTTTTGCTCCCACGCCCCTGCCTCGCCGTCGCCTTCGCGCCGGCAACCCTTCGTATCCTCACCGCCGACCACCTCGTCGGCCTCCCCCTCTCCTCTACCACCTCCTCGTCGTCGCCTTCGCTTTCCCCGAGCCTGCACAGAACCCACAACCCATACGAACCCATCACCTTCGTCGTCATCGTCATCACGCCGGCGATTTCTCCTCATCACCACTGACCCTTTCGCCTCCTCCTCTCCATAACCACCTCCTCACCTTCCTCCCTCCTTCTCCCCAAGATCCCGAGCCCCAAACCCAAGAACCTCGACTGCCCTCGCTCGCACCCATCTCCTTGCTCCTGCACCTCGCCACCGACGACCTCGTCGTCGCTTCCTCGACCTCATCTGTCTTCTCCCCTCTCTCCTCCTCGCCCTCAACCCTATAAGAACCCTGCAACCCTCAACCCTAGCAGCCCCGGCCTCACCTGCACACCCAGCCTCACCGCCGGCTACCACGTCGTCGTCACCTCATTCTCACCCCGTCGGCCTTACCCCATCACCACCATCTCCCTCCACTCTCCTCTCCTCACCTGAGTACCAAAAACCCTACACACCCCGATCCCCGACAATCTTGAAACCCCACTGCCTTTCCGTGAAATCTTGCCGGCAAACCCTATCTCCGGAAACCCATCATCGTCGCCTTCATTTCCCTTACCTCGCCTCTGTCCCCAAACACCAACCCCAGAGCAGTAACCCTCTCTTCTTCTTCTTCTCCTCCTACAACTTCTTCTTCTCTTTTCTTTCTATATTCTTGGTTTTCCCGGTGATCACCGGATCCGTGCCGTCGCCGATGATCCGAGCAACCCTGTGGACATCCCCTGCCTGTGCGGTCACATCCTTGCTTTACTTGGTTCAGTTCTATACATCCACGGGTGCATCCAGACTTTTACCGACTTCGGACGCTGTGTTTACATCCGTCATGTTATTCGTTCAGGAAAGTTAATCTTGCTACATGCTATTTAACTCATTATATATTTATTTAATTAAATATTATACCTGTAGTTTAAATCTTTTATTCCATGTTTCATTTTATAATGTTTCGATATTCCGTTTGCATCCGTTTACATCATTTTAGATGTAGATCATGAAAACTTATCTTGTTGCATACTAGATTACATTATACTGCATCTATATCAATATTTATATCACATAGTGCTTATTTGTACATCCCATAGTACCATTTTATAGTTTATAACCTTTCGGATACCTATTTGCATCCATCTCGTCTAATATATATATATATATATATATATATATATATAATTGCATCCATAGATCACATTAATACATAATACTGTGATATTAATATTCCATGTTTAATAAACTGCATCCTATTTAGTATTGGAACTATAAATGTAACCCTAATCGATAACTGTTCATCCATATCTTTGTATTTATATCTATTTGCATACTATATCACATTATTCCATTTTATTGTTATATTGGTACCCCATACTTGTTTTTGTGTACCCATGCTTATTATAGTTTGATTATGAGCACCCACGTGATACTTGTGCACCCCCTGACATGACTTGATACACTACTACTTGACAGGACTTGATACCTTTGCACTTCTTGACATGATTGATACTTGTTCACTGCCTGACATGATCTGATGTACCACAGCTTGAACTGTTACCTGATCTTGTTACTAATGCCAATAATCTTGACCTGCTGTCCCTACGGACATTTTCTGTTGTCTATTCAGACAAACCTGTACTTGCTTGATCCAGTGTTGGCATTATCTCCAGATTTATCAATACCTGACTTGAACACATAACCTGGGGGTATGGGGAAATCATTGATGAAACCTGACTTGTAACTCGACAGTTCGATACCTTTACTGATCAGTCTTACGGGCTAGGCCAGCCCCAGGATGATGCTGTTGACATCATTCGTCGTTACATACTACCTTTTACTGCCTTGCGGCACGTCTCAGAATCAGCCCGAGAGTCTTTGACCGTGGTCCCGGGCACGCATGGGATACTATTGAGTTACATCGATGATTCATCAAATTGATTTCAAAGACTTGAGAGTAATTAACCCAGTAGACCAGTTTAGATTACTCACTGCGCATCACCTATGCCTTACTCTTCACTGCCTTATTTATTTTACTGTTATACCTTTATTACTGTTCATACTCGTGCCTGCATGTCTTGCTACCCCCCTGATTATATTATTATTGATGTTATGATGCACTGACGTCTGGGTTTTGCATGGCCCAGATCCTCTACCTTTGTCGCAGGCTGATCAGGAGTAATTCTACCGTTAGGCCGAGCAGTGAGGATCCAGTTGGTATCCAGTCTTACTTTCCAGGTGTTTTGTTTATTGGATCTATTGCTTCTGCATATTATTTTATTCTTGACTCGTTTATTTTGGCCTATGGACATGTGTTAGATAGTTTATTATTGTTCTTGATATCTCTACAGCCGTAATGTGACTGTGGAGGGATATTTCCTATCTATAGGTAGCATGGTTGGCTCTGTCACGTGCCTATCTTAGCGCACTCTGGGAAGCGGGGCGTGACAGGGAGTCCTGTTCGGTGTACCCATTCTCCAATGAGAACCTGTGTACAATCTTTGATGTCACACACCAATGGTTGTGGGATCAACCATCGCCCTCTAAGAGACAAGAAACATACACACTAGTCTGCTCTTGAATATCAATGCCATAGTCTTGATGTTCCCACGACTAGGAACTGATTAAAGGATGCACTTTTGGACCACCCTGGCCCATTAGTATGATCTCATCATAATCCAGGTAGTTAAGTACATATCCTTAAGGCTTTATCAACATGTAAGAGATAGACAGTATAAATACCAGTCTACATGTTAAGATAAAGGTAACATGATAGTTTACTATCATGTCGAGAAAGAAAGTCCTCTATATATATGTCCAAGCATCCACTATATCATCAGTAATGGCCTCTAGGGCATACGTATTCCTAACAGAGCCAACTAGCTACCAGCAAGCCATTCAAAGCAGAGACTCGGTAAAATGGATGGAGGCAATGCGGACTGAAATAGAGTCCATGTACACCAACAAAGTATGGACTTTGGACATTGCTCCAGAAGGGTTAAAACCCATAAGCTGCAAATGGATCTTCAGAAAGAAGATTGGTGTAGATGGACAGGTTGAAACCTATAAGGCTAGAATTGTTGCAAAAGGTTTTCGTCAAAGACCTGGTTTGGACTATGATGAAACATTTTCTCCATTGGCTATGATGAAATCCATTCAGATCTTTCTTGCCATTGCTACCTTCCACGATTATGAAATTTGACAGATGGATGTAAAGACCGCTTTTTTGAATGGAAATTTGAAAGAGCGTGTCTATATGGATCAACCGGAGGGTTTCATAGAGAGTGGGAGTAGCCGAAGAGTGTGCAAGTTGCTTAAATCCATTTATGGATTAAAGCAAGCATCGCGGAGTTGGAACATCTATTTTGATGAGACGGTCAATGAATTCGACTTTATCAAAAATCCAGATGAACCATGCATCTATAGTAAAATTATAAAGTAAACTGTGGTATTCCTCGTCTTGTATGTGGATGACATTCTTCTGATAAGAAATGACATTGCTATGCTACAATCAGTCAAAGAATTCTTGTCACAAAGGTTCTCCATGTAGGACTTGGGTGATACCTCCTATATTCTGGGGATTCAGATCTATCGTGATAGATCTAAATGGATATTGAGACTTTCACAGTCAAGATACATCGACACCATACTGAAAAGACTTGGTATGGAAGATTTAAAGCGCGGTAATCTACCAGCTTGTCACGGAATCACCCTCTCCAAAGAGTTGTCTCCCAAAACTGATTTATAAAGGGATCACATGACTATTATTGTTAGTGGATGTTGCACACCCTCACAACACTTGTGAGGAGGCGGAAGTGGCAAACGAAAAATTTCATGGATGCAATGTTGTCTATAGTGCCCTCAAGTCAATTATTGGATTGCAGGCACGTGATTGCAATGATTGAGGGAGGACATATACCGGTAGAACAGTCTTACTCAAGATGATAGTATGCTATTTGGTTTGTCTTTATCATTGTGTACATGCTTCAGGTGACATTACTGATCACTATTACATGATTGATAGAGCCCATAGAATTCTTGCTTGACTACCAGCAGTATGATGGAGATCATATACGTGAGAGTTGGGTGGTCTATAAGCACATCCTTAAAGTGTCCCTAGTCGTGAGAGTTTCGAGACTAGGCATCGATACTCTAAGAGTAGACTGGTGTATACAGATCGAGACCCCGACGAGGGGCGGTGGCCAGTCTCATAAGCAATTGGTGTTAGTTGGTTCACCTAAGATGTATACAGATGCTCATTGGGTTATGAGTACACCGGACGGACTCGCCGGGAACATGCTAATTGGTATTATACCTATTGTCAGATAGCAGTTCCCTGGTGACATGTTTACAGGTTAGTCTATCGACCTGAGATCGTCATTTGTCTCATGTGAGTTCCCACCGTGCTTTGATCACTACCCTACCACGACTCAAAAGAGTTATGCAAACAGGTTTTAGTTGGGTACAGTCCTGAGCCACATGGAGGCAGTGAGCGGATCGTCAGGGGATTCGTCTCTCCCGGTATTGGGGTTGATGTCGCGGTGTACACGGGTGGCCATCACCAGAAATCCTCGGCCGGGATAGACGAGAATTACCGATGTCGAAGACAATATCCGTACAGTCCGGTCCGTTCATCTATGAGTATCGCATATCGAGTCTAAAGGGGTATAAAGTCAGACCCCTAATAACTTGACATTTAATGTCGGCATGAAACCTATCACCAACTGAGAAAATACCGAACTTCATCGAGGTGAATCATCATCGACGAGGGAGACCGGAGACCGAACTTCATCGAGGCAGCCGTGAGGAGCTTGGGACAGAGGTTGAAGACCGAAGGACATGGATCGATCAGTATAACCTCTCTAAACTCTTTACTGTTAACTAGTATAGGGTTAATGGTACGATCCGTCGCTTAGGGTTCCGTTAGAGCCGGTTTTTAAAAGTTTTTGTTCCGCGTTTGGCCACGGATTGATGGTCGGGATGCTGCCGTAACCCTACATGGTATCAGAAACAACCCATTAACCACTTACTAGTTGGTTTAGACGATATTAAAGTATCGAAACCGAAACAACTCCGAAACAATACCCGATATATTCTAGTTTCTATCATTTTTTCCGAGTCTTCTAAAATTATTTTAGCAACTGCAGAAAACTACTATGGTGACCACTAGACTACACCCCAAATACGAGCCAGTTTCACTCGTATTGGACCGAGCACATTGCAAGAAATTCCGAGCCGGCTACCCTGCTTTGGAGTTTGGGTTTTGTATATTAGGTGTGGTCCGGTCTCTGGATTATTAGTTCAGTGGTATTTCTTGTTTAACCCAGTTTGGATATAGTTTTATCTAGTTGTTTGGAGGCTATTCGGGGTTATTTCGAAGTCGATATTTCTAATATTGTTTAAATTTTTCAGTACATGCATTACTATCTGCGACCGTGAATGTCATTAGAGCGGTACAACTTGTCTATTTGCTATAGTTCTTTTAGACGGGTTTGCGAACGTGACATTCACGTTAATGTTCAGTGTTGTGCTGTGTTGTTGCGGATTCGTCGTGGTGGATAGCTTGGGTGCAATGTTAGTACAATTTAGTTTTATTTGTATATTTGATATTACGGGGCGAGCGTCCGACATGTGGACTGCCGTCACTGCCTGTTTGTATATTATTTGTTTGGGGCATGACCGGGTTGAGGTTGATGTCACCGTTGTACATATTTTCTTTTCTGTACCAGGATTACCCCGCGATGGAGTGCACGGATAGCCGGGTTCTAGAGGGCAACGGGTCTGCGTCTCATAGCATTGAGAAGGAGGGGGCCTCACTCTAGAATTGGCGGGCTATTCTCCGCACTCGTAGGAGGTACAGGTTGACCTAAGGAGGGGTGCTTATAGTACCGGATTCCGTGAAGTGCCGGGTGGCCCATTCACTTTGATGAAGGGGGCGGGCTCGCTTCTGGTTTTGGCGGATAACTTTCCGCGCTCGTAGGGGTCTAGGTTTTCATTGCACATGCTATCCACATGACCAGGGAAACGTCGGGTTTCACTTGCGGCTCAAAGGAAACCCGGGGCTCCCAGATTATCTGTATTGTTCTGTGATGCTTATCGGTTGTCTGTGATGTTGCATTTATCATACCTGGAGTGATTATTATATATTGTTATATGTATATTAGTAGATGTTGTATATGTTTTACACCCGCGCTAGTCATGTCCCCGCTCTGTCATTAGTTAAGTAACCTAACGGGTGATGATGGGCCCAGTGGCGAATGTGGATGGCATATACGTACATCATATTTTCGTTCTTTTGTGGTGTGATTAATTGTTGGGACTGCGTTGATTCAGATCAATGCAAGGAAAACAGACTTATTCGATGTTGTTGGAACAATTTCAAAAAGATGTTATTACAAGGACGTTTTCTTTTATTTTGCACATCGGTATTCGGTTATGAATATCCAGCAGCTCATTCGACGAGGCAAGAGCCGAGATCCCCTCACCGGGAGTGACCTCTTGGGCAGAAGTTTGCGTCAGGGTAATAACTTCATTATAGTCGATTACTTTTTTCTTTGCATCGTGATATTCAGTGGGAATATCCTGCACCTCATTCCAAGAGGAAAGAGCCGTGATCCCTTCACCGGAAATGACCTCTTTAGCAAAGGTTTTCGCCACTATATATTTATAAAAAGCTATCCGGTTCCTTCAACGATATCAAGTTCATTACGTGAAAGGTTTTTCGCCAAAAACCATTCGTAGCCCTCCGTCATTTCAGACGGGTAGCACTAAGTATTCATGCTATGTTTTTTGGCCTTCGTCATGGTTTAGTGTATGGTAGCTGCTTGTTACTTTTCTGTTGCATAGATAGATGTGTTAGTTTGGGACAGTCGTACTACTATTTTGGCCTTCATCAAGGGTATGTACGGGTGGGTTCAAATTAACTTGGACAATGAAGGGTACAACTTGACATGTGACTTATGATATGTTGGCCTTCGTCAAGGTCATAAGAGCATGGGGTAAAAAATCACATCGGGAGTTTCAAACATACAAGAAACTTTCCAGGCATGCACATACAATATGGAGTATAATAACTTGAGTGGATTCTATCAGGTTATTATGCGATGATAGTTGGATCCCGATTTCTACTGATGAGTTAGTTTACTCCTCGGGTGATTTTAGATGATCCCGACTAATTCTTCTTTCAGGTTTGGAGGAGAATTTGAGGATACAGTGGGAGACATCCGGATTAGATAAAGTGATTGGCTATTCTGATCTAGGTTAGAGTGCACGCTGAGTGTTTCTTTTCTCTCTCTCTTTGGCAGCGACCATGTCCTGACCCTAGACTATAACTCATAAACCAAGTTAACCGGACCTTCTTAAAACACATTGACTTTTGGATTGTCAGATTTGCATATATTATTGCCACTCCTACTTTTACCCTTTGCATTTTCTCCGGAATATTCTGTATCACTATGAAGATCCACATTTATTTGATATGACCATCGTATAGTTATATACGAACTCGAAGAAACTTGTTTCAGATTCGAGAATGGTTTTCGGTTCTGGAGAAATTGAATAAGACTATTCAGTTGTCTTTTCTTTTTACCTTCTCTCAGGTTGTGGGGGCTCCTTGGATTAGGAGAGGGTACACCTATTGCGCTTATTGGATAGTCTTCTTCCAAACTATAGGCAGGTAATGAAAGGTGGGGAAGGAAGAATACCAATTAGCCTAAGTATGGTGTACAGAAGGTAATAAGTAAAAACAAATAAAAGGATTAGAAAGAGGACAAAGTAAAATGCGACTGCTATTATTCATGACCAAACCGTGTAGTTCATCGCCACTCCTACTTCACCTTTGCATTTCTCCAGAACACCATGTATCACTATGAAGATCTGCATTTATTGGATAATCCATCGTATAGTTATATACGAACTCGAAGGAACTTGTTCCAGTTCGAGTATGGATTCTGGTTCAGGAGAAATAGAATAAGGTTTATTCAGTTGTCTTTTATCTTTACCTTCTCTCAAGTTGTGAGTACTCCTAGGATTAGGAGAGTACACCTATTACGCTTATTGGATAGTCTTCTTCCAAACCTTATGCTGGTGCCGAACGGTAAGGAAGGAAGAAAACCATTTACCCTAAGGATGGTGGACAGAAGGTAATGAGTAAAGACAAATAAAGGGATTTGGAGAGATGGAAAGGAAATATACGGTTACAGTCATCAATCTGGATAATGGAAGAGGCATTACTAGGTATACCCGACTACCCCTTCGAAACATTTTCATGTTTCAGTTTCACTATGCGTTGTTAATTGAAAATTGATTTCCCAATTAGATCCTTACTCCGGGGTATGAATTTACCAGGTTTGATTCTCTCATCTGTATGGTTTTACAGATGATGAGTGGGAGTAAGTTATTAAAAATTAGGTGATTATATCCTCTTTATATCGGAATTCGTTGTAATTGATTATATTTGAGGAAATCACCTGGGGTTTTGCCTGACGGTAAATATTTGGTTTTAAATATCCGTTGTTATGCACCAATTTCAAACTGATATATCTGTACGTTTATTTTATAAAGTGAGATATAACTTTTTGAAATTATGTCCATGACATTTACCTATATCAGTTGATGGTTAGGTAAGGAGCGCTAAACAACGGTGTAATTTTTCTTAACCATAGTACAGTTTTTCAACCTACGACACACAAGGTTTGAGTTATTCAACTCAGGGAACTTATACAATGTATTGTATGTTGTCCAGTATCCATTAGGACAAAGGGGTTGGTGCTCGTACTATATTCTGTTTACTTGTGACTTCTCCAGTTTTAGACAAGTGTTTCGTAGAAATACAAGGTCCAAGTTTTGAGAAGTTATAGGTATAAGAATAAAGTGGAGAACCATGTGTTGCAAGTATCGGGATTCTTCAAGGTGATCGAAGATGTAGATGCTTGTGTTTGGTATTCGGTTGATAGTAATGGATTTGAGAACTTGCTTCTCTTTCAGGTTACTCTTATCTGGATACACTCCTAGTTGAGTAATACTGATTTGCCTCTCTCCATTTAGTTGACATGCACTATAGACAGCTGCATGATTTGAATCTGGTTCCAATTAAATCAGTGCCTCTGCTTCTATATTGTATATAGAATGGTTCATATCTTAACGATGTTAAGGTATATGGAGTTGTCCGGCTTATGCTTAAAACCAGACTCTGGATAACTCAAGGCACGTTTCTGTAATGGCAGTTTGTGGGTTATCCCGGGCTATAACGAGGGTTAAATTTCTACCATCCGGAAGATCAATAGTGATATTGATCTTGACTCACCACAGTTTTAGTAAAATGGATTTTTTCAGAAAAAGTAGTGGGAGTATAGTAGAACTAGAAGTGATTCCAGAACCACAAACGATTACTGAAAATTTAATAGAACCTAAAAATTCAATCAGGTTCGACATTCCATTAGCCACTCCGCAGATATGGTGGATAACCTCAGGCGCCCGAGAGGTATTTCGGTATCCTCAAAGACGGTGACAGGGAGGTTCTTGTTAACCCAGACTTGACACTACTGTTGTTCCAGAATATGAGACCCGGCAGGAGGATGAATATAGCGTCGTTCTAAACTATCTTTAGAAGTGCACGTGTATATGAATCTGCCAGAGGGTTGTTGTAGTCAGTGGGAGCAGCGGAAGCATAATGGACAAGTAGCTTATGTCTATTTATAGACTAAAGCATGTATAGCGGAGATAGATCGTCTATTTTTGATGTGACAGTCATAGGCTTTGACTTCATCAGAATAGGAGATGGATCTGTTATGATGGTAGTAGGGTGGTATGTCCTGGTATTTGGATGACATACACTTTGTAGGAAGTGAAATTCCTATACTACAATCGGTTATACTGTGGTTGTCACACAGTGGTTTCTCCACATTGGATATGGATATTATATCTGGCATTCTGGTTACTAGATCTATGGTTTTAGATCTAGATTTGGGTAATTTCCCAATCTGGGTACTTAGACAGTATTCTAAAGGTGTTTTAGAATGGACGACTCCTGGCATGGTAGTGTACCTGCAGGTGATGAGTCACCCTCTCTAAAGGTCTCTTACAGACTAAAGGGGATCTGGATGTGCATGATTGGCATATCACTTGCTTAGGCAATTGAGTCAATCATGAGATGTCAAGTACCGCACCAAATATTGTTTATTCACTATATGCAATAAGTTGATATATTAATCCAAATCCTGGAGAAACGTTCGGAAGTAGTTTTTGAACATAAGTAAATGCTCTAGGGATTTGGTAACGGCAGCCTCCTTCGGGAGACGGTTATCATTCCAGTCTTCCAAGGTGACCTGGATGATAGATTGACTGTCAGAATTATAGTTTTCCCTCTTTTGAGGGGCGGTAGTTTGGACAGGTGGTCCAAGTGGATACTGAGGGAGGCATGGTGCAGGATACTGATTAAATTCAGTTGACGATACAATCTAAGAAGTTTACTGGATTTGGAGTTCATTTGTGAACTGGGTCCCATCAGATATCCAGACATATTCTAAGACAGGTATTGCTCATTTCAGGAGATAGCTTTCTCCGTGAACTTGAGATAAAGAGAGACATAGAAAGCAACATTGGAGCGGATCCACTCACTGAAGCTATTTCTCGAACACAATAGTTTTACAAACGAGCTTTGTGGAACTGATTAGTAAAGAAATTGGGTGTTCGGTATCACACGAGCTGTGAGTATGCAACACCTCAATAATTAGCCTTAAGTGAAAGTCGGAGATAGTTGGCTATAGTGCCCTCAAGTCAATTATCGGATCGCAGGCACATGATTGCAATGATTGAGGGAGGACCTATACCGGTAGAACAGTCTTACTCAAAATGATAGTATGCTATCTGGTTTGTCTTTATCATCATGTACATACTTCAAGTGACATTACAGATCACTATTACATGATTGATAGAGCCCTTAGGATTCTTTCTTGACTACCAGCAGTATGATGACGATCATGTACGTGAGAGTTGGATGGTCTATAAGCACATCCTTAAAGTGTCCCTAGCCGTGGGAGTTTCGAGACTGGGCATCAATACTCCAAGAGTAGACTAATGTATACGGATCGAGATCCCGACGAGAGGCGGTGGCCGGTCTCACAAGCCATTGGTGTTAGTTGGTTCACCTAAGATATATAAAGGTGCTCATTGGGTTATGAGTACACCGGACGGACTCGCCGGGAACATGCTAGTTGGTATTATACCTATTTTCAGATAGCAGTTTCCTGGTGACATGTGTACAGGTTATTCTATCGACCTGAGATCGTCCTTTGTCTCGTGTGAGTTCCCACTGTGCTTTGATTACTACCCTACCACGGCTTAAAGGAGTCATGCAAATAGGTTTTAGTTGGGTACAGTCCCGAGCCATATGGAGGCAGTGAGCGGATCGTTAAGGGATTTTTCTCTCCCGGTATTAGGGTTGATGTCGCGGTGTGCACGGGTTGCCATCACCAGAAATCCTCGGCCGGGGTAGACGAGAATTACCGATCTAGGATTGGTAGTTTCTCAGTTGGTGATAGGTTTCATGCCGACACTAAATGTCAAGTTATTACGGGTCTGACTTTATCTCCCCCTTAGACTCGATATGTGATACTCATAGACGAACGGACCGGACTGTATAGATATTAACACTGTCAGGCTCGGTAGGGTTTCAGGATGAGTTTTCTCGTCGGCCTCCCTTTCGCTCAATACCTGGGTAGCCGTTACGTACAGCTAATTCTATTGACGTGCTTGTGGTTAAACCCACTGCCAGCGTATTGACGAGTCTTTTGAGTCCCACACAGAGGGTTTCCCTGATTCAGACGAAACGTTGTAGAGGCCGTATGGTTTTATGGCAGGGTTCGATCATATACGTGCACTTGTTCATGGATCATGATTGGACAGATAATACTAGTGGACTTTGGTTTAAACCAGATCCGATTATTATATTGTTGGATTACTTTCGTCTAATTGTATTCGTATTCAGTCGGAATCTCATGGATCATGATTGGACAGATAATACTAGTGGGATTTGGTTTAAACCGGATCCGAGTATTATATTGTTAGATTACTTTCATCTAATTGTATTCGTATTCAGTCGGAATACGGATGCAGGTATGTATATACAGATGAGGGGTATTCTTGTAATTCGTTACAAGATAACTTTAGGGTTGCCATTTCTTTTCTTGATTTAAACATTTGGATTAAATGTTTAATTGTGTGAAAATGGAGAGTGGAAGTCTTGGCTTGTGGCATTGAATGAGGCATGTGCACTTGGTTTTGTTTGGTGTTAGATATTTGTGCAAGTGGCAGATAGTTTTGGTGTGGGATTATTCTTTAGTTCCTCACACAATATCTCACAACACACACTCACAAGAAAAATGCAAAACATTATTTCTTCACTTGCTTTTTCTTTTGTGCCAATTCTTGAGCTCACACTTCACTCAAATGGCTTCTTCTTCAACCTCCACCCATTCCATCTTATGAGTTGAGAATCCTTAGGTATATTGAGACAAAATGATCACACACTCTCTTTTTACTTCATCTTGGGTATCTAAGCTAGCAAACTGGATGTCCGAGTTGCTTCGGTTTTGAAGCGGAGGGTCGTATTACTAATCCTCGATGTGGATCATCTTCGACGAGGGAGACCGGAGACTGAACTTCATTGAGGCAGCCGTGAGGAGCTTGGGAAAGAGGTTGAAGACCGAAGGACACGGATCGATCGGTATAACCTCTCTAAACTCTTTACAGTTAACTAGTATAGGGTTACTGGTACGATCCATTGCTTAGGGTTCCGTTAGCGCCGGTTTTTAAAAGTTTTTGTTCCGCGTTTAGCCAAGGATTGATGGCCGAGGCGCTGCCGTAACCCTACATGCAACACCCACATAAAACCAAGATCATGTGCTTAAACCTTAACTAGCAAACCCTATCTAGAGTTCTTAACTACTATGAAAGGGTTATACCTAATGAACCGGTCCTTCGGGTCTTCTTTTTGTATGCAACTCCTAGGCTCTTTGGATGCTTGCAATGTCCTCGATCTCCGTCCACCTCAAGACGTAGATGATCCACCCGAGAGCTATGGAACAAGTTTCAAACTCTTCTCAAGAGTTAACTAAGAGATCAAGTGTGATGGAAATGATCACTTAGATGATGTAGAGATTATGTAGTGAATTAATATGTCTCTTGAGCTTTTGATTCACAACATATGTGAAGGATAAAGCTAAGCGGAGGAAGAAGGAGAAAATGAGGAAAGAGAATGTGAGAGTGATCAATGAAAAAAATCAAGCATGGAAAAATGATATGGCTCAAATAAAAATAATTGAAGCATGCAATAAAATAATGCACCATGCTTTAATTGTAACCCTAAATGAATATAAAAGATATAAGCCGTTCCTTCATCCATGCTTTGACTCTCTCCAAATCCCACCTTATAATTTACATTTTAACAAAATGAAAACCATTTATGAGGTGTCCCCTTCTAGAACGTATTCTTGTACAATTACAAGAATACCCCTCCACCGTATACCATATAAGTATACCCGTATCCGAATTCCAAAAAATACGAATACAAATAATCCAATAATATAATACCAGTATCCGGCTTAAACCAAAGCCAACCAGTATTATCCTTCCGATCATTATTCCTGTAACCATTACCCGAACATGATCGAAACCCTGCCGTAACAACTTACGGACTCTACATCTTTTGCGTGAACCAGGGAACCCTCTGTGTGGGACTCTAAAGACTCAACAGTACGCTGGCAGTGGGTTTAACCATAAGCACGTCAGCGGCACTAGCTGTGCGTAACGGCTACCCAGGTACATGACGAAAAGGTGGCCGACGAGTGAACTCATCACAACCTTAATGAGCCTGTAAGAAACACTTACCGTACAGTCCGGTCTTTTCATCTGATACGTCGCATATGAAGTCTAGGGGTGGTAAATGTCAGACCCTAGTAAGTTTATAAGTCATGCTGATTTATGGCCCATAATGATTCGAGAAACTACTTATAACTCTTATCAGTAAATCTCGACAACCCTGGATAGTGATTTGCTGTTATGGCCGATCAAGCATAGCGCGACATCAACTCCCTATACCGGGAGAGACGAAACCCCTCCTATCGGTCACTGCCTCCATGTGATTCGGGACTGTACCCAAAGTCCACCTGTTTGCACGACTCAGTAGAGCTGTGGTAGGGAGGAAATCAAAGCACGGTGGGAATCACACAAGACACTATGACGATCTCGGGTCTACAGACTAACCTGTATAAGTGTCACCAGAGAACTGCTATCTGACAATAGGTATATATACCATCTAGGAGTTCTCGGCGAGTTCTGTTCGGTGTACCCATTTTCCAATGAGCACCTGTGTACAATCTTTGATGTCAAACACCAATGGTTGTGGGATCAACCATCGCCCCCAGAGTCAAGAAACGTACACACTAGTCTACTCTGGTAATATCGATGCCTTGTCTCGATATACCCTCGACTAGAAACTATTAAAGGATATGCTTATAGACTTCCCAGGCCCCACTAGTATGATCTACATCATAGTCTTGGCAGTCAAGCATAATCCTAATGGCTTCATCAACATGTATATAAAGATATGAAATACAATACATCACAAGTTAAGATGAAGATACATCAGCTAGCATACTATCATTTCGAGCAAAAATTGTTTCTGTGCATATACATGCCTAGTATCCTATCACTACTACAAAGAAGGCTTGCCCCTACGGATTTATCCGTAGGGGCAACCCACTGCCCCTACGGTTATATACGTAGGGGCGAAAAAATACCCCGTAGGTGCAAAGGCCGCAGGTGCAAGTTGAGGCCCTGAACTTGCCCCTACGGTTAAATTTTTTCCCCTAAGGTTATATGTGTAGGTCCAGGTTCCCCTACGGATTAAGCCGTAGGGTATAAGATTTTATATTATTTACGGTTTATTTTAATAAATTACTTGGACCTACGGCTATAGCCGTAGGGGCATGTACTACCCCCTACGGATATATTCGTAGGTACTTTTCCGTAGGGGCACATATTCAGGATTCCTGATATTTGCCCCTACGGATAACGCCGTAGGGCAGTGTCAGTGGCCCCTACGGACATATCCGTAGGGGTATTCCCAAACGACTGGCACTGACATCTGGGAGAAATATCAGTTACTGCTGATATTTATCCCCTACGGATATATCCGTAGGGGTAACATGTGTGCCTACGGATTAATCCGTAGGTACATATTGTCTGTAATTTTTTTTAAAAAATGGGCTGCTTGATTTTTTCCCGCCCGGTGCACAATAATGTATACATCAATCAAATCATATATTGCAGTATTCATAATCACATCTCACGCATACAAAAGAAACACAAAAACTGAATATGATATAAATACAAACCAATATCAATATCGTTTCAAAATGGAGTACAATGTGTATGATATAAATAAATACATGTTTCAAAAAAAAGAACCAAAAATCTACCCTAGCTCGGTCCAGCTCGGTCCTGCTCCTCGGTCAATAAACTCTGCAATTCGTCGCCAGCGGGAGTCTGAGTGGGCGGTGGAGCTACAGGAGTTGTCTGAGGAACCGCAGAAGAAGGAGATGCGTGTGGAGGCTCGGCCGATCTACCCTGTCGCGTCTGGATATAACGTGTGTAAGAAGCGTGTAAGAACTGTTTATTATTCGAATTCGTTTCATTATTAAGTTATTTCGAAACCCTGTTTGGATATCTAGTTTGGAAAAGCGTTGTTTATTTCAATTACATATTTATGTATGATTAATAAAACATAAGTCTACAACCAAATAAGCTCAGGCTATGTACTGATATTGGATATGTTGATATCTATAATATGACATTATATTTTACTATTAAGTAGTATACATACCAGCATCTCATTCAACTCCTGAACGGTGGCCTTCAAGCTCTCCTGTTCCTGCTGGATACGTCGCTAACTGGAGACGGAGGAAGTAACCACCGGGGTGGAGTCCAACCTCATATGGGCCCTGCTAGAGCCCAGTCCTCGGCCTATCTCCAAACCTCCGTGGTGCCGTCCGTGTGCGGCGTCCAGGACTGGGGTCAGCAGCCTCGAAAGTTGCCTTCCCCCTAGCAACTGTCAGAACATTATATTTAGCACATACTGGTCTATAAAATTGACAAGAAATACCAAAATCAACAAATTCAAAGCCTTACCTACAGAGATAGAAGATGTGCTCCTCTGGTATCTGCATGTATCAAAATTTGAATAATATTAATTAATTTCAGTACATACATACTAACAAGGTAAACTAGCATATAGCGCTGCTTACACATATGACAGGGAGTGAACAAGCTCTTGTAGATCATCAGGCGCGAATCTAATCTCATCAAGCAGCCCATGATAATGAGTTGGACGACTAAGAGCAAAAGAAATGTGTGTATATTTATGATATAGCATTCTAAATCAATATACATGCCCTATATAATATATAAACATACCTGGAGGAACGGGAGTGGCCTCTGTCCCTGATATGGACGCATCACCAACAACTAGACAATCAAACATTGAAAATATAAGTAATTTTGACATAAATAGGCATGGATATCTATAATATTACATTCAAAATGGATATTAGAGAGCGCACCTGCAGTGAGAAGTGGTAAAAGTATCACCCAACTCGGGTGTAATTTACAGAATCAGTTGAGACTCTTAAAAGTCATAGAAGAACCCGACCTGCACAAATCTGATGTATGCTTTCCATTGGACACTAAGAAGTCTCTAAAGGGAAAAGCCTATGTGAAAGCCATCATTAGTTCATATCAGAAGATTGATGCTGAAACAGAGAACGAGAAATGTCATTTTTTTCTTCTTCCGCCACATTACTGTCTTCTCCTTCTTATGATGTTTGCGTGCAAATTCAATGACTATATTGAGAATATGGATTAATAGTGGGTAGGAAAAGTATTTCTCAAATGGCTTTTGCGTCTTAAAACCATAAACTACTAAGTAATGGCATACATAATTTTTTTAGTATAAAGGTTGTTATTTTAAGTTTTCCCTTATAGAGATATGATCTAACTGCATCTATCAACTATAAGTGTGCAGAAAATTATGATAAGAAATCATAAGAAAGGGTCGTAGCCATGCATAACCTTGAATCTACATAACAAATCATGCAAAAGCATGCACTTATTGTCACCTTGCCTTAGAATATAAAATATCTTGGAAGACTATAAGCGAGCATTTAAATCTTGATAGCTTTTGACTTCAACATATATTTTTCTCAAGTACCATGAAATATACTTGCTCCGTATAAACCGTTTTCAGGAAGATGGATTAATAATGACAAATTATCCATTGTGGCTCACTAGGTTAGCATTTTCTCTTCTATTGACCATCTTTCTAATCTGCTTGGTAAATTTATTCGGAACCGGCTGCGAATCATTAAAAGACATGCATAAGAAAGAAAACTAAAATACAGATATATAGCATACCGATACATCGAAACTTCATAGTTGCGATGGCAATCCAGAGATATTTATTTCTACACACGTGGTGCGCGTGCGAATGCGTCAGGCATCATGGACAAATATTTCAGAACATGGAAAGTATTATTCATATAAAGTAATTAAAACTTTTAAACACCTTGGGTAGATATTTTCTTAGTTGATGCAATCATATCATGAGGACTAAATTTAAGCTATTATACATATGCTTATGTATTTTTCTAATCTAATATATCACACACACAGAGAGAGAGAGAGAGGGGGAGAACACCAGGTAGATAGAGAAATCAGGTAGCAGGATCCTGAAGAAATGGAGTCCATAGCATTGCTCATCATCATCATCCGTGATCTTTTTGAAAAAATATTATCAAAGGGATCATGGATGATGATGATGAGCAATGCTATGGACTCTATTTCTTCAGGATCCTGCTACCTGATTTCTTTACCTACCAGGTGTTCTCTCTCTCTCTGTGTGTGTGTGTGTGTGTGATATTTTAGGTTAGAAAAATACATATGCATATGTATAATAGCTTAAATTTAATCCTCATGATATGATTGCATCACCTAAGAAAATATCTACCCAAGGTGTTTAAAAGTTTTAATTACTTTATACGAATAATACTTTCCATGTTCTGAAATATTTGTCCATGATGCCTGACGCATTCGCACGCGCACCACGTGTGTAGAAATAAATATCTCTGGATTGCCATCGCAACTATGAAGTTTCGATGTATCGGTATGCTATATATCTGTATTTTAGTTTTCTTTCTTATGCATGTTTTTTAATGATTCGCAGCCGGTTCCGAATAAATTTACCAAGCAGATTAGAAAGATGGTCAATAGAAGAGAAAATGCTAACCTAGTGAGCCATAATGGATAATTTGTCATTATTAATCCATCTTCCTGAAAACGGTTTATACGGAGCAAGTATATTTCATGGTACTTGAGAAAAATATATGTTGAAGTCAAAAGCTATCAAGATTTAAATGCTCGCTTATAGTCTTCCAAGATATTTTATATTCTAAGGCAAGGTGACAATAAGTGCATGCTTTTGCATGATTTGGTATGTAGATTCAAGGTTATGCATGGCTACGACCCTTTCTTATGATTTCTTATCATAATTTTCTGCACACTTATAGTTGATAGATGCAGTTAGATCATATCTCTATAAGGGAAAACTTAAAATAACAACCTTTATACTAAAAAAATTATGTATGCCATTACTTAGTAGTTTATGGTTTTAAGACGCAAAAGCCATTTGAGAAATACTTTTCCTACCCACTATTAATCCATATTCTCAATATAGTCATTGAATTTGCACGCGAACATCATAAGAAGGAGAAGACAGTAATGTGGCAGAAGGAGAAGACAGTAATGTGGCGGAAGAAGAAAAAAATGACATTCCTCGTTCTCTGTTTCAGCATCAATCTTCTGATATGAACTAATGATGGCTTTCACATAGGCTTTTCCCTTTAGAGACTTCTTAGTGTCCAATGGAAAGCATACATCAGATTTGTGCAGGTCGGGTTCTTCTATGACTTTTAAGAGTCTCAACTGATTCTGTAAATTACACCTGAGTTGGGTGATACTTTTACCACTTCTCACTGCAGGTGCGCTCTCTAATATCCATTTTGAATATCGATAATATTACATTCAAAATGGATATTAGAGAGCGCACCTGCAGTGAGAAGTGGTAAAAGTACCACCCAACTAGAGTGTAATTTACAGAATTAGTTGAGACTCTTAAAAGTCATAGAAGAACCCGACCTGCACAAATCTAATGTATGCTTTCCATTGGACACTAAGAAGTCTCTAAAGGGAAAAGCCTATGTGAAAGCCATCATTAGTTCATATCAGAAGATTGATGCTGAAACAGAGAACGAGAAATGTCATTTTTTTCTTCTTCTGCCACATTACTGTCTTCTCCTTCTGCCACATTACTGTCTTCTCCTTCTTATGATGTTCGCGTGCAAATTCAATGACTATATTAAGAATATGGATTAATAGTGGGTAGAAAAAGTATTTCTCAAATGGCTTTTGCGTCTTAAAACCATAAACTACTAAGTAATGGCATACATAATTTTTTTAGTATAAAGGTTGTTATTTTAAGTGCGCGTGCAAATTCAATGAAAGTTAGATTTGAGGATACCCATGTATGAGTTGTATTCTATATATGTGTGTTTCGATTTATGATTTCGCTTAAGTGTAGGGTTGTTTTTACTTAAAGAAGTATCACCATCTACTATATATAAAAAAATATAGCAAACTAGGATTGGTATTCAAATCCCAGTCCAGATTGGTATTCAAAATTTATTTAATTAGTTTGTGATCCACATCATTTGATTCGTTGCTTGAGGCATCAATGTAGGCACAAACATCGGCGACGAGGAACTCGACGAGGAAGAACGAGGGCGTGGCGGGCTGAGAACGGAGGGCGCGCGGTGGCGATGAAGAGAAAATTGGAGACGCGGGAACGAGAGAAAATTTTGGGAACGAGAGGGAAAGATATCGAGGCGTATATTGGTATCGATGGGAATATGAAGGTTTCATATTATCATCGAGTATCATATATTGGTTTTAACCTGAATATCTTGAGTTGCTCTCTAATTATGCGTTTGTTGTGCATTCGTGTTGTATGTGTAACATGATTTTAAACCATTGAGATCAAGATTGATAGAACTGATCATCCTACATTGCAATAGCATTCATCGACCAAAAACTATTATTGCAATGGTATTCATCTATAACAATCAACAATTAAAACTACAAATGTAGGATACTGATATCATAAAGCGTTATACGCAACATTGATAGAACTGATAAATAAAAAAACGAAACACAAACCGTATTAAGATTTAACAACTTTGATTATGTCATATACGCGGGCCGATATTTTCATATTAGCCAATAGGCAAAAATAGATTGCGGTCTGGATATGGCATATTGGCAGATGTTACCTATATGCATAAATCTTATGTCTAATGACCATAAGATTGTTGGAGACAGTTTTGATGTTTTGTGGGTTTGGTTTTATACTTGGGACAATCCAATGTTGACACACACACATAAATAACAAATTAAAGTAAACTAACTAAGAGGCATGTTTGAGTTTTATACTGGGATCATAAATAGCATGATGGCTGCAAACAGGTTGCTTGAATACTTGCAGACAATCCAATATTGCCTCGCCATTTCTATAAATTTTAAACTCCCTGGAAAATTATCATCACTCAGGATTACTTTAGGGCCAGTTTGGCTGCTTCTTGCTTGTGATTCAACATTCAGCTTTTTGTTGATTTGGAACTCAGAGAGTGTTGCAAAACACATCCAAAACTAAATAAACCTCAAACTAGCTACAGAGAAGGCAAACAGCAAACCCCATGAAGTTTGGCTTTCAAGGGTTTTCCCACTAAAATACACTTAGATGCAGCACTTTAAGGAAGCTTGCAGCAATATAAAAACTTTTAGGTAGTTTAGTGAAAAACTGCAGTGCTTCAAGATTGTTTAAGTTTTATGTGTGCTTAAGCTGTCATACAGAAATTATCGTTGCAAAAATGTTCGCAACCCTAGCTTTTCCAGCAACGATTCTGGAATACGAGCCTCAGATATGCCAGCTTAGGAATCAAAATAAGAAAGAGATTTGGGGTTATCCTAAGTCCAAAGTCAAACGGGCTCGAGAAATATATAAACCCAAAAAAATGACTGCATAAAGATCTCATAAAGATGAAAACGATGTTATGCAAGCTCTGAACAAATCTTGAACGGAACTTTCACAAGAATTTACAATACCCGACCAGAATCCAATCCTGAGTTTGATGAAGTTTCAGGCCTTCAGCTTCCCCACAGAAAATAGTTAGGGCAAACCCTTTGCAAAACCATAGCTTTCATGCAGAGATGACGCTCAGAACATGCCAGCTTCCAAACACATTGAATAATACATAATCTCCCATACTCTCTCTCTCTCAATCAGACAGTTTATATTTAGATTTGAATTTAGGAAAAGAAATAAGATGGCTACAAACCAGCTTGCCTCGCCAATCTCATAACTATAAAGCTCATAAAAGTGGAAGCTTGAGGGCAAGCCATCATCGCCTCCATTCAATTGAAGCCAAATCATCCACAAAAAATAGAAATAAATATAATAATTGATCGATAGGCAAAATTGCAAGAAACCTATTCAAATTTTTGCATGAAAAAATAAGAGATGTAAAATAAGTAAAAGATTACCAAATGAAATTATCCCATCACTTGAACCCCCTCTCAAGACATTTTAGCAAAAATTCCCCCAGTAATTTTCTTCGGTTTAACCGTTTTATATCATAGAAGAAAGATAAATTTCAAATGTATATACATGCATACACACACACACATCATATACACAGTTTTTGAATGTTGCCAGAATTTCAACGGTAATTCTAGATTTTTCCAAACTCTGAAGGCTTCACAAAAATTTTAACTACAGATAATAATATGATTGAAGAGATCAATCACCAATTTTTTAATGAGGATCAACTGAAACCCCAAACAGAGCAAGCAAATTACAAAGATCCCAAAACCCCGCGTGGCCCAGCCCTAGCCCCCAGCCCCAGCCCTAGCCCCCAGCCCCAGCCCAACCCTAACCCCAGCGTGGCCAGCTAAACCCCAACACCAACCCTAAGGCAAACCCTAACCCCAGCCCCACCCCAGCAGCAGCCGAACCCCAACCCTAACCCTACCCTGACCCCGACCCCGACCGCGACCGCGACCCCTGCCCAACCCCAACTCGCGCGCGCAACCCCAGACCCAGCCATGAACCCTAAGCCCAAAATAATCCAAAAATTCTTTAATTTACCTCGAGATTTACTCACCTGAACGGCTGCTGCTGGGGCTGGGGCGACGACCTGAACCGCGGTGGCGACGAGAACTGCGGTGGCGACGAAACCGGCGGTGGCGACGAGGAGAACGACGGTGGCGACGACGGCGTGGGGATTTGGGGATTTTTCTCGCGCCCGATCGAGAGAGAGAGAGAGAAAGTGAGCGTAGGCGATCGGTCTGGGGTCTTAATAAATCGATATTTACTTGCCCCTACGGATATATCCGTAGGTCCTTTGTTTGCGCCACCGTAGGGGCAAACACCAAATTAAGAATTAATTTTTTTATTCTTGAACGTTAGTGCCCGTAGGGGCAACCCTTTAGCCCTACGGAGTAATCCGTAGGGCCAAGTAAAATCTGCCCCAACGGATAATTCCATCCGTAGGGGCAACCCCCTATTTTAGTAGTGTATACAATACAAGCCTCCAGGGCATACATATCTAACAATCTCCCACTTGCACTAAGGCCTGTAGTTGCTGCAATAAGTACCCACTGTATACACTAGAACCAGTTGTCGGCGTACCGCATGCCCAACAGCTCGAACTGTTTCTCAAACTTGATTTAAGGGATGACCTTAGTGAATGGATCTGCTGTGTTGTCTTTCGTGTCTACTCTCCGTACGACGATGTCCTGGCGATCCACTATCTCCCTGATGAGGTGATACCGCCTCAAGATATGTCTAGATTTCTGATGGGACCTCGGTACCTTTGCCAAAGCCATGGCTCCATTGTTGTCGCAATATAGAGGTATTGGATTATCAATGGATGGAACCACCTGAAGTTCAGAAATGAACTTCCTCATCCAGCCTGCCTCTTTTGCGGCATCATTAGAAGCAATATACCCATCTTCCATCGTGGAGTCAGCGACGGTATCCTGCTTGGAACTCTTCCAACATACCGCCCCTCCATTTAGGATAAATACAAACCCTGAGATGGACTTACTATCATCCTTGTCGCTCTGGAAGCTGGAGTCGGTAAAGCCCTCTATTTGGAGATCTCCGTTACTATACACCAAGAACATTTCTTTAGTTCTTCTCAAGTACTTCAGAATGTTCTTCACAGCAGTCCAGTGTTTCTCCCCTGGATTGGATTGATACATGCTTACTACACTCATTGCATAAGCTACATCTGGGCGAGTACACAATATCGCATAAATTATAGATCCTGCTGCCGAAGCGTAGGGTATATTGCTCATGCGAGCCCTCTCCTCATCAGTCTTTGGAGATATCTCTTTGGAGAGGGTGATCTCATGACAAGCGGGTAAATTACCCTGCTTAGAATCTTCCATACTAAACCTCTTTAGTATGGTGTCAATGTATCTCGATTGGGACAATCCCAATAATTTCTTAGATCTATCTCTATAGATCTTAATTCCCAGAATCTACGAGGCATCGCCCAGGTCTTTTATGGAGAACCTCTACGATAAGAATTGTTTGACCGGTTGTAGCATAGGAACATCATTTCCTATCAAGAGAATGCCATTCGCGTACAATATGAGAAGTGTTACAGTACTCTCTACAATCCTTTTATAAATTCATGGTTCATCTACATTTTTTATAAAACCAAACTCTTTGATTGTATCATCAAAGCAGATGTTCCAACTCCCTGATGCCTGCTTTAATCCATAGATGGATTTAAGCAACCTGCATGCTTTTTCACTGCTCCCACTATCAATGAAGCCTTCTGGTTGATCCATAAAAACGCATTCTTCCAAATCACCATTTAGAAATGCTGTTTTAACATCCATCTGCCAGATCTCATAGTCATAGTGAGCAGCTATAGCAAGCAGGATTCGAATGGATTTGAGCATCGCGACTGGTGAAAAGGTTTCATCATAGTCCAAGCCTAGTCTTTGACAAAATCCTTTTGCTACCAGCCTAGCTTTATAGGTCTCCACCTCACCATCCACACCGAATTTCTCTTAAAGATCCATTTTCACCCTATGGGTTTTACTCCAGAAGGTGCAAACCTCCAAAGTCCATACTTTTTTGGTGTGCATGGATTCCATTTCGGATCTCATGGCATCCAGCCACTTCACTGAGTCAGCACTCATGATAGCGTGTTGAAAACTAGTAGGGTCATCATCATCCATGATGCAAACTTCTCTATCACCATCAATTAGAAAACCGTAGCATCTATCAGGTGGGCGAGAAGTCCTACTAGATCTACGGAGTGACTGAGGTTCATCAGGTTCTCTTGAAACCTCCGGTTCAACCAAATCATCAGTAATTGTTTGTGGATCTGGAATTTCTTTCAGTTCTACCGCATTGCCAACAGTATCATTTATAAAAAATTCATTTTCTAAAAATGTGACATACTGAGAAACAAACACCCTTTGTTCCTCCTTGTGGTAGAAAAGATATCCATACGAGTGTTTTGGATATCCCACAAATTTACACAAAACCGATCGTGTCTCGAGTTTGTCCGGATTTTTCTTTTTCACATAAGCCGGACAACCCCATATCCTAACTCATTTAAGAGATGGTCTCTTCCCATACCATATCTCATATGGAGTGGTAGACACGGTTTTAGTCGGAACCCTATTCAATAGATATATCGTGGTCTCTAATGCGTGCCCCCATAATGAAAGTGGTAACTCAGCATCACTCATCATTGATCGTACCTTATCTAATATGGTACGATTCCTCTGTTCCGATACACCGTTGTGTTGTGGTGTGTACGGAGGAGTGAGCTGAGAGAGAATCCCATTCTCTTTTAAGAAATCTAGAAACTCTGAGCTTAGATACTCATCTCCTTGATCCGATCGAAGTTTCTTGATACCCAAGCCTGTTTGTTTTTCTACTTCAGATTTGTACTCCTTGAACTTTTTGAAGGCTTCGGACTTATGTTTCAGCAAGAACACATGTCCGAATCTCGAGAAATTATCAGTAAAAGTTATGAAGTATGAAAAAACACCTTTCGCATGTGTAGACATTGGTCCACATACTTCACTATGTATTAGGCCTAAGAGTTCAGTAGCTCTCTCTCTGTGCCCAGTAAACGGAGTTTTGATCATTTTATCTTTGATACAAGACTGGCAAGTCGCATAAGATATATATTCAAACGAGTTTAAATATCCATCTTTATGTAGCTTGGTTAGTCTTGTTTCATTAATATAACCAAGTCTACAATGCCAAATGAAAGTTTCAATTATGTCTGAAATCTTCCTTTTGTTTGTGTATTGTATATTGAAAAATGTATGTTGATTTAAGACGTATATCTCGTTATTTAATGTACCAGACCCAATCAACTTTGATTAAGGTTAATGTTCATAACATTAGATTGTAACACAAAATTAGATCCTTCATTATCCAACAACGATATTGATATAATATTACATAACATCGGAGGTACAAAATAACATGGGTTCTAAACCAATCTACAACCCGACGGCAAACCAAGGTGATACTCTCCCACTGCTACAACATGTACAGAGGAACCATTCCTAACTCGAAGAGTGTGATCACCTTTCTTCAAAAACCTGCTATTTCTCATCCCCTGCACACAATTTCAGATGTGAGATCCTAACCCGGTATCTAATACCCAGGAAGCAGAATTAATTGAAAAATAGTTTTCTGTTATAAACACACCTGAAGTGGAAGAATCACCATGCTTCTTCTTCTTGAGGTCGGCAAGGTATGCAACACAGTTTCTCTTCTAGTGCCCAGTCTTATGGCAGTGGAAGCATTCCCCTCTTCCTGATGCAGCAGCCCCTATCCTGTCCTTTCCCGGTGCCTTTTTCACTCCTCCTTTCGGCTTGATGGGATTCTTCTTCTTTCTTCCCTTGGTTTTAGCTTTCGGGATGGAAGAGGAAGATGGCCCAGCAATTAGAGTGGGAGTTTTCACTACCTTTAGCGTGCTCTCTGCACTCCTTAACATATTGAGGAATTCAGGAAGTGACTTCTCCATGTTGTGCATGTTGAAGTTTACAATGAACTGAGAAAAGGCAGGGGGAAGGGACTGTAGAAAAATATCAACATACTGTTCGTTCTCCATGGTATAACCCAGGTCCTCTAGTTCTTCGATAAGTCCTATCATCTTCAATACATGGTCACCTACAGACGTGCCATCAGCCATCCCCATCTGAAACAACTTTCGAGATGCCTCATATTGGAGAGTGCGAGATTGCTCTCCATACAACTCCTTTGTATGGAGAAAGATGGATTGTACATCCATCTTCTCATGTTGCTTCTGATGTTCACTGTTCATAGAAGCAAGCGCGAGGCATTTGGCTGTTGCACAGTCTATATCCCATGTCTTGCGGATTTCTTTATCCGCAACTGAAGAATCAGGGCCTGGGCAAGGAGGGGCTGGAGTAGTCAGGACGTATCCGACCTTATCATAGATCAGGGCAATATTTACGTTCCTTAGCCAATCTTTGTAATTCGGTCCCGTGAGTTTATTCTTGTCTAATAAAAGCTTAATTCCCGTCATAGGTATCTGCCATTAGGAGAGAGAAAAGAAGACATTCAGCGATTGCTCTTGCTTGATTAGATTGGTTATTAATCTTATCTAATCGATATCTCCCACTACTTTTATCAAATTTTCCTTCAAACCTTAAAAAGAAAATTAGCCAGGATTAATTGCAATCTACAAGTTCGCTAACCGATCGGCCAGGCCATTGTCGGTACCCCGATGGAGGTTTCCCGTGCTTTCGCACGGACCTAATTAAAATAAACCTCATTTTCCTAGAGGTGTAACCCTGTTGACACCTTTCTAGACACCTACTGGATTAGCTAATTGTAAAGTGCAAAACTCTCCCGGGAGTAACTTTTACTCACAGTGGGATCAGGATCCAACTATCAAATAGAAGGTATGCAATCTCATTGCAAATTTCAACTCTTGAAATTCCCGATATGATTTTTACCCCTAGTGTCTTATGGCCTTAACTATGGTCAACAAATCATAAGCACTAGTCAATTTCTACCTGCCATTTCATGATTGATTTAGACCCACCCGCATAACCCTTAACTATGGTCAACAAGGTCAAGCGAATGTCCTAATCGATCGCATCATATGCTTTGTAGGAAGACATTACTTAGCTACCGTACACCACGTCTTAACTATAGTCAACAAACGTAGTACAAATACTAAGTACTCTGCTTCCTAAAATGGCAGAGGGCAACGGATGGTTTTTATGAAAACCTTTAACGTTTTGAACTTGATATCATTGTAGAATCTAGTGAAAGCAGTGGTGTAAGCTCCAGTTTCAAAAGTCGAATGGTTTTGTAGTATCTTTCTAATTTTGCTAAAGAGGTCACTCCCGGTGAAAGGGATCTCGGCTCTTTCCTCATCAAATGAGGTGCTGGATATTCATGAATATCATGATGCAAAGCAAAAGTTAGATCAACTATAAAAAACAATCGAGTGCGTTGTAACATTTGCTAGTTTCGCTAAAGGGGTCACTCCCGGTGAAGGGATCTCGGCCCTTTCCTCATCGAATGAGGTACTGGATATTCATCAAGAAATACCACTATGCAAAGAAAAAACTAGAGTTACCCATTTTAAAAATTTTGATTCTACAACATCTTTAGGTTTCTTTTTCTTAACATTAATCACATTAATTTTGTCCCGTCATTTACGTTTCCTAAACATCACAGAAATGAAACAAAAATAGAACATACGGTTATGCTATCCGCATTCGCCACGGGGCCCCGTCATGCACCGTTAGATTACTTAACTAACAGCAGAGCAGGGGCTAGACTAGCACGGGTGCAAAACATAAGCAACGTTTATTATATATCTCATATATAAATAGCCGTGCGTCGCACGCATTTATAAATATTCCAGATCACAGATGAATACATTGGATATACTAGGAATTCCGTATTTCATTTAAGCCCTTAATGAAAGACGGGTTCTACAGTCGTGATGAATAGCCAAACCCCACCCTAGACCCCTACGGGTGCGGAAAACTACCCGCCAAATTCCCGAAGTGAAGCAACCTCTCTCAACAAAGTGAGTAGGCCACTCGACACTTTGAGAACCCGGTAGTTTGTGTACCCCACCTTGGGTCTATCATAGGAGCAAAAATAGTAAAAAAAAATTATACAACGGTGGCTACAACCTCAACCCGGATGTGCCCCGCAAAATAATATTACATCGCTTTTTACAAATTACATGAATGAAAGAAAAGAAAAAACGCTCTTCTCACATCCCCGGCAATTCATCCACGACGATCCAACATATTCATATACAGATACCATCACATGATATCATCACAGATGTGTGCAACCCCGACTAATCGATGTATAGAAATTAGTCGACGTTTCCAAACAAACATACACATCACAAATCTTATAATGTAACCGCGACATTAGAATTCCGCACGCAATTAGCAAACTAAACCAATTTTCTGACACTTGAAAAATTCAGTGAGCAAAAGTTCCAAAACCGATCGTTCTAAGCCAATCCGCGAGTCGAAACGAACTCGAAACAAGCCCGAATCTTTGCAGAGGCGAAGACTAAAAAATTAACTATCGAATGGGGGGCCTTAGAGGGTACCCACTTCCGGGGGCCACCTCGAGGTGGACCCTAGGGAAAGACAGACCTGAGCACCTATATGGGGTTCTCTTGGGTCACCCACCCCCAAGGCCACCTTGAGGTGTGGCTTTAGCCTTTGGTCCCCCCGGGGTTTCCCCGGGGTGCGCAGGCTCCATCCCGCGGCTTCTCGGTTCGAACTGTAAGCCTGCGGGGTGTGCAAACAACTTAAAACTTCAATTTTGGAAACTGTTTTTTCGGCAGTTTTTGCGCGACAAAAAACGGTGGATTTCTAACGTCGCTACAAGCTATTTAAGGTTTAAGATAGTCTTCGATACCATGTTAGTGGATGTTGCACACCCTCACAACACTTGTGAAGAGGCGAAAGTGGCAAACGAAAATTTTCCTGCATGCAACACCCACATAAAACCAAGATCATGTGCTTAAACCTTAACTAGCAAACCCTATCTAGAGTTCTTAACTACTATGAAAGGGTTATACCTAATGAGCTGGTCCTTCGGGTCTTCTTTTTGGATGCAACTCCTAGTCTCTTTGGATGCTTGCGATGTCCTCGATCTCCGTCCACCTCAAGACGTAGATGATCCACCCGAGAGCTGTGGAACAAGCTTCAAACTCTTCTCAAGAGTTAACTAAGAGATCAAGTGTGCTAGAAATGATCACTTAGATGATGTAGAGATCATATAGTGGATAAATATGTCTCTTGAGCCTTTGATTGATAACACATATGAAGGATAATGTAGGATAAAGTTAAGAGGGAGAAGAAGGAGAAAATGAGGAGAGAGAATGTGAGAGTGATCAATGAAAAAAATCAAGCATGGAAAAATAATATGGCTCAAATGAAAAAATTGAAGCATGAAATAAAATAATGCACCATGCTTCAATAGTAACCCCAAATGAATATAAAATGATATAAGCCATTCCTTCATCCAAGCTTTGACTCTCTCTAAATTCCACCTCATAAAACCATTTATGAGGTGTCCCCTTCTAGAACGTATTCTTATACAATTATAAGAATACCCCTCTACCGTATACTGTATAAGTATACCCGTATCCGAATTCCGAAAAATACGAATACAAATAATCCAATAATATAATAACGGTATCCGGCTTAAACCAAAGCTAAGCAGTATTATCCTTCCGATCATTATTCCTGTAACCATTACACGAACATGATCGAAACCTTGCCGTAACAACTTACGGCCTCTACATATTTTGCCTGAACCAGGGAACCCTCTGTGTGGGACTCTAAAGACTCGATAGTACACTGGCAGTGGGTTTAACCACAAGCACGTTAGCGGCACTAGCTGTGTGTAACGGCTACCCAGGTACATGACGAAAAGGTGGCCGACGAGCGAACTCATCACCACCCTAACGAGGCTGTAAGCAACACTTACCGTACAGTCCGGTCTCTTCATCTGATACGTCGCATATGAAATCTAGGGGTGGTAAATGTTAGACCCCAGTAATTTTATAATTCATGCTAATTTATGGCCCATAATGATGTAACATTTCAGAAAATATAAAATATTATTTTTGGAATTGAATATTAAAATAATATTTTTCCCGAAAACTAACCGATTTGCGAAATTGAGATTTTCGAAAAAGTGTATAAATATATACCAATAATTATGAAATAATTGGAAATTAAAATGATTATTCATTTAAAAATATATTTAAAGGATTTGTCATTTTTAAAATTTATTATATGCAGTTTAAATGAGAACCCGATTAGTGCACTGCTAATCGCGATTAAGCCAAATCCATGTATCTACAGTTTTCCGTGGCTAGTGCACCATGTCATGTTGCATTTGGTAGCATATGGTTCATTTGTGTTGTTGGTTTCATAATGTGTTTGGTTTTGTGAGGAAAAAGAAAAGAAATAGAGAAAATAGCAAAAGGGTAAATTAGTGAGAGAGTGGGTGAGAATAAAGGAGAGAGAAAGAGAGGGCAGCCACATTCTTTTCTCCCCCATCATTTTCTTCATCTCCTTCAACCTCACTTCCTACCACCTTCAACCCAAAGATCCATCTCAAAAACCTTGTCAAAACCCTAAACCCCTTTCATTAAAAATGTTCCCCTCCTCATTCTCTATATAATGGACCAAGCAAAGTTGGATTTTGATAACTTGGGACAGCTAGGGTTTTTCTTGGGTTGCCCAAATGAGGTAATATTCCCTTCACATAGTTTAGTTTATGTTTTCCTAGCATTCTAGTATGGTTAAGAGTTGATTTAGTGTGATATGGTGAAGTTAGAAATTCTTAGAGAAGGGTTTGAGTGTTGTGTGGATTGGGTGATGCCTAGTGGCTGTTTACAAGACCCTAGAGATCGATTCTTGACCTGGACCAGTGACCAAACCCCAAAATACGAACTTTAGATTTATTGATATCGGGTTTTGTGGTTTTAGTGATGGTATTTAGAGATCTGGGATGGCCCGAGACAATTGTAAAATAAGTTCTCATGACAACGAGACGTGCAGGCAACCATGAACAACTCCCTGAAACCTGAGCCCCTCCCCCCACTTCATGGCCGCAGATTTATTCCCCCAGGCCGCAATTTGCGGCCTGGTCATGGAAAAAGTGTGTGAATTTTGGTTGGTAGTTCCCTCATGTGATATCTAGAGCAACCCCATATGCAAAATTGTCTAGTTTGACCTGAGTCAAAATCTGGGAGCACTTTAATGTGATTTTGGCTATGTTTTCCATATTTTGAAATGTTTGGTTTTGCTATTTGGATTTGTATTGGGTTGTTGGATGTTTGTGCATCGACAACAAGGGTTGATTGATTTTTTTGCATGCGTAGGCCATAGGTTCTAACCTTTGAGCGCGCCGTGTGCCGTATCGGTTTTCCGGATTCGATTTTAATCAACGATTGCGATTGTGTATTATTGTAGGTACCTTCGCGTGGGTTCCGAGGCGACGGAGCGAGGTGTTATTGACTTCGGCAAGCAAGTAGCAAGGTGAGTGGATTTATATCCATGGGGGAAGTCAGGTGGATGGCGTATAGTACCCCCACAAACTTTGATGGAAACTGATTTTTATATAGGATATGGTTTAGGGAACCTTTAATAAAAAACTATAGATAGAGTTAAAAGGTAGGCAGAGGAACCATATTAGAAACTAAAGGATAGTTAGAAGTGATATGATAAGACTAATATGTGATGACGGGATTTGAGGATGATGTTTGATGATATTGCCGTTTAAGATACTATAAGACTAGATAGCCGACGTAAATGCGTCGTCCGAACCATACACATTTCCAAACTATAGAATCTTATGCATCATTTAAACAGATACCTTGAGGGACGTTACGAATTTCCAAATGATATATTTTTCTTTAAAAAAACACCGTAGCCCCGACTTTCAAAACTACAATTCGCATCTTTAAAAACAAATTGTATGGTTCGGGTGTGTATGTTAGATTAGATACGTATACTTATAGTAAAGGTAGAATGTATATATTTAAATTGACTTGATGTGAGATATAAAGGCGATGAAAAGAGAATAAGATTTGACATGTGATATGATGATATGTTGTTAATACGGATGTGAGTCGATTGAGATGATTAATACCTTTGCCGGTCCCCTGATATGAGTTTGTTATGGATGTGACCTGGGACATAGGTATATAGATATATATAGAATGTCGTGAATCTTGATTGATATGCCGTACGAGATGTTAGGTCCTTACCCCTCATTGTTATATATGATAATAGGATCCCTGATGGTTTAATGTCGACGTACGATGATTTTCTGTACGTGATGAGTTTGACTTGATGTTTGATCCATACCCTTGACTAGAGGATGCTGTATGATGGATTATACCGTACGTGATGTCGTGAGGCTAGATGCCGATGGTTAGATTCACCGACTCGATCATGTTAGATACGTATACCTGGTAGCTGTTAGCTGACGATTTACCTCAGCTGCATTCATGTTATTCTCATTACATTACATAAACCAGTGCTAGTACACCTATACCATTATCGATGATGCGTATGCTACACTTACACAGATTGGCCGGCTCACACACTTCTTCGTCGATAATTGCTATGTCACTTACACAGTAGAATCACTGCATCAGGATATGACTCCTTGCATGATATACTTGCTATAGATACATATTGTACATCCATACTTGCGTACATACATATTGTACATCCATACTTGCATACATACATATTGTACATCCATACTTGCGTACATATATATTGTACATCCATACTTTCGTACATACACATATGCACCTTTATGTAAGTCCATGCTACCTCTCCCGCTACTTTCGGGCATGCGGAATTTGGTGAAAAACAATTTTCTAGAGGTGGTAACATGGACTCAAAACCGGATCTTTGTTAAACATCTAACTAACAACCTAACTAGGAGTTGTCAACTACTCGGTTAGGGGGTTATACCTTTCTTTCTTGAACTCCTTCGTCTTCAAGCCTCGATGGTTGTCCGGATCGGCTTCACCCCGTTGTCTCCTTGCGCCGAAGATCGATCCACCTGAAAGCTTCTACCTTTGGCTTCTTCTTCGGTCTTTGAAGAAACTAATTCACTTGGTTTGCTAAACCTTATGAACTAGAGTGAGTAGAGAAGAGTGTGTTGGGATTTTCTCTATGGTTCTTGGTTCTCAACACATGAGACAAGTGAACCATAGACTAGAGAGAGGGAGAGCAAGAGGAAGGAGATGAGAGCTCAAGAACACAAGAGAGAATGAAAATGATAGAATGAGAAAGACTTTTCTCTCTTGGCTCTCATAATCCAAAGCCATCATCACAAAAATAGTAACCAAGTATTGTGTAAATGGTTTAAGTCAAAATGGCTATATCATTTCATGCACTCATATTGCACAAGAGAACAAGCAAGTGAAAAGTCTTTTCCATGAAATGATAGCCATTGTCATCATGATGGTCAACTAGTCCAACCTAGTCAACCGGTCAACAAAGTCAACAAGTCAACAAAGTCAACCCTTCAACAACCATGTCACCACAATACTTAATTAATATTATTGTTAATCATATATCATATTCTCATTAGGGTTGAGCAAAAAGTCAATAGTCAACGGTCAACGGTCAACAACCCTAATGAGAATTCTCTGCCTCTGTCTCTCCATCAACTGTGCATACACACCCGCATCCGCGTTCCGAGGAACACGAATACATACTGGATAAAACCAATCCCAAAACGTATACTAGGATCTGGCTTAAACCAAAGCCCGCTAGTGTTAACTGTCCGGACACTGTACGTGCACAAGTGCACGGATGTGACCGAACCCTGTTGTAAAACCATCCGACCTGTCGCAAAACCATGCGACCTCTACTCTTTTGCCTTAAGGCGAATAGCTTTCTGTGTGGGACTCTAAAGACTCGACACTACGCTGGCAGTGGGTTTAACCACAGACCGCAAGCGGCACTAGCTGTGCGTAACGGTCCCCAGGTAGATACCGACAAGAAGACTGACGAGGTGAAACCCATCTGAACTCCTACTGAGCCTGAATGTGACAGTCTCCGTACAGTCCGGTCTGTTCGTCTGATACATCGTATGGCGGGCCTAGGGGGGCGGTAAACGTCTGTCCCCTAATAGCGGTACAAGTTGTGTCGGAGTGAAGCCCAAAACACCCTGAGATAACACAGGAAGCCTACCAGTATATCTCGATTGCCCTGGCCAGGGGTTACTCGTGTAATGGCTCTCCAAGACACAACGCGATGTCAACCCCTAATACCGGGAGAGACGAATCCTGTCTAACCGTCACTGCTTCCAATTGCTTTGGGACTGCACCCAACTACTACATGTTTGCACGACTCCTTTGAGCCATTGTAGGGTAGTAATCAAAGTACAGTGGGAACACAATCGAGGCGAAGTGACAGTGTCAAGTCAGCGGACTAAGCTGTACTCATGTCACCTGGGAACTGATGACTGACGATAGGTATAATACCAACCGGTCAGTTCCCGACGAGTCCTGTCTGTTAGTTATATGTATGCCCTAGAGGCCATTACTGTACATACGATGTATATTGTAGTGGATGCTAGGACATATATAGGGAGGACTTTCTTGCTCGACATGATAGTATGCTATCTGGTTGTACTTTATCTTAACATGTACTCTGATTGTCTCTATATTACATGTTGATAAAGCCCTTAGGATATGTACTCGACTACTGGGACTATGATGAGATCATACTAGTGGGGCCACGGTAGTCGACGAGTACATCCTATAACTGTTCCTAGTCGAGGGTATATCGAGACAGGGCATCGATACACCAGAGTAGACTAGCGTATACGTATCTTGACCCATATGATGGGCGATGGATGATCCCATATCCATCGGTGTTTGACATCAAGGATGGTGTACGGGTGCTCGGTAGAGACTGGGTACACTGGACGGACTCGCCGAGAACTCCCAGATGGTATTATACCTCACGTCAGATGGCAGTTCTCCGGTGACACTGGTACAGAGTAGTCTGTTGACCCGAGATCGTCATAGAGTCTTGTGTGATTCCCACTGTGCTTTGATTTCCATCATACCACGTCCAAGAGGGCGTGCAAAAAGGTGGCTTTTGGGTACAGTCCCGAATCATATGGAGGCAATGAGCGATAGGAGGGGATTCGTCTCTCCCGGTATAGGGAGTTGATGTTGTGCTGTGTTCGATTGGCTATAACCGGAAATCCCTGGCCAGGGTTGCTGAGATTTACTGGTAAGTGTTATCAGTAGTTTCTCGAACTGTTATAGACCTCATATCGACACGACTTATCAAGCTACTGGGGTCTGACATTTACCACCCCTAGGCGAGATATGCGACATATCAGACGACGAGACCGGACTGTACGGGAGTGTTACTGTTTGGATTCACAGGAGAATGTACAGGGTTGCTTGTTGATCTTCTGAGCGCTCAATACCTGGGTAGCTGTTACGTTTAGCTGACCGCTTGCAGCTTTTGGGTGTTTGATATGATCATCACCTACTGCCGGCGTATTGACGATTCTTTAGAGTCCTACACAGAGGTTTCTTGGCTCAGGCAAAACGGATTAGGGGCACATATATGATATGTGCGGGACCGAGGATAATACGATATGAGATACCGTATTCTATTCTCGCGATATTTGATATCAACCGGGTCATCGGATCAAGTGTTGATTCGATGAATCGGTACGGATATATATTAGTCGGTTATATGCGATATAGCCGGATTGTCGGATCAAGTGTTGATTCGATAATTTAATGTATAATAATATATATGATATATTAAATGATATTAACTAATATTTGCTCACTAAAAGATTCTTTTTCTCACTCGGGTAATATATTGATATATATGCGATATATGTTAAATGTATTATTTTATTTTGTTACGATAAATATTATATATGTGATATATAATATTGTAACATGATATGATAACTAATGCAACTTGTTTAGTGGAGTTTAAACATGATTAGGGTTTGGATTAGGGTTAATCTTTCTAGATGTTTCTAGAAGGTTTTGGTTTTGTTTTGTGAAAGATATTTATAAGTGACTCATGCTTTAACCCAACCCAAACCCTAACCCTAGTTAATTCTCTACATAGGTTTAGTTAACCATGGTTGCATTATTCATCATATTATTCTTTTTCTATTCATCACAAATGAAATTTTTCATCTTCTTCCTTCATTCTTTCATGAAAAAGCTTTCTAGATTTTCTTCAAGTGATGAATAAATGTTAGAAAAAGATAAATAAAGAGAGCAAAAATCCTACTTCATCATCCTCATCTTCCCTTACCATTTAGATGAGGGTGTTCACATCATTTCATGAGTGTTAGCTTGTGTTAACGGAACTTCAAGGTAGCTCATCTTAGTATCGAAGATCGGAAGCAAAGGTTGCATCTTTCTCTTCGTGGAACCTCTCGAGAGTCCGGAACCCGATGATCGCAGCGAAGGGACCACAACACGGAGCATATGAAGTGAAAGAACGGATCTACAAAGGTTGTAATCCCTCTCACTTAGTGTTAAAGTTGTTAACATGCTAGTTTTCGCCTAATCTCTAGTTTAAAGATCCGTATTCGGGTTGTTCGGCACGGCTAAAATTTTAATCGGGCATGGTTGATGCCTCATAGACCCTTGTGTGCGTGCATAGCAACCCTACAGAGGTATCAGAGCTACTAGGCATTGGATGTCGACCTATGGGGGGTTCTCACTGTGCGACGGTGTGGCGAAGCATAGGCTCTTACCCCCAGGGTGTCCCGAGACCGGAAGGAGTTCCGGCGGGTTGTAGTCCTCGCGAGGGGGCATGCGTAAAAAGTAGCGGCTAAGGGACCCGTTGGTGCCACGGCGACCCCATTGGATGGGGTGGCTGCCTAAGCCTACAGTGGTATCAGAGCCAAGCTAGAGCTTTAGGAGAAGTCTAGACGAAGTTTAAAGTTCGATCGAACGCCGAAACCCCGACACGGAACCCTCTCTGTACATTTTTCAAAAATATGGCTTTTTCTGAATTAAAAATTCTCATAAAATTAAGCAGGAAAAACTAAGAATTACTATGAAGTACGGACCTCTAACTCGAAAATTTGACCGCGGAACCGCGGCGAAACCATTGGGTTTGCGGCTCTTCCGCGGCCAAAATTTGGACTTAGTCCCTGAAATTTCATGTAATTATTTTTAGGCCCTTTCTTGTTAATTTTTTCTGGGAATATTTTAATTCCACTCAAGTGTTGAGTTTTCAAGGGTTGTATTGGGGAATCGTTGATTCGATCGGATAATTTAACTTTGTTTAGTTTGTTCGGATAATTTTTAGAAACTGTTAAAAAGTTCGAACGGATATCAATAACTCACTTTTTCCCCTGTCGGAAATTTTTTCAAAAGTTGGATTTTTTTCTCGTGTTTAAGAATGTTCTAAGTCATGAAAGTAACGCGGTGGACCCTCTAGAAGACAACAAACCTTAACTCGATTATGTGACCGTCTTGAACTGCCTTTTGAACCTTAGGATTTGGGGCAGTACGGCGTGCCACATGTGAGGCGTTGGCTTGACCCTTCTACGGCTGGACCATTGGTACTGTGGCATGTGATGGATGTTTTTAAACTGATTTCAAGTTTTGAGATATATTGGGGAAATCTTGGGTGTTTGATTGTTCGATCGGAAAGTTTAACATTTTCTGTTTTATCTGGATTGTGATACAATATTTGGAATCCACAAATTGTTATGAGATAACTGATTTGAATATTATAGACGTAGCAGTTTAGTCTCAGATGATCGGTTGCCACGGAATTTTGATGTGATCAAAAGTCCGTCGCAATCACGTAGCGTACGCGGATACTCGCCGGGAAAACTTAATAGACAGCTACACCTCTTAGCCCCGACCAAGTGACTGTAGGAGAACCCCGTCGCCGAAAGCATCCGTTTGGGTGCTCGCGGCAGCGGTGTTCCGCCTTAGTGCACTTCGTCGACGGCATCCAGGGGTGCGGCCGTCTACTAAAGTTTGCGACGAGCATTCGATCAGGACGTCGGGAATCTTGTTGAATTGCCCGACTTGATATTGAAAAGAGTTTTCGACAATGAGACTAAAATGCGGGGTTTATAATTGTTAGGCATGCGATGTCTAAGGAATTCATTTGGTTAGGCATGCGATGTCTAAAGAAGTTGCGGATTCCAACTGTTGTAGTTTTACACTTTCTTTTCTGTGACCGTAAGCGTAGTATGTGGTGTATCGCCGGCTTCGTTGCTATACATCAACGACAATCGGGATACGCATACTTGCTTACGTTGATGATATGAGATATTATATGTTGTTGTGATATGTTATATTGGATCGTCGCGTTTGAATAGCCGGGGGTTTTATGTGAGATGAGAGTTTTTTCTTTTTCATTCATGTAAAATTCATATGTATGTAATATTCTTTTATTGGGGCACTTCCAGGTAGCGGAAGATGTCACCGTTGTATATTATTTACTTTTCCGCATTAGGTAGACCCAAGACGGGGAGCACAAGTAACCGGGTTCTAAGGTCCAGTGGGAGACCATCTCGAGGAGTCGAGACCGGGTCTCCTAACCCTAGAATTGGCAGCGTTACTTGCCGCTCTCGTAGGGATCTAGGGATGTGGGTTTACTATTCATCGCGACCGTGGAATCCGTGTTTTATACAGGCTCGTATTGAAAACACGGACGTCCTAGTATATCCAATATTTCATATATGTTCTTCTGCTGCAATGTTCTGTGATGAGATCATATTACTGCCTGTGACGAATGTTTATATTATATATATGAGATATATGTTATATTGCAGATTTCGTTTCAAATGAGATGCTTGTGAAGCATAATAAAATGGGACTTCATTAATGAGATTAATGAAATAAAAGAAACCTAAGATGTTGTAGAAACTTGTTTAATAAAAACTGGTAGCTCCAGTTCTTGCTTTGCATCGCGGTGTTCCTTGTAGAACATCCTGCACCTTATTCTATAGGGAAAGGACCGAGATCCCTTTACCGGGAGTGACTCCTTTAGCAATAACTGGCAAATGCTACAAACTCGGTTTGTCTTTTGATTGCTTTTAGAGTTTTGCTTTGCATAGTGGTATATATGATATATCCTGCACCTTATTCGATGAGGAAAGGGCCGACGATCCCTTCACCGGGAGTGACCCCTTTAGCAAAACTAGAAAAGCCTAAAAAACACTCCATTTAAAATCACTCGATTCTACAACGATGTCAAGTTCATTACGCAAAGGGTTTTCTTAAAAACTAGTCGTAGCCCTCCGTCATTTCAGATAAGTAGTATTTAATATTCGTGCTGCGTTTGTTGACCTCTGTCAAGGCGTAGTGTGCGGTAGCTGATTAGTGCTTATCTGTATAAATATATGATGTGATTGATTTAGGGTAGTCGTGCGACCTTGTTGACCTCTGTCAAGGGTCGTGCGGATGGGTTTACTTCAATCAGGAAATGACGGGTTGAACTTGACTAGCAGCCTATGGTTTGTTGACCTCTGTCAAGGTCATAGGACGCTAGGGGCAAAATATTATCGGGAATTTCAAATGTTGAAATTTGCAATGAGATTGCATATCTTCTATGAGATAGTTGGATCCCGATACTCGCTGCGAGTAAGAGTTACTCCTGGGAGAGTTTTACACATTACAATTAGCCGATCAAGAAGGTGTCTAGAAAGGTGTTAACGGGGTTATGCCTCTGGGAAAACAAGGTTTACTTTAATTAGGTTCGTGCGAAAGCACGGGGGACCTCCTTCTAAGTACCGACACTGGCCTGGCTGAAAGATTGGTGAACTTGTAGCATGTAATTAATCCCGGCTAGTCTTTCCTTTTAGGGTTTGAAGGAAGATTTGATTAAAACAGTGGGAGACATCCTGATTAGATATATTAGATAACCAATCTAATCTTGCAAGAGCATACGCTGAGTGTTTTCTTCTCTCTCTCTCCAGGTAGCGACCATATCACGCCTTAATCAAGATAATAATACGGATATATTGACCGAACCCGCTTGTTATACTGAGCTGGGGAACGTTGGTCCCGCTCCAACTTAAAATGGTTATAAGACAGAGCAGGAAATTGGGGATTACCAGAATTCCCGTGCCGCCCAAACGAAGAAAGTGCATGTTGATACATCATCTTCGGGTGTGTTCATTACACAGAACTGTTTCTCAGTATACTTTACGTCCTGGGTATGTGATACCGGATCAGGATCCCGCATATGTAATCTGTTACATGGGCTACAGATAGGTAGAGAACTGAGAACGGGTGATAAGTTTCATGAGACAGAAAGCGGTGCAAGTGTTGCAGCCAAGTCTGTTGGTCACTATCACCCTGTATTACCAGAATACATTGATTCTGAACAAATGTTGTTAGATACCGAACCTGATATACAAAATCATATCAGTCTCTTTATTAGTAAAGAAGGATATAATTTTGTATTGTTGGATAATATTTTGAACATTTCCTATATTAAGAGTTGATCGGTTCAGGCACGTTATCTAAAAGCATTGACGTTCTAAATCAAACTACAGATCTTAGTATACGGAACACACACAAGAGGAAGTGTTCAGAAATGAACGGATCCTTCTTGAGGTATTGTAGACTAGGTCATATCAATATGACCCGACTAGCTGAAGTTACATTTAGATGCATATTCAAATTAGTTTGAATTTACATCTTGTGAAACTTGCCTGTCATGTCACAAAGATGAGATGACCATAGCTCTGTTTATTGGAAACAGAGAAAGAGTTAGTGAACTCTTGGGATTGATACATGCTGATGTATGAAGGTCCCCTGTCTACACATGCCAAGACCGGTTCTTTGTACTTCATTACATTCTCTGATAATCTCTCAAGATTCAGACATGTGTTCCTGTTGAAACATAAGTCCGAACCTTTTGAGATATTCACAGAATATAAGTTAGAAGTAGAGAACCAAAAACGGGTATAAGTATTATGTCCTTTGATGAGATCAAGGAGGAGAATACTTGAGCACGGAATTCCTGGACTATTCTAAAGGAGAATGAGATTCTCTCTCAGCATTACTCCTCCGTATACACCACAGCACGTCGGTGTATCGGGGCGGAGCAATAGCACCCTACGTGATATGGTGTGCTCTATGATGAGTATTACTGAGTTTCCTATTTCCTTTTGGGAGTTATGCACTTGAGAAGCTGCATACCTATTGAATAGGGTTTAAATCAAATCAGTTGTCTACCACTTCATACGTGATATGGAAAGGGAAGAGCCCATATCTTAAGCTTGTTAAGATTTGGGGTTGTCCGACCTATGTCTAAAAGCAAAATCCGGACAAGCTCGAGGCAAGGTCTGTTATGTAGAACTGGAAATGTTCCAGCTATACAAACTGCAGCTGATAATTTGGTAGAACCAAAGGATTCAATAGTTTCCAACGAACCTCAGCCTCTCCACCGATCTAGTAGGGTTCCTCACCCGCCTGAGAGATACTTCGGTTTCTCTATGACAGTGGGAGTGAGGATTGCATCATGAGATGATGACCCAACTAGTTTCGAGCTGGCCATCAGGAGTGGGACTCTGTAAGAATGGCTGGATGCTTAGCGATCTGAGATGGAATCCTTATACACCAACAAAGTATGGACTTTGGTTTCTTTATCTGAAGGGTTAAATCCCCATCAGGTGCGAGTATATCTTGAGAAGATTACTTGGTGTACATGGAAAAGTTGAGACTTTCAAAGCTATACTTAGGTCCATCCAGATCCTACTTGCCACGGCTACATACCATGACTACGATATCTGGCGGTTGGGTGTCATGACTGCATTTCTAAATGTTGATTTAGAATAGAGCGTCTATAAGTACACAGCTAGAGGGCTTCGTAGACAGTGGGAGCAGCGGAAACGTGTGCAAGATGTTTTATATGATAAAGCAGGCATCGCAGAGTTGGAACGTCTGTTTTGATGTGGTAGTCAAAGAGTTTGACTTCATCAAAATGGTAGATGAACCTTGTATATACAAAAAGGTAGTAGGGAGTATGGTGGTGATCCTCGTAGAGTACGTGGATGACATACTCTTGATAGGGAAGGAGTTTCCTATTCTACGCTCGGTCAATCTCCGCTTATCACAAGGATTCTCCATATAGGATAAAAGTGATACCTCCTAAATCCTGGGTTTTGGAACCATGAGATAGATCTATTTGGATGTTAGGATACTCACTAGTTGTAGTGAGATGGTATCAATCGATCCTAGGGAGAATCACTGGAAAGGTTCCAGGGTGATAAGGACGACTGAATGTCAGTCGCAGGCATTGTCTTTACCCTCAGTGGAGGGACGGCATGTTGGAAGAGTTCCAAGATAGATACCGTGACTTACTAGACGATTAAAGGCAAGATACATCGTTACCAAGGATGCTACCAAAGAGGCAGTCTGGATATATATAAGTTCATGAGATGAACTTCGTTCCTACCATCGTGTGACAATGGAGTTGTGGCTTTAGCCAAGGAACTAACGTCCCATCAGAAATCCAGATATAATTCTTAGGCAGTATCACCTGATCATGGAGATGAATGATCTCCATGGTGATCGAGGTTAGGAGAGTAGATACAGAGGACAACAGCGCGGATCCACTCACAAAGGCCTTTTTTCCAGTAGAGACTTTTATGGGATGGTTGAGTATGAGATACTTCAACCGCAGCTAATTGTTGGGTATTCGATACCATAACAGATGGCCCTAGTGCAAGTGGAAGATTGTTAGTTATATGTATGCCCTAGAGGCCATTACTGTACATACGATGTATATTGTAGTGGATGCTAGGACATATATAGGGAGGACTTTCTTGCTCGACATGATAGTATGCTATCTGGTTGTACTTTATCTTAACATGTACTCTGATTGTCTCTATATTACATGTTGATAAAGCCCTTAGGATATGTACTCGACTACTGTGACTATGATGAGATCATACTAGTGGGGCCACGGTAGTCGACGAGTACATCCTATAACTGTTCCTAGTCGAGGGTATATCGAGACAGGGCATCGATACACCAGAGTAGACTAGCGTATACGCATCTTGACCCATATGATGGGTGATGGATGATCCCATATCCATCGGTGTTTGACATCAAGGATGGTGTACGGGTGCTCGGTAGAGACTGGGTACACTGGACGGACTCACCGAGAACTCCCAGATGGTATTATACCTCACGTCAGATGGCAGTTCTCCGGTGACACTGGTACAGAGTAGTCTGTTGACCCGAGATCGCCATAGAGTCTTGTGTGATTCCCACTGTGCTTTGATTTCCATCATACCACGTCCAAGAGGGCGTGCAAAAAGGTGGCTTTTGGGTACAGTCCCGAATCATATGGAGGCAATGAGCGATAGGAGGGGATTCGTCTCTCCCGGTATAGGGAGTTGATGTTGTGCTGTGTTCGATTGGCTATAACCGGAAATCCCTGGCCAGGATTGCTGAGATTTACTGGTAAGTGTTATCAGTAGTTTCTCGAACTGTTATAGACCTCATATCGACACGACTTATCAAGCTACTGGGGTCTGACGTTTACCACCCCTAGGCGAGATATGCGATATATCAGACGACGAGACCGGACTGTACGGGAGTGTTACTGTTTGGATTCACAGGAGAATGTACAGGCTTGCTTGTTGATCTTCTGAGCGCTCAATACCTGGGTAGCTGTTACGTTTAGCTGACCCCTTCAGCTTGTGGGTGTTTGATATGATCATCACCTACTGCCGGCGTATTGACGATTCTTTAGAGTCCTACACAGAGGTTTCTTGGCTCAGGCAAAACGGAGTAGGGGCACATATGTGATATGTGCGGGACCAAGGATAATACGATATGAGATACCGTATTCTATTCTCGCGATATTTGATATCAACCGGGTCATCGGATCAAGTGTTGATTCGATGAATCGGTATGGATATATATTAGTCGGTTATATGCGATATAGCCGGATTGTCGGATCAAGTGTTGATTCGATAATTTAATGTATAATAATATATATGATATATTAAATGACATTAACTAATATTTTCTCACTAAAAGATTCTTTTTCTCACTCGGGTAATACATTGATATATATGCGATATATGTTAAATGTATTATTTTATTTTGTTACGATAAATATTATATATGTGATATATAATATTGTAACATGATATGATAAGTAATGCAACTTGTTTAGTTGAGTTTAAACATGATTAGGGTTTGGTTTAGGATTAATCTTTCTAGATGTTTCTAGAAGGTTTTGGTTTTGTTTTGTGAAAGATATTTGTAAGTGACTCATGCTTTAACCCAACCCAAACCCTAACCCTAGTTAATTCTCTACATAGGTTTAGTCAACCATGGTTGCATTATTCATCATATTATTCTTTTTCTATTCATCACAAATGAAATTGTTCATCTTCTTCCTTCATTCTTTCATGAAAAAGCTTTCTAGATTTTCTTCAAGTGATGAATAAATGTGTGAAAAAGATAAATAAAGAGAGCAAAAATCCTACTTCATCATCCTCATCTTCCCTTACCATTTAGATGAGGGTGTTCACATCATTTCATGAGTGTTAGCTTGTGTTAACGGAACTTCAAGGTAGATCATCTTAGTATCGAAGATCGGAAGCAAAGGTTGCATCTTTCTCTTCGTGGAACCTCTCGAGAGTCCGGAACCCGATGATCGCAGCGAAGGGACCACAACACGGAGCATATGAAGTGAAGGACCAGATCTACAAAGGTTGTAATCCCTCTCACTTAGTGTTAAAGTTGTTAACATGCTAGTTTTCGCCTAATCTCTAGTTTAAAGATCCGTATTCGGGTTGTTCAGCACGGCTAAAATTTTAATCGGGCATGGTTGATGCCTCGTAGACCCTTGTGCGCGTGCATAGCAACCCTACACTGTCCAGTGTACTCGTAACCTAACGAGCACCCGTATACTATCTCCTGTACGACGTACTAATGGCTGTGGGACAGACCATGTCCCATACTGGGATGAGAAGCGCATGCGCTAGTCTACTCCGCAGTATCGATGCCCTGTCTCGATAGTCCTGCGACTAGGGACCTGCATAAGGATGTGCTTATAGATTACCCAGCCCCCACTAGTGTGACTGCCATCACAACGCTGGTAATCAAGCAAAGATCTTAAGGGCTCCACTAATGTGTATAGGTGATATACAAAAATAAAACATGTACACATTGAAGTAGAAACAAACCAAGTAGCATACTACTATATTGAGCAAGCTTGTTTATACAAGGTGAATATCCCAAGCTTCCATTAAATAATATACAAACTAGTATGATACAGTAATGGCCTCTAGGGCTTATACACTAACAATCTCCCACTTGCACTAAGGCCATGTACTGGCGTATCGAAGACCTATCATCTCGATCAGCCGCTCGAACTGAGTCTGGGGCAAGGCTTTGGTGAATGGATCTGCAGTGTTATCTTCTGAAGCGACCCTCCGAACCTCAATCTCCTGGCGATCCACGATCTCCTTGATCAGGTGATATCGCCTCAAGATGTGTCTGGATCTCAGATGGGACCTGGGTTCCTTCGCTAAAGCTATAGCCCCGTTGTTGTTGCAATTCAGAGGTATTGGATCAACAATGGACAGAACCACCTGAAGTTCTTTCAAGAACTTCTTTATCCAGACAGCTTCTTTTACGGCATCAGATGCAGCGATGTATTCCGCTTCCATCGTCGAGTCTGCAACGGTTTCCTGTTTGGAACTCTTCCAACACACCGCCCCTCCATTGAGGGTAAAGACAAAACCCGACATGGACTTGGAATCATCCTTATCACTCTGGAAGCTGGAGTCAGCAAAGGCCTCGATCTGGAGGTCTTTTCCGCCATACACCAAGAACATCTCCTTAGTCCTTCTCAGGTACTTGAGAATGTTCTTTACCTCTATCTAGTGTTTCTCCCCAGGGTTTGACTGATACCGGCTTACCACACTCAGTGCATAAGCTACATCCGGTCTGGTACACAACATCGCATACATTATAGAGCCTACCGCAGAAACGTAGGGTATAATAGACATGCGATCCCTCTCCAAATCAGTCTTGGGAGACATCTCTTTAGAGAGGGTGATCCCGTGACAAGCCGGTAGATTACCGTGCTTGGAATCTTCCATACTGAATCTTTTCAGTATGGTGTCGATGTACCTGGACTGTGAAAGTCCTAATATCCTCTTGGATCTATCACGATGGATCCGGATCCCCAGGACGTATGAGGCATCACCCAGGTCTTTCATGGAGAACCTGTGCGACAAGAACCCCTTGACAAATTGTAGCATAGGAATGTCATTTCCTATTAAGAGAATGTCATCCACGTATAAAACGAGGAATACTACAATTCTCGCTACAAATCTACTATAGATGCATGGTTCATCTAGATTTTTGATAAAGCCAAATTCCTTGACCGTCTCATCAAAACAGATGTTCCAACTCCGCGATGCCTGCTTTAGTCCGTAAATGGACTTAAGCAACTTGCACACCTTTCCGCTGTTCCCACTCTGAATGAAACCCTATGGCTGGTCCATATAGACACACTCCTCTAAATTTCCATTTAGAAAAGCGGTCTTTACGTCCATCTGCCAAATCTCATAATCGTGGAAGGCAGCAATGGCAAGAAGGATCCGAATGGATTTCAGCATAGCTACTGAAGAAAAGGTCTCGTCATAATCCAAACCAGGTTTTTGACGAAAACCCTTTGCAACCAGTCTAGCTTTATAGGTCTCAACCTGTCCATCTACACTAATCTTCCTTTTGAAGATCCACTTGCATCCTACGGGTTTTACCCCGTCTGGAGCAATGTCCAATGTCCATACTTTGTTGGTGTACATGGACTCCATTTCGGTCCGCATTGCATCCAGCCATTTTACCGAGTCGACGCTTTGAACGGCTTGCTGGAAGCTAGTAAGCTCATCATAATCTATGATGCAATCCTCTCTATCCCCGTCTATGAGAAAACCGTAGTATCTCTCGGGAGGATGAGACTGCCTACTACTTCTGCGGAGCGGCGTAGGAATGTCCTGTTCTTTTGAACCCTCTGGTTCCACTAAGCTTTCAGTAATAGTCTGTGGTTCTGGAATTTCTTCCAGTTCTATTTCGCTCCCACTTGTTTCCTTTTCTAAGAACTGGTGTTCCAGAAAATGGGCATTACAAGAAACAATGATGTTTTGTTCCTCTGCGTAATAGAAGAGATACCCCCTAGAATTCTTTGGATATCCCACAAACTTGCACAGTACTGAGCGTGCCTCGAGCTTGTCCGCATGCTGCTTTTTGACAAAAGCGGGACACCCCCAGATCTTCAGATATTGAAGATAGGATTTCTTCCCACTCCATATTTCATATGGAGTGGTGGGCACAGTCTTAGTCGGAACTCGGTTCAAAAGGTATGCAGCTGATTCTAGCGCATACCCCCAGAATGATCTCGGTAACTCAACGTTACTCATCATGGACCGTACCATATCCAATAGGATTCAGTTCCGTCTCTCCGATACACCGTTATGTTGTAGAGTGTATGGAGGAGTAAGCTGAGAGAGAATTCCGTTCTCATTTAAATAGTCCAGGAACTCGGCACTCAAGTATTCACCACCTCAATCCGATCTTAGAATCTTAATACTTTTGCCGGTTTGTTTTTCTACTTCATTCTTATATTCCTGGAATTTTCCAAAGGCTTCGGACTTATGTTTCATTAAGAAGACATAACCGTACCCTAAAAAGTCATCCGTAAAAGTAATGAAGTAAGAATAACCGCTTCGCGCATATGTAGACATTGGACCGCACACGTCGCTGTGTACGAGTCCCAAGAGCTCGCTCGCTCTTACTCCGTGTCCAGTGAACGGAGTCTTTGTCATCTTTCCTTTGAGACAGGATTGACAAGTGGCATACGATTGATATTTGAACGGATTCAAATATCCTTCTGTATGTAACTTCGTCAACCTTCTCTCATTGATGTGACCCAGTCTACAATGCCATAAGAAAGTCTGATTTATTTCCGGAGACTTTCTTTTGTGTGTATTCTAGACATTGAAAATCTGTGGTTGGTTTAATACGTATATACCATTGCTTAATGTACCTGACCCAATCAAAACTTGATTAAGGTGAATGTTTACAACATTACTTACAAACGCAAATTCATAACCTTCTTTAGAAACCAAAGATACAGAAATGATATTACAAGTTGCGTTGGGTACAAAAAAGCAATTACGCAAAACCAAAACATGTCCATCTGACATTCCCAGGTGATAGTCCCCCACAGCCTTAGCATCCATGCTAGCTCCGTTTGCAACTTTGAGGGTCATGTCACCTGCCTTCAAAACCCTACGGTTTCTCAACGCCTGCAAAGAATTACAGATATGAGATCCTGATCCGGTATCCAATACCCATGAAGTAGAGTTTATTGAAAGACAGTTTTCAATAACATACACACCTGAAGCTGAAGCCGCAACCTGCTTCAATTCCTGTGTCCTGGCTTTCCAAGCCCTGCAATCATTCTTCCAGTGTCCTTTCTTATGACAATAGAAGCATTCTTCTTTATCCACAAGCTGCCCCGCTTTCTTTGTTGCCTTTGTCTTTCCCTTCGTATCCACTTTACCAACATCGCCCCTTGGTTTGGCGGGGGCTTTCCTCTTCTTTCCCTTGGCTTTCGCCTTGGACCTAGAAGAGAAAGATCCTCCTACAAACAAAGTGGATGTTTCCCTACCTTTCTGTAGGGTGCCCTCTGCACTCCTCAGCATGTTGAGGAGTTCTGAAAGTTCAACTTCTTTTTCTTGTAAGTTGAAGTTCAGGATAAACTGGGCGTAAGTGGAAGGAAGGGACTGGAGAATCAAGTCCGTATAGAGCTCGTTCTCTAACGTGGTCTTAAGTTCCGCGAGCTCCTCAATGAAGCCAATCATCTTAAGCACGTGTTCCGCTACCGATGATCCGTTGGCCAACCTTGCCGAAAATAACTTCTTCGACACTTCGTATCTTGCAATACGAGATTGCTCTCCATACAGTTCTTTTGTATGGAAAAATATGGATTCGAGGTCCATATTCTCGTGCCTCCTCGGATGTTCGTTGTCCATAGAGGCAAGTACGAGGAATTTGGCCTTCGCGCTATCAATCTCCCAAGTCTTACGGATTTCCTTATCCGCGACGCTGGAAGTAGGACCTGGGACAGGGGGAGCTTTGGTGGTAAGAAGATACCCCAGCTTGTCGTAAGTGATTGCCATTTTGACATTCCTGAGCCAATCTTTGTAGTTTGGCCCTGTCAGTATGTTTTTATCTAGAAGTAACTTAAGTCCAGTCATGTCGATTGGTCGCTGCAATTAGGAGAGAGAAGAAGAAAACTCAGCATGATGCTCTTGCAAGTTTAGAGTGGTTTTTAGTTTGTCTAAACAGGATGGCTCCCACTGTTTCTCGAATCCCTCCTCAAACCAAAAAGGAAGAATTAGTCAGGATCAATCTCACCGTACAATACTTGCTTAACCGTTCGGCCAGGCTGGTGTCGGTACTTCGAGGGAGGTTTTCCAACGCTTTCGCGAAATTCCTTAATTTAAGTACCTCTTTTCCCTGGGGGCGTAGCCCCGCTAACACCTTTCTAGACACCTACTAGGTTTATAGCATTGATCGTTAAGTGAGAAATTTCCCGAGGAGTAGCATATACTCACAGTAGGATCGGGATCCAAATATCATCGCGTGACGAGACTGAAGGAATCCTACGAGAATCATCACACTCCAAATGGTATGCAACACTAGCAAGTTTCAGTTCTTTTGAAACTCCCGATGTGGATTTTTTTAGCCTCATGCTCTTATGACCTTGGCGTGAGGTCAAAATGTCATAAGTCACATGTCAAGTTCTTCCCATCATTATCCAGGTCAATTTGAACCCACCCGTACCTACCCTTGACGTAGGCCAAAATGGCAGTACGACTGTCCTAAACCAACGCATTCTATTTATGCAACAGATAAATATCCGGCAGCTACCAATCACTATGCCTTGGCGTGAGGTCAAAATACATAGCTTGAATACTACCGAATATTTAACTGAAATGATGGAGGGCTACGGATGGTTTTGGCAAAACCGTGAACGTAGTGAACTTGATATAATCGATGGAACGAGATAGCTTTTAAAAGGAGTGGCTCAAGCTCCGCATTTAAAAGTTAGTTTTGAAAAGAACCGAGTGGTTTTTCGAAAGTGTTCCAACAACTTTTACTTGGTTTATTTTCTTGCATTAGTTCTTTTAATGCGTGATATTCTTGCATTAGATCTTTTAATTCGTCCCATCATTTAATCCTACCATTGCAGAAAACAACCAAAATATGACGTACGCTTATGCCATTCGCATTCGCCACGGGGCCCCGTCATTACCCGTTAGGTTACTTAACTAACGACAGAGCGGGGGCTGGGCTAGCGCGGCTGTAAAACATAAGCAACGCCTAAATAATATCATATATAGATATACATTGAAATGATAGCCATTTCAGATCACAGATGAACACATTGGATATACTAGGAACCCGCAATTCGTACGAGCCTGTAACGAAAATCAGATTACACGGTCGCGGTGAATAGCCAATACCCTACCCAAGACCCCTACGTGTGCGGCAAACTATCCGCCAAGTACCCGAAGCAAAGTAACCTCCCTCATCCCCGTGAGTAGGCCACTCGGCACTTCGGCATACCCGATAGTTTGTGCACCCCCTCCATGGGTCTATCCTAGGAGCAAAAACAGTAAAAAGAAATTATACAATGACGGCTACAATCCCGACCCGATTGTACGGCCATACAAATAATTATTATATCAATTTACAAATTTACATGAATTGAAAGAAAAGAAAACTCTTGTCTCACAACCCCCGGCTATTCACCCGCGACAATCCAATGAATTCATATACACATTCCAATAACATTACAGATCACAGATTTGTAGAACCCCCACTAATCGACATATAGTGATTAGCAGACGTTCAATACAAATATCACATCACAGAAAAACCCGTCAGCTAAAGTCTTTAGAAGTTCGATCAAAAATACGGATTTTTAAGCCCCAAACACAAAATTTTCGTTCTGGAAAATCTGGGCTGAAAAGACATATTCCAAAAATCCCAAAACAACCCCAGAAATACACTGCATCAAATTTGGACCTCGACCGAGTCAACTCGGCCGCGGAACCGCGGCGGGAGCGTGCTCCCGCCGCGTTTCCGCGGCGCTTTGAACGGTTCGTGGGACCAAATTTTATGGTTATTCAATAAAAAGCCTGAGCCGATTTTTAAGATGAAATTTATCAAATTTTGAACAGAAAAATAATCGGCAGAAACTTGACATATCGGGTTCGTTTCGTGACTTTTTCTTTGATCGATCTTTTAGTTACTTTGCTAACGTGTTAGATAGAGTTTAACTAGGCTCTGATACCACTGTAAGTCCATGCTACCTCTCCCGGTACTTTCGGGCATGCGGAATTTGGTGAAAAACAATTTTCTAGAGGTGGTAACATGGACTCAAAACCGGATCTTTGTTAAACATCTAACTAACAACCTAACTAGGAGTTGTTAACTACTCGGTTAGGGGGTTATACCTTTCTTTCTTGAACTCCTTCGTCTTCAAGCCTCGATGGTTGTCCGGATCGGCTTCACCCCATCGTCTCCTTGCGCCGAAGATCGATCCACCTGAAAGCTTCTACCTTTGGCTTCTTCTTCGGTCTTTGAAGAAACTAATTCACTTGGTTTGCTAAACCTTATGAACTAGAGTGAGTAGAGAAGAGTGTGTTGGGATTTTCTCTATGGTTCTTGGTTCTCAACACATGAGACAAGTGAACCATAGACTAAAGAGAGGGAGAGCAAGAGGAAGGAGATGAGAGCTCAAGAACACAAGAGAGAGAATGAAAATGATAGAATGAGAAAGACTTTTCTCTCTTGGCTCTCATAATCCAAAGCCATCATCACAAAAATAGTAATCAAGTATTGTGTAAATGGTTTAAGTCAAAATGGCTATATCATTTCATGCACTCATATTGCACAAGAGAACAGGCAAGTGAAAAGTCTTTGCCATGAAATGATAGCCATTGTCATCATGATGGTCAACTAGTCCAACCTAGTCAACCGGTCAACAAAGTCAACAAGTCAACAAAGTCAACCCCTCAACAACCATGTCACCACAATACTTAATTAATATTATTGTTAATCAGATATCATATTCTCATTAGGGTTGAGCAAAAAGTCAATAGTCAACAGTCAACGGTCAACAACCCTAATGAGAATTCTCTGCCTCTGTCTCTCCATCAACTGTGCATACACACCCGCATCCGCGTTCCGAGGAACACGAATACATACTGGATAAAACCAATCCCAAAACATACACTAGGATCTGGCTTAAACCTGTTGGGTCAGCCTAGCACCACATGAAGGGTTTGGAAGCATCACATGAACCAAATAATGAATTTTAAGGTGCTAAGTTAAAGAACAAAGAATCGTTCCTAGAATCGATTAGGGTTTCAAAAAAATTTCCATATCAACATATGAAAGATAAGCTAGGATTTAGAGAGTGCAACCTTTGTAGCTCCCTATGCTAGACTCCTCGGCTACTTGGGGGTTGAAAGAACTCCGCTTGAACTCCTCGACGTCACCGATGATCCACCCGGAGTCCGCTTTGTCCAAGCTTGCGACTTTCTCCGATCAAGTGAACGGAATCTAGTTAACACCCTAAACAAGTGGGCTAGACTTGTGTAGAATGGTGTTGTGGTTCTCTTTCTCACTTCAAAATCCAATATTGATGAGTATATTGCTCACTACTAAGAACTAGAGAGCAAAAGAGAGACGTTGATGAAGATGATGGCCTTTTTGAAGAAGATGATAACTACAACTCTAAATGAAAATAGAAAAATATATCAATATATATTTTCCATCTATCATCTCAAACCATGGTTGAATCATTATTGTACTAGAGTTAAAACACAAAAGGAAATTAACAAAAGGTTAAAAGGTGGGTGAGAATGGTTAGGTCAAAAGAAGAGAGTAGAAGAAAACATTAATGAACATTTTCTTTCCTTTTATGTTTAAATATAAATACAATAATAATTCATAAATAAAAACATGGTGTGAGTCTTATATTGCCACCATTTTCATATATATACAACCATGAAAAATGTATGTGTATGTATGTATACACATCCATATGTGCATGAAACTTGAATGAAAGAAAAACATACATGCATTCATACATCCATCCATCACAAGAAAGGAATTCAAGTGAGAAGCTAATGGTTAAATGATAAATCAACACTCGATTTATCAATCCGGCCATATCACATACGACCCCTACCAAAAGCATGCCGCCCGATCAATATATGGTATCCTATACACGCATTTTAATCGGGTCCTTGCGCATATCGCATACGCGCACCACAACGTTTCGCCTGGACTAGGAAACTCCATTGTGGGACTCTGAGACTCGTCAATACGCCGGCAGTGGGTGATGATCATATCAAGCACCCCCAAGCCGCAAGCGGTCAGCTAAATGTAACGGCTACCCGGGTATTGAGCGATCAGAAGAGAACAAGCGAACCTACTACAACTCCCGTCGAGCCAACCGGCAACACTTCCCGTACAGTCCGGTCTCCTCGTATGATATGTCGCATATCAAGTCTAAGGGTAGTAAACGTCAGACCCCAATATTCGATAAGTCGTGCCGATGTGGGGCTCATAACGGGTCGAGAAACTACTGGTAACACTTACCAGCAAATCTCTGATCAGCCCTGGCCAGGGACTTCCCTGTTACGGCCAATCGAGCATAGCGCAACATCAACCCCCAATACCGGGAGAGACGAAACCCCTCCTATCGCTCATTGCCTCCATGTGACTCGGGACTGTACCCAAAAACCACCGTTTTGCACGCCCTCATGGACGTGGTAAGGTGGAGATCAAAGCACAGTAGGAATCACACAAGACTCTATGACGATCTCGGGTCTACAGACTAACCTGCACAAGTGTCACCTGAGAACTGCCATCTGACGTGAGGTATAATACCATCTGGGAGTTCTCGGCGAGTCCGTCCAGTGTATCCAGTCTCCACTGAGCACCCGCATACCATCTCTGATGTCAAACACCAATGGATATGGGATCATCCATCGCCCATCTCATGGGTCAAGAAGCGTATACGCTAGTCTATACTGGTATATTGATGCCCCGTCTCGATACACCCACGACTAGGGACCTTGAAGGATGTACTTATGGACTACCATGTCCCCACTAGTATGATTTGCATCATAGTCCAGGCAGTCAAGTACACATCCTAAGGGCTTTACCAACATGTAACTATAAGACAGTTTAAAGAGATTAGTATACATGTTAAGATAAAGAGTAACCAGATAGCATACTATCATATCGAGCAAGAAATTCATCACTATATATGTCTAAGCATCCAATATAATATACATCATCTGTACAATACTGGCCTCTAGGGCATATATACAACTAACAATCTTCCACTTGCACTAGGGCCAGCTGCTGTAGTATCGCATACCGAGCATCCCGAAGAGTCTCTCAAACTGTATCTGGGGTATGGCCTTCGTGAGTGGATCCGCCGTGTTGTTCTTCGTGTCAACCCTCCTGACCTCGATTTCCCGGCGATCAACTATCTCCCGGATCAGGTGATACCGCCTCAGAATATGCCTGGATCGCTGATGGGACCTGGGTTCCTTGGCCAAAGCCACCGCTCCATTGTTATCGCAATACAAAAGTATTGGATGCTCAATGGATGGAACCACTCCAAGTTCAGTAATGAACTTCTTGATCCAGACAGCCTCTTTAGCAGCATCGTAGGCAGCGATGTATTCAGCCTCCATCGTCGAGTCTGCCACGGTTTCCTGCTTGGAACTCTTCCAGCTAACCGCCCTTCCTTAAAGGGTAAAGACAAATCCCGACTGCGACTTAGAGTCGTCCTTATCACTCTGGAAGCTCGAATCGGTAAAGGACTCCACTTGGAGTTCTCCGTTACCATACACCAAGAGCATCTCTTTAGTCCTTCGTAAGTATGTGAGAATGCTCTTCACAGCTGTCCAGTGACTCTCTCCAGGATCAGCTTGATACCTGCTCACTACACTTAGTGAGTATGCAACATCGGGTCTGGTACATAGCATCGCGTACATGATAGAGCCTACAGCCGAAGCATAGGGTATCCCTTGCATGCGAGCTCTCTCCAAATCAGTCTTGGGAGACATCTCTTTGGAGAGAGTGACTCCAGAAATCGTGGGCAAGTTCCCACGCTTGGATTCTTCCATACTAAACCTCTTTAGTATGGTGTCAATGTACCTGGATTGGGACAATCCCAAAATCCGTTTGGATCTATCTCTATAGATCCTAATTCCCAATATGCAGGAGGCATCACCAAGATCTTTCATTGAGAATCTTTGTGATAAGAAGAGCTTAACCGATTGCAGCATAGGAATATCATTTCCTATCAAGAGTATGTCGTCCACGTACAATACGAGGAAGACAACCTTACTCTCTGCCACCTTCTTGTAGATACAAGGTTCATCTGGGTTTTTGACGAAATCAAACTCTTTGATAACGACGTCAAAGCAGATGTTCCAACTCCGCGATTCTTGCTTTAATCCATAAATGGATTTAAGCAGCTTGCATACCTTCCCGCTGCTCCCACTGTCTATGAAGCCCTCTGGCTGAGTCATGTACACGCACTCTTCTAAATCACCATTTAGAAAGGCGGTCTTAACATCCATTTGCCAGATTTCGTAATCATGATATGCAGCGATGGCAAGCATGATCCGGATGGATTTAAGCATAGCCACTGGAGAAAAGGTTTCGTCATAGTCCACACCTGGTCTTTGACGAAAACCTTTTGCAATAAGTCTAGCTTTGAAAGTCTCTACTTTCCCATCTACACCAAGTTTCTTCTTGAAGATCCACTTGCTCCCAATGGGTTTTACCCCTTCAGGAGCAACTTCCAAAGTCCATACTTTGTTGGTGTACATGGATTCTATCTCGGACCGCATTGCATCCAGCCATTTCACTGAGTCCCTACTCGTGATGACCTGCTCGAAGCTAGTTGGGTCATCATCCTCCATGATGCAATCCTCGCTCCCACCATCCATGAGAAAACCGTAGTATCTCTCAGGTTGGCGAGAAACCCTACTAGATCGGCGGAGAGGCTGGGGTTCATCGGGAACTACGGAATCCTCTGGTTCCACCAGATCTTCTGTTGTAGCTTTTGTAGCTGGAACCTCTTCCAGTTCTACCTCATGACCACTAATCTCTTTTTCAAGAAATTCCTTTTCTAAAAAGGTGGCATGCCGAGAAACAAACACTCTTTGTTCCTCAGGATGGTAGAAGATATACCCTTGAGAATTCTTGGGATATCCTATAAATTTGCATAGAACAGACCGTGCCTCGAGTTTGTCCGGATTTTGTCGTTTGACATAGGCTGGACAACCCCATATCTTAACATAGTTAAGACATGGTCTCTTTCCTTTCCATATCTCATATGGAGTGGTAGGCACAGATTTGGTGGGGACCATATTCAATAGATGTATGGCTGTCTCAAGCGCATACCCCCAGAAGGAAATAGGTAACTCAGCTGTGCTCATCATAGAGCGCACCATATCTAATAGGGTGCGGTTCCTCCGTTCTGATACACCATTGTGTTGTGGTGTATATGGAGGAGTCAGCCGAGAGAGAATCCCATTCTCTTTTACGAAGTCCAGGAATTCATTGCTCAAGTATTCACCTCCTCGATCAGATCGAAGGATTTTAGTACTTTTTCCGGTTTGGTTCTCGACTTCTTGTTTATATTCTCTAAATTTCTCAAAAGCTTCAGACTTGTGTCTTATCAAGTACACATGTCCGTATCTTGAGAGATCGTCAGTGAATGTAATGAAGTACAAAGAACCATCCCTGGCATGTGTAGACATGGGACCGCATACATCACTATGTATCAGTCCTAAGAGTTCGGTAACTCTTTCTCCGTTTCCCGTAAACGGAGTTTTGGTCATCTTTCCTTTGAGACATGACTGGCAAGTGTCATAAGATGAAAATTCGAATGGTTTCAAATATCCATCTTTATGTAACTTAGCCAGTCGTGTCGCATTGATGTGACCCGGTCTACAATGCCACAAGAAGGATTCGTTCAGTTCTGAACTCTTCCTCTTGTGTGTGTTTGTTATGCTCAGAACTGTAGATTGATTTAGAACATAAATGCCATTGCACAACGTGCCTGATCCAACCAACTTTTGGTTACGGAAAATGTTCATAACATTATCCTGTAATACAAAATTATATCCTTCTTTACTCAACAAAGAAACCGATATAATGTTGCAAATCAGGTTCGGCATGTAATAGCATTCGTTCAGAACCAATGTATTACCAGTTGGTAATACAAGGTGATATTCCCCGACATTCTTAGCTGCAACAATTGCACCATTTCCAACTCTAATGTCTTTATCACCTTCTCCAAGTTCTCTACCTTTCCTAAGCCCATGTAACTGATTACATATATGGGATCCTGACCCGGTATCTAATACCCAGGACGTAGAGCAAATGGAGAAACAGTTCTCTGTAACGAACACACCCGAAGAAAATGTATCAACATGAACTTTCTTCAATCGGGTGGCATGGGAATCCTGGTATTCCCCAATATCCTGTTCGGTCCTATAACTCTTACAGGAAAGAACAGAACCAACGTTCCCCAGCACAGTATAACATGCGGGTTCGGTCAATACATCCATATTATTATCTTGATTAGGGCATGACATGGTCGCTACCTGGATAGAGAGAGAAGAAAACACTTTAGCGTATGCTCGTGCAAGATCAGATTGGTTATTATCTTATCTAATCAGGATGGCTCCCACTGGTTTTTATCAAATCTTCCTTCAAACCCTAAAAGGAAAGACTAGCCAGGATTAATTACACACTACAAGTTCACCAATCTTTCAACCAGGCCAGTGTCGGTACTTTGAGGGAGGTCCCCCGTGCTTTCGCACGAACCTAATTAATGTAAACCTCATTTTCCCAAAGGCGTAACCCCGTTGACACCTTTCTAGACACCTACTTGATTAGCTAATTGCAATGTGTAAAACTCTCCCAGGAGTAACTCTTACTCGCAGTGGGTATCGGGATCCAACTATCTCATAGAAGGTATGCAATCTCATTGCAAATTTCAACACTTAAAACTCCCGATAATTCTTTTGCCCCTAGCGTGCTATGACCTTGACGAAAGCCAACAAACCACAGCCCGCTAGTCAAGTTCAACCCGTACATTTCTTGACCGAATTAAACCCACCCGCACGACCCTTGACGAAAGCCAACAAAGCCGTACGACTACCCTAATCCAGTCGCATCATATGCAGCAGATAAGCAGCACATAGCTACCGCACACTACACCTTAACGAAAGCCAACAAATGTAGCACGAATACTATATGCAACTTATCTGAAATGACGGAGGGCTACGACAGGTTTTTCTGAAAACCTATTGCGTAATGAACTTGATATCGTTGTAGGATTGAATGAATTTTGAAATGGAGTGTTTTTTAGGCTTTTCTAGTTTTGCTAAAGGAGTCACTCCCGGAGAAGGGATCGTCGGTCCTTTCCTCATCGAATGAGGTGCGGGATATATCATATATATCACTGTGCAAAAAAAAAACTCTCAAAAGCAATCAAAAGACAAACCGAGTGTGTAGCATCTGCCAGTTATTGCTAAAGGAGTCACTCCCGGTGAAGGGATCTCGGTCCTTTCCTCGTCGAATGAGGTGCGGGATATATCATATATATCGCTGTGCAAAGCAAGAACTGTAGCTACCTGTTTTATTTTGAAATTCGATTCCACAACATCTTAGGTTTCTTTTCTTTCATTAATTACATTAATGAAGTCCCATCAATTAAGTACATAAACATCACAGATAAATACGACGTACACTTATGCCATCCGTATTCGCCTCGATGTCCCCTCGTGCACCGTTAGGTTAGGTAACTAACGGCAGAGCGGGGCAGGGCTAGCGCGGGTGTAAAACATAAGTAACGTCTATATAATATATCATATATACTATATACTGTATCCATCATAACATATCAAATGATCACATCACAGATATCGCAGCAGAAACATAGATATAATGTGGGATATACTAGGACATCCGTATTTAGTATTTAGCCAAAATAGAAAATACGGATTCCACAGTCACGATGAATAGCCAAGCCCACACCCTGGACCCCTACGAGAGCGGCAAGCGACCCTACCAATTCTGGAGTTTAGGAGACCCGATCTCGACTCTTCGAGATGGCCTCCCACTGAACCCCAGAACCCGGTCACCTGTGCTCCCCTCCTTGGGTCCATCCTAATGCGGAAAAGTAAATAATATACAACACAGGTGACACAACCTCGACCCGGAAGTGCCCCAAATAAAAGAATATTATATTACATTTGAATTTACATGAATGAAAATGTAAAACCCTCATCTCACATAAAAACCCCCGGCTATTCAATTGCGAGAATCCTGCACATCATATCTCAGCAATACATAATATCACATATCATCACCGTAAGTATGTATGCGTATCCTAATTGTCGTTGACGTATAGCAACGAAACCGGCGATATCGACATACAACACTTACGGTCACAGAAAAGAAAGTGTAAAACTGCAATATCTGGAATCCATATTCTCTTTAGACATCGTAAATGCGAAGTATCACATACCTCGTATTTCATGTCCTATTATATGAATTCCACATATTGCATCACATTCCAGATAATTAGACAGTATTAAAGTTTTTGAACGAACCATCAAATACCCAAGACTCACTAAAGCTCAACACTTGAGCGGAGTTAAAAAACCCGGAGTGTGACACAGTGGTAGCGGTCCAGCCGTAGAAGGGTCAAGCCAACGCCTCACATGTGGCATGCCGTACAGCCCCAAACCCTAAGGTTCAAAAGGCAGTTCAAGACGGTCACATAATCGAGTTAAGGTTTGTTGTCTTCTAGAGGGTCCACCACAAACAAACTTGCACGTATCTCCGAAAGATTTTAAACCCCGTGAAAAGTGAGCAAATGATACTCGTTCAAACACTTCACTACTTTCTAATTTATCCGGAAAAGTCACGAAATCAAAATTCCGATCGAATCGACGAGTCCAAAACCATCTCCAGAATTTTCCAGAACTAAATACAGATAACAAATACCCAAAAAAATATACAAGCAGATTCCATAATTACTGTATAAAAATTATTCATTGATTGATGTGTACGGCCGCGGAACCGCGGTCTAAGCAAGCTTAGGCCCCGCTTCCGCGGCGTAAATTACTGTTCATGGAAAATGTTTTATACCGTAATTCTTAGTTTTACCTGCTGAATTTTTTACGTATTTTTAATCCTGAAAAAAGTCAATATTTGAAAATAGTCCAGAGAGCACCCAAATATCGTATTTTCCGGTTCGATCGGAGTTTTAACTTCGTAAAAAGGTCGCCTAATGTTCTAGGTCGGCTCCGATACCAATGTTGGGTCAGCCTAGCACCACATGAAGGGTTTGGAAGCATCACATGAACCAAATAATGAATTTTAAGGTGCTAAGTTAACGAACAAAGAATCGTTCCTAGAATCGATTAGGGTTTCAAAAAAATTTCCATATCAACATATGAAAGATAAGCTAGGATTTAGAGAGTACAACCTTTGTAGCTCCCTACGCTAGACTCCTCGGCTACTTGGGGGTTGAAAGAACTCCGCTTGAACTCCTCGACGTCACCGATGATCCACCCGGAGTCCGCTTTGTCCAAGCTTGCGACTTTCTCCGATCAAGTGAACGGAATCAAGTTAACACCCTAAACAAGTGGGCTAGACTTGTGTAGAATGGTGTTGTGGTTCTCTTTCTCACTTCAAAATCCAATCTTGATGAGTATATTGCTCACTACTAAGAACTAGAGAGCAAAAGAGAGAGGTTGATGAAGATGATGGCTTTTTTGAAGAAGATGATAACTACAACTCTAAATGAAAATAGAAAAATATATCAATATATATTTTCCCTCTATCATCTCAAACCATGGTTGAATCATTATTGTACTAGAGTTAAAACACAAAAGGAAATTAACTAAAGGTTAAAAGGTGGGTGAGAATGGTTAGGTCAAAAGAAGAGTGTAGAAGAAAACAATAATGAACCTTTTCTTTCCTTTTATGTTTAAATATAAATACAATAATAATTCATAAATAAAACCATGGTGTGAGTCTTATATTGCCACCATTTTCATATATATACAACCATGAAAAATGTATGTATGCATGTATGTATGTATACACATCCATATGTGCATGAAACTTGAATGAAAGAAAAACATACATGCATTCAAACATCCATCCATCACAAGAAAGGAATTCAAGTGAGAAGCTAATGGTTAAATGATAAATCAACACTCGATTTATCAATCCGGCCATATCACATACGACCCCTACCAAAAGCATGCCGCCCGATCAATATACGGTATCCTATACACGCATTTTAATCGAGTCCTTGCGCATATCGCATACGCGCACCACAACGTTTCGCCTGGACTAGGAAACTCCATTGTGGGACTCTGAGACTCGTCAATACGTCGGCAGTGGGTGATGATCATATCAAGCACCCCCAAGCCGCAAGCGGTCAGCTAAACGTAACGGCCACCCAGGTATTGGGAGATCAGAAGAGAACAAGCGAACCTGCTACAACTCCCGTCGAGCCAACCGGCAACACTTCCCGTACAGTCCGGTCTCCTCGTCTGATATGTCGCATATCAAGTCTAGGGGTGGTAAACGTCAGACCCCAATAACCGATAAGTCGTGCCGATGTGAGGCTCATAACGGGTCGAGAAAATACTGGTAACACTTACCAGCAAATCTCTGATCAGCCCTGGCCAGGGACTTCCCTGTTACGGCCAATCGAGCACAGCGCAACATCAACCCCCAATACCGGGAGAGACGAAACCCCTCCTATCGCTCATTGCCTCCATGTGACTCGGGACTGTACCCAAAAACCACCGTTTTGCACGCCCTCATGGACGTGGTAAGGTGGAGATCAAAGCACAGTGGGAATCACACAAGACTCTATGACGATCTCGGGTCTACTGACTAACCTGCACAAGTGTCACCTGAGAACTGCCATCTGACGTGAGGTATAATACCATCTGGGAGTTCTCGGCGAGTCCGTCCAGTGTACCCAGTCTCCACTGAGCACCCGTATACCATCTCTGATGTCAAACACCAATGGATATGGGATCATCCATCGCCCATCTCATGGGTCGAGAAGCGTATACGCTAGTCTACACTGGTATATCGATGCCCCGTCTCGATACACCCACGACTAGGGACCTTGAAGGATGTACTTATGGACTACCATGTCCCCACTAGTATGATCTGCATCATAGTCCAGGCAGTCAAGTACACATCCTAAGGGCTTTACCAACATATAATTATAAGACAGTTTAAAGAGACTAGTATACATAATAAGATAAAGAGTAACCAGATAGCATACTATCATATCGAGTAAGAAAGTCATCTCTATATATGTCCAAGCATCCAATATAATATACATCATCTGTACAATACTGGCCTCTAGGGCATACATACAACTAACAAAACCAAAGCCCGCTAGTATTAACTGTCCGGACACTGTACGTGCACAAGTGCACGGATGTGACCCTGTCGCAAAACCATGCGACCTCTCGCAAAACCATGCGACCTCTCGCAAAACCATGCGACCTCTACTCTTTTGCCTAAAGGCGAATAGCTTTCTGTGTGGAACTCTAAAGACTCGACACTACGCTGGCAGTGGGTTTAACCACAGACCGCAAGCGGCACTAGCTGTGCATAACGGTCCCCAGGTAGATGCCGACAAGAAGACTGACGAGGTGAAACCCATCTAAACTCCTACTGAGCCTGAATGTGACAGTCTCCGTACAGTCCGGTCTGTTCGTCTGATACATCGCATGGCGGGCCTAGGGGGGCGGTAAACGTCAGTCCTCTAATAGCGGTACAAGTCGTGTCGGAGTGAAGCCCAAAACACCCTGAGATAACACTGTTAGTGTATATGCCCTAGAGGCCATTACTGTATCATACTAGCTTGTATATTACTTGATGGAAGCTTGGGATATTCACAGTTGTGTAGACAATCTTGCTCAAAATGGTAGTATGCTACTTGGTTTGTCTCTACTTCAATATGTGCATGTGTTTCTTTTAGCATATCGCTTATATATACATATTAGTGGAGCCCTTAGGATCTTTGCTTGATTACCAGCGTTGTGATGGCGCTCACATTCGTGGGGACTGGGTAATCCATAAGCACATCCTTATACAGGTCCCTAGTCGTTGGACTATCGAGACAGGGCATCGATACTCCGGAGTAGACTAGCGTATGTGCTTCTCATCCCAGCGGGGGAGACGGTCTGTCCCACAGCCGTCAGTACGTCGTGCTTGAGATAGTATGCGGGTGCTCGTTAGGTTACGAGTACACTGGACAGGACTCATCGGGAACTGTTGGTTGGTATTATACCTATCGTCGGTTATCAGTTCCCAGATGACATGAGTACAGCTTAGTCCCCCGACTTGACACTGTCACTTCGCCTCGAGTGTATTCCCACTGTACTTAGATTACTACCCTACCACGGCTCAAAGGAGTCGTGCAAACAGGTAGTAGTTGGGTGCGGTCCCAAAGCACTTGGAGACAGTGACGGTTAGACAGGATTCGTCTCTCCTGGTATTGGGGGTTGACATCGCGCTGTGTCTAGGAGAGCCATTACACAAGTAGTCCCTGGCCAGGGCAAGCGAGATATACTGGTAGGTATCCAGTGTTATCTCAGGGTGTTCTGGGCTACACTCCGACACGACTTGTACCGCTATTAGGGAACTGACGTTCACCGCTCTCCTAGGCCCGCCATACGATGTATCAGACGAACATACCGGACTGTACGGATATTGTCACATACAGGCTCAGTAGGAGTTCGGATGGGTTTACCTCATCGGCCTTCTTATCGACATCTACCTCGGGACCGTTACGCACAGCTAGTGCCGCTTGCGGTCTATGGTTAAACCTACTGCCAGCGTAGTGTCGAGTCTTTAGAGTCCCACACAGAGAGTTTCCCTGCACTGAGCGAAACGTATAGAGGCCGTATGGTTTTACGGCAGGGCTGCGATCACTAGCGTACACTTGTGTGCGTATGCTGTTCGGGCAGGCAATACTAGTGGGCTTTGGTTTAAGCCAGATCCTAGTATTGCATAGATGGATTTGTTTTGTCTTCTGTGCATTCGTATTCTACGGAATGCAGATGCGGGTGTGTATGCACAGATTTGCAGAGTGGAGAAGGAGGAGGTACCTCATTAGGGTTTTGACAGTTGGTTCGGTCAAAACCATTATGAGCCGGGGACATTGTTTACTAATCCTATTAGTGATAATTATGTTGTGGCTAATTGCATTGACCATTTGACTATCTTGACTTTGTTGACCGTTTGGCCAAAGTTGACTAAGATCTTCTTGAAAGATCTAAAGTATTCTTTGGTTTTCTTTTTCTTTTTGTTATGATAATGGTCATGTCATTTGTAGCCATCAACTTTATCTTGATAGGATTAGTAATGATAATGTTTTGCATTATTGCAACCATGGTTGTGTTTTCTCTTGGTAAAGTTTTTCATTTGCTCATTCTCATTCTCTCTCTTGAAATGAGAAGCTCCATGGTTGCTAAACTTTCTCCTTCTTTTTCCTCCTCTTGATCTCATCTTTTGATCTCATGTGTTGAGAGAAAAAGATCCCACAAAGACAAATACATCCATACATCTCCTCTATACATTCTAGGGCTTCTTGACTGGCAATCACTTTGCCCTAGTTGCCTCGGCTTGAGGCGGAGCTTAGCGTACATCTCTCGGGTGGATCGTCTTCGACTAAAGAAGGCCGCGGAGGTGCCCAAGGTCCGGATCGACACTTGGAGCTTGGATGGACAAGCGGGACAGCGGAATGAAGACCCGAAGGATCGGTATCGTGAGTTATACTTTCTACAGCATAGTAGTTATAGACTCTTGTTTTTTACTAGTTTCTTGTATAGCAAAGATCCGACTTTTAGTCCATGTTGCCTTGCGCCAAAATTATTGTTTTTCGCCGTTTCCGCCTCTCCGTAAGAACCGGGGTGAGCAACGTGGACTTACAGTGGTATCGGAGCCAGGCTAAACATAAACTAGTAAGTTAGCAAAGTGTTTAGAATATCGATCGGAAAAAAGTCGCAAAACACGTCCGCAAAACCCTCTAGTTTCTGTCGATTTTCATCATGCTCAAAAGGTGATTTAAAATATATGAAAAATCGTCTCAGGGTTTTGTGAAAACACTGCAGAAAAACGAGCCAGTGAATCGATCAAACGACCGCGGTTCCGCGGCAATGACATGCTCATTACCGCGGTTCCGCCGCGGTTTTGACTCGTCACTGGATCGGGTTTTGTGCAGTGTTTTAGCTTGGCTGTTTTGGGATTTTTAATGCATGTTTTTTCCACCCAGATTTTCCAGAGAGCAAATTGACTTTTGGGGTGGTTAAAAATCCGTATTTTGATCGGTATTCCGTACACTTTGGCTAATAGATATTATCTGTGATGTGATACATGTATTGAACGTCTACTAATCGCTATATGTCGATTAGTGGGGGTTATACATATCTATGATCTGTAATGTTGATGGTTTGTGTATATGAACTCGGTGGATTGTCGCGGATGAATAGCCGGGAATGGGTGTGAGATGAGTGTTTCTTTTTCTTTCATTCATTGTAAAAGTTGTAAATTGATGTAATATTATTTGTATGGCTGCGCAACCGGATCGGGGTTGCAGCCGTCATTGTATAATTTCTTTTTACTGATTTTGCTCCTAGGATAGACCCAAGGTGGGGTGCACAAACTACCGGATATCTCGAAGTGCCGAGTGGCCTACTCACGGTGTTGAGGGAGGTTGCTTCGCTTCGGGTACTTGGCGGGTAGTTTGCCGCACCCGTAGTGGTCTAGGGTAGGGTTTGGCTATTCATCGCGACCGTGTAATCCGTTTTTCATTGCAGGCTTGAACGAATCGCGGATTCCTAGTATATCCAAAGTGTTCATCTGTGATCTGTAATGTCTATCATTGCTATATATCTAATATGATAACTATTTAGGCGTTGCTTATGTTTTACAGCCGCGCTAGCCCAGCCCCCGCTCTGTCGTTAGTTAAGTAACCTAACGGGTGATGACGGGGCCCCGTGGCGAATGCGAATGGCATAAGCGTACGTCATATTTTGGTTGTTTTCTGCAATGGTAGGATTAAATGATGGGACGCATTAAAAGAACTAATGCAAGAAAATAAACCAAGTAAAAGTCGTTGGAACACTTTGAAAACCACTCGGTTCTTTTCAAAAACAAGCATTTTAAACGCGGAGCTTGAACCACTCTTTTTAAAAGCTATCTCGTTCCATACACTATATCAAGTTCACTACGTTCACGGTTTCGCCAAAACCATTCGTAGCCCTCTGTCATTTCGGTTAAATATTCAGTAGTATTCAAGCTATATATTTTGACCTTCGCCGAGGCATAGTGATTGGTAGCTGCTGAATATTTATCTGTAGCTTAGATAGATGGGTTGGTTTGCGACAGTCGTACTGCTATTTTGGCCTTCGTCAAGGGTATGTACGGGTGGGTTCAAATTAACCTGGATAATGACGGGTAGAACTTGACATGTGACTTATGATATGTTGGCCTTCGTCAAGGTCATAAGAGCATGGGGCAAAAATCCACATTGGGAGTTTCATAAGCACTGAAACTTGCTAGCGCTGCATACCATTTGGAGTGTGATGATTCTGGTAGGATTCCTTCGATTTTATCACACGATGATATTTGGATCCCGATCCTACTGTGAGTATATGCTACTCCTCGGGAACTTTTTCACTTAACAATCAATGCTACAAACCAAGTAGGTGTCTAGAAAGGTGTTAGTGGGGCTACGCCCCCAGGGAAAAGAGGTTCTTAAATTAAGAAACTTCACGAAAGCGTTGGAAAGCCTCCCTCGAAGTACCGACACTGGCCTGGCTGAACGGTTAAGCAAGTATTGTACGGTGAGATTGATCCTGACTAATTCTTCCTTTATGGTTTGAGGAGGGATTTGAGAGACAGTGGGAGCCATCCTGTTTAGATAAATTAAAAACCAATCTAAACTTGCAAGAGCATCATGCTGAGTGTTTTCTTCTCTCTCTCTTAATTGCAGCGACCCAGTGACCGCACCTAGGTTACATCTAGATAATAAAATGACTGAATCTGACTGTTTTAACTGGCAAAAGTCTGTCCAGATGTCCATTGCCCAGGACAAGCTGGGACACCTCTTGACTGATCCAACCCCTGCCGTCTCAGGTCCAGTTTCCCCTGTCACGGATATTAATATTCGTAGGACATCGGAAGAAGACAGTGTGAAAGCCAAGTGCCTCGTGTTAGCCTCATTTGATGGTATATACCAGAAGCAGCACGAGAAGATGGACTCAGCTTCTATCTTCCTCCATAACAAAGTTTTATATGGAGAGCAATCTCGTATCGCAAGATATGAGACCTCGAACGAATTGCTTCCAGCGAGGTTGGCTATCGGGTCATCTGTCAGGGGCAACGTCCTTACAGAGACCAGCTCTTTTGAGCTCTCGGACCTACAGACCACGTTGAAGAACGGGTCAGATGCTGACTCAATTCAACTGTCTCTACCTACTACCCTAAAGGAAACTAGGGAAGCAGAAAGAAAGGGAAGGGCAGAAGTTTCAGGATCAGATGTATTAAAAGAGGGATGTTCCTATTGTTACGGGAATGAACATGGGCAGAAGGATTGCAGGGCTTGTAAAGCCAGTAGCCAGAATTCGAAGCATGTTGTGGCTTCGGCTTCAGGTGTGTTTGTGATAGAGAACTGTATGTCAGTTAACCCTACTTCCTGGGTATTGGATACCGGATCAGGATCTCATATCTGTAATTCGTTACAGGCTTTGAGAAACCGTAGGGTTTCAGGAAAGGTGATATGACTCTCAGGGCTGCTAACGGAATGAGCATGTATGCTGCATCCGTAGGGGAATATCATCTAGGACTGACAACTGGGCAGATATTGATTCTGCGTGACTGTTTTTATATACCAGGTGCGACTTGTAACATCATATCTGTATCCTTACTTTCTAAGGAAGGATATGATTTTACTTTTGTAAGCGATGTAGTAAACATCCACCTAAATCAAGTGCTGATTGGGTCAGGTACATTGAAATACGGTATATACGTTTTGAATCAAGCTCAGGTCTTCAGTGTCCAGAACACACTTAAAAGAAAGTCTCCGGAATTAAATCAGGCTTTCTTATGGCATTGTAGACTGGGTCACATTAATGAGACACGGTTGACAAAGTTACATAAAGAAGGATACTTGGATCCGTTCGAGTATCAGTCTTATGCCACTTGTGAATCTTGTCTCATGGGAAAGATGACAAAGACTCCATTCACTGGACACGGAGAAAGAGCAGGTGAGCTCTTGGGACTCATACACAGTGATGTGTGTGGTCCAATGTCTACACATGCGAGAAGTGGTTATTCATACTTCATTACTTTCACAGATGATTTCTCTAGGTATGGGCATGTCTTCTTGATGAAGCACAAATCCGAGGCCTTTGAGAAATGTCAGGAATATATGAATGAAGTTGAAAAACAAACAGGCAAAAGTATCAAGACACTGAGATCTGATCGAGGTGGTGAATACTTAAGTGCCGAGTTTCTGGGCTACTTAAAAGAGAATGGAATTCTCTCTCGGCTTACACTCCTCCATGCACACCACAACACAACGGTGTATCGGAAAGGAGGAATCGAACCCTATTAGATATGGTTCGATCCATGATTAGTAAGGCTGAGTTGCCACGATCCTTCTGGGGTTATGCACTGGAATCAGCTGCATATCTCTTGAACAAGGTTCCCTCCAAGACTGTGCCTACCACACCATATCAGATGTGGTGTGGGAAGAAACCCTGTCTTAAGTATCTGAAGATATGGGGATGTCCAGCTTTTGTAAAAAAGCAGCATGCGGACAAGCTCGAGGCATGCTCAGTACCATGTAAGTTTGTGGGATACCCAAAGAACTCCAGGGGGTATTTTTTCTATTACACAGAGGAACAAAAGGTTTTTGTTTCTCGTCATGCCCACTTTCTGGAACATTAGTTTTTAGAAAAAGAAGTAAGTGGGAGCATAGTAGAACTGGAAGAAATTCCAGAACCACAAACTATTACTGAAAGCTTGGAAGAACCAGAAGTTTCAAGAGAACAGGACATCCATGCGCCACTCCGCAGGAGTAGTAGGCAGTCTCATCCGCCCGAGAGATACTACGGTTTTCTCATTGACGGAGATAGAGAGGATTGCACTATGGATTATGGTGAGCCTACTAGCTTCCAGCAAGCCATTCAGAGCGGTGACTCGGTAAAATGGCTGGATGCAATGCGGGCCGAGATGGAGTCTATGTACACCAACAAAGTTTGGACTTTGGACTTTGCTCCAGAAGGGGTAAAACCCGTAGGCTGCAAATGGACCTTCAGAAAGAAGATTGGTGTAGATGGGCAGGTTGAGACCTATAAAGCTAGACTTGTAGCAAAGGGTTTTCGTCAAAGACCTGGTTTGGACTATGATGAGACCTTTTCTCCAGTTGCTATGCTGAAATCCATTCGGATCCTTCTTGCCATTGCTGCCTTCCACGATTATGAAATCTGGCAGATGGACGTAAAGACGTCTTTCCTAAATGGAAATTTAGAAGAGTGCGTCTATATGGATCAGCCAGAAGGATTCATTTAGAGTGGACGTAAAGACGGCTTTCCTAAATGGAAATTTAGAAGAGTGCGTCTATATGGATCAGCCAGAAGGATTCATTCAGAGTGGGAGCAGTGGTAGAGTTGGCAAGTTGCTCAAGTCCATTTATGGACTTAAGCAGGCATCGCGGAGTTGGAACATCTGCTTTGATGATACTGTCAAAGAATTCGACTTTATCAAAAACCCAGATGAACCATGCATTTACAGTAAGATTGTAGGGAGAACTGTAGTGTTCCTCATCTTGTACGTGGATAACATTCTCCTAATAGGAAATGATATTCCTATGCTACAGTCAGTCAAAGGATTCTTGTCACAGAGGTTCTCCATGAAGGACCTGGGCGATGTCAACTACATTCTGGGGATCCAGATCTCTCGTGATAGATTTAAGAGGATGTTGGGACTTTCACAGTCAAGGTACATCGACACCATACTGAAAAGATTCAGTATGGAAGATTCCAAGCGCGGTAATTTACCGGCTTGTCACGGGATCACCCTCTCCAAAGAGATGTCTCCCAAGACTGATTTGGAAAGGGATCGCATGTCTATTATACCCTACGCTTCTGCGGTAGGCTCTATAATGTATGCGATGTTGTGTACCAGACCAGATGTAGCATACGCATTGAGCGTTGTAAGCAGGTATCAGTCAAACCCAGGGGAGAAACACTGGATAGTGGTAAAGAACATTCTCAAGTACCTAAGAAGGACTAAGGAGATGTTCTTGGTGTATGGCGGAAAAGACCTCCAGCTTGAGGCCTTTGCTGACTCCAGCTTCCAGAGTGACAAGGATGACTCCAAGTCCATGTCGGGTTATGTTTTTACCCTCAATGGAGGGGCGGTTTGCTGGAAGAGTTCCAAGCAGGAGACCGTTGCTGACTCAACTATGGAAGAGGAGTACATAGCTGCTTGCGATTGTTGGAGATAGTGCCCTCAGAGTCAATTATTAGGTCACAGGTACGTGATTGTAATGATTGAGGGAGGACCTATCCCGGTAGGACAGTCTTACTCGAGATGATAGTATGCTATCTGGTTTACCTTTATCATCGTGTACTGCTTTAGGTGACATGACACGTCGCTATTACACGTTGATAGAGCCCCTAGGATTCTTGCTTGACCACCAGCAGTATGAGGGCGATCATATAAGTGGGAGCTGGGGGTCTACAAGCATATCCTTAAAAGGTCCCTAGTCGTGGGAGTTTCGAGACCGGGCATCGATACTCCATTAGTAGACTAGTGTATACAGTCGAGACCCCGACGAGGGGCGGTGGCCGGTCTCACAAGCCACTGGTGTCAGTTGGATCACCTAAGATGTATACAGGTGCTCATTTGGTTATGAGTACACCGGACAGGACTCGCCGGGAACATGCTAGTTGGTCATATACCAGACGTCAGATGGCAGTTCCCTGGTGACATGTGTGCAGGTTAGTTCATCGACCTGGGGATCGTCATTTGTCTCGTGTGAGTTCCCACTGTACTTTGATTACTACCCTACCACGGCTCAAAGGAGTCGTGCAAACAGGTTTTAGTTGGGTACAGTCCCGAGCCACATGGAGGCAGTGAGCATATCTTCAGGGGTTCGTCTCTCCCGGTATTGGGGGTGAGGTCGCGCTGTGTCTAGGAGAGCCATTACACAAAGTCCTTGGCCAAGGCAAGGAGATTTACTGGTAGGTATTCCAGTAGTATCTCAGGGTGTTCTGGGCTACACTCCGACACGACTTGTACCGCTTTTGGGGGTCTGACTTTCACCAACCCCCTAGGCCCGCCATGCGATACTCATAGACGAACGGACCGGACTGCACGGATATTGTCACTGACAGGCTCAGTAGGGTGTCAGGATGAGTTTACTCATCGACGTCCCTTTTGGTCAATAGCTGGTGGCCCGTCACGTATTGGCTTATACCTCTGACGTGCTAGTGATTAAATCCACAGCCATAGTATTGACGAGTCTTTAGAGTCCACCACACTTTCAGTTACTCAAGTTTCGGGCGAAACGCTGTAGAGGCCGTATGGAGATATGGCAGGGTCCGATCAGATACGTGCGGTATTGCACGGATCAGGATCGGACGGTTTGTACTAGTGGCCGTATGGTTATATGGCAGGGTTCGATCAGATACGTGCGGTATTGCACGGATCAGGATCGAACGGATATTACTAGCCGGCTTTGGTTTAAGCCGGTCCTAGTTTAGTACAGTGTAGATTTTGTCTCATTGCATTTGTATCCGGACGGAATACAGATGCGGGTGTGTATACACAGTATCGGGGTTTTCCTGTAATTTATTACGGGACCAGTTTTCTGGAGTTGCCAGTTTGCATTCCGTTCCGGCCGGTTTTCCTTTGTTCTTTCCCGGCCGGACTTTTCCGATGGAGGGGTAATTTGCAGTTTTGCAAATTACACTTTGTGGAGGACTTATTTGCATATGGGTTGATATGATAAGCATCTTTGCTTTTCATGTGATTTGATGAGATTAGAAATGATTTGAGGTTGAGGTTAAGTTTAGTGATCATTATGTCTTTGTATGTGGTCACCCCTTCACTTTACACTACCATCGCCTCCCTTCATGCTTGATTAATCCCTCCACCATTCTCACTTCATATAGGGGCCGGCCAAAATTATTGAGTGAGTGAGAGAGGGTCATTTGGTATTCTTGTTCTCATATTTCCTTCATCTCATTCTCATATAGTGAAAAATGAAAGCACCATTTTCACACCTTCATTCCTCCATCCAAAGGCAACTCCAAACCCCAAATGAGACTAGCATATTCTACACTATATCCTACAGCATATCTTGGACGCGTCGGGTAGCCTACTTCGCGCCCGAGTTGCCTCGGCATAGAGGCGGGAGCCCGTAAAAGTACCCGGCTTCGTGGTGCCCTTTCCGACGAGGAGGAGACGGACGGAGATCCCGCGAGGAGATCGGAGTGGAGATGAAGACCGGAGGACTTGGATCGTATGGTATACTTCTCTACCCCCTCTCTAGATAGCTTAGACTAGTTTAATGGCCCGATCCGGTTTTAGTGCGTGGTGGTGCCGTTTTGCCAAGTCCGCAAAAATTCATGTTTACCACCGTTTCCGCGTTTGGCCGTCGGATTGACGGCCGGGGCGCCGCCGTGCACTTACAGTGGTATCAGAGCCTCGCCATTAACATAGTCTAGCTTGGTGTAATGTGTTTTTCTGTTTCGATCGATCGAATGTTCCAAAACTGCATTTTAGTTCGTATCAGTTTCTGTTGAAAATTTTTGGTCTCGAAAAATTTTTCAGGTTGTAAAATATTGATGTACAGGAAAATCTAAGAGTTCTGTAAAAATTTGACGATGTAACTCCACAGTGGGAGCGCGGAAGCGCCGCGAAAACCCCATTTGTGCGGCCCTTCCGCCGCGCACTATTCACATCACATCACCAAATTTTTTCAGAAGCCTTATGGGCTTATAATATGGGTTTTGGAATATTAAAACAGGGCCCAGGATTTCTGTTAGTGCTACAGTTTTGATTGGGGGCCCACTTGTTAATTTTTGATCGATCGGATATTTCAAACACATTTTTTCACAGTATTTACATTATATCTGCGACCGTGAATGTCACTCGATCGGTAAATCCGGTCTAACTGCTATAGCCCGGTTAGACGGATTTGCGAACGTGACTTTCACGTTGATGTTCTATGTTTATGCTGTGTTGTTGCGGATCGGTCGTGGGGGATAGCCTGGATGCAATACTAGTACTGTGCTGTTGTATTATATACATTTGTTGTTGCGGGGCGAGCGTCCGACATGTGGACTGCCGTCACTGTCTGTTTGTATTATTATTTTGGGGCACGACCTGGTTGCGGTCGATGTACCCGTTGTATGTATATTTTACTTTCTGTACTAGGATTACCCCGCGGTGGGGTGCACGGATAGCCGGGTTCTGGAGGGCAACAAGCCCGCATCTCATGGCATTGGGACGGAAGGGGCTTCACTCTGGGATTGGCGGGCTATTCGCCGCACTCGTAGGGGGTACAGGCTGACCCAGGAGGGGTGCCCAAGTTGCCGGATTCCGTGGAGTGCTGGGTGGTCCATTCACGGAGCTGAAGGGGGCTGCCTCGCTTCAGGTTTTGGCGGGTGACTTGCCGCGCCCGTAGGGGTCTAGGATTTCATTGCGCAGGCTATCCACACGACCAGGGGAACGTCGGGTTTCAGTAGTGGCTCTGTGAAACCCGGGGATCCCAGATATCTGTACATTTCTGTGATGTTGCATTTCTTTCACGCCTTGAGCGAAATATAATATATTGGTATATATATTAGTAGATGTTGTATATGTTTTTCATCCGCGCTAGTCCAGTCCCCGCTCTGTCGTTAGTAAGCTAACCTAACGAGTGATGACGGGACCCAGTGGCGAATGCGGATGGCATATACGTACGTCAGTATATTTTCGTTCTTTGTGGTGTGATTAATTGATGGGACTGCATTGATTCGGATCAATGCAAGTTAAAAACAAACCTAATCTGATGTTGTTGGAACACTTTTTCAAAAAGCTGTTATTGCAAGGACGTTTACTTTTGTTTTGCATCGTGGTATTCATTGGAATATCCTGCTCCTCAGTCGACGAGGCAAGGGCCGAGATCCCTTCACCGGGAGTGACCCCTTGGACAGAAGTTTGCGTCAGGGCATTAACTTCACTATAGCCGATTACTTTTGCTTTGCATCGTGGTATTCAGTTAGAATATCCTGCACCCCATTCTACGGGGAAAGAGCCGAGATCCCTTCACCGGGAATGACCTCTTTAGCAACGGTTTTCGTCACTATATTTTTAAAAGCTATCCGTTCCTTCGACGATATCAAGTTCATTACGTTAAAGGTTTTCGCCAGAAACCATTCGTAGCCCTCCGTCGTTTCATATGGGTGGTCAATAGTATTCAAGCTGTGTATGTTGGCCAAAGTCAAGGCACAGTGATTGGTAGCTATTGGGGTATTCATATGCAGCATAGATAGATGCGTTGGTTTGGGACAGTCGTACTGCCATTTTGGCCAAAGTCAAGGGTATGTACGGGTGGATTCAAATTAACCTGGAGAATGACGGGTAGAACTTGACATGTGACTTATGATATGTTGGCCAAAGTCAAGGTCATAAGAGCATGGGGCAGAAATCACATCGGGAGTTTCAAAAGTACTGAAACTTGCCAGATATGCGCATACCTTCTGGAGTGTGATACCGTGAGCGGATTCCGTCACGTTGTCATGCGATGAGAGTTGGATCCCGATTCCCACTGATGAGTTAGTATACTCCTCGGGTGACCCCGACTAATTCTTCTTTCAGGTTTGGAGGAGAATTTGAGGTACAGTGGGAGGATTCCAGATTAGATAAATTGGTAACCATTCTGATCTAGGTTAGAGTGCACGCTGAGTGTTTCTTTTCTCTCTCTCTCTGGCAGCGACCATTGACCCGACCCTAGACTATGACTCAGTGACCAAGTTGACCGAACCTACTTAACACTGGCTTTTGGATTGTCAGAGTTGCAGACCTCATTGCCACTCATACTTTTACCCTTTTCTCCAGGACACCCCGTATTACTATGAACGTCCACTTCCATTGGACAAAACCATCGTATCGTTAGATACGAACTCGAAGGAATTCGAGGATGGTTTCCGGTTCTGGAGAAAACGGATAGGATTATTCAGTTGTCTTTTCTTTTTACCCTCTCTCAGGTTACGAGTACTCCTTGGTTTAGGGGTAGTACACCTATTACGCAAATTGGATTGTCTTCTTCCAAACCTTAGGCTGGTGCCGACCGGTAGGGAATGAAGAAAACCAATTAGCATAACGATGGTGTGCAGAAGGTATTAAGTTCAGACAAAACAAGGGATCAGTGAGAGGGCAAAGTAAATTGCAACAGATATTCACGACCAAACCAAATATTTCGTTACCACTCCCACATCACCTTTGTATTTCTCCAGGACACTCCGTATCACTACGAAGATCCCATTTTATTGGATAATCCATCGTATGGTTATATACGAACTCGAAAGGAACTTGTTCCAGTTCGGGGATGGATCCTGGTTCAGGAGAAATAGGAATAAAGTACATTCAGATGTCTTTTATCTTCACCTTCTCTCGCGTTGCGAGTGCTCCTAGGATTAGGACAGTACACCCTTTATGCTTTTTGGATAGTCTTCTTCCAAACCATAGGCTGGTGCCGAACGGTAGGGAAGGTTGAAAACCAATTGGCCTAAAGGGGTGTACAGAAGGTAAAGACTAAAGACATATGAAGGGATTTGGAGAGGTGGCAAAGAATTATACGGTTAAAGTTGTGAATCTGGATGATGGAAGAGGCATTACTAGGAACACCAGGATACCCCATCGAAACATTTCAACGTTTCAGTTCAACTGTGTACTGTTAATAGAAAACTGATTTCCCGATTAGATACTTGCTCCAGGGTATGTATTTACCAGGTTTGATTCTCACATCTGTATGGTTTTACAGATGATGAGTGGGAGTACGTTATTGGGAATTGGGTGATCATCCTCATTATATCGGGATTCGTTGTAATTGGTGATATTTGAGGATGCCACCTGGGTTGTTTGCCGGTCGGCAAATATTTGGTTTTGAATATCCGTTGTTGTGCACCAATTTCAAATTGATATATCCGTACGTCTATTTTCATAGAGTGAGATATACCTTTTGATATTATGTCGATGACATTTACCTATATCAGTGGATGGTTAGGTAAGGAGCATTAAACAGCGGTGTAATTCTTCTTAACCATAAGTACAGTTTTCAACCTACGACACACAGTGAATGAGTTATCAGACTCAAGGGACTTATACAGAGTATTGTATGTTGTCCAGGGTCCATCAGGACAGAGGGGTTGGTCCTCGTACTACATTCAGTTTACTTATGACTTCTCTAGTTTTTAGACAGGTGTTTCGTGGAAACACAGGGTCCGAATTTAGAGAAGTTATTGGTATTTGAATAGAGTAGAGAACCAGGTGTAGCAAGTATCGGGATTCTTCAAAGTGATCGAAGATGTAGATACTTGTGTATGGTGTTCAGTTGATAGTAATGATTAAGAGAACTTGCTTCTCTTTCAGGTTACTCATAATTGGAAGTATTCCTAAGTTGAGTAACGCTGATCGGTCTCTCTCCATTTAGTTGACATGCACTGGAGACAGCTGCATGATTTGAATCTGGTTCAATTAAATCAGTGCCTCTGGTTCTATACTGGATATAGAACAGTTCATATCTTAACGTTGTTAAGGTACGGGGAGTTGTCTGGCTTATGATTAAAACCAGACTCCGGATAACTCATAGGCACGTTTCAGTAGTGGCTGTTTGTGGGTTGACCCAGGCTATGACGAGGGTTGATTTTCTACCATCTGGAAGATCAATAGTGATATTGTTCTTCACTCGCCACAATTTTAAAAGAAATGGATTTTTTCAGAAAACAGTAGTGGGAGTATGGTAGAACTGGAAGTGATTCCAGAACCGCAAACGATTACTGAAGTTTTGATAAGGAACCTAGAGATTCAATCTGATTTGACATTCCATTGGCCACTCCGCAGATAAGGTGGGTAACTTCAGGCACTCGAGAGGTACTCCGGTAGCCTCAAGGACGGTGACAGGGAAGTTCTTGTTTACCCACAATTACCATTGCTGTTGTTCCAGGCTGCGAGACCCGGCGGGAGGATGAGTATAGCGTCGTTCTAAACTAGTTTTAGAAGTGTACGTCAATATGACTCTGCCAGAGGGTTGTCGTAGTCAGTGGGAGCAGCGGAAGCATTGGTGGACAGGTAGCTTATGTCTATTTATAGACTAGAGCAGATGTAGCGGAGATAGATCATCTAATTCTGACGTGACAGTCATGGGTTTGACTTCATCAGAATAGGGGATGGATCTGTTGAGAAGGTAGTAGGGTATGATATCCTGGTATTTGGATGATATACACAGAGTAGGAAAGGAAACTCCTACACTACGATCGGTTATACTTTGGTCGTCACACAGTGGTTTCTCCACAAAGGAAATGGATTTTATATCTGACATACTGGTTACTGGATCTATGGTTTTAGATCTAGATTTGGGTGGTTTCCCAATCAGGGTACTTGACAGCATTCTAAGAGTATTTAGGATGGACGACTCCTGGCACGGTAGTGTACCGGCAGGTAATGGAGTCACCCTCTCCAAAGGTGTCTTACAGACTAAAGGGGAGAGGGACGTGCATGATTGGCAGATCACTTGCTCAGGCAATTGAGTCAATCGTGAGATGTCAAGTACCACACCAGATGTTGTTCTTGCACTAGATGCAATAAGTAGACATTAATCCAATCTTGGAGAAACAGTCGGAAGCAATTTTAGAACATAAGTGGATGTTCTAGGGATATGATAACGACAGCCTCATTCAGGAGACAGTTATCATTCCAGGCTTCCAAGGTGACATGGTCGACAAGGAGGTTGTCAGAGTTATAGTTTTCCTTCTGATGAGGGGCAGTATTTTGGACAGGTGGTCCAAGGCAATACTGAGGGAGGCATGGCGCGCAGGATACTGATTAAGTTCAGTTGACGATACAGTCTAAGAAGTTTGGATTTGGAGTTCATTTATGAGCTAGGTCCCATCAGACATCCAGACATTCTAAGACAGGTATTGCTCATTTCGGGAGATGGCTTTCTCCGCGAACTTGAGATATAGAGAGACATAGAAAGAAACAACTAAGCGGATCCACTCACTGAGGCTATTCCTTGAACGCAATAGTTCCGCAAACGAGCTTTGTGAGACTGACTAGTAGAGGAGTTGGATGTTCGGTATCACACGGGCTGTGAGTATGCGACATCGCAATAATTAGCCTTGAGTGCAAGTGGGAGATTGTTGGAGATAGTGCCCTCAGAGTCAATTATTAGGTCACAGGTACGTGATTGTAATGATTGAGGGAGGACCTATCCCGGTAGGACAGTCTTACTCGAGATGATAGTATGCTATCTGGTTTACCTTTATCATCGTGTACTGCTTTAGGTGACATGACACGTCGCTATTACACGTTGATAGAGCCCCTAGGATTCTTGCTTGACCACCAGCAGTATGAGGGCGGTCATATAAGTGGGAGCTGGGGGTCTACAAGCATATCCTTAAAAGGTCCCTAGTCGTGGGAGTTTCGAGACCGGGCATCGATACTCCATTAGTAGACTAGTGTATACAGTCGAGACCCCGACGAGGGGCGGTGGCCGGTCTCACAAGCCACTGGTGTCAGTTGGATCACCTAAGATGTATACAGGTGCTCATTTAGTTATGAGTACACCGGACAGGACTCGCCGGGAACATGCTAGTTGGTCATATACCAGACGTCAGATGGCAGTTCCCTGGTGACATGTGTGCAGGTTAGTTCATCGACCTGGGGATCGTCATTTGTCTCGTGTGAGTTCCCACTGTACTTTGATTACTACCCTACCACGGCTCAAAGGAGTCGTGCAAACAGGTTTTAGTTGGGTACAGTCCCGAGCCACATGGAGGCAGTGAGCATATCTTCAGGGGTTCGTCTCTCCCGGTATTGGGGGTGAGGTCGCGCTGTGTCTAGGAGAGCCATTACACAAAGTCCTTGGCCAAGGCAAGGAGATTTACTGGTAGGTATTCCAGTAGTATCTCAGGGTGTTCTGGGCTACACTCCGACACGACTTGTACCGCTTTTGGGGGTCTGACTTTCACCAACCCCCTAGGCCCGCCATGCGATACTCATAGACGAACGGACCGGACTGCACGGATATTGTCACTGACAGGCTCAGTAGGGTGTCAGGATGAGTTTACTCATCGACGTCCCTTTTGGTCAATAGCTGGTGGCCCGTCACGTATTGGCTTATACCTCTGACGTGCTAGTGGTTAAATCCACAGCCATAGTATTGACGAGTCTTTAGAGTCCACCACACTTTCAGTTACTCAAGTTTCGGGCGAAACGCTGTAGAGGCCGTATGGAGATATGGCAGGGTCCGATCAGATACGTGCGGTATTGCACGGATCAGGATCGGACGGTTTGTACTAGTGGCCGTATGGTTATATGGCAGGGTTCGATCAGATACGTGCGGTATTGCACGGATCAGGATCGAACGGATATTACTAGCCGGCTTTGGTTTAAGCCGGTCCTAGTTTAGTACAGTGTAGATTTTGTCTCATTGCATTTGTATCCGGACGGAATACAGATGCGGGTGTGTATGCACAGTATCGGGGTTTTCCTGTAATTTATTACGGGACCAGTTTTCTGGAGTTGCCAGTTTGCATTCCGTTCCGGCCGGTTTTCCTTTGTTCTTTCCCGGCCGGACTTTTCCGATGGAGGGGTAATTTGCAGTTTTGCAAATTACACTTTGTGGAGGACTTATTTGCATATGGGTTGATATGATAAGCATCTTTGCTTTTCATGTGATTTGATGAGATTAGAAATGATTTGAGGTTGAGGTTAAGTTTAGTGATCATTATGTCTTTGTATGTGGTCACCCCTTCACTTTACACTACCATCGCCTCCCTTCATGCTTGATTAATCCCTCCACCATTCTCACTTCATATAGGGGCCGGCCAAAATTATTGAGTGAGTGAGAGAGGGTCATTTAGTATTCTTGTTCTCATATTTCCTTCATCTCATTCTCATATAGTGAAAAATGAAAGCACCATTTTCACACCTTCATTCCTCCATCCAAAGGCAACTCCAAACCCCAAATGAGACTAGCATATTCTACACTATATCCTACAGCATATCTTGGACGCGTCGGGTAGCCTACTTCGCGCCCGAGTTGCCTCGGCATAGAGGCGGGAGCCCGTAAAAGTACCCGGCTTCGTGGTGCCCTTTCCGACGAGGAGGAGACGGACGGAGATCCCGCGAGGAGATCGGAGTGGAGATGAAGACCGGAGGACTTGGATCGTATGGTATACTTCTCTACCCCCTCTCTAGATAGCTTAGACTAGTTTAATGGCCCGATCCGGTTTTAGTGCGTGGTGGTGCCGTTTTGCCAAGTCCGCAAAAATTCATGTTTACCACCGTTTCCGCGTTTGGCCGTCGGATTGACGGCCGGGGCGCCGCCGTGCACTTACAGCGATGCCGTAAAAGAAGCTGTCTGGATGAAGAAGTTCCTCACGGAGCTTCAGGTGGTTCCTACCATTGTTGATCCAATACCGCTGTATTGCGGCAAAAACGGTGCTATAGCTTTAGCGAAGGAACCCAGGTCCCATCAGAAGTCCAGGCACATTTTGAGGTGGTACCACCTGATCAGGGAGATCGTAGATCGCCGGGAGATCGAGGTGAAGAGAGTAAATACGGAGAACAACACTGCAGATCCACTCACAAAGGCCCTACCCCAGACTCAGTTCGAGCGGCTGATCGAGATGATAAGTCTTCGATACGCCAGTACATGGCCTTAGTGCAAGTGGGAGATTGTTAGTGTATATGCCCTAGAGGCCACTACTGTATCATACTAGCTTGTATATTACTTGATGGAAGCTTGGGATATTCACAGTTATGTAGACAATCTTGCTCAAAATGGTAGTATGCTACTTGGTTTGTCTCTACTTCAATATGTGCATGTGTTTCTTTTAGCATATCGCTTATATATACATATTAGTGGAGCCCTTAGGATCTTTGCTTGATTACCAGCGTTGTGATGGCGCTCACACTCATGGGGGCTGGGTAATCCATAAGCACATCCTTATACAGGTCCCTAGTCGTTGGACTATCGAGATAGGCCATCGATACTCCGGAGTAGACTAGCGTATGCGCTTCTCATCCCAGCGGGGGAGACGGTCTGTCCCACAGCCGTCAGTACGTCGTGCTTGAGATAGTATGCGGGTGCTCGTTTGGTTACGAGTACACTGGACAGGACTCGTCGGGAACTGTTGGTTGGTATTATACCTATCGTCAGTTATCAGTTCCCAGGTGACATGAGTACAGCTTAGTCCGCCGACTTGACACTGTCACTTCGCCTTGAGTGTATTCCCACTGTACTTAGATTACTATCCTACCACGGCTCAAAGGAGTCGTGCAAACAGGTAGTAGTTGGGTGCGGTCCCGAAGCACTTGGAGGCAGTGACGGTTAGACAGGATTCGTCTCTCCCGATATTGGGGGTTGACATCGCGCTATGTCTAGGAGAGCCATTACACAAGTAGTCCCTGGCCAGGGCAAGCGAGATATACTGGTAGGTATCCAGTGTTATCTCAGGGTGTTCTGGGCTACACTCCGACACGACTTGTACCGCTATTAAGGGACTGACGTTCACCGCCCCACTAGGCCCGCCATGCGATGTATCAGACGAACAGACCGGACTGTACGGAGATTGTCACATACAGGCTCAGTAGGAGTTCGGATGGGTTTACCTCATCGGCCTTCTTATCGACATCTACCTGGGGACCGTTACGCACAGCTAGTGCCGCTTGCGGTCTGTGGTTAAACTCACTGCCAGCGTAGTGTCGAGTCTTTAGAGTCCCACACAGAGAGCTTCCCTACACTGAGCGAAATGTGTAGAGGCTGTATGGTTTTACGGCAGGGCTGCGATCACTTGCGTACACTTGTGTGCGTATGCTGTTCGGGCAGGCAATACTAGCGGGATTTGGTTTAAGCCAGATCCTAATATTGCACAGATGGATTTGTTTTGTCTTCTGTGCATTCGTATTCTACGGAATGCGGATGCGGGTGTGTATGCACAGATTTGCGGAGTGGAGAAGGAGGAGGTACCTCATTAGGGTTTTGACAGTTGGTTCGGTCAAAACCATTATGAGCTGGGGACATTGTTTACTAATCCTATTAGTGATAATTATGCTGTGGCTAATTGCATTGACCATTTGACTATCTTGACTTTGTTGACCGTTTGACCAAAGTTGACTGAGATCTTCTTGAAAGATCTAAAGTATTCTTTGGTTTTCTTTTTCTTTTTGTTATGATAATGGTCATGTCATTTGTAGCCATCAACTTTATCTTGATGGGATTAGTAATGATTATGTTTTGCATTACTACAACCATGGTTTTGTTTTCTCTTGGTAAAGTTTTTCATTTGCTCATTCTCATTCTCTCTCTTGAAATGAGAAGCTCCATGGTTGCTAACCTTTCTCCTTCTTCTTTCTCCTCTTGATCTCATCTTTTGATCTCATGTGTTGAGAGAAAAAGATCCCACAAAGACAAATACATCCATACATCTCCTCTATACATTCTAGGGCTTCTTGACTGGCAATCACTTTGCCCTAGTTGCCTCGGCTTGAGGCGGAGCTTAGCGTACATCTCTCGGGTGGATCGTCTTCGACTCAAGAAGGCCGCGGAGGTGCCCAACGTCCGGATCGACACTTGGAGCATGGATGGACGAGCGGGACAGCGGAATGAAGACCCGAAAGACCGGTATCGTGAGGTATACTTTCTACAGCATAGTAGTTATAGCCTCTTATTGTTTACTAGTTTCTTGTATAGCAAAGATCCGACTTTTAGTCCATGTTACCTTGCGCCAAAATTATTGTTCTTCGCCGTTTCCGCCTCTCCGTAAGAATCGGGGTGAGCAACGTGGACTTACAAACAATGGAAGCCTACCAGTATATCTCGATTGCCCTAGCCAGGGACTACTCGTGTAATGGCTCTCCTAGACACAGCGCGATGTCAACCCCCAATACCGGGAGAGACGAATCCTGTCTAACCGTCACTGCCTCCAAGTGCTTCGGGACTGCACCCAACTACTACCTGTTTGCATGACTCCTTTGAGCCGTGGTAGGGTAGTAATCAAAGTACAGTGGGAACACACTCGAGGCGAAGTGACAGTGTCAAGTCAGCGGACTAAGCTATACTCATGTCACCTGGGAACTAATAACTGACGATAGGTATAATACCAACCGGTCAGTTCCTGACAAGTCCTGTCTAGTGTACTCGTAACCTAACGAGCACCCGTATACTATCTCCAGTATGACGTACTAATGGCTGTGGGACAGACCATATCCCACATTGGGATGAGAAGCGCATGCGCTAGTCTACTCCGGAGTATCGATGCCCTGTCTCGATAGTCCTGCGACTAGGGACCTGCATAAGGATGTGCTTATAGATTACCCAGCCCCCACTAGTGTGACTGCCATCACAACGCTGGTAATCAAGCAAAGATCCTAAGGGCTCCACTAATGTGTATAGGTGATATACAAAAATAAACACATGTACACATTGAAGTAGAAACAAACCAAGTAGCATACTACTATATTGAGCAAGATTGTTTATACAAGGTGAATATCCCAAACTTCCATTAAGTAATATACAAACTAGTTTGATACAGTAATGGCCTCTAGGGCATATACACTAACACTTTATACGATATTGCATTCGATTTTGGAGATATGGGAACCGCATGATATATTTTAAAAACTGGATTCAATTAAAAGAGTGCTTTCCCCTCGATATGTGCATATTATTGTCTATGTTGCATGATATACGGATATGCTTACATTTCTGTTATATGTCGCATACATCATGATTTATGATTATACGCATTAAGATATGCTGTTTTCATGATATTTCTGGATTTGAGAACCATGGTCATTTTAAAAGAAAATATGTATTTTTTTAAAAACCCGGTTTCTCTTGATATGATATTTTAGTGCGTCCACCATGCGTTTTCTCGGTTCTGAGAAGTGTGACAGTGATACCCAATTCGAGGAGCTGGATGAAGCCGATTGTGGGTACATGGTGGACCCGGTATGGTACCCCGAGGCGAGAATGGATTGCTGTGCAGTAGACGGTGAGCCTAGTAGAGGGACTACTACCTACCGGTGATAGTATTTGCGCTCGGCGGATATCCGGAGGATACCGACCGGGGTCGAAAGATGAGATGGGCCAATCCGGACTGACGGAGCCCGAGGGCCGATCCGGACTGACGGAGCCCGAGATATGAGGATTTACGTGTCGATGCTGAACATGGGTTTCATGATGTTTCGAGTGTCGATGCTGGACACTCAGGTCCCATGATTTTAATGTGTCGAGAGGGACACGCATTGATTTATACCCTCATACCTTCCTGCATATGCTTCTATGATATTTACATGCATGATGATGCTGTTGTAGGGTTGCCTAGCACAGCAGCAAGGTTTCGGGAGGTATCGTCCATGCCAAATTCAAAAATTTACCGTTCTAGCTAACCCTGACCATGAATCGTATACTAGAAATAATACGGAAAATATATGCCAACACTTTGCAAGTTATAGGGAGCAAGGAATACAACCTTTGTAGACCGATCCTTCACTTCAAATAGATCCATGTAGTTGTCCCATTCGCTGCGATTGCAAACTCCGGACTCTAGAGAGGATCCCTTGAAGCAACGAACGCGCTAGCTTCGATGTCTTCGAGGCCGAAGATGATCTACGTCGAGAAGACACTAACCCAAGCTATTTCTTCACTAATCATATAATTAGTGAAGCAAACACACTCTACTAAATGGCAAGTAGTAGAGGATGATGAAGTAGGAAGTGGGATCACATTAGATTTCATTTTCTCACACTTTTTCTCAAAAATCCATTGAAGCTAGAAGCTTTTGATGAAGAAGAAGAAGATGAAGAAAATATCTCATCAATTATTCATACAAATGAATTATTGCAACCATGGGTGAGTTAAATCCATCATGCTTAACTCAAGTGGATAATAAACCACACACTATGGTTAAGGGTTGGGTTTAGTAAATATCTTTAACTAGACAAAAGAGTTAACTTTGTCAAAGCTTATCCAAAAGCTTTTGTCCAAGCTTTACCATGAAAAACTCAATCTTTTTTGAATTAGCTTAAGATAAATAGAAACTCTAACTTAACCCTAGCATGGTATTAATCTCATACATCCATCTTATATGTATCATCAAACATGACACAATACATGTACACAAATATACATATCACATATATACAATGTGCACATCTAGTGAGAAAAGAAATCATAAGTGATCTTATTATTAGTTAATGTAATATAATATATCAAATATATAATGATACATTAAATTATCAAATCAACTCTTGATTTAGCAATCCGTCTATATCATATACAACCGACTAATACTATATGAATCAACACTTGATCCGATAACCCGACTATATCATATATAACCGACCGATATCATATATCGTGATAATAGAATACGGTATCTCATATCGTATCAACCTCGGTCCCGCACATTTCACATATGTGCTCCTAGTCCGTTTCACTTGAGCCAGGAAACCTCTGTGTAAGACTCTAAAGACTCGTCAATACACCGGCAGTAGGTGATGATCATATCAAACACTCACAAGCTGCAAGCGGTCTGCTAAACGTAACGGCCATCCGGGTATTGAGCGATTAGAAGATCAACAAGCAAGGCTGCTCGTACTCCTGCTAATCCAATCAGTAACAGTACCATACAGTCCGGTCTCTTCATCTGATATGTCGCATATCACATCCTGGGGGTGGTATAACGTCAGACCCAATAGCCTGATAAGTCCTACCGATGCAAGGTCCATAACGGTTCGAGAAACTACTGATAACACTTACCAGTAGATCTCAGCAACCATGGCCAGGGATTTCCTGTAATGGCCAATCGAGCATAGCGCAACATCAACTCCTTATACCGGGAGAGACGAAACCCCTCCTATCGCTCATTGCCTCCATGTGACTCGGGACTGTACCCAAAATCCACCATTTTGCACATTCTCTTGAACGCGGTAAGGTGGAAATCAAAGCATAGTGGGAATCACACAACACTTTATGACGATCTCGGGTGTACAAACTAACCTGTACCAGTGTCACCAGAAAACTGCTATCCGATGATAGGTAAAATACCATCTAGGAGTTCTCGGTGAGTCCGTCCAGTGTACTCAGTTATCACTGAGCACTCGCATACCTTCTCTGATGTCAATCACCAATGGATATGGGATCATCCATCGCCCATCATATGGGTCGAGAAGCGTATATGCTAGTCTACTCTGGTATATCGATGCCCTGTCTCGATACACCCTTGACTAGGAACATTTGAAGGATGTACTTAACGACTACTCTGTCCCCACTAGTATGATCTGTATCATAGTCCTGGCAGTCAAGTACTCATCCTAATGGCTTTATCAACATGTATTATAGAGACAATCAGTATACATGTAAAGATAAAGAGCAACCAGATAGCATACTATCATGTCGAGCAAGAAAGTCCACCCTATATATGTCCAAGCATCCACTACAATATACATCGTATGTACAGTAATGGCCTCTAGGGCATATATATTTCTAACAATCTCCCACTTGCACTAGGGTCATCTTTTGTAGTATCTGTAAGTACACGGTAGCGCCCCGGTCGTTTAACAGACGCTAAATGCGGAACAAAAACTTTTACAACTGGCTTTATCGCGTAATATAATTCGGATCTGCCATTAAAGCTAAACTAACAAACTACAAAGTGGGTAGAAATGTTATACCGAACAATCCGAGTCCTTCGGTTTTCAACCATCATCCCACGCTTTGTTGCGGCTACTCCGATCTCCTGAATCTCTAGTCTTCTTGAACAGGTGGCACCACGTCAACGGATCTTTAAACGGGCTCCCGCCTCTGAACCGAGGCAACTCGATCATTAAGTTTGCTAAAAGAGATGACCAAGAATGATGTAGAGAATGAGTAGAACACTTTGTCTCGTTACGTCCAAAGCTATGGACGAACGGTTAATGAAGTTTCCTTTTGGATCGGATTGAAATGCGATATGAAAATATATATGAACTAGATCTCTCTCTTCTCATTTTAACAACCCTTTCTTTTTCCCAAAAATCATCCATCCTCAATAAGAGGGGCCGGCCACTAATATAGGAGGAGGGGGTGGTGTAGGAGAGAGGAGGGGGTGACCACAAGCAAAGCAAACTTATCATCTAACTTAATGAAAAGAATGAGTCACAAATAACATTAAATGCAAACCATTGAGCATAAACCTAGTCATTAACCTAGTCACCCTTGTATTAAATGCACTAATGAGTCACATAACACCTCACCATCCTAGTCATCATCTAGAAGCTTCCACACTCATCTCAAGAAAAGATAAATCCGTCTTTAACCGAACGTTAAAGAAGGGCGATAAAAAACTGGAAACTGTCAATTTCCAAAAGTGATCCCGAAACGAATTTCAGAATAACCCCGTAAAAGTATAAACATACCCGCATTTGTATTACGACCGAATACAAATGCAACTGAGACAAAGATATTATATCTACACAGTATAATACTGTGATTCGGCTTAAACCAAAGCCTACCAGTATTATCTGCCCGAAAAATGACACGTGCGAAAACGCATGTTCATTTTCCGAACCCTGCCATAAAACCATACGACCTCTACAACATTTCGCCCGAACTTGGGAAACAGTCTGTGGGGGACTCTAATGACTCATCAACACACTGGCACTGGGTATAACCACTAGCACGTTAGATGAACAAGCTGTACGTAACGGTTGCCTATGTATTGATTGGAAGGGAAGCTGACGAGCGAACTCATCCATAAACCCTACTGAGCCTGACAGTACCAATATCCGTACAGTCCGGTCCGTTCGTCTAAAGAGTATCGCATATCGAGTCTAGGGGGTTGGATAAAGTCAGACCCCTAATAACGCGATAATTCGTGTCGGTATGAAGCCCATCACCACCTGAGAAACTACTGATCCAAATCAGTAATTCTCCACTACCTCGGCCGAGGATTTCTAGTGATGGCCACCCGTGCACTGTGCGACATCAACCCCCAATACCGGGAGAGACGAATCCCCGACGATCCGCTCACTGCCTCCATGTGGCTCGGGACTGTACCCAAAAAATACCTGTTTGCACGTCTCCTTTGAGCGTGGTAGGGTAGAAATCAAAGCACAGTGGGAACTCACACGAGACAAATGACGATCTCAGGTCGACAAACTAACCTGTACACATGTCACCAGGGAACTTCTATCTGACGATATGTATAATACCAACTAGCATGTTCCCGGCGAGTCCTGTCCGGTGTACTCATAACCCAATGAGCACCTGTATACATCTTAGGTGATCCAACTGACACCAGTGGCTTGTGAGACCGGCCACCGCCCCTTATTGGGGTCTCGACTGTATACACTAGTCTACTCTGGAGTATCGATGCCCTGTCTCGAAACTCCCATGACTAGGGACACTTTAAGAATGTGCTTACAGACCCCAGCTCCCACGTATATGATCGCCATCATACTGCTGGCAGTCATGCAAGAATCCTATGGGCTCTATCAACATGCAATAGTGAACTAAAGCATGTATACGATGGTAAAGACAAACCAGAGAGTATACTATCATCTCGAGCAAGACTGTCATATCGGTATAGGTCCTGCCTCAATCATTGCAATCACGTACCTGCGATCCAATAATTGACTTTGAGGGCACTATATCCAACAATCTCCTACTTGCACTTAAGGATAATTATTGCGATGTCGCATACTCACAGCCCGTGTGATACCGAACACCCAACTCCTCTACTAATCAGTTTCACAAAGCTAGTTTGTAAAACTCTTGTGTTCGAGAAATAGCCTCAGTGAGTGGATCCGCCCTGATGTTTCTTTCTATGTCTCTCTTAATCACAAGTTCGCGGAGAAAGCCATCTCCCGAATCGAGTAATACCTGTCTTAGAATTTGTCTGGATATCTGATGAGACCTAGTTCATGAATGAACTCCAAATCCAAACTTCTTAGACTGTATCGATAACTGAACCTAATCAGTATCCAGCACCATACCACCCACAGTATCCTCTTGGACCAACTGTCCATAATACCGTCCCTCGTCAGAGGGAAAACTATAACTCTGACAATCACTCTGTCATCGATGTCACCTTGGAAGCCTGGAATGATAACCGTTTCCCGAAGGAGACTGTTATCATCAAATCCGTAGAACATGCACTTATGTTCTAAAACTGCCTCCTTATGTTTCTCCAGGATTGGATCAATATAAACTTATCGCATCTTGTGCAAAAACAACATCTGGTGTGGTACTTGACATCTCATGATTGACTCAATTGCCTAAGCAAGTGATCTGCCAATCATGCACATCCCTTTCCCCTTTAGTCTATAAGAAACCTTTAGAGAGGGTGACTCCATCACCTGCAGGTACACCACCATGCCAGGAGTCATCTATTCTAAAAAAACCATTAGAATACTGTTAAAGTACCCAAATTGGGAAGCTACCCAAATCTAGATCTAAAACCATAGATCTAGTAACCAGAATGTCTGATATTATATCCATATCCTGTGTGAAGAAACAACTGTGTGACGACCACAGTACAACCGATCGTAGTATAGGAATTTTACTTCCTACTCTGTGTATGCATCCAAATACCAGGACATCACACTCTACTACCTTCTCACCAGATCCATCCCCTATTCTGATGAAGTCAAACCCATGACTGTCACATCAAAAATAGATGATCTTATCTCCACTATATGTGCTCTAGTCTACAAATAGACATAAGCTACTTTCCCACTATGCTTCCGTTGCTCCCACTGACTACGACAACCCTCTGGCAGAATAATATATACGTCCACTTCTAAAACTTGTTTAGAACGACGCTATACATATCCTCCTGCCGGGTCTCATAGTCTGGAACAACAGTAGTGTCAAGTCTGGGTAAACAAGAACCTCCCTGTCACCGTCCTTAAGGCTACCGGAGTACCTCTCGGGTGTCTGAGGTTACCCACCATATCTGCGGAGTGGCTATTGGAATGTCAAACTTGATTGAATATATAGGTCCTATTAAATTTTCCGTAATCGTTTGCGGATCTGGAATCACTTCCAGTTCTACCATACTCCCATTACTATTTTCTGAAAAAATACATTTTACTAAAACTGTGGCGAGTCAAGAACAATATCACTATTGATCTTTCAGATGGTAGAAAGTCAATCCTCGTCAAAGCCAGGGTCAACCCACAAACTGCCATTACAGAAACGTGCCTTGAATTATCCAGTGTCTAGTTTTAAGCATAAGCCGGACAACTCCCCTTATCTTAACATCGTTAAGATATGAACCATTCTATATACAATATAGAAATAGATGCACTAATTTAATTGGAACCAGATTCAAACCATGCAACTGTCTCCAGTGCATATCAACTTAATGGAGATAGGCTAATCGGCATTACTCAACTTAGGAATACATCCAATTATGAGTAACCCGAAAGAGAAACAAGTTTCTCAAAATCATTACTTGAATACCAATCACAAGAATCTACATCTTCGATTTCTTTGAAGAATCCCGATACTTGCGATACCTGGTTCTCTACTTTATTCTTATACCCACAACTTCTCAAAATTTAGACATTGTATTTCTACGAAACACTTGTCTAAAAACTAGAGAAGTCACAAGTAAACAGAACATAGTATGAGGACCTACCCCTTTGTCCTTACGGACACTGGACAACATACAATACTCTGTATAAGTCCGCTGAGTTGAATAACTCAAAACCTGTGCATCGTAGGTTGAAAACTGTACCCAGGCGATTTCCTCAAATATCACCAATTACAACGAATTCCGATATAATGAGGATGATCACCTAATTCCCAATAACTTACTCCCACTCATCATCTATAAAACCATACAGATGTGAGAATCATACCTGGTAAATACATATCCTGGAGTAAGTATCTAATCGGGAAATCAGTTTTCTTTTAACAATGCACTGAAACATCAAAATGTTTCATAGGGGTGTTCTGGTATTCCTAGTAATGCCTATTCCATAATCCAATTCATGACTTTAACCGTATATTTCATTGCTATCTCTCCAAATCCCTTTATTTGTCTTTATTCATTACCTTCTGTACACCAACGTTAGGCTAAATGGTTTTCTTCCTTCCCTACCGTTCGGCACCAGCCTATGGTTTGGAAGAAGACTATCCAGTAAGCATAATGGATGTACTCTCCTAATCCTAGGAGTACTCGCAACTTGAGAGAAGGTGGTGGTAAAAGACAAGTGAATAATACCTTATTCTATTTCTCCCGAACTGGGAAAAAAAGCAAAGGTAAAATAGGAGTGGCGATGAAGTATATGGTTTGGTCGTGAATTATAGCAGTCGCAATTTACTTTGCCCTCTTTCTAATCCCTTTATTTTGTCTTTAGTTATTACCTTCTGTACACCCTACTTAGGCTAATTGGTTTTCTTCATTCCCTACCTTTCGGCACCTGCCTATGGTTTGGAATAAGACTATCCAATAAGCGTAATAGGTGTACTCTCCTAAACTAAGGAGCCCTCGCAACCTGAGAGAAGGTGATAATAAAAGACAACTGAATAAACCAATTCTATTTCTCCTGAACCTGGATCCATCCTCGAAGAAGTCCCTTCGAGTTCGTATATAACCATACGATGGATCTATCCAATGGAAGTGGATGTCCGTAGTAATACGGGGTGTTATGAGAAATACAAAGGGTAAAAGAAGGAGCGGCAATGACTTATGCAACTATAGACAATCCAAAAGCCAGTATTTTAAGAAGGTTCGGTCAACTTGGTCACTGAGTCATAGTCTAGGGTCGGTCAAAGGTCGCTTCCAAATAGAGAGAGAGAAAAGAAACACTCTACATGCACTCTAACCTAGATCAGAATGGTTATCACTTTATCTAATCAGGAAACCTCCCCCGGTAATCTCAAATTCTCCTCCAAACCTAAAAGAAGAATTAGTCGGGATCACTCGAAGAGTAAACCAACTCATCAGTGAGAATCGGGATCCAACTCTCATCGCATGATAACATGACGGAATCCACTCACGTTATCACACTTCAGAAGGTATGCGCATACTTCGCAAGTTTCTTTATGTTTGAAACTCCTGATATGATTTTTACCTCATGCTCTTATGACCTTGACTTTGGCCAACAAATCATAAGTCACGTGTCAAGTTCTACCCATCATTATCCACGTTAATTTGAACCCACCCGTACATACCCTTGACTTTGGCCAACAAGGTAATACGACTGTCCCAAACCAACGCATCTATCTATGCATCAGATGAATATTCAGCAACTACCAAACACTATGCCTTGACTTTGGCCAACAAACATAGCTTGAATACTACTGACTATCCATAAGAAATGACGGAGGGCTACGGCTGGTTTTTGGCGAAAAACCTTTAAGTAATGAACTTGATCTCGTTGAAAGAAACAGATAGCTTTTTATAAAATATAGTGGCGAAAACCTTTTGCTAAAGAGGTCACTCCCAGTGAAGGGATCTTGGCTCTTTCCTCGTGGAATGAGGTGCAGGATATTCCAACTGAATACCACGATGCAAAGCAACTTGTAATCGACTATATTAAAGTTATTACCCTGACATAAACTTCTGCCCAAGAGGTCACTCCCGGTGAAGGGATCTCGGCCCTTGCCTCGTCGAATGAGGTGCAGGATATTCTAACTGAATATCACTATGCAAAACAAAAGGAAACGTCTTTGTAATAACACTTTTTTTTTAAATTTGTTCTAACAACATCAAATATAAGTTTGTTTTATCCTTGCATTGATAAGAATCAATGCAGTCCCATCAATCAATCACACCAGAAAAGAACGAAAAATAAAATGTACGTATATGCATTCCGCATTCGCCACAGGGTCCCGTCATCACCCGTTAGGTTACTTAACTAACGACAGAGCGGGGACTGGACTAGCGCGGGTGCAAAACATATACAACATCTAATAGTATATATACCAATATACAATAATCACTCCAGGCGTGATAATATGCAACATTACAGAAAAGTAATAAGCATCACAGAACAATACAGATAATCTGGGATCCCCGGGTTTCATAGAGCCGCTACTGAAACCCGACATCCTCCTGGTCGTGTGGATAGCCTGTGCAATGAAACCTAGACCCCTACGGATCCGGCAAGTTACCCACCAAAACCTGAAGTGAGGCACCCCCCTACAGCAAAATGAATGGACCACCCGGCACTTCACGGAATCCGGTAACTTGAGCACCCTTCCTTAGGTTAACCTGTACCCCCTACGAGTGCGGCGAATAGTCTGCCAATTCTAGAGTGAGGCCCCTCTGCCTCTCAAAACCATGAGATACGGACCCGTTGCCCTCCAGAACCCGGCTATCCGTGCACCCCGTCGCGGGGTAAACCTAGTACAGAAAATAAAATATGTACAACGGGTACATCGACCTCAACCCGGTCGTGCCCCAAAAGAATATTATATAACAGGCAGTGACAGCAGTCCATATGTTGGACGCTCGCCCCGCACTATCAAATGTACAAATAAATCCAAACTGCACTATCATTGCACCCTGCTATCCACCACGACAAATCCGCAACATCACAGCACAACACAGAACATCAACACCAATGTCACGTTCGCAAACCCGTCTAAAAGAACTATAGCAATTAGACGCGGTTTACCGCTCAAATGACATTCCCGGTCGGAGATATAATGTAAATACTGCATACTAACAAGTTTAAAATTTCGATCGACTAAACTTCCCGAAGTGGGCCCTACGAACTTCTGCTGTACAGAAACCAAATTTGGGCCCAAACGAAACATTCCAGAAACTACAATTCACTGTTTAGAAGCTACTGTAGAAAATTGGAGTACCAATCTCACAAAACGGCGGCGGATCCGCAGCCAAACCCTTGTTTGTGCCGCGGATCCACGGCGTAACTGTTGAGTTGGGCCACCAAATTTCACCAGTATTCTTATAAAAGCCTGCTTGTTTTTCTGTGATGCTCAAAATAATTTTTAGACCCTTTTAAAAATCGACATAAACTTTAATGCAGAAAATTGTAGTTTCAGAAATTCCGTTCCATCGAACTTTCAAACACGTTAGCTTAAGTTAGTATAGCTTAATGGTGAGGCTCTGATACCACTGTAAGTACACGGTAGCGCCCCGGCCGTCTAACAGATGCCAAATGCGGAACAAAAACTTTTACAACTGGCGCTATCGCGTACTATAACCCAGATCTGCCATTAAAGCTAAACTAACAAACTAAAAAGTAGGTAGAAATGTTATACCGAATGATCCGAGTCCTTCGGTCTTCAACCATCATCCCACGCTTTGTTGCGGCTGCTCCGATCTCCTGAATCTCTAGTCTTCTTGTCCAGGTGGCACCACGTCGACGGATCTTTAAACGGGCTCCCGCCTCTGAACCAAGGCAACTCGATCATCGAGTTTTCTAAAAGAGATGACCAAGAATGATGTAGAGAATGAGTAGAACACTTTGTCTCGTTACATCCAAAGCTATGGAAGAACGGTTAATGAAGTTGCCTTTTGGATCGGATTGAAATGAGATATGAAAATATATATGAAGTAGATCTCTATCTTCTCATTTTAACAACCCTTTCTTTTTCCCAAAAATCATCCATCCTCAACAAGAGGGGCCGGCCACTAATATAGGTGGAGGGAGGTGAGTGTAGGAGAGAGGAGGGGGTGACCACAAGCAAAGCAAACTTATCATCTCACTTAATGAAAAGAATGAGTCACAAATAACATTAAATGCAAACCAAAGAACATAAACCTAGTCATTAACCTAGTCACCCTTGTATTAAATGAATCATTAAATGCACTAATGAGTCACATAACACCTCACCATCCTAGTCATCTTCTAGAAGCTTCCACACTCATCTCAAGAAAAGATAAATCCGTCTTTAACCGAACGTTAAAGAAGGGCGATAGAAAACTGGAAACTGGTAACTTCCAAAAGTGATCCCGAAACGAATTTAAGGATAACCCCGTAACAGTATAAACATACCCGCATTTGTATTACGACCGAATACAAATGCAACTGAGACAAAGATATTATATCTACACAGTATAATACTGGGATCCGGCTTAAACCAAAGCCTACCAGTATTATCTGCCTGAAAAATGACACATGCGAAAACGCACGTGCATTTTCTGAACCCTGCCATAAAACCATACGGCCTCTACAACGTTTCACCCGAACTTGGGAAACGGTCTGTGGGGGACTCTAATGACTCATCAACACACTGGCACTGGGTATAACCACTAGCACGTCAGAGGTACAAGCTATACGTAACGGTTGCCTATGTATTGATTGGAAGGGAAGCTGACGAGCGAACTCATCCATAAACCCTACTGAGCCTGACAGTGACAATATCCGTACAGTTCGGTCCATTCGTCTAAAGAGTATCGCATATCGAGTCTAGGGGGTGGATAAAGTCAGACCCCTAATAACGCGATAATTCGTGTCGGTATGAAGCCCATCACGACCTGAGAAACTACTGATCCAAATCAGTAATTCTCCACTACCTCGGCTTAGGATTTCTAGTGATGGCCACCTGTGCACTGTGCGACATCAATCCCCAATATCGGGAGAGACGAATCCCCGACGATCCGCTCACTGCCTCCATGTGGCTCGGGACTGTACCCAAAAAATACCTGTTTGCACGTCTCCTTTGAGCGTGGTAGGGTAGAAATCAAAGCACAGTGGGAACTCATACGAGACAAATGACGATCTCAGGTCGACAAACTAACCTGTACACATGTCACCTGGGAACTGCTATCTGACGATATGTATAATACCAACTAGCATGTTCCCGGCGAATCCTGTCCGGTGTACTCATAACCCAATGAGCACCTGTATACATCTTAGGTGATCCAACTGACACCAGTAGCTTGTGAGACCGGCCACTGCCCCTCGTCGGGGTCTCGACTGTATACACTAGTCTACTGTGGAGTATCGATACCCTGTCTCGAAACTCCCATGACTAGGGACACTTTAAGGATGTGCTTACAGACCCCAGCTCCCACGTATATGATCGCCATCATACTGCTGGCAGTCAAGCAAGAATCCTATGGGCTCTATCAACATGCAATAGTGAACTAAAGCATGTATACAATGATAAAGACAAAGCAGATAGCATACTATCATCTCGAGCAAGACTGTCATATCGGTATAGGTCCTGCCTCAATCTTTGTAATCACGTAGCTACGATCTAATAATTGACTTTGAGGGCACTATATCAAACAGTATCTCATACCCAATAATCAGAAGTGGTTGAAGTATCTCGTACTTAACCATCCCATAGAAGTCTCTCCTGAGAATAGGCCTTTGTGAGTGGATCTGCCGTGTTGTCCTCTGTGTCAACTCTCCTGAACCTTGATCTCCCTGGAGATCAACCATTTCCACTGATCAGGTGATACTGCCTAAGAATGTGTCTAGATCACTGATGGGATGGGGGTTCCTTGGCCAAAGCCAAAACTCCTTTGTCACACAATGGTAGGAATGAAGTTCATCTCATGAACTAGTGTTATCCAGAATATTTCTTTAGTAGCATCCTTGGTAGTGATGTATCCAGCCTTTATCGTCTAGTTTGCCACGGTATCTAGCTTAGAACTCTTTCAATATACCGTTCCTCCACTGTGGGTAAAGACAATGCCTGTGACTCACATTTAGTCGAGCTTATCACCCTGGAAGCTATCTAGTGATTATCCCCACGATCGATTGATACCATCTCACTACACCTAGTGAGAATCCTAACATCCACTTAGATCTATATCATAGATCCAAAACCTAGGACTTAGGAGGTATCACCTTGATCGTATATGTAGGGTTACTAGGTACTCTCACAAGGTTCTATAAGGCATCAACCATACCCGATTTAAAATTTAGACGTGCCGAACAACCCTAACCAAGATCTTTAAACTAGAGATTAGGTGAAACAAAGCATGTTAAACACTTTAACATCTAAGAGTTTGGGATTACAACCTTTGTAGTCTGGTCCTTCACTTCTAAAGCTCTGTGTTGAGGTCCCTTCGCTGCGATCATCGAGTTTCCGGACTCTAGAGAGGCTCCACGAAGAGAAAGATGCAAGCTTGCTTCATATCTTCGATAACAAAGATGATCTACCTTGAAATTTCATTAACACAAGCTCTCACTCACAAATGAAGTGAACACCCAAATCTAAATGGCAAGAATAGATTAGGAAGATGAAGTAGGAATTTAGCTCTCACTTATTTTCTTTAACTCACTCAAAATCATCACTAAGCAAAAAGCTAGAAAGCTTTCAAGGAAGAAGAAGAAGAATCAATTTACTTTATGATGAATAATGAATTGTGTTGAGGTTAGAATTGCAACCATGGGTTAAGTATGATAACTTAACCCATGTAGAGACTTGACCATGGTCATGGGTTGGGTTGGGTTAATAAATATCATAACAAAAATCTTTACAAATATCTTTAGCAAGAAACAAAAGAAAAACCTTCTAGAAGCTTCTAGAAAATATTAACCCAAATCAAACCGTAATCATGTTTAATCTCTACTAATCACGTTGCATTAATAACCCTAACATGTTACAATATTATATATCACATATACAATATTTATTGAGAAAAAGAATCTTTTAGTGAGCTTATATTAGTTAATTTAATTTAATATATCAAATATATAATTATACATTAAATTATCGATCAACACTTGATCCGATAATCCGACTATTTCACAAATAACCGACTAATATTATTTGTATCAATTCATCGAATCAACACTTGATCTGATGACCCGGCTATATCACATATACCCGGCCGATATATCATATCGCAAGAATCTAATGCGGTATCACATACTCGTATTGTTCTCAGTCCCGCACATATCATATATGTGCTCCTACTCCGTTTTGCCTGAGCCAAGAAATCTCTGTGTAGGAATCTAAAGAATCGTCAATACGCCGGCAGTAGGTGATGATCATATCAAACACCCACAAGCTGCAAGCGGTCAGCTAAATGTAACAACCACCCAGGTATTGAGCACTCAGAAGATCAACAAGCAAGCTTGTACATTCTCCTGTGAATCCAGTCAGTAACACTCCCGTACAGTTCGGTCTCTCCGTCTGATATGTCGCATATCTCGCCTAGGGGTAGTAAACGTCAGACCCCAGTAGATTGATAAGTCGTGTCGATATGAGGTCTATAACAGTTCGAGAAATTACTGATAACACTTACCAGTAAATCTCAGCAACCGTGGCCAGGGATTTCCAGTTATAGCCAATCGAACACAGCGCAACATCAACTCCCTATACCGGGAGAGACGAATCCCCTCCTATCGCTCATTGCCTCCATGTGATTCGGGACTGTACCCAAAAGCTACCTTTTTGCACGCCCTCTTGGACGTGGTATGATGGAAATCAAAGTACAGTGGGAATCACACAAGACTCTATGACGATCTTGGGTCTACAGACTACTCTGTACCAGTGTCACCAGAGAACTGCCATCTGACGTGAGGTATAATACCATCTGGGAGTTCTCGGCGAGTCCGTCCAGTGTACCGAGTCTCCACTGAGCACCCGTATACCTTCTCTGATGTCAAACACCAATGGATATGAGATCATCCATCGCCCATCGTATGGGTGAAGAAGCGCATACGCTAGTCTACTCTGGAGTATCGGTGCCGTGTTTCGGTACTCCCACGACTAGGAACATTTGAAGGATGTACTTGGAGACTACACTGTCCTCACTAGTATGATCCGCATCATAGTCCTGATAGTCAAATACTCATCCTAAGGGCTTTATCAACATGTAACATAGAGACAATCAGAGTATATGTTAAGATAAAGAGTAACCAGATAGTGTACTATCATGTCGAGTAAGAAAGTCCTCCCTATATATGTCCAAGCATCCACTACAATATACATCATATGTACAGTAATGGCCTCTAAGGCATACATATAACTAACAATCTCCCACTTGCACTAGGGCCATATATTGTGGTATCACATACCCAACAATTAGCTGTGGTTGAAGTATCTCATACTCAACCATCCCATAAAATGTCTCTACTGGGAAAAAGGCATTTGTGAGTGGATCAACGTTGTTGTCCTCTGTGTCTACTCTCCTAACCTCGATCTCCCTGGAGATCAATCATCTCCATTATCAGGTGATACTGCCTAAGAATGATATCTGGATTTCAGATGGGACGGGGTTTCTTTGGCATAAGCTACAACTCCATTGTCACACAAAGTTAGGATTGAAGTTCATCTCATAAACCTATATATCCAGACTGCCTCTTTGGTTGCATCCTTAGTAACGATGTATCTTGCCTTTAATCGTCTAGTTAGTCACGGTATCTAGCTTGGAACTCTTCCAACATACCGTCCCTCCACTAAGGGTAAAGACAATGCCTGCGAATGACATTCAGTCGTCCTTATCACCCTGAAACCTTTCCAGTGATTCTCCCCAGGATCGATTGATACCATCTCACTACAGCTAGTGAGAATCCTAACATCCAATTAGATCTATCTCATAGATCCATAACCCAGGAATTAAGAGGTATCACCTTGATCTTATATGGAGAATCCTTGTGATAAGCGGAGATTGACCGAGCGTAGCATAGGAAACTCCTTCCCTATCAAGAGTATGTCATCCACGTACTCTACGAGGATCACCACCATACTCCCTACTACCTTTTTGTATATACAAGGTTCATCTACCATTTTGATGAAGTCAAACTCTTTGACTACCACATCAAAACAGACGTTCCAACTCTGCGATGCCTGCTTTATCATATAAAACATCTTGCACACGTTTCCGCTGCTCCCACTGTCTACGAAGCCCTCTAGCTGTGTACTTATAGACGCTCTATTCTAAATCAACATTTAGAAATGCAGTCATGACACCCAACCGCCAGATATCGTAGTCATGGTATGTAGCCATGGTAAGTAGGATCTGGATGGACTTAAGCAAAGCTTTGAAAGTCTCAACATTTCCATGTACACCAAGTAATCTTCTCAAGATATACTTGCTCCTGATAGGGATTTAACCCTTCAGATAAAGCAACCAAAGTCCATACTTTGTTGGTGTATAAGGATTCCATCTCAGATCGCTAAGCATCCAGCCATTCTTACAGAGTCCCACACCTGATGGCCTGCTCGAAATAAGTTGGGTCATCATCTCATGATGCAATCCTCGCTCCCACTGTCATAGAGAAACTGAAGTATCTCTCAGGTGTGTGAGGAACCCTACTAGATCGGTGGAGAGGCTGAGGTTCGTTAGAAACTATTGAATCCTTCGGTTCTACCAAATTATCAGCTGCAGTTTGTATAACTGGAACTGTTTCCAGTTCTACCTCATGACCACTAATTTCTTCACAAGAAATTCCCTTTCACAAAGGTGGCATGTTGAGAAACAAAACATCTTTTATTCCTCGGTTAGGTTGAAGATATTCCCTTGCGAATGCTTGGGATATCCAACAAACTTCTACAGAACTGATTTTGCCTCGAGCTTGTCCGGATTATGATTTTAGACATAGGCTGGACAACCCCAAATCTTAACAAACTTAAGATATGGGCTCTTCCCATTCCATATCACATATGAAGTGGTAGGCAACTGATTTAATTGGAACCCTATTCAATAGGTATGCAGCTTCTCAAGTGCAAAACTCCCAAAAGAAATAGGAAACTCAATAGTACTCATCATAGAGCACACCATATCATATAGGGTGTGATTGCTCCTCCCCTATACACCGACGTGCTGTGGTGTATACGGAGGAGTAATGCTGAGAGAGAATCTCATTCTCCTTTAGAATAGTCCAGGAATCCCGTGCTCAAGTATTCTCCTCCTTGATCTCATCAAAGGAAATAATACTTTTACCCGTTTTTGGTTCTCTACTTCTAACTTATATTCATTAAATTTCTCAAAAGTTCCATACTTGTGTTTCAACAGGAACACGTGTGCGAATCTTGAGAGACTATCAGTGAATATAATAAAATATAAAGAACCAGTCCTAGCATGTATAGACAGGGGACCTTCATACATCAGCATGTATCAATCCCAAGAGTTCACTAACTCTCTCTCTCTGTTTCCAATAAACAGAGTTGTGGTCATCTTATCTTTGTGACATGACCTGCAAGTTTCACAAGATGTAAATTCAAACTAATTTAAATATGCATCTAAATGTAACTTTAGCTAGTCGGTCCGCATTGATATGACCTAGTCTACAATACCTCAAGAAGGATTTGTTCATTTCTGAACTCTTCCTCTTGTGTGTGTTCTGTACGTTAAGAACTGTGGTTTGATTTAGAACGTCTATGCTTTTAGATAACGTGCCTGAATCGATCAACTCTTGATATAGGAAATGTTCAAAACATTATCCAACAATACAAAATTATATCCTTCTTTACTATAAAGAGACTGATATGATGTTGTATCTCAGGTTCGGTATCTAATAACATTCGTTCAGAATCAATGTATTCCGATAATACAGGGTGATAACTACCAACAGAATTAGGTGCAACACTTGCACCGTTTCTATCTCATGAAACTTATCACCCGTTCTCAGTCCTCTACCTATCTGTAGCCCATGTAAAAAATTACATATGCGGGATACTGATCCGGTATCTCATACCCAGGACGTAAAAGATACTGAGAAATAGTTTTGTGTAATGAACACACCCGAAGATGATGCATCAGCATGCACTTTCTTTGTTTGGGTGGCACGGGAATTCTGGTAATCCCCTATTTCCTGCTCTGTCTTATAACAATTATAAGTTGGAGCGGGACCAACGTTCCTTAGCGCAGTATAACAAGCGGGTTCGGTCAATACATCTGTATTATTATCTTGATTAAGGCGTGACATAGTCGCAACCAGGAGAGAGAGAGAAGAAAACACTCAGCGTGCGCTTTTACAAGATTAGATTGGTTATCAATTTATCTAATCAGGATGGCTCCCACTGTTTTAGTCAAATCTTCCTTCAAACCCTAAAAGGAAAGACTAGCCGGGATTAAGTACGCTCTACAAGTTCACCAATTTTTCAGCCAGGCCAGTGCCGATACTTTGAGGGAGGTTCCCCGCGCTTTCACACGGACCTAATTAAAATAAACCTCGTTTTCCCAGAGGCATAACCCCGTTGACACCTTTCTGGACACCAACTTGATCGGCTAATTGTAATGTGTAAAACTCTCCCAGGAGTAACTCTTACTCGCAGCGGGTATCGGGATCCAACTATCTCATAGAAGGTATGCAATCTCATTGCAAATTTCAACTCTTGAAATTCCCAATAATATTTTGCCCCTAGCATCTATATGACCTTAACATAGTCAACAAATCATAAGTGCTAGTCAAGTTCAACCCGTCATTTCCCGATTGAATTAAACCCACCCGTACGACCCTTAACATAGTCAACAAAGTCGCACGACTAACCTAATCCAATCGCATCATATGCTTATACAGATAAGCACTAATCAGCTACCGCACATTACGCCTTAACATAGTCAACAAACGTAGCACGAATACTAACTAGTACTTATCTGAAATGACGGAGGGCTATGACAGGTTTTTAAGAAAACCCTTTGCGTAATGAACTTGATATCGTTGTAGAATCGAGTGATTTTAAATGGAGTGTTTTTTAGGCTTTTCTAGTTTTGCTAAAGACGTCACTCCTGGTGAAGGGATCGTCGGCTCTTTCCTCATCGAATAAGGTGCAGGATATTTCACAAATACCGCTTTGCAAAGCAAGAACTATAGAAGCAATCAAAAGACAAACCGAGTTTGTAGCATCTGCTAGTTTCACTAAATAGGTCACTCCCGGTGAAGGGATCTCGGCTCTTTCCTTATCGAATAAGGTGCTGGATGTTCTACAAGAAACACCGCTATGCGAAGCAAGAACTAGAGCTACCAGTTTTTAAACAAGTTTCTACAACATTTTTAGGTTTCTTTTAGTTTCATTAATCTCATTAATGAAGTCCCATTTTATTATGCTTCACAAGCATCACATTTGAAACGAAATCTGCAATATAACATATATCTCATATATATAATATAAACATTCGTCTCAGGTAGTAATATGATCTCATCACAGAACATTGGAGCAGAAGAACACATATAAAATATTGGATATACTAGGACGTCCATGTTTTAATACGAGCCTGTATAAAACACGGATTCCACGGTCGCGATGAATAGCCAAACCCACATCCCTACACCCCTACGAGAGCGGCAAGCAACACTGCTAATTCTAGGGTTAGGAGACCCGGTCTCGACTCCTCGAGATGGTCTCCCACTGGACCCTAGAACCCGGTTACTTACGCTCCCCGCCTTGGGTCTACCTAATGCGGAAAAGTAAATAATATACAACGGTGACATCATCCTCAGCCCGGAAGTGCCCCAATAAAAGAATATTACATACAATGAATTTTACATGAAGGAAAATAAAAAACCCTCATCTCACATAAAACCCCTGGCTATTCAGAACGCGACGATCCAATATAACATATCACAGCAACACATAATATCTCATATCATCAACATAAGTAAGTATGCGTATCCCAATTGTCGTTGATGTATAGCAACGAAGCCGGCACCACATACTACGCTTACGGTCACAGAAAAGAAAGTGTAAAACTACAACAGTTGGAATCCGCAACCTTCTTAGACATCGCATGCCTAACCAAATGAATTCCTTAGACATCTCATGCCTAATAATTATAAACCCCGCATTTTAGTCTCATTATCGAAAACACTTTTCAATATCTAGTCAGGCAATTCAACAAGATTCCCGATATCCTGATCGAATGCTCGTCGCAAACTTTACTAGACGGCCGCACCCCCGATGCCGTCAATGAAGTGCACTTGTAAGGTTCCTAGGCATACTCAAGAGGTTCCACAAGGCATCAACCATGCCAAACAAAAATTTTCCGGTGCCGAGAAACCCTAATATAGATCGTTAACTAGAGAATAGGCGAAAGAACATGCAAGCAATCGACTTTGCTACTAAGTGAAAGGGATTACAACCTTTGTAGATCCGGTCCACCACTTCTTTAGCTCCGTGTTGACGTCCCTCCGCTGCGATCATCGGATCCCGGACTCTAGAAATGGTTTCGTCGGAGAAATGATCGGGCTAGGTCATTGACTTCGAGGCCGAAGATGATCTACGTCGGGGAGACTCAAACTTATGCTATTCCTTCACTCGGTCGAAAACTTTGTGAAGAGAACACCCTATACTACATGGAAAGTGGTAGAGGATGAAGAAATAGGAAGTGGGTTCACTTTAGAATTGGATTTCTCACTCTTTTTCTCATGATGCCATTGGAGCTAGCAAGCTTTTTCAAGCTTGATGAAGATGATGAAGAAGAAAGAATGATATCCATTAAAAGAATAATATGAACACTTATCCTTTTAATCATGGCACCATGGTTGAGTTAAGCCCTCATGCTTAACTCATGTAGAGAATTAACCATAGCATAAGGTTAAGGGTTGAGTTAGCTAATATTTTGAACAAATGACAAAAGAGTTGACTTTGTCAATGTTCATCAAGCTTCTTGAAGCTTGATAACTTTGACCAAAGTCACTCTCTTTTGTTATTTGTTTAGGAAAATAGTAAACCCTAATTCAACCTTGATATGGTTCAAGTCTCATACACACAACTTGTTTGTATCATCAAGCATGATACAAACATGTACACTTGCATATATCACATATAAACAATGTACACTTTCAAGTGAGAAAATCAATCTTAAGTGAACCAATACTAGTTAATGTAAAGTAATATATCAAATATATAATTATACATTAAATCATTAAATCAACACTTGATTTAACGATCCGATCATATCGCATATAACCGACTAATATCAAGTGTATCAATGTATCGAATCAACACTTAATTCGGTAACCCGGCTATATCACATATAACCGACCGATGATACAAATCATGAGAATAGAACACAGTATCACATACTGGTATCATCCTCGGTCCCGCACATATCTCATATGCGCTCCTATTTCGTTTCGCTTGAGCCAGGATACCCCTGTGTAGGACTCTAAAGACTCGTCAATACGCCGGCAGCAGGTGATGATCATATCAAACACCCACAAGCCGCAAGCGGTCTGCTAAACGTAAAGGCCACCCGAGTATTGAGCGATCAGAAGATCAACGAGCAAGCCCGCTCACACTCCAGTGAATCCAACGAGTAGCACTACCGTACAGTCCCGGTCTGTTCGTCTGATATGTCGCATATCTTGTCTAGGGGTGGATAACATCAGACCCCAATAACTCGATAAGTCATGTCGATATGAGGCTCATAATGGGTCGATAAACTACTGGTAACACTTACCAGTAAATCTCTAAAGCAGCCTTGGCCAAGGACTTCCTGTTATAGCCAATCGAGCACTGCGCAACATCAACTCCCTATACCGGGAGAGACGAAACCCCTCCTATCGCTCATTGCCTCCATGTGATTCGGGACTGTACCTAAAAGCCACCTTTTTGCACGCCCTCTTGGACGTGGTATGATGGAAATCAAAGCACAGTGGGAATCACACAAGACTCTATGACGATCTTGGGTCTACAGACTAACCTGTACCAGTGTCACCAGAGAACTGCCATCTGACATAAGGTATAATACCATCTGGGAGTTCTCGGCAAGTCCGTCCAGTGTACCCAGTCTCTACTGAGCACCCGTATATCATCTCTGATGTCAAACACCAATGGATATGGGATCATCCATCGCCCATCTATATGGGTCGAGAAGCTACACGTTAGTCTACTCTGGTATATCGATGCCCCGTCTCGATACACCCACGACTAGGGACTTTGAAGGATGTACTTATGGACTACCATGGCCCTACTAGTATGATCCGCATCATAGTCCAGGTAGTCAAGTACATATCCTAAGGGCTTTACCAATATGTAATAGAGAGACAATCAGTATACACGTTAAGGTAAAGAGTAACCAGATAGCATACTATCATATCGAGCAAGAAAGTCATACCTATATATGTCCAAGCATCCACTACAATATACATCCTATATATAGTAATGGCCTCTAGGGCATACATATAACTAACAGCACTAAGGCGGAACACCACAGCCGCGAGCACTCGAACGGATGCTTTTGGCGACGGGGTTCTCCTACAGTCACTTGGTCGGGGCTATGGGGTATGGCTATCTATTAAGTTTACCCGGCGAGTATCCGCATACGCTACGTGATTGCGACGGACTTTTGATCATATCAAAATTCTGTGGCAACCGATCATCTGAGACTGAACTGCTAGATTTATAACATTCATATTAGTTATCTCATAACTACTTTTGGACTCCAAATATTGTATCACATTCCAGATAAATAGACAATGTTAAACTTTCCGATCGAATAATCAAACACCCATGTTTTCCCAAATAGTTCTCAACACTTGAAATTAGTTTAAAAAACATCCATCATATGCCACAGTACCAATGGTCCAACCGTAGAAGGGTCAAGCCAACGCCTCACATGTGGCAACGCCGTACTTCCCCAAACCCTAAAGTTTAGAGGAAGTTCAAGACGGTCACATAATCGAGTTAAGGTTTGTTGTCTTCTAGAGGGTCCACCGCGTTACTTGCACGACTTAGAACGTTCTTAAACTACGGAAAAATCCAACACTTGGAAATTTTCCGGCAGGGGAAAAAGTGAGTTATTGATATCCGTTCGAACTTTTTTACACGTTCTAAAAATTACCCGGACAAACTAAACGAAGTTATACTTTCCGATCGAATCAACGAGCTCCCAATACAACCCAGAAAACTCAACACTTGAGTAAATTAAAAATTTCCCAAAAGAATCAAGAATTACATACGGACATTACTGTGCAAAACGCAAGCCATGATTCTACTGTTTGGCCACGGAACCACCGCGCAAGCCATGGTACGGCCGCCGTTCCGCGGCGCTTTAATGGTATTGGTGGTATGTGTTTCACAGTAATTCTTGTATTTCCCTGCTGATTTTTCTGAGTATTTTTAATATGAAAAAATCAATATTTTTAAAAATTTCCAGAGAAGGGGTTCGTATCGGGGTTTCGAGGTTTGATCGGACTTTAAATTTCGCCTAGACTTCGCCAAAAGCTCTAGCTTGGCTCTGATACTACTGTAGGGTTACTAGGCACTCTCAGAAGGTTCTACAAGGCATCAACTATACCCGATTTAAAATTTAGACGTGCCGAACAACCCTAACCAAGATCTTTAAACTAGAGATTAGGCGAAACAAAGCATATTAAACACTTTAACATCTAAGAGTTTAGGATTACAACATTTGTAGTCCAGTCGTTCACTTCTAAAGCTCCGTGTTGAGGTCCTTTCGCTGCGATCAACGAGTTTCCGGACTGTAGAGAGGCTCCACGAAGAGAAAGATGCAAGCTTGCTTCCGATTTTCGATAACAAAGATGATCTACCTTGAAATTTCATTAACACAAGCTCTCACTCACAAATGAAGTGAACACCCTAATCTAAATGGCAAGAATAGATTATGATGATGAAGTAGGAATTTAGCTCTCACTTGTTTTCTTTAACTCACTCAAAATCATCACTAAGCAAAAAGCTAGAAAGCTTTCAAGGAAGAAGAAGAAGAATCAATTTACTTTGTGATGAATAATGAATTGTGTTGAGGTTAGAATTGCTACCATGGGTTAAGTATGATAACTTAACCCATAAAGAGACTTAACCATGGTCATGGGTTGGGTTGGGTTAATAAATATCATAACAAATATCTTTACAAATATCTTTAGCAAGAAACAAAAGAAAAACCTTCTAGAAGCTTCTAGAAAATATTAACCCAAATCAAACCTTAATCATATTTAATCTTTACTAATCACATTGCATTAATAACCCTAACATGTTACAATATTATATATCACATATACAATATTTATTGTAACAAAATAAAATAATACAATTAACATATATCGCATATATATCAATGTATTACCCGAGTGAGAAAAAGAATCTTTTAGTGAGCTTATTAGTTAATATAATTTAATATATCAAATATATAATTATAAATTAAATTATCGAATCAACACTTGATCCGATAATCTGGCTATTTCACAAATAACCGACTAATATTATCTGTATCAGTTCATCGAATCAACACTTGATCCGATGACCCGGCTATATCACGTATACCCGGTCGATATCTCATATCGCGAGAATCTAATACGGTATCACATACTCGTATTGTTCTCGGTCCCGCACATATCATATATGTGCTCCTACTCCGTTTTTCCTGAGCCAAGAAACCTCTATGTAGGACTCTAAAGAATCGTCAATACGCCGGCAGTAGGTGATGATCATATCAAACACCCACAAGCTGCAAGCGGTCTGCTAAACGTAACAGCCACCCAGGTATTGAGCACTCAAAAGATCAACAAGCAAGCCTGTACATTCTCTTGTGAATCCTGTCAGTAACACTCCCGTACAGTCCGGTCTCTCCGTCTGATATGTCGCATATCTCGCTTAGGGGTGGTAAACGTCAGACCCCAGTAGATTAATAAGTCGTGTCGATATTGTTAGTTATATGTATGCCCTAGAGGCCATTACTAGACATGAGATGTATATTGTAGTGGATGCTTGGACATATATAGGGATGACTTTCTTGCTCGACATGATAGTATGCTATCTGGTTACTCTTTACCTTAACGTGTATACTGATTGTCTCTCTGTTACATGTCGGTAAAGCCCTTAGGATATGTACTCGACTACTGGGACTATGATGAGATCATACTAGTGGGGCCACGGTAGTCTACGAGTACATCCTATAACTGTTCCTAGTCGAGGGTGTATCGAGACAGGGCATCGATACACCAGAGTAGACTAGCGTATACGCATCTTGACCCATATGATGGGCGATGGATGATCCCATATCTATCGGTGTTTGACATCAAGGATGGTGTACGGGTGCTCAGTGGAGACTGGGTACACTGGACGGACTCGCCGAGAACTCCCAGATGGTATTATACCTCACGTCAGATGGCAGTTCTCTGGTGACACTGGTACAGAGTAGTCTGTTGACCCGAGATCGTCATAGAGTCTTGTGTGATTCCCACTGTGCTTTGATTTCCACCTTACCATGTCCAAGAGGGCATGCAAAACGGTGGTTTTTGGGTACAGTCCCGAATCACATGGTGGCAATGAGCGATAGGAAGGGATTCGTCTCTTCCGGTATAGGGAGTTGATGTTGCGCTGTGTTCGATTGGCTATAACCGGAAATCCTTGGCCAGGGTTGCTGAGATTTACTGGTAAGTGTTACCAGTAGTTTCTCGAACTGTTATAGACCTCATATCGACACGACTTATCGAGCTACTGGGGTCTGACGTTTACCACCCTTAGGCGAGATATGCGACATATCAGAGTAATAGACCGGACTGTACGGTATTCTGACTCTCGAACAGGGGAACGCAACCTCTTTGATTTTTGACAAAAGCCTCTGGGACAAGGATGACAAAAAGAGTGTTACTGATTGGATTCGCAGGAGAACTAGCGGGCTTGCTTGTTGATCATCTGATCGCTCAATACCCGGGTGGCCGTTACGTTTAACACACCTCTTGCGGCTTGTAGGTGTTTGATATGATCATCACCTACCGCCGGTGTATTGACGAGTCTTTAGAGTCCTACACAGGGGTTTCCTGGCTCAAGCGAAACGGAGTAGGAGCACATATGTGATATGTACGGGACCGAGATTAATACGATATGAGATACCGTATTCTATTCTCGCGATTTATAACATTGATCGGTTGTATGCGATATAGCCGGGTTATCGGATCAAGTGTTGATTCGATAAGTTGTTACACATGATATTAGTGGGTTATAGCCGGATTATTAAATCAAGAGTTGATTTAATAATTTAATGCATAATTATATATTTGATATATTACATTGTATTAAATAGTATTAGCTCACTTATGATTTATTTTCTCACTAAATTGTGCACATTGTTTATATATGATATATGCAAGTGTACATGTTTGTATCATGCTTGATGATACACACAAGATGGGTGTATGAGACTTGTACCAAGATTAGTTTTAAGATTAGGGTTATTCTTTTATCATAACATTTAACAAAAGGGTTAAACTTAGTCAAAGTAATCAAGCTTGAAGAAGCTTGGAGAAACTTTGACAAAGTCCACTCTTTTGTCTTTTGTCTTGATATTCTTTAACCCAACCCTTAACCTAATGCCTTGGTTAATTCTCTACATGAGTTAAGCATGAGGGCTTAACTCAACCATGGTGCCATTATTTATTGGATAAGTTTTCATTTGGATGGGATTATTATTCTTTCTTCTTCATCATCATCAAGCTCCATCCAAAAGCTTACTAGCTCCAATGGTGCCATGAGAAAAAGAGTGAGAAAGTCAATTCTAAAGTGAGCCCACTTCCTACTTCTTCATCCTCTACCACTTGCCATGTAGTAGAGTGTGTTCTCTTCACAAAGTTCATGACCTAGTGAAGGAATAGCTTGAGTTAGTGTCTCCCCGACGTAGATCATCTTCGGCCTCGAAGTCATCATAGCAAGCACGTTCGTTCTTCTCGTGGAGCTTCTCGAGAGTCCGAAGTTCACGATCCTAGCGATGGGGATATCTACATGGAGCTAATGAAGTGAAGAACAGGATCTACAAAGGTTGTAATTGTTAGTTATATGTATGCCCTAGAGGCCATTACTGTACATTGGATGTATATTGTAGTGGATGCTGGGACATATATAGGGAGGACTTTCTTGCTCGACATGATAGTATGCTATCTGGTTACACTTTACCTTAACGTGTACACTGATTGTCTCTCTGTTACATGTTAGTAAAGCCCTTAGGATGTGTACTTGACTACCTGGACTATGATGTGGATCATACTAGTGAAGACATGGTAGTCCATAAGTACATCCTTCAAAGTCCCTAGTCGTGGGTATATCGAGATGGGGCATCGATATACCAGAGTAGACTAGCATATACCTTCTCGACCCATACAGATGGGCGATAGATGATCCCATATCCATTGGTGTTTGACATCTGAGATGATGTACGGGTGCTCAGTAGAGACTGGGTACACTGGAAGGACTCGCCGAGAACTCCCGGATGGTATTATACCTTACGTCAGATGGCAGTTCTCTGGTGACACTGGTACAGAGTAGTCTGTTGACCCGAGATCGTCATAGATTATTGTGTGGTTCCCACTGTGCTTTGATTTCCACCTTACCACGTCCAAGAGGGCATGCAAAATGGTGGTTTTTGGGTACAGTCCCGAGTCACATGGAGGCAATGAGCGATAGGAGGGGATTCGTCTCTCCCGGTATAGGGAGTTGATGTTGCGCTGTGTTCGATTGGCTATAACCGGAAATCCCTGGCCAGGGTTGCTGAGATTTACTGGTAAGTGTTACCAGTAGTTTCTCGAATTGTTATAGACCTCATATCGACACGACTTATCGAGCTATTGGGGTCTGACGTTTACCACCCCTAGGCGAGATATGCGACATATCAGACGACGAGACCGGACTGTACGGTAAGTGTTACTGGTTGGATTCACAGGAGTGTGAGCGGGGTTGCTCGTCGATCTTCTGATCGCTCAATACCCGGGTGGCCGTTACGTTTAGCAGACCGCTTGCGGCTTGTGGGTGTTTGATATGATCATCACCTGCTGCCGGCGTATTGACGAGTCTTTAGAGTCCTACACAGAGGTTTCCTGGCTCAAGCGAAACGAAATAGGAGCGCATATGAGATATGTGCGGGACCAAGAATAATGCGTGTATGTGATACCGTATTCCATTCTCGCGATGAATGTATCGAATGGTTGTATGCGATATAACCTAGTTATCGAATCGAGGATTGATTCGATAAAACGATACATTGGATATTAGTCGGTCATATGCGATATGACCGGATCGTTAAATCAAATGTTGATTTGATGATTTAATGTATAATTATATATTTGATATATTACTTTGCATTAACTAGTATTGGTTCACTTTAAATGGATTTTCTCACTTTATGTGCACATTGTATATGTGATATACTTTTGTACACAAGTTTGTATCATGTTTGATGATACATGCTCACTAGGGTTTGTGTAAAGATTAAACCATGGTTGTATATTGGTTAGGGTTTTCATTTTCTTTTTCATTTATTTTATTTTGGAAATGATAAAGAGAAAATGGTGGCTTTCTTTGTTCTTTGCTTGAAGCTTCTTGAAGCTTCAAAGCATCTTTGACTAAGTGACCATTTTGTCTTCATGCTTAACCCTAACCCTTTAACTAACCTTAGTTTATTCTCTACACTTGACCATGGTTTCCATATGATAAGTATTCACATTATTTTCTATTTTGAAAAATACTTATCATAGTATCATCATCATCATCTTCTTCTTCTTCAAGAAGAAGCTTGCCTCCATCAATGGCAACTTGAGAAAATGAGTGAGAAATCCAATTCTAAAGTGAACCCACTTCCTATTTCTTCATCCTCTACCTCTTGCCAAGTAGTATAGGGTGTTTTCTTCACAAGTTTCATGACTTGGTGAAGTGGGAGCTTGATCTTGTGATGCCTCGACGTAGATCATGTAGGGTTCCTAGGCACTCTTGTGAAGGTTCTAAAGGCATCATACATGCCCGGATAAAATTTTAGACGTGCCGAACAACCCAAAGCCGGGATCTTTGCTAGATTATTAGGGCTAAACATGCAATAAGATAACTTTTATCTAAGTGTGAGGGATTACAACCTTTGTAGTCCGCTCCTTCACTTCACAAGCTCCGAGTAGAAGTCCCTTTGCCGCGATCCACGATCTCCCGGACTCATGAGAGGCTCCACGACTCGAACGATCCATTCTAGCTTGTCGTATTCCAAATCTCCGATGATCTACCTTGAAGTTGCTTCGACTCAAGCTTTCTCACTCAAAAGAGAAGAACACCCTAATCACATGGGCTAGATGAGATGAGGATGAGAGAGTAGTAATTTAGCTTTCTTTTTATATCATTTTCTCATAATCTTTCATCACATAAGAATTTTCAAGAGAGCTTCTTCAAGAGAGAAGAAGAAGATGATAATGGAAAAAGAATAATGATCATATCATAATCCTTTTGTGATGAATAGAATTATAAATCATATGATTGATATATAACCATGGTCAAGGATGAATGGATGAGAATGTGTAGAGAAACAACTAGAGTTAGGGTTTGGTTAAGTTAATAATGTGTCATCACAAAATATCTTTACAAATGACAAAAGAAAATTGCTTCTAGAAGGAACTTGAAGCATCTAAACCTAATCAAACCCTAACCTCAATTAATCATCCTTAAACATGTTTAACAATTAATCATATCATGTCGCAATAATAAAGTAAGCCAATATTAGTTAATATAATAATATATCATATATATTATTATATATTAAATCATCGAATCAACACTTGATCCGACGATCCGGCTATATCGAATATAACCGGCTAATATATCATGTACCGATTCATCGAATCAACACTTGATCCGATGACCCGATTCATATCCATATATCGCGAGAATATAATACGGTATCCCATATCGCATTATTCTCGCTCCTGCGCATATCACATATGTGACACTACTCTGTTTCGCCTGAGCCAAGAAACTTCTGTGTAGGACTCTAAAGAATCGTCAATACGCCGGTAGCAGGTGATGATCATATCAAACACCCACAAGCTGCAAGCGGTCAGCTAAACGTAACAGCCACCCAGGTATTGAGCGATCAGAAGATCAACAAGCTAGCCTGTGCGTTCTCCTGTGAATCCGATCAGTAACACTCCCGTACAGTCTGGTCTGTTCGTCTGATATGTCGCATATCAAGTCTAGGGGTGGTATACGTCAGACCCCAGTAACCGATAAGTCGTGTCGATGTATGGCTCATAACGGGTCGAGAAACTACTAGTAACACTTACCAGTAAATCTCCATATCAGCCCTGGCCAGGGACTTCCAGTTATAGCCAATCGAACACAGCACAACATCAACTCCCTATACCGGGAGAGACGAATCCCCTCCTATCGCTCATTGCCTCCATGTGATTCGGGACTGTACCCAAAAGCCACCGTTTTGCACGCCCTCTTGGACATGGTAAGGTGGAAATCAAAGCACAGTGGGAATCACACAAGACTCTATCACGATCTCGGGTCTACAGACTACCCTGTACCAGTGTCACCGGAGAACTGCCATCTGACGTGTGGTACAACACCATCTGGGAGTTCTCGGCGAGTCCGTCCAGTGTACCCAGTCTCCACTGAGCACCCGTACACCATCTCTGATGTCTAACACCGATGGATATGGGATCATCCATCGCCCATCATATGGGTCAAGATGCGTATACGCTAGTCTACTCTGGTGTATCGATGCCCTGTCTCGATATACCCTCGACTAGGAACAGTTATAGGATGTACTCATCGACTACCGCGGCCCCACTAGTATGATCTCATCATAGTCCCAGTAGTCGAGTACAGATCCTAAGGGCTTTATCAACATGTGAGAGTAAAACAGTAAACCAATACAAGTCAACATGTTAAGATAAAGTGAAACCAAATAGCATACTATCATGACGAGCAAGAAAGTCATCTCTATATATAACCAAGCATCCATTATAATATACATCATGTTGCGCCACGGCAGCGCCCCGGCCTCGTACTCGAGGCCAAAATGCGGAATCAAAAATTTTCCTTACTCGGAAATCGGCGCTTCCGCGGACAAAGAAAACCCGGATCGTAACCATTAACCTAATGCTAGCAATCAAGAGATAGGGTGAGAAGTATACCGAGTGATCCGAGTCCTCCGGTCTTCTCGTCATAGTCCCGATCTCCCGCGGAAAGTCTTGCCTCCACATCGTCGCCTCCTCGTCGGAAGGGCACCACATCGCCTGCGTCTTTTACGGGCTCCCGCCTCAATACCGAGGCAACTCGGGCATGAAGCCGGCAACTCGACATGCTCAAGATATGTTGTAGAATGTGTAGTGTAGTGTCTCACTTGGGTTTTGGTTGCCTTGATGGAGGAAATGAGATAAGAAAAATGGTGCTTGCATTTTTCTAGCATGAATGAGATCAAGAAGATGAAACTCTCAAGAATGAAGAACTCTCTCCTTCTTCTTCTCTCTTTCTTTTTCTTCTTCTCTCTTTTCTAATAAAAAACTTATCATATAAATGAGAATGGTGGAGGAGGTAATATGAAGTATGAAGGGAGGTGAGTGTAGGGTAAAGCAAGTGGTGACTATATCCTAAACATCATGATAACAAAACTTACATCAAACCATACCCTTTCTTTTCTCATTAAATGCAAGTGATGGTGCAAGATATCATAATCAATACAATTGCAATAAACCCCTCCACAAGGTGTTATTTGCAAAGTTGCAAATAACCCCCTCCATCGGAAAAGTCCGGCCGGGAAAGAACAAAGGAAAACCGGCCGGAACGGAATGCAAACTGGCAACTCCAGAAAACTGGTCCCGTAATGAATTACAGGAAAACCCCGATACTGTGCATACACACCAGCATCTGTATTCCGTCCGGATACAAATGCAATGAGACAAAATCTACACTGTACTAGACTAGGACCGGCTTAAGCCAAAGCCGGCTAGTTAAATCCGTTCGATCCTGATCCGTGCAATACCGCACGTATCAGATCAAACCCTGCCATATAACTATACGGCCACTAGTACAAAACTGTCCGATCCTGATCCATGCAATACCGCACGTATCTGATCGGACCCTGCCATATCTCCATACGGCCTCTACAGCGTTTCGCCCGAAAGCTGAGTAACTGAAAGTGTGGTGGACTCTAAAGACTCGTCAATACAATGGCTGTGGATTTAACCACTAGCACGTCAGAGGTATAAGCCAATACGTAACGGGCCACCAGCTATTGACCAAAAGGGACGTCGATGAGCGAACTCATCCTGACACCCTACTGAGCCTGTCAGTGACAATATCCGTACAGTCCGGTCCGTTCGTCTATGAGCATCGCATGTCGGGCCTAGGGGGTTGGTAAAAGTCAGACCCCCAAAAGCGGTACAAGTCGTGTCGGAGTGTAGCCCAGAACGCCCTGAGATACTACTGGAATACCTACCAGTAAATCTCCTGCCTCGGCCGAGGGCTTTGCGTAATGGCTCTCCTAGACACAGCGCGACCTCACCCCCAATACCGGGAGAGACGAACCCCTGAAGATCCGCTCACTGCCTCCATGTGGCTCGGGACTGTACCCAACTAAAACCTGTTTGCACGACTCCTTTGAGCCGTGGTAGGGTAGTAATCAAAGCACAGTGGGAACTCACACGAGACAAATGACGATCCTCAGGTCGATGAACTAACCTGTACACATGTCACCAGGGAACTGCTATCTGACGTCAGGTATAAGCCCAACTAGCAGGTTCCCGGCGAGTCCTGTCCGGTGTACTCATAACCCAATGAGCACCTGTATACATCTTAGGTGAACCAACTGACACCAGTGGCTTGTGAGACCGGCCACCGCCCCTCGTCGGGGTCTCGACTGTATACACTAGTCTACTAATGGAGTATCGATGCCCTGTCTCGAAACTCCTACGACTAGGGACCTTTTAAGGATGTGCTTATAGACTACCAGCTCCCACGTATATGATCGCCATCATACTGCTGGTAGTCAAGCAAGAATCCTAGGGGCTCTATCAACGTGTAATAGCGACATGTCAGGTCACCTAAAACAGTACATGATGATAAAGGTAAACCAGATAGCATACTATCATCTCGAGTAAGACTGTCCTACCGGGATAGGTCCTCCCTCAATCATTGCAATCACGTGCCTGTGATCCAATAATTGACTCTGAGGGCACTATCTCCAACAATCTCCCACTTGCACTCAAGGCTAATTATTGCGATGCCGCATACTCACAGCCCGTGTGATACCGAACACCCAACTCCTCTACTAGTCAGTCTCACAAAGCTCGTTTGCGAAACTATTGCGTTCGAGGAATAGCCTCAGTGAGTGGATCCGCTGTGATGTTTCTTTCTATGTCTCTCTATATCTCAAGTTCGCGGAGAAAGCCATCTCCCGAAATGAGCAATACCTGTCTTAGAACGTCTGGATGTCTGATGGGACCTAGCTCATAAATGAACTCCAAATCCAAACTTCTTAGACTGTATCGTCAACTGAACTTAATCAGTATCCTGCGCCATGCCACCCTCAGTATTGCCTTGGACCACCTGTCCAAAATACTGCCCCTCGTCAGAAGGAAAACTATAACTCTGACAACCTCCTTGTCGTCCATGTCACCTTGGAAGCCTGGAATGATAACTGTCTCCCAAATGAGGCTGTCGTTATCATATCCCTAGAACATCCACTTATGTTCTAAGACTGCTTCCGACTGTTTCTCCAGGATTGGATCAATATCAACTTATTGCATCTAGTGCAAGAACAACATCTGGTGCGGTACTTGACATCTCATGATTGACTCAATTGCCTAAGCAAGTGATCTGCCAATTATGAGTATCCCTCTCCCCTTTAGTCTATAAGACACCTTTAGAGAGGGTGACTCCATCAACTGCAGGTGCACTACCGTGTCAGGAGTCGTCCATTCTAAATACTCATAGAATGCTGTCAAGGTACCCAGATTGGGAAACCACCAAAATCTAGATCTAGTAACCAGTATGTTTGATATAATATCCAAGTCCCTTGTGGAGAAACCACTGTGTGACGACCAAACTATAACCGATCGTAGTATAGGAATATCACTTCCTACTACCTTCTCAACAGATCCACCCCCTATTCTGATGACGTCAAACCTATGACTGTCACATCAGAAATAGATGATCTATCTCCGCTACATCTGCTTTAGTCTATAAATAGACATAAGCCTGATGTCCACCAATGCTTTCGCTGCTCCCACTGACTACGACAACCCTCTGGCAGAGTCATATAGACGTGCACTTCTAAAGCTAGTTTAGAACGATGCTATACTCATCCTCCTGCCGGGTCTCGCAGCCTGGAACAACAGCAATGGCAATTTTTGGGTAAACAAGAACTTCCCTGTCACCGTCCTTGAGGCTACCGTAGTACCTCTCGGGTGCCTGAAGTTACCCACCTTATCTGCGGAGTGGCCAATGGAATGTCAAATCAGATTGAATCTTTAGGTTCCTTATCAAATCTTCAGTAATCGTTTGTGGTTCTGGAATTACTTCCAGTTCTACCATACTCCCACTACTGTTTTCTGAAAAAATCCATTTTTATTAAAACTGTGGCGAGTCTAGAACAATATTGCTATTGTTCATCTAGATGGTAGAAAGTCAACCCTCGTCATAGCCTGGGTCAACCCACAAACAGCCATTACAGAAACGTGCCTTGAGTTGTCCAGTGTCTGGTTTTAAGCATAAGCCGGACAACTCCCCGTACCTTAACATCGTTAAGATATGAACTGTTCTATATCCAATATAGAACCAGAGGCACTGATTCAATTGAACCAGATTCAAATCATGCAACTATCTCCAGTGCATGTCAACTAAATGGAAGGAGGCCGATCGGCGTTACTCAACTTAGGAATGCTTCCAATTATGAGTAACCTGAAAGAGAAGCCAGTTCTCTTAATCATTAGTATCAACTGAACACCATACACAAGTATCTACATCTTCGATCACTTTGAAGAATCCCGATACTTGCTATACCCGGTTCTCTACTCTATTCAAATACCTATAACTCCTCAAAACTTAGACCATGTGTTTCCACGAAACACATGTCTAAGGACTAGAGAAGTTAAAAGTAAACAGAATATAGTATGAGGACCAACCCCTCTGTCCTAATGGACACTGGACAACATACAATACTCTGTATAAGTCCGCTGAGTCAAACAACTCTTTCACTGTGTGTCGTAGGTTGGAAACTGTACTTATGGTTTAGAAGAATTACACCGCTGTTTAATGCTCCTTACCTAACCATCCACTGATATAGGTAAATGTCATCGACATAATATCAAAAAGTATATCTCACTCTATGAAAATAGACGTACAGATATATCAAATTGAAATTGGTGCACAACAGCGGATATTCAAAACCAAATATTTGCCGACCGGCAAACAGCCCAGATGATCTCCTCAAATATCACCGATTACAACGAATCCCGATATAATGAGGATGATCACCCTATTCCCAATAACTTACTCCCACTCAGCATCTGTAAAACCATACAGATATGAGAATCATACCTGGTAAATACATACCCTGGAGCAAGTGTCTAACTGGGAAATCAGTTTTCCATTAACAGTACACGGTGAAACTGAAACATTGAAATGTTTCGTTGGGGTATCCTGGTATTCCTAGTAATGCCTCTTCCATTGTCCAGATTCACAACTGTAACCGTATATCTCTTTGCCATCTGTCCAAATCCCTTTATATGTCTTTAGTCATTACCGTCTGCACACCCCTTTAGGCCAATTGGTTTTCTTCCTTCCCTACCGTTCGGCACCAGCCTATGGTTTGGAAGAAGACTATCCAATAAGCATAAAGGGTGTACTGTCCTAATCCTAGGAGCACTCGCATTGCGAGAGAAGGTGAAGATAAAAGACACCTGAATGTACTTTATTCCTATTTCTCCTGAACCAGAATCCATCCCCGAACTGGAACAAGTTCCTTTCGAGTTCGTATATAACCATACGATGGATTATCCAATAAAATGGGATCTTCGTAGTGATACGGAGTGTCCTGGAGAAATACAAAGGTGATTTAGGATAGGCGAAGAAATACTTGGTTTGGTCGTGAATAGCAGTCGCAATTTACTCTGCCCTCTTACTAATCCCTTGCTTTGTCTTAACTTAATACCTTCTGCACACCATCGTTATGCTAATTGGTTTCCTTCATTCCCTACCGGTCGGCACCAGCCTAAGGTTTGGAAGAAGACTATCCAATTTGCGTAATAGGTGTACTATCTCCTAAACCAAGGAGTACTCGCAATGAGAGAAGGTGAAAAGAAAAGACAACTGAATAATCCTATTCGTTTTCTCCAGAACCAGAAACTATCCTCGAAGTCCTTCGAGTTCGTATATAACCATACGATGGTTTTGTCCAATGGAAGTGGACGTTCGCAGTAATGCGGGGTGTCCTGGAGAAAAGGGTAAAAGTAGGAGTGGCAATGAGGTCTGCAACTCTGACAATCCAAAAGCCTGTGTTAAGAAGGTTCGGTCAACTTAGTCACTGAGTCATAGTCTTAGGGTCGGGTCAAAGGTCGCAGCCAGAGAGAGAGAAAAGAAACACTCAGCGTGCACTCTAACCTAGATCAGAATGGTTATCACTTTATCTAATCAGGAAACCTCCCACTGTACCTCAAATTCTCCTCCAAACCTGAAAGAAGAATTAGTCGGGATCACCCGAGGAGTAAACCAACTCATCAGTGGGAATCGGGATCCAACTATCATCGCATGATAACTTGACGGAATCCACTCAAGTCACCACACTCCAGAAGGTATGCGCATGCCTGGCAAGTTTCAGTTCTTTTGAAACTCCCGATGTGATTTTTACCCCTAGGACCCAAGTGACCTTGACTGAGCCAACATATCAAAGGATCCTAGTCAAGTTCAACCCGTCATTATCTTGATTGCATTAGACCCACCCGCACGAGTCCTTGACTGAGCCAAAATGACCGTACGACTGTCCTAACCAATCACATATCCATGCAACAGAAAAGCACTACATAGCTACCGAACACTACGCCTCGGCTAAGCACGACATACGCAGCACGAATACTAAGTAATACTAATCTGAAATGACGGAGGGCTACGACTGGTTTTTGGCGAAAAACCTTTAACGTAATGAACTTGATATTGTTGAAGGAACTGCATAGCCTTTTATAAAAATATAGTGACGAAAACCTTTACTAAAGAGGTCACTCCCAGTGAAGGGATCTCGGCTCTTTCCCCGTAGAATGAGGTGCAGGATATTCCAACTGAATACCACGATGCAAAGCAAAAGTAATCGGCTATAGTGAAGTTAATGCCCTGACGCAAACTTCTGTCTAAGGGGTCACTCCCGGTGAAGGGATCTCGGCCCTTGCCTCGTCGACTGAGGAGCAGGATATTCCAAATGAATACCACGATGCAAAACAAAAGTGAACGTCCTTGCAATAACAGCTTTTTGAAAAGTATTCCAACAACATCAGAATAGGTTTGTTTAACTTGCATTGATCCGAATCAACGCAGTCCCATCAAATAATCACACCACAAAGAACGAAAATATACTGACGTACGTATATGCCATCCGCATTCGCCACTGGGTCCCGTCATCACCCGTTAGGTTAGCTAACTAACGGGAGAGCGGGGACTGGACTAGCGCGGATGAAAAACATATACAACATCTACTAATATATATACCAATATATTATATTTCGCTCAAGGCGTGAATAAAATGCAACATCACAGAAATGTACAGCATCACAGAACAATACAGATATCTGGAAGCCTCGGGTTTCACAGAGCCGCTGCTGAAACCCGACATTCCCCTGGTCGTGTGGATAGCCTGTGCAATGAAATCCTAGACCCCTACGGGCGCGGCAAGTCACCCGCCAAAACCTGAAGCGAGGCAGCCCCCTTCAGCTCCGTGAATGGACCACCCAGCACTTCATGGAATTCGGTAACTTAGGCACCCCTCCTGGGTCAACCTGTACCCCCTACGAGTGCGGCGAATAGCCCGCCAATCCCAGAGTGAAGCCCCCTCCGTCTCAATGCCATGAGATGCGGGCTTGTTGCCCTCCAGAACCCGGCTATCCGTGCACCCCTCCGCGGGGTAATCCTAGTACAGAAAGTAAAATATACATACACCGGGTACATCGACCGCAACCAGGTCGTGCCCCAAAAGAATAATACAATCAGGCAGTGACGGCAGTCCACATGTCGGACGCTCGCCCCGCAAAATCAAATGTACATAATACAACAGCACTGTACTAGCATTGCATCCAGGCTATCCCTCACGACCGATCCGCAACATCACAGCATAAACATAGAACATCAACGTGAAAGTCACGTTCGCAAATCCGTCTAACCGGGCTATAGCAGTTAGACCGGATTTACCGATCGAGTGACATTCACGGTCGCAGATATAATGTAAATACTGTGAAATAATGTGTTTAAAATTTTCCGATTGATCAAACAATTAACAAGTGGGCCCCAAAGAAAACTGTAGCACTCACAGAAATAATTGGCCCAACTTTAATATTCCAAAACCCCTAATTACAGCCCATAAGCCCACTGAAAAAATATGGTGAAGTGAAGCCTACTTCCTGCGGCGGAAGCGCGGCCAATAAGGGGATAAGGCCGCCCTTCTGCGGTCGTACGGAACGATCACTTTACCAAATTTTTGCAGTATTCTTATAACTCCCTGCACATCATTCTGAGACCACCTGAAAAATTTTTGGACTTCAAAAAATTTCGACAGAAACTGATGTGCTAGAAAAATACGGTTTTTGGAAATTTCGGTCGATCGGAAACGCAAACACATTAGAACAAGCTAGGTAAGGTTAATGGCGTGGCTCTGATACCATGTTGCGCCACGGCAGTGCCCCGGCCTCGTACTCGAGGCCAAAATGCGGAATCAAAAATTTTCCTTACTCGGATATCGGCGCTACCGCGGACAAAGAAAACCCGGATCGTAACCATTAACCTAATGCTAGCAATCAAGAGATAGGGTGAGAAGTATACCGAGTGATCCGAGTCCTCCGGTCTTCTCGTCATAGTCCCGATCTCCCGCGGAAAGTCTTGCCTCCACATCGTCGCCTCCTCGTCGGAAGGGCACCACATCGCCTGCGTCTTTTACGGGCTCCCGCCTCAATACCGAGGCAACTCGGGCATGAAGCCGGCAACTCGACATGCTCAAGATATGCTGTAGAATGTGTAGTGTAGTGTCTCACTTGGGTTTTGGTTGCCTTGATGGAGGAAATGAGATAAGAAAAATGGTGCTTGCATTTTTCTAGCATGAATGAGATCAAGAAGATGAAACTCTCAAGAATGAAGAACTCTCTCCTTCTTCTTCTCTCTTTCTTTTTCTTCTTCTCTCTTTTCTAATGAAAAACTTATCATATAAATGAGAATGGTGGAGGAGGTAATATGAAGCATGAAGGGAGGTGAGTGTAGGGTAAAGCAAGTGGTGACTATATCCTAAACATCATGATAACAAAACTTACATCAAACCATACCCTTTCTTTTCTCATTAAATGCAAGTGATGGTGCAAGATATCATAATCAATACAATTGCAATAAACCCCTCCACAAGGTGTTATTTGCAAACTTGCAAATAACCCCCTCCATCGGAAAAGTCCGGCCGGGAAAGAACAAAGGAAAACCGGCCGGAACGGAATGCAAACTGGCAACTCCAGAAAACTGGTCCCGTAATGAATTACAGGAAAACCCCGATACTGTGCATACACACCCGCATCTGTATTCCGTCCGGATACAAATGCAATGAGACAAAATCTACACTGTACTAGACTAGGACCGGCTTAAGCCAAAGCCGGCTAGTTAAATCCGTTCGATCCTGATCCGTGCAATACCGCACGTATCAGATCAAACCCTGCCATATAACTATACGGCCACTAGTACAAAACTGTCCGATCCTGATCCATGCAATACCGCACGTATCTGATCGGATCCTGCCATATCTCCATACGGCCTCTACAGCGTTTCGCACGAAAGCTGAGTAACTGAAAGTGTGGTGGACTCTAAAGACTCGTCAATACAATGGCTGTGGATTTAACCACTAGCACGTCAGAGGTATAAGCCAATACGTAACGGGCCACCAGCTATTGACCAAAAGGGACGTCGATGAGCGAACTCATCCTGACACCCTACTGAGCCTGTCAGTGACAATATCCATACAGTCCGGTCCGTTCTTCTATGAGCATCGCATGTCGGGCCTAGGGGGTTGGTAAAAATCAGACCCCCAAAAGCGGTACAAGTCGTGTCGGAGTGTAGCCCAGAACGCCCTGAGATACTACCGGAATACCTACCAGTAAATCTCCTGCCTCGGCCGAGGGCTTTGCGTAATGGCTCTCCTAGACACAGCGCGACCTCACCCCCAATACCGGGAGAGACGAACCCCTGAAGATCCGCTCACTGTCTCCATGTGGCTCGGGACTGTACCCAACTAAAACCTGTTTGCACGACTCCTTTGAGCCGTGGTAGGGTAGTAATCAAAGCACAGTGGGAACTCACACGAGACAAATGACGATCCTCAGGTCGATGAACTAACCTGTACACATGTCACCAGGGAACTGCTATCTGACGTCAGGTATAAGCCCAACTAGCAGGTTCCCGGCGAGTCCTGTCCGGTGTACTCATAACCCAATGAGCACCTGTATACATCTTAGGTGAACCAACTGACACCAGTGGCTTGTGAGACCGGCCACCGCCCCTCGTCGGGGTCTCGACTGTATACACTAGTCTACTAATGGAGTATCGATGCCCTGTCTCGAAACTCCTACGACTAGGGACCTTTTAAGGATGTGCTTATAGACTACCAGCTCCCACGTATATGATCGCCATCATACTGCTGGTAGTCAAGCAAGAATCCTAGGGGCTCTATCAACGTGTAATAGCGACATGTCAGGTCACCTAAAACAGTACACGATGATAAAGGTAAACCAGATAGCATACTATCATCTCGAGTAAGACTGTCCTACCGGGATAGGTCCTCCCTCAATCATTGCAATCACATGCCTGTGATCCAATAATTGACTCTGAGGGCACTATCTCCAACACATCAAATGTACAACAATGGCCTCTAGGGCATATACATAACTAACAATCTCCCACTTGCACTAAGGCCAGCTGCTGTAGTATCTCATACCTAGCATCCCGAATAATCTCTCAAACTGTATCTGGGGAATAGCCTTCGTGAATGGATCCGCAGTGTTGTCCTTCGTATCTACTCTCCTGACCTCGATCTCCCGGCGATCAACTATCTCCCTGATTAGGTGATACCGCCTCAGAATATGTCTGGACTTCTGATGGGACCTGGGTTCCTTAGCTAAAGCCACAGCTCCATTGTTATCGCAATACAGAGGTATTGGATGCTCAATGGATGGAACCACACCAAGTTCACTAATGAACTTCTTGATCCAGACAGCCTCTTTGGCAGCATCGTTGGCAGCGATGTATTCAGCCTCCATCGTTGAGTCTGCAACGGTATCCTGTTTGGAACTCTTCCAACATACCGCCCCTCCATTGAGGGTAAAGACAAAACCCGAATGCGACTTAGAGTCGTCCTTATCACTTTGGAAGCTGGAATCGGTAAAGGACTCCACCTGGAGTTCTCCGTTACCATACACCAAGAACATCTCCTTAGTCCTTCGCAAGTACTTGAGAATGTTCTTCACAGCTGTCCAATGACTCTCTCCAGGATCTGCTTGATACCGACTCACTACACTTAGTGAGTATGCTACATCGGGTCTGGTACATAGCATCGCATACATGATAGCGCCTACTGCCGAAGCATAGGGTATCCTCTGCATGCGAGCTCTCTCCAAATCAGTCTTGGGAGATATCTCTTTGGAGAGAGTGAGTCCAGAGATCGTGGGCTGATTCCCACGTTTGGATTCTTCCATACTAAACCTCTTTAGTATGGTGTCAATGTACCTGGATTGGGACAATCCCAATATCCGTTTAGATCTATCTCTATAGATCATGATTCCCAATATGCAGGAGGCATCACCTAGATCTTTCATTGAGAATCTCTGTGATAAGAAGAGCTTGACTGATTGCAGCATAGGAATATCATTTCCTATCAAGAGTATGTCATCCACGTACAATACGAGGAAGACAACCTTACCCTCTGCTACCTTTTTATAGATACAAGGTTCATCTATATTTTTGATGAAGTCAAACTCTTTGACTACAACATCAAAACAGATGTTCCAACTCCGCGATGCTTGCTTTAACCCATAAATGGATTTTAGCAGCTTGCACACCTTTCCGCTGCTCCCACTATCTACGAAGCCCTCTGGCTGAGTCATGTACACGCACTCTTCTAAATCACCGTTTGGAAAGGCGGTCTTAACATCCATTTGCCAGATTTCGTAGTCATGGTATGCAGCAATGGCAAGTAAGATCTGGATGGACTTAAGCATAGCTACTGGAGAAAAGGTTTCGTCATAGTCCACACCTGGTCGTTGACGAAAACCCTTTGCTACAAGTCTAGCTTTGAAAGTCTCAACTTTTCCATCTACACCAAATTTCTTTTTAAAGATCCACTTGCTCCCAATGGGTTTTACCCCTTCAGGAGCATTTTCCAAAGTCCATACTTTGTTGGTGTACATGGATTCCATCTCAGATCGCATTGCATCCAGCCATTTCACAGAGTCACCACTCGTGATGGCCTGCTCGAAACTAGTCGGTTCATCATCATCCATGATGCAATCCTCGCTTCCACCATCAATGAGAAAACTGTAGTATCTCTCAGGTGGACGAGAAACCCTACTAGATCTGCGGAGAGGCTGGGGTTCGTCGGGTACTACTGAATCCTCTGATTCTGCTAAATCTTCAGTTGCAATTTGTGTTTCTGGAACCTCTTCCAGTTCTACCTCTTTGCCACTAATTTCTTTTGCAAGAAATTCCTTTTCCAAAAAGGTGGCATATTGAGAAACAAACACTTTTTGTTCCTCAGCGTGATAGAAAATATATCCTTGAGAATTCTTAGGATATCCCACAAATTTGCAAAGAACTGATCGTGCCTCGAGCTTGTCTGGATTTTGTCTTTTGACATAGGCCGGACAACCTCATATCTTAACTCGTTTAAAATATGGTTTCTTCCCACTCCATATCTCATGTGGTGTGGTAGGCACAGATTTAGACGGAACTTGATTCAATAGGTACGCTGTTGTCTCAAGCGCATACCCCCAGAAGGAAATAGGTAACTCAGCCTCGCTCATCATAGAGCGCACCATATCTAATAGGGTGCGATTCCTCCGCTCCGATACACCGTTGTGCTATGGTGTATAAGGACGAGTAAGCTGAGAGAGAATCCCATTCTCTTTTAGATAATTTAGGAACTCACCGCTTAAGTATTCACCTCCTCGATCAGATCGAAGAATCTTAATACTTTTGCCCGTTTGGTTCTCTACTTCGTGCTTATATTCTTTGAATTTCTCAAAAGCTTCAGACTTGTGTTTCAACAGGAACACAAGTCCGTATCTAGAGAGATCGTCAGTGAATGTAATGAAGTAGGAAGAACCGTTCCTGGCATGCGTAGACATGGGACCGCATACATCACTATGTACTAGTCCTAAGAGTTCAGTAACTCTTTCTCCGTGTCCACTAAACGGAGCTTTGGTCATTTTTCCTTTGAGACATGAATGGCAAGTATCATAAGATGATAATTCGAACGGATTCAAATAACCATCTTTATGTAACTTACCCAGTCGTGTCGCATTGATATGACCAAGTCTACAATGCCACAAGTAGGATTCGTTCATATCTGAACTTTTCCTCTTGTGTGTGTTTTGTACATTTAGGACTGTATTCTGATTTAGAATGAATATGCCATTATGTAACGAGCCTGATGCAATCAACTTTTGATCTAGGAATATGTTCATAACATTATCCTGTACTACAAAATTATATCCCTCTTTACTCAATAAAGAAACTGATATAATGTTGCACATCATGTTCGGTATATAATAGCACTCATTTAGAATCAGTGTATTACGACTTGGTAATACAAGGTGATATTCGCCAACTGCTTTGGCTACAATACTTGCACCATTCCCTACTTGAACGGAATGATCACCTTTTCCCAGTTCTCTACCTTTACGTAGCCCATGTAACTGTTTACATATGTGGGATCCTGATCCGGTATCCAATACCCAGGACGTAGGGTGAACTGAGAAACAGTTCTCAATAACTAACACACCCGAAGAAGATGCATCAATATGTATGTTCTTTTGAGCGGCGTGAGAATCCAGATATTCTCCTGTTTCCTGTTCAGTCTTATAACTCTTATAAGAAAGAACGGGTCTAACGTTCCCTTGCTCGGTACAATAATTAGGTTTAGTCAATACATCCATATTATTATCTTGATTATGGCCTGAAATGGTCGCTACCTGGAGAGAGAGAGAAGAAAACACTTTAGCGTATACTCTTGCAAGATTAGATTGGTTATTATCTTATCTAATTAGGATGTCTCCCACTGTTTTTATCAAATCTGCCTTCAAACCCTAAAAGGTAAGATTAGCCGGGATTAATTACACCCTACAATTTCGTCAATCTTTCAGCCAGATCAGTGTCGGTATTTTGAGGGAGGTTCCCCGTGCTCTCGCACGGACCTAATTAATGTAAACCTCATTTTCCCAGAGGCGTAACCTCGTTAACACTTTTCTAGACACCTACTTGAATGACTAATTGTCCTGTGTAAAACTCTCCCAGGAGTAACTCTTACTCGCAGTGGGTATCGGGATCCAACTATCTCATAGGAGGTATGCAATCTCATTGCAAATTTCAACACTTGAAATTCCCGATAATATTTTGCCCCTAGCAATTTATGACCTTAACATAGTCAACAAATCATAATTGCTAGCCAAGTTCAACCCGTCATTTCCCGATTGAATTAAATCCACCTGCACGACCCTTAACATAGTCAACAAAGTCGCACAACTACCCTAATCCAATCACATCTCATGTTTTAACAGATAACTACTAATTAGCTACCGCACACTACGCCTTAACATAGTCAACAAACGTAGCACGAATACTAACTAGTCTTTATCTGAAATGACGGAGGGCTACGCAGGTTTTTCAGAAAACCCCGAGCGTAATGAACTTGATATTGTCGTAGAATCGAGTGAAGTTTTGAAAAGGAGTGTTTTTGAGGCTTTTCTTAGTTTCGCTAAAGGGATCACTCCCGGTGAAGGGATCGTCGGCCCTTTCCTTATCGAATAAGGTGCAGGATATATCATATATACCGCTGTGCAAAGCAAAACACTAAAAGCAATCAAAAGACAAACCGCGTTTTGTAGCATCTGCCAGTTTTGCTAAAGGAGTCACTCCCGGTGAGGGGATCTCGGTCCTTTCCTCATCGAATAAGGTGCAGGATATATCGTATATATCACTGTGCAAAGCAAAACTGTAGCTACCCCTTTTTATAAAGTTTTGATTCTACAACATCTTTAGGTTTCTTTTCTTTTATTAATCTCATTAATAAAATCCCATCAGCTTATGCTTCCTAAGCATTGCAAAAGAAACGAAAGCAGTAATATTTATATATCAGCATATATATATATAGTATAAGCATTCGTCTCAGGCAGTAATATGATCTCATCACAGAACATTGCAGCAGAAGAACATATATGAAATATTGGATATACTAGGACGTCCGTGTTTTCAATACGAGCCTGTATAAAACACGGATTCCACGGTCGCGACGAATAGCCAAACCCACATCCCAAGACCCCTACGAGAGCGGCAAGTAACACTGCCAATTCTAGGGTTAGGAGACCCGGTCTCGACTCCTCAAGATGGCCTCCCACTGTACCCTAGAACCCGGTTACTTGTGCTCCCCTCCTTGGGTCTACCTAATGCGGAAAAGTAAATAATATACACTGGTGACATCAACCGCAACCAGGAAGTGCCCCAAAAAGAATATTACATTACAAATGAATTTTATATGAATGAAAATAAAAACTCTCATCTCACATAAAACCCCCGGCTATTCAGAACGCGACGATCCAATATAACATATCACGGCAACACATAATATCTCATATTATCAACGTAAGTAAATATGCGCATCCCAATTGTCGTTGAATCATATAGCAACGAAACCGGCGATATCACATCTTACACTTACGGTCACAGAAAAGAAAGTGTAAAACTACAATATTTGGAATCCACAATCACTTTAGACATCGTAAATCCGAAATATCACATACTCCGCATTTCATGCCTAACTCTATGAATTCCACATATTGTATCACATTCCAGATAAATCGACAGTATTAAACTTTTCGAACAGATAATCAAACACCCAAAATTTCCCAAACTGCTCAACACTTGAGCGGGGTTCAAATAATCCCAGAATATGTCACAGTACCGGTGATCCAGCCGTAGAAGGGTCAAGCCAACGCCTCACATGTGGCACGCCGTACTGCCCCAAACCCGAAGGTTCAAAAGACAGTTCAAGACGGTCACATAATCGAGTTAAGGTTTGTGTCTTCTAGAGGGTCCACCGCTTAACTTGTACAATTTTTCCAAAAGATTTAAACCCGAATAAATTTCAACACTTGAAAATTTGCCGTACCGGAAAACAGTAAGTTAATGATATCCGTTCAAATAGTTTAACAGTTTCTAAATATCCGGAAAGAAATACGAATTTAAAATTTCCGATCGAGTCTACTATTACAAAACAAACCCCAGAATTTTAAACACCTGGAACAGATTAAAAATATCCAGAATAGTCAGCAAGTACCTACAGGCCATACCATGAAGCCACGTGTCATGATCTCATCAATCCGCGGCGGAACCGCGGCGCAAGCATGGCTTGCGCGGCGGTTCCGCGGCTTTTTAGTGGAATTAGGGGCTCGGGTTTCATGGTATGTCTTAGAATTCCCTGCTGATTTTTTTACATATTTTTAATATAGAAAAATCCCAAAATTTAAAAAATTTCCAGAGAGGGGTCAAGTTTCGTCGTTTCGGGTTCGATCGGAGTTTTAACTTCGTAAACACATCGCCTAATGCTCTAGCTAGGCTCTGATACCACTGTAGGGTTCCTAGGCACTCTTGTGAAGGTTCTAAAGGCATCATACATGCCCGGATAAAATTTTAGACGTGCCGAACAACCCAAAGCCGGGATCTTTGCTAGATTATTAGGGTTAAACATGCAATAAGATAACTTTTATCTAAGTGTGAGGGATTACAACCTTTGTAGTCCGCTCCTTCACTTCACAAGCTCCGAGTAGAAGTCCCTTTGCCGTGATCCACGATCTCCCGGACTCTTGAGAGGCCCCACGACTCGAACGATCCATTCTAGCTTGTCGTATTCCAAATCTCCGATGATCTACCTTGAAGTTGCTTCGACTCAAGCTTTCTCACTCAAAAGAGAAGAACACCCTAATCACATGGGCTAGATGAGATGAGGATGAGAGAGTAGTAATTTAGCTTTCTTTTTATATCATTTTCTCATAATCTTTCATCACATAAGAATTTTCAAGAGAGCTTCTTCAAGAGAGAAGAAGAAGATGATAATGGAAAAAGAATAATGATCATATCATAATCCTTTTGTGATGAATAGAATTATAAATCATATGATTGATATATAACCATGGTCAAGGATGAATGGATGAGAATGTGTAGAGAAACAACTAGAGTTAGGGTTTGGTTAAGTTAATAATGTGTCATCACAAAATATCTTTAGAAATGACAAAAGAAAATTGCTTCTAGAAGGAACTTGAAGCATCTAAACCTAATCAAACCCTAACCTCAATTAATCATCCTTAAACATGTTTAACAATTAATCATATCATGTCACAATAATAAAGTAAGCCAATATTAGTTAATATAATAATATATCATATATATTATTATATATTAAATCATCGAATCAACACTTGATCCGACGATCCGGCTATATCGAATATAACCGGCTAATATATCATGTACCGATTCATCGAATCAACACTTGATCCGATGACCCGATTCATATCCATATATCGCGAGAATATAATACGGTATCCCATATCGCATTATTCTCGCCCCTGCGCATATCACATATGTGCCACTACTCTGTTTCGCCTGAGCCAAGAAACTTCTGTGTAGGACTCTAAAGAATCGTCAATATGCCGGTAGCAGGTGATGATCATATCAAACACCCACAAGCTGCAAGCGGTCAGCTAAACGTAACAGCCACCCAGGTATTGAGCGATCAGAAGATCAACAAGCTAGCCTGTGCGTTCTCCTGTGAATCCGATCAGTAACACTCCCGTACAGTCCGGTCTGTTCGTCTGATATGTCGCATATCAAGTCTAGGGGTGGTATACGTCAGACCCCAGTAACCGATAAGTCGTGTCGATGTATGGCTCATAACGGGTCGAGAAACTACTAGTAACACTTACCAGTAAATCTCCATATCAGCCCTGGCCAGGGACTTCCAGTTATAGCCAATCGAACACATCACAACATCAACTCCCTATACCGGGAGAGACGAATCCCCTCCTATCGCTCATTGCCTCCATGTGATTCGGGACTGTACCCAAAAGCCACCGTTTTGCACGCCCTCTTGGACGTGGTAAGGTGGAAATCAAAGCACAGTGGGAATCACACAAGACTCTATCACGATCTCGGGTCTACAGACTACCCTGTACCAGTGTCACCGGAGAACTGCCATCTGACGTGTGGTATAACACCATCTGGGAGTTCTCGGCGAGTCCGTCCAGTGTACCCAGTCTCCACTGAGCACCCGTACACCATCTCTGATGTCTAACACCGATGGATATGGGATCATCCATCGCCCATCATATGGGTCAAGATGCGTATACGCTAGTCTACTCTGGTGTATCGATGCCCTGTCTCGATATACCCTCGACTAGGAACAGTTATAGGATGTACTCATCGACTACCGCGGCCCCACTAGTATGATCTCATCATAGTCCCAGTAGTCGAGTACAGATCCTAAGGGCTTTATCAATATGTGAGAGTAAAACAGTAAACCAATACAAGTCAACATGTTAAGATAAAGTGAAACCAAATAGCATACTATCATGACGAGCAAGAAAGTCATCTCTATATATAACCAAGCATCCATTATAATATACATCAAATGTACAACAATGGCCTCTAGGGCATATACATAACTAACAGATCATCTTCGGCATCATTGTCGATGACCTAGCCCGCCCATTTCTCCGATGAAGCCGACGCTAGAGCCCGGGATCCGATTTGGACAGCGAGGGGACTTCATCACGGAGCCTAGGACGTGGAGAACCGGATCTACAAAGGTTGTATTTCTGTTCTTTTAGTTAAGTTGTTAACTAGTTTGTTTTGTCGCCTAAAATTCTAGTTAACGATCTAGTCTAGGGTTTCTCGGCACCGTAAAATTTGAAATTGGCATGGTTGATGCCTTGTGAGACCTCTTGAGAGTGCTTAGGAATCCTACAGTGGTATCAGAGCCTAGCTAGAGCCTTAGGCGAAGAGTGGACGAAGTTTGAAACTCGATCGACCCGAAACCCTAACATCAAAGTGCTCTTTGGACTTTTTCTAAAAACTGGGTTTTTTCCAGATTAAAAATGCTTAAAAAATTCAGCAGGGAATTATAAGAATTACGGTGCAAAATTTGACAAATTTTGCTTCAAGATGGCGGCGGAACCGCGGCATAAGCCTAGCTTATGCGGCGGTTCCGCGGCAAAAGTATGACGTCAGCCCTACCAATTTGCACAGTAAATCCTATTTAACAGTGCTGAGTTCTCTGGGTATTTTTAAATTTTATTCAAGAGTTGAATTTTCTGGGGTTGTTTTAGGGATTCGGTGTTTCGATCGGAGTATCATATTTTGTCTATGTGGCTTTCCGGATAAATTTTAGAATATGTTAAAAAGTTCGACCGGATATAAATACCCACTTTTTCCCCTGCCGGGAAATTTCCAATTGTTGGATTTTTCCGTAGTTTAACGACGTTCTAAGTAGTGCAAGTAACACGATGGTCCCTCTAGAAGACAACAAACCTTAACTCGATTATGTGACCGTCTTGAACTGCCCTTTGAACCTTCGGGTTTGGGGCAGTACGGCGTGCCACATGTGAGGTGTTGGCTTGACCCTTCTACGGCTGGACCGTTGGTACTGAGACACGAACTGAATGTTGTTAGACTTATTTCATGTGTTGAGCTGTTTCGGGAAAACTTGGGTGTTCGAATGTTAAATCGGAAAGTTTAACATTTTCTGTTTATCCGGAATGTGATACAATAATTGGAATTCACAAGATGTTATGAGATAACTGAATGAATGTTATAAACGTAGCACTTTAGTCTCACTTGATCGGTTGCCACGGAATTTTGATGTGATCAAAAGTCCGTCGCAATCACGTAGCGTACGCGGATACTCGCCGGATAAATTTAATAGACAGCCTCACCCCATAGCCCCGACCAAGTGACTGTAGGAGAACCCCGACGCCAAAAGCATCCATTCGGGTGCTCACGGCAGCGGTGTTCCGCCTTGGTGCACTTTGTCGACGGCGTCGGGGGTGCGGCCACCTACTAAAGTTTGCGACGAGCATTCGATCAGGATGTCGGGAATCTTGTTGAATTCCCCGACTTGATATTGAAAAGAGTTTTCGATTTTGAGACTAAAATGCGGGGTTTATAATTGTTAGGCATGCGATGTCTAAGGAATTCATTTGATTAAGCATGCGATGTCTAAAGAGGTTGCGGATTCCAACTGTTGTAGTTTTACACTTTCTTTTCTGTGACCGTAAGTGTAATATGTGATATCGCCGGTTTCGTTGCTATATGTCAACGGCAATTAGGATGCGAATATTTACTTACGTTGATGACATGTGTTGTTATGTGTTGCTGGATAAGTTATATTGGATCGTCGTGTTTGAATAGCTGGGGGTTTGTATGTGAGATGAGTGTTTTTTCATTTTCATTCATGTAAAAAAACTTGTATGTAATATTCTTTTATTGGGGCACTTCCAGGTTGCGGAAGATGTCACCGTTTGTATATTATTTATTTTTCCGCACTAGAATAGACCCAAGGAGGAGGGCACAAGTAACCGGGTTCTGGAGTCCAGTGGGAGACCAACTCGAGGAGTCGAGTCCGGGTCTCCTAACTCTAGAATTGGTAGGGTTGCTTGCCTCTCTCGTAGGGGTCTAGGGGTGTGGGTTTGGCTATTCATCGCGACCGTGGAATCCGTGTTTTATACTGGCTCGTATTGAAAACACGGACGTCCTAGTATATCCAATATTTCATATGTTTCTTCTGCTGCGATATCTGTGATGTGATCATGTGATGTTCTGTGATAGATACTGTATATAGTATATATGATATATTGTATAGGCGTTACTTATGTTTTACACCCGCGCTAGCCCTGCCCCGCTCTGCCGTTAGTTACCTAACCTAACGGTGCACGAGAGGACATCGAGGCGAATGCGGATGGCATAAGTGTACGTCGTATTTATCTGTGATGTTTAGGTACTTAAATAATGGGAATTCATTAATATAATTAATGAAATAAAAGAAACCTAAGATGTTGTAGAATCGAATTTCAAAATAAAATAGGTAGCTGCAGTTCTTGCTTTGCACAGCGGTATATATGATATATCCTGCACCTTATTCGATGAGGAAAGGACCGAGATCCCTTCACCGGGAGTGACTCCTTTAGCAATAACTGGCAGATGCTACACACTCGGTTTGTATTTTGATTGCTTTTAAGTGTTTTTGCTTTGCACAGTGATATATATGATATATCCCGCACCTCATTCGATGAGGAAAGGGCCGACGATCCCTTCACCGGGAATGACCCCTTTAGCAAAACTAGAAAAGCCTCAAAAACACTCCATTTTAAAAATCATTTGATTCTACAACAATATCAAGTTCATTACGCAATAGGTTTTCAGAAAAACCTGCCGTAGCCCTCCGTCATTTCAGAAGTGGTAGTTAGTATTCGTGCTACGTTTGTTGGCCTGCGTCAAGGCGTAGTGTGCGGTAGCTAACTAGTATTTATCTGCTTATGCATATGATGCAGATTGGATTAGGGTAGTCGTGCGACTTTGTTGGCCTGCGTCAAGGGTCGTGCGGGTGGGTTTAATTCAATCAGGAAATGACGGGTTGAACTTGACTAGCGCACTATGGTTTGTTGGCCTGCGTCAAGGTCATAGGACGCTAGGGGCAAAATTATCGGGAATTTCAAGTCTTGAAATTTGCAATGAGATTGCATACCTTCTATGAGATAGTTGGATCCCAATACCCGCTGCGAGTAAGAGTTACTCCTGGGAGAGTTTTACACATTACAATTAGCCGATCAAGTAGGTGTCTAGAAAGGTGTCAACGGGGTTACGCCTCTGGGAAAATGAGGTTTACATTAATTAGGTTCGTGCGAAAGCACAGGGGACCTCCCTCAAAGTACCGACACTGGCCTGGCTGAAAGATTGGCAAATTTGTAGTGTGTAATTAAGTCTTTCCTTTTAGGGTTTGAAGGAAGATTTGATAAAAAGCAGTGGGAGCCATCCTGATTAGATAAAATAATAACCAATCTATTCTTGCAAGAGCGCACGCTGAGTGTTTTCTTCTCTCTATCTCCAGGTAGCGACCATATCACGCCTTAATCAAGATAATAATACGGATTATTGACCGAGCCCACTTGTTATACTGAGCTGGGGAACGTTGGTCCCGCTCCAACTTATAATTGTTATAAGACAGAGCAGGAAATTGGGGAATACCAGAATTCCCGTGCCGCCCAAACGAAGAGAGTGCATGTTGATGCATCATCTTCGGGTATGTTCATTATAAAGAACTGTTTCTCAGTATCCTCCGCATCCTGGGTATATGATACCGGATCAGGATCCCAGATATGTAATATGTTACATAGGGCTACAAATAGGTAGAAAAACTAAGAACTGGGTGATAGGTTTCATGAGGCAGAAAACGGAGCAAGTGTTGCAGCCAAGTCTGTCGGTCACTGTCACCCTGTATTACCAATACATTGATTCTGAACGAATGTTATTAGATATCGAACCTGATATACAAAATCATATCAATCTCTTTATTTAGTAAAGAAATGATAAAATTTTGTATTGATGGATAATGTTTTGAACATTTCCTATATCAAAAGTTGATCGGTTCAGGCACGTTATCTAAAAACATTGATGTTCTAAATCAAACTACAGTTCTTAGTATATAGAACACACACAAGAGGAAGAGTTCAGAAATGAACGAATCCTTCTTGAGACATTGTAGACTGGGTCATATCAATGCGATCCGACTGGCTGAAGTTACATTTAGATGCATATTTAAATCAGTTTGAATTTACATCTTGTGAAACTCGCCAGTCATGTCATAAAGATAAGATGACCATAGCTCCGTTTACTGGAAACAGAGAAAGAGTTAATGAACTCTTGGAATTGATACATGCTGATGTATGAAGGTCCCCTGTCTACACATGCCTAGACCGGTTCTTTATACTTCGTTACATTCTCTGATAATCTCTTAAGATTCAGACATATGTTTCTGTTGAAACACAAGTCAGAACCTTTAGAGATATTCACAGAATATAAGTTAGAAGTAGAAAACCAAAATACGGGTATAAGTATTATATCCTTTGATGTGATCAAGGAGGAGAATACTTGAGCACGGAAATCCTGGACTATTCTAAAGGAGAATGAGATTCTCTCTCAGCATTACTCCTCCGTATACACCATAGCACGATGGTATATCGGGGCGGAGCAATCACACCCTATATGATAAGGTGTGCTCTATGATGAGTACTTCTGAGTTACCTATTTCATTTTTGGGGGTTATGCACTTATGAAGCTGCATACCTATTGAATAGGGTTCAAATCAAATCAATTGCCTACCACTTCATATGTGATATGGAAAGGGAAGAGCCCATGTCTTAAGCTAGTTAAGATTTGGGGTTGTCCGGCCTATGTCTAAAAGCAAAATCCGGACAAGCTCGAGGCAAAGACTGTTATGTAGAACTGGAAATGTTCCAGCTATACAATCTGCAGCTGATGATTTGATGGAACCAAAGGATTCAGTAGATTCCAATGAACCTCAGCCTCTCCGCCGATCTAGTAGGGTTCCTCACCCACCTGAGAGATACTTTTGTTTCTCTATGACAGTGGGAGCGAGGATTGCATCATGAGATGATGACCCAACTAGTTTCGAGCTGGCTATCAGGAGTGAGACTCTGTAAGAATGGCTGGATGCTAAGTGATCTGAGATGGAATCCTTATGCACCAACAAAGTATGGACTTTGGTTGCTATATCTAAAGGGTTAAATCCCCATCAGGAGCAAGTATATCTTGAGAAGATTACTTGGTGTAGATGGAAAAGTTGAGACTTTCAAAGCTAGACTTGTTAAAGGTTTTCGTCATTGACCAGGCGTGGATAATGATGAAACCTTTTTCCAGTGACTATGCTTAAGTCCATCCAGATCCTACTTGCCACGGCTACATACCATGACTACGATATCTAGTGGTTGGGTGTCATGACAACTTTTCTAAATGATGTTTTAGAAGATAACGTCTGTAAGTACACAGCCAGAGGGCCTCGTAGACAGTGGGAGCAGCGGAAACGTGTACAAGATGCTTTATAAGATATAGCAGGCATCGCGGAGTTGGAACATCTGTTTTGATGAGATAGTCAAAGAGTTTGACATCATCAAAATGGTAGATGAACCTTGTATATTCCAAAAGGTAGTAGGGAGTATTGTGACGATCCTCGTAGAGTACGTGGATGACATACTCTTGATGGGGAAGAAGTTTCCTATGCTACAATCGATCAATCTCCGCTTATCACAATGATTCTCCACATAGGATCAAGATGATACCTCCTAAATCCTGAGTTTTCATCTATGAGATAGATGTTATTTGGGTGTTAGAATACTCACTAGCTGTAGTGAGATGGTATCAATTGATCCTGGGCAGAATCACTGGAAGTGTTCCAGGATGATAAAGACGACTGAATGTCAGTCACAGGCATTGTCTTTACCTTCTATCGAGGGATGGTATGTTGGAAGAGTTCCAAGCTAGATACTGTGGCACACTAGACGATAAAGGCAGGATACATCGCTACTTAAGATGCTACCAAAGAGGCTGTTTGGGTGTATATTGGTTCATGAGATGAACTACGTTCCTCCCATTGTGTGACAATGGAGTTGTGGCTTATGCCAAGGAACGACCGTCCCATCAGTGATCCAGACATATTCTAAGGCAGTATCACCTGATCATGGAGATGGTTGATCTCTAAGGGATCGAGGTTAGGAGAGTAGACTCAGAGGATAACACGGCGGATCCACTCACGAAGGCCTATTCCTAGAGAGAGACTTTTATGGGATGGTTGAGTATGAGATACTACAACCACTGTTATCAGATGGCCCTAGTGCAAGTGGGAGATTGTTAGTTATATGTATGCCCTAGAGGCCATTACTGTACATTGGATGTATATTGTAGTGGATGCTGGGACATATATAGGGAGGACTTTCTTGCTCGACATGATAGTATGCTATCTGGTTACACTTTACCTTAACGTGTACACTGATTGTCTCTCTGTTACATGTTGGTAAAGCCCTTAGGATGTGTACTTGACTACCTGGACTATGATGCGGATCATACTAGTGGAGACATGGTAGTCCATAAGTACATCCTTCAAAGTCCCTAGTCGTGGGTATATCGAGACGGGGCATCGATATACCAAAGTAGACTAGCGTATACCTTCCCGACCCATACAGATGGGCGATGGATGATCCCATATCCATTGGTGTTTGACATCAGAGATGATGTACGAGTGCTCAGTAGAGACTGGGTACACTGGAAGGACTCGCCGACAACTCCCGGATGGTATTATACCTTACGTCAGATGGCAGTTCTCTGGTGACACTGGTACAGAGTAGTCTGTTGACCCGAGATCGTCATAGAGTCTTGTGTGGTTCCCACCGTTCTTTGATTTCCACCTTACCACGTCTAAGAGGGCGTGCAAAACGGTGGTTTTGGGTACAGTCCCGAGTCACATGGAGGCAATGAGCGATAGGAGGGGATTCGTCTCTCCCGGTATAGGGAGTTGATGTTGCGCTGTGTTCAATTGGCTATAACCGGAAATCCCTGGCCAGGGTTGCTGAGATTTACTGGTAAGTGTTACCAGTAGTTTCTCGAATTGTTATAGACCTCATATCGACACGACTTATCGAGCTATTGGGGTCTTACGTTTACCACCCCTAGGCGTGATATGCGACATATCAGACGACGAGACCGGACTGTACGGTAAGTGTTACTGGTTGGATTCATAGGAGTGTGAGCGGGCTTGCTCGTCGATCTTCTGATCGCTCAATACCCGGGTGGCCGTTACGTTTAGCAGACCGCTTGCGGCTTGTGGGTGTTTGATATGATCATCACCTACTGCCGGCGTATTGACGAGTCTTTAGAGTCCTACACAGAGGTTTCCTGGCTCAAGCGAAACGAAATAGAAGCGCATATGAGATATGTGCGGGACCGAGAATAATGCGTGTATGTGATACCATATTCCATTCTCGCGATGAATGTATCGAATGGTTGTATGCGATATAACCTAGTTATCGAATCGAGGATTGATTCGATAAAACGATACATTGGATATTAGTCGGTCATATGCGATATGACCGGATCGTTAAATCAAATGTTGATTTGATGATTTAATGCATAATTATATATTTGATATATTACTTTGCATTAACTAGTATTGGTTCACTTTAAATGGATTTTCTCACTTTATGTGCACATTGTATATGTGATATACTTTTGTACACAAGTTTGTATCATGTTTGATGATACATGCTCACTAGGGTTTGTGTAAAGATTAAACCATGGTTGTATATTGGTTAGGGTTTTCATTTTCTTATTCATTTATTTTATTTTGGAAATGATAAAGAGAAAATGGTGGCTTTCTTTGTTCTTTGCTTGAAGCTTCTTGAAGCTTCAAAGCATCTTTGACTAAGTGACCATTTTGTCTTCATGCTTAACCCTAACCCTTTAACTAACCTTAGTTTATTCTCTACACTTGACCATGGTTGCCATATGATAAGTATTCACATTATTTTCTATTTTGAAAAATACTTATCATATTATCATCATCATCATCTTCTTCTTCTTCAAGAATAAGCTTGCCTCCATCAATGGCAACTTGAGAAAATGAGTGAGAAATCCAATTCTAAAGTGAACCCACTTCCTATTTCTTCATCCTCTTCCTCTTGCCAAGTAGTATAGGGTGTTTTCTTCACAAGTTTCATGACTTGGTGAAGTGGGAGCTTGATCTTGTGATGCCTCGACGTAGATCATCTTCGGCATCATTGTCGATGACCTAGCCCGCCCATTTCTCCGATGAAGCCGACGCTAGAGCCCGGGATCTGATTTGGACAGCGAGGGGACTTCATCACGGAGCCTAGGAGGTGGAGAACCGGATCTACAAAGGTTGTATTTCCGTTCTTTTAGTTAAGTTGTTAACTAGTTTGTTTTGTCGCCTAAAATTCTAGTTAACGATCTAGTCTAGGGTTTCTCGGCACCGTAAAATTTGAAATTGGCATTGTTGATGCCTTGTGAGACCTCTTGAGAGTGCCTAGGAACCCTACAGTAATCCCTTTCACTTAGTAGTAAAGTAGTTTACTAGCTTCTAGTTTCGCCTAATCTCTAGTTAACGATCTTGCATAAAGTTGTTGGGCACATAAAAATTTGATTTTGGCATGGTTGATGCCTTGTGTAACCTCATGAGAGGGCACTATCTCCAATACTAGGAACCCTACAGTGGTATCAGAGCCTAGCTAGAGCTTTAGGCGAAGTGTAGACGATGTTAGAAATCCGATCGAACCCCGAAACCCTAATTCAAACCCTTCTCTGTACATTTTCTGAAAGTGTGGTTTTTTCAAAATTAAAAATACTCAAAAAATTCTGCAGGTTTTTCTAGGAATTACTGTGCGACACGTGGGCCCAACTCCATCAAGCCGCCACGGAACCGCGGCCGTACCCTAGGTCGCGCGGCGGTTCCACGGCCACACTGTAGCTTCCTTGTCCACTGTTTGCACAGTAAGGTCCTATATTGATTCATGTGTTTTATGGGTAATTTTAATTTATACTCAATAGTTTAGTTTTCTGGGTTGTATTGGGAGTTCGTAGATTCGATCGGAAAGTTTGACTTCGTCTATGTGTTTTTCCGGGTAATTTAGAACGTGTTAAAAAGTTCGACCGGATATAAATAACCCACTTTTTCCCCTGTCGGGAAATTTACAAGTGTTGGATTTTTCCGTTGTTTAAGAACGTTCTAAGTAGTGCAAGTAACGCGATGGACCCTCTAGAAGACAACAAACCTTAACTCGATTATGTGACCGTCTTGAACTGCCCTTTGAATCTTAGGGTTTGGGGCAGTACGGCATGCCACATGTGAGGCGTTGGCTTGACCCTTCTACGGCTGGACCGTTGGTACTATGGCATGAAATTGATGTTTTTAAACTCCCGTCAAGTGTTGAGAACTATTTCGGAATACTTGGGTGTTTGATTATTCGATCAGAAAATTTAACATTGTCTATTTATCTGAAATGTGATACAATATTTGGAATCCACAAATTGTTATGAGATAACCGATTTGAATGTTATAAACACAGCAGTTTAGTCTCAAATGATCGGTTTCCATGGAATTTTGATGTGATCAAAAGTCCGTCGCAATCACGTAGCGTGCGCGGATACTCGCCGGGTAAACTTAATAGACAGCCATGCCCCATAGCCCCGACCAAGTGACTGTAGGAGAACCCCATCGCCAAAAGCATCCGTTCGGATGCTCGCGGAAGCGGTGTTCCTCCTTAGTGCACTTCGTCGACGGCACTCGGGGGTGCGGCCGTCTATTAAAGTTTGCGACGAGCATTCGATCAGTATGTCGGGAATCTTGTTGAATTGCCGACTTGATATTGAAAAGAGTTTTCGATAATGAGACTAAAATGCGGGGTTTATAATTGTTAGCCATGTGATGTCTAAGGAATTCATATGGTTAGGCATGCGATGTCTAAAAAGGTTGCGGATTCCAACTGTTGTAGTTTTACACTTTCTTTTCTGCGACCGTAAGTGTAATATGTGATATCACCGGTTTCGTTGCTATATGTCAACGACAATTGGGATGCGCATATTTACTTACGTTGATGACATGTGATGTTATGTGTTGCTAGATATGTTATATTGGATCGTCGCGTTTTTGAATAGCCGGGGGTTTTATGTGAGATGAGAGTTTTTCTTTTTCATTCATGTAAAATTCATTTGTATGTAATATTCTTTTATTGGGGCACTTCCGGGCTGAGGATGATGTCACCATTGTATATTATTTACTTTTCCGCATTAGGTAGACCAAAGGCGGGGAGCACAAGTAACCGGATTCTAGGGTCAAGTGGGAGACCATCTCAAGGAGTCGAGACCGAGTCTCCTAACCCTAGAATTGGCATTGTTACTTGCCGCTGTCGTAGGGGTCTAGGGATGTGGGTTTAGCTATTCATCGCGACCGTGGAATCCGTGTTTTATACAGGCTCGTATTAAAAACACGGACATCCTAGTATATCCAATATTTTATATGTTTCTTCTGCTGCGATATCTGTAATGTGATCATTTGATATGTTGTGATAGATACTGTATATAGTATATACGATATATTATATAGACGTTACTTATGTTTTACACCTGCGCTAGCCCTGCCCCGCTCTGCCGTTAGTTACCTAACCTAACGGTGCACGAGGGGACATCGAGGTGAATGCGGATGGCATAAGTGTACGTCATATTTATCTGTAATGTTTAGGTAACTTAAATGATGGGACTTCATTAATATGATTAATGAAAGAAAAGAAACCTAAAAGATGTTGTGGAATCGAATTTTCTGGTAGCTACGGTTCTTGCTTTGCATCGCGGTGTTCCTTGTAGAACATCCTGCACCTTATTCGATAAGGAAAGGGCCGAGATCCCTTCACCGGGAGTAACCCCTTTAGCAATGACTGGCAGATGCTACACCCCTCGGTTTGTCTTTTGATTGCTTTTGGAGTTTTTGCTTTGCACAGCGATATTTGTGAAATATCCTGCACCTTATTCGATGAGGAAAGGGCCGACGATCCCTTCACCGGGAGTGACCCCTTTAGCAAAACTAGAAAAGCCTAAAAAACACTCCATTTAAAAACATTTGATTCTACAACGATATCAAGTTCATCACGCAATAGGTTTTCACAAAAACCTGTCGTAGCCCTCCGTCATTTCAGATAAGGACTGTTTAGTATTCGTGCTGCGTTTGTTGGCCTTTGTCAAGGCGTAGTGTGCGGTAGATGAATAGTTTTTATCTGCTTATATATATGATGCATATTGGATTAGGGTAGTCGTGCGACCTTGTTGGCCTTTGTCAAGAGCCGTGCGGGTGGGTTTAATTCAATCAAGAAATGACTGGTTGAACTTGACTAGCAGCCTATGGTTTGTTGGCCTTTGTCAAGGTCATAGGACGCTAGGGGCAAAATATTATCGGGAATTTCAAGTGTTGAAATTCCCGATGAGATTGCATACCTTCTATGAGATAGTTGGATCCCGATACCCGCTGCGAGTAAGAGTTATTCCTGGGAGAGTTTTACACATTACAATTAGCCGATCAAGTAGGTGTCTAGAAAGGTGTCAACGAGGTTACGCCTCTGGGAAAACGAGGTTTACATTAATTGGGTCCGTACGAAAGCACGGGGAACCTCCCTCAAAGTACCGACACTGGCCTGGCTGAAAGATTGGCGAACTTGTAGCGTGTAATTAATCCCGGATAGTCTTTCCTTTTAGGGTTTGAAGGAAGATTTGATTAAAACAGTGGGAGACATCCTGATTAGATATATTAGATAACCAATCTAATCTTGCAAGAGCATACGCTGAGTGTTTTTCTTCTCTCTCTCTCCAGGTAGCGACCATATCACGCCTTAATCAAGATAATAAAACAGATATATTTGACCGAACCCGCTTATTATACTGAGCTGGGGAACGTTGGTCCCGCTCCAACTTATAATTGTTATAAGACAGAGCAGGAAATTAGGGAATACCAGATTTCCCATGCCGCCGAAATGAAGAAAGTACATGCTGATGCATCATCTTCGGGTGTGTTCATTACATAGAACTGTTTCTCAGTATCCTTTACGTCCTGGGTATGAGATACCGGATCAGGATCCCGCATATGTAATCTGTTACATGGGATACAGGCTGGTAGAGAACTGAGAACGGGTGATAAGTTTCATGAGATAGAAAACGGTCCAAGTGTTGCAACCAGGTCTGTTGGTCACTGTCACCCTGTATTACCAAAATACATTGATTCTGAACAAATGTTATTAGATACCGAACCTGATATACAACATCATATCAATTTCTTTATTAGTAAAGAAATGATATAATTTTGTATTGTTGGATAATGTTTTGAACATTTCCTATATCAAGAGTTGATTGGTTCAGGCACGTTATCTAAAAGTATTGACGTTCTAAATCAAACTATAGTTCTTATTATACAGAACACACACAAGAGGAACAGTTCAGAAATGAACGAATCCTTCTTGAGGTATTGTAGACTAGGTCATATCAATGTGACCCGACTGGCCAAGTTACATATAGATGCATATTTAAATTAGTTTGAATTTACATCTTGTGAAACTTGCCGGTCATGTCACAAAGATAAGATGACCATAGCTCTTTTTATTGGAAGCTAAGAAAGAGTTAGTGAACTCTTGAGATTGATACATGTTGATGTATGAAGGTCCCCTGTCTACACATGCCAAGACCGGTTCTTTGTACTTCATTATATTCACTGATGATCTCTCTAGATTCAGACATATGTTCCTGTTGAAACACAAGTCCAAAGAATGTAAGTTAGAAGTAGAGAACCAAAACGGGTATAAATATTATGTCCTTTGATGTGATCAAGGAGGAGAATACTTGAGCACGGAATTCCTGGATTATTCTAAAAGAGAATGAGATTCTCTCTCAGCATTACCCCTCCGTATACACCATAGCACATCGGTGTATCGGGGCGGAGCAATAGCACCCTATGTGATATGGTGTGCTCTATGATGAGTACTACTGAGTTTCCTATTTCCTTTTGGGAGTTATGCACTTGAGAAGCTGCATACCTATTGAATAGGGTTGAAATCAAATCAGTTGCCTACCGCTTCATATGTGATATGGAATGGGAAGAGCCCATATCTTAAGTTTGTTAAGATTTGGGGTTGTCCGGCCTATGTCTAAAAAGCAAAACCCAGACAAGCTCGAGGCAAAGTCAGATCTGTGGAAGTTTGTTGGATATCCCAAGCATATGCAAGGGAATATCTTCTACCTAACCGAGGAACAAAAGATGTTTTGTTTCTCAGCATGTCACCTTTATGAAAGGGAATTTCTTGTGAAGAAATTATTGGTCATGAGGTAGAACTGGAAAGGTTCCAGCAATACAAACTACAGCAGATGATTTGGTAGAACCAAAGGATTCAATAGTTTCCAACAAACCTCAGCCTCTCCGCCGATCTAGTAGGGTTCCTCACCCACCTGAGAGATACTTCGGTTTCTCTATGACAGTGGGAGCGAGGATTGCATCATGAGATGATGACCCAACTAGTTTTAAGCTGGCCATCAGGAGTGGGACTCTGTAAGAATGGCTGGATGCTTAGTGATCGAAGATGGAATCCTTATACACCAACAAAGTATGGACTTTGGTTGCTTTATCTGAAGGGTTAAATCCCCATCAGGAGCAAGTATATCCTAAAAAGATTACTAGGTGTACATGGAAAAGTTGAGAGTTTCAAAGCTATGCTTAAGTCCATCCAGATCCTACTTGCCACGGCTACTTACCATAACTACGATATCTGGTGGCTGGGTGTCATGACTGCTTTTCTAAATGATGTTTTAGAAGAGAACGTCTATAAGTACATAGCCAGAGGGCTTCGTAAACAGTGGGAGCAGCGGAAATGTATGCAAGATTCTTTATTTGATAAAGCAGGCATCGCGGAGTTGGAACGTCTGTTTTGATGTGGTAGTCAAAGAGTTTGACTTCATCAAAATGGTAGATGAACCTTGTATATACAAAAAGGTAGTAGGGAGTATGGTGGTGATCCTCGTAGAGTACGTGGATGACATACTCTTGATAGGGAAGGAGTTTCCTATGCTACGCTCGGTCAATCTCCGCTTATCACAAGGATTCTCCATATATGATCGAAATGATACCTCCCAAATCCTGGGTTTTGGATCTATGAGATAGTTCTAATTGGATGTTAGGATACTCACTAGTTATAGTAAGATGGTATCAATCGATCCTAGGGAGAATCACTGGAAAGGTTCCAGGGTGATAAGGAAGACTGAATGTCAGTCGCAGGCATTGTCTTTACCCTCAGTGGAGGGAAGGTATGTTGGAAGAGTTCCAAGCTAGATACCGTGACATACTAGACGATTAAAGGCAAAATACATCGTTACTAGGGATTCTACCAAAGAGGCAGTCTGGATATATATAATTTCATGAGATGAACTTTGTTCCTACCATTGTGTGACAATGGAGTTGTGGCTTATGCCAAGGAACCCCCATCCCATTAGAAATCCAGATATAATTCTTAGGCACTATCACCTGATCATGGAGATGGTTGATCTCCAGGGAGATCGAGGTTAGGAGAGTAGACACAGAGGACAACACGGCGGATCCACTCACAAAGGCTTTATCCCAGAGAGAAACTATTATAGGATGGTTGAGTATGAGATACTACAACCACTGTTATCAGATGGCCCTAGTACAAGTGGGAGATTGTTAGTTATATGTATGCCCTAGAGGCCATTACTATACATGAGATGTATATTGTAATGGATGCTTGGACATATATAGGGAGGACTTTCTTGCTCGACATGATAGTATGCTGTCTGGTTACTCTTTACCTTAACGTGTATACCGATTGTCTCTCTGTTACATGTTGGTAAAGCCCTTAGGATATGTACTCGACTACTGGGACTATGATGAGATCATAGTAGTGGGACCATGGTAGTCTACGAGTAAATCCTATAACTGTTCCTAGTCGAGGGTGTATCGAGACAGGGCATCGATACTCCATAGTAGACTAGCGTATACGCATCTTGACCCATATGATGGGCGATGGATGATCCAATATCCATCGGTTTTTAACATCAAGGATGGTGTACGGGTGCTCAGTAGAGACTGGGTACACTGGACGGACTCGTCGAGAACTCCCAGATGGTATTATACCTAACGTCAGATGGCAGTTCTCCGGTGACACTGGTACAGAGTAGTCTGTTGACCCGAGATCGTCATAGAGTCTTGTGTGATTCCCACTGTGCTTTGATTTCCACCTTACCACGTCCAAGAGGGCGTGCAAAATGGTGGTTTTTGGGTACAGTCCCAAATCACATGGAGGCAATGAGCGATAAGAGGGGATTCGTCTCTCCCGGTATAGGGAGTTGATGTTGCGCTGTATTCGATCGGCTATAACCGGAAATTCCTGGCCAGGGTTGCTGAGATTTACTGGTAAGTGTTACCAGTAGTTTCTCGAACTTTTATAGACCTCATATCGACACGACTTATCGAGCTACTGTGGTCTGACGTTTACCACCCAAAAGCGAGATATGCGACATATCAGACGAACAGACCGGACTGTACGGTAGTGTTACTGATTGGATTCGCAAGAGAACTAGCGGGCTTGCTTGTTGATCTTCTGATCGCTCAATACCTGGGTGGCCGTTACGTTTAGCACACCGCTTGCGGCTTGTGGGTGTTTGATATGATCATCACCTACTGCCGGCGTATTGACGAGTCTTTGGAGTCCTACACAGGGGTTTCCTGGCTCAAGAGAAACGGAGTAGGAGCACATATGTGATATGTGCGGGACCGAGATTAATACGATATGAGATACCGTATTATATTCTCGCGATTTGTAACATTGATCGGTTGTATGCGATATAGCCGGGTTATCGGATCAAGTGTTGATTCGATAAGTTGTTACACATGATATTAGTCGGTTATAGCCGGATTATTAAATCAGGAGTTGATTTAATAATTTAATGCATAATTATATATTTGATATATTACATTGCATTAACTAGTATTAGCTCACTTATGATTTATTTTCTCACTAAATTGTGCACATTGTTTATATGTGATATATGCAAGTGTACATGTTTGTATCATGCTTGATGATACACACAAGATGGGTGTATGAGACTTGTACCAAGATTAGTTTTAAGATTAGGGTTATTCTTTTATCATAACATTTAACAAAAGGGTTAAACTTAGTCAAAGTAATCAAGCTTGAAGAAGCTTGGAGAAATTTTGACAAAGTTCACTCTTTTGTCTTTTGTCTTGATATTCTTTAACCCAACCCTTAACCTAATGCATTGGTTAATTCTCTACATGAGTTAAGCATGAGGGCTTAACTCAACTATGGTGCCATTATTTATTGGATAAGTTTTCATTTGGATGGGATTATTATTCTTTCTTCTTCTTCTTCATCATCAAGCTCCATCCAAAAGCTTACTAGCTCCAATGGTGCCATGAGAAAAAGAGTGAGAAAATCAATTCTAAAGTGAGCCCACTTCCTACTTCTTCATCATCTACCACTTGCCATGTAGTAAAGTGTGTTCTCTTCACAAAGTTCATGACCTAGTGAAGGAATAGCTTGAGTTAGTATCTCCCCGACGTAGATCATCTTCGGCCTCGAAGTCATCGTAGCAAGCACGTTCGTTCTTCTCGTGGAGCTTCTCGAGAGTCCGGAGTTCACGATCGCAGCGATGGGTACATCTACACGGAGCTAATGAATTGAAGGACAGGATCTACAAAGGATGTAATCCCTTTCACTTAGTAGTAAAGTAGTTTACTAGCTTCTAGTTTCGCCTAATCTCTAGTTAACGATCTTGCATAGAGTTTTTAGGCACATAAAAGTTTGATTTTGGCATGTTTGATGCCTTGTGTAACCTCATGAGTGTGCCTAGGAACCCTACAAATATGAGTTCTATAACAGTTGGAGAAATTACTGATAACACTTACCAGTAAATCTCAGCAACCCTGGCCAGGGATTTCCAGTTATAGCCAATCGAACACAGCGCAACATCAACTCCCTATAACGGGAGAGACGAATCCCCTCCTATCGCTCATTGCCTCCATGTGATTCGGGACTGTACCCAAAAGCCACCTTTTTGCACACCCTCTTGGACGTGGTATGATGGAAATCAAAGCACAGTGGGAATCACACAAGACTCTATGACGATCTTGGGTCTACAGACTACTCTGTACTAGTGTCACCAGAGAACTGCCATCTGACGTGAGGTATAATACCATCTGGGAGTTCTCGGCGAGTCCGTCCAGTGTACCCAGTCTCCACTGAGCACCCGTATACCTTATCTGATGTCAAACTCCAATGGATATGAGATCATCCATCGCCCATCGTATGGGTCAAGAAGCGCATACGCTAGTCTACTCTGGAGTATCGTTGCCCTGTCTCGGTACTCCCACGACTAGGAACATTTGAAGGATGTACTTGGCGACTACACTGTCCTCACTAGTATGATCCGCATCATAGTCCTGGTAGTTAAGTACTCATCCTAAGGGCTTTATCAACATGTAACATAAAGACAATCAGAGTACATGTTAAGATAAAGAGTAACCAGATACCGTACTATCATGTCGAGCAAGAAAGTCCTCCCTATATATGTCCAAGCATCCACTACAATATACATCGTATGTACAGTAATGGCCTCTGGGGCATACATATAACTAACAATCTCCCATTTGCACTAGGGCCATCTGTTGTGGTATCACATACCCAACAATTAGCTGTGGTTGAAGTATCTCATACTCAACCATCCCATAAAAATTCTCTACTGGGAAAAAGGCCTTTGTGAGTGGATCCGCGCTGTTTTCCTCCGTGTCTACTCTCCTAACCTCGATCTCCCTATAGATCAACCATCTCCATGATCAGGTGATACTGCCTAAGAATTATATCTGGATTTCAGATGGGACGGGGCTTCCTTGGCATAAGCCACAACTCCATTGTCACACAATGGTCGCAATGAAGTTCATCTCATGAACTTATATATCCAGACTGCCTCTTTGGTAGCATCCTTGGTAACGATGTATCTTGCTTTTAATCGTCTAGTAAGTCATGGTATCTAGCTTGGAACTCTTCCAACATACCGTCCCTCCACTGAGGGTAAAGACAATGCCTGCGACTGACATTCAATCGTCCTTATCACCCTGGAACCATTCCAGTGATTCTCCTCAGGATCGATTGATACCATCTCACTATAACTAGTGAGAATCCTAACATCCAATTAGATCTATCTCATAGATCCATTACCCAGGATTTAGGAGGTATCGCCTTGATCCTATATGGAGAATCCTTATGATAAGCGGAGATTGACTGAGCGTAGCATAGGAAACTCCTTCCCTATCAAGAGTATGTCATCCACGTACTCTATGAGGATCACCACCATACTCCCTACTACATTTTTTTATATACAAGGTTCATCTACCATTTCGATGAAGTCAAACTCTTTGACTACCACATCAAAGCAGACGTTCCAACTCCACGATACCTGCTTTATCACATAAAATATCTTGCACACGTTTCCGCTGCTCCCAATATCTATGTAGCCCTCTAGCTGTGTACTTATAGACGCTCTCTTCTAAATCAACATTTAGAAAAGCATTCATGACACCCAACCGCCAGATATCGTAGTCATGGTATGTAGCCGTGACAAGTAGGATCTGGATGGACTTAAGCAAAGCTTTGAAAGTCTTAACTTTTCCATGTAAACCAAGTAATCTTCTCAAGATATTCATGCTCCTGATGGGGATTTAACCCTTTAGATAAAGCAACTAAAGTCCATACTTTGTTGGTGTATAAGGATTCCATCTCAGATCGCTAAGCATCCAGCCATTCTTACAGAGTCCCACTCCTGATGGCCTGCTCGAAATAAGTTGGGTCATCATCTCATGATGCAATCCTCGCTCCCACTGTCATAGAGAAACCGAAGTATCTCTCAGGTGTGTGAGGAACCATCCTAGATCGGCGGAGAGGCTGAGGTTCGTTAGAAACTATTGAATCCTTTGGTTCTACCAAATCATCAGCTGCAGTTTATATAGCTGGAACTGTTTCCAGTTCTATCTCATGACCACTAATTTCTTCACAAGAAATTTCCTTTCACAAAAGTGGTATGTTGAGAAACAAAACATCTTTTATTCCTCGGTTAGGTAGAAAATATTCCCTTGTGAATGCTTGGGATATCCAACAAACTTCTACAGAACTGATTTTGCCTCGAGCTTGTCCGGATTATGCTTTTAGACATAGGCTGGACAACCCCAAATCTTAACAAACTTAAGATATGGGCTCTTCCCATTTCATATCACATATGAAGTGGTAGGCAACTGATTTGATTAGAACCCTATTCAATAGGTATGCAGCTTCTCAAGTGCTTAACTCCCAAAAGAAAATGGGAAACTCAGTAGTACTCATCATAGAGCACACCATATCATATAGGGTGTGATTGCTCCGCCCCGATACACCGACGTGCTGTGGTGTATACGGAGGTGTAATGCTGAGAGAGAATCTCATTCTCCTTTAGAATAGTCCAGGAATCCCGTGCTCAAGTATTCTCCTCCTTGATCTCATCAAAGGACATAATACTTTTACCCATTTTTGGTTCTCTACTTCTAACTTATATTCATTAAATTTCTCAAAAGTTCCAGACTTGTGTTTCAACAGGAACACATGTGCGAATCTTGAGAGACTATCAGTGAATATAATAAAGTATAAAGAACCGGTCCTAGCATGTGTAGACAGGGGACTTTCATACATCAGCATGTATCAATCCCAAGAGTTCACTAACTCTCTCTCTCTCTGTTTCCAATAAACAGAGCTGTGGTCATCTTATCTTTGTGACATGACCGGCAAGTTTCACAAGATGTAAATTCAAACTAATTTAAATATGCATCTAAATGTAACTTCAGCTAGTCGGATCGCATTGATATTGTTAGTGTATATGCCCTAGAGGCCATTGCTGTATCATACTGGTTTGTATATTACTTAATGGAAGCTTGTGATATTCCCCTTGTATATACAATCTTGCTCAAAATAGTATTATGCTACTTGGTTTGTTTCTACTTCAATATGTACATGTGTTTATTTTATGATATCACCTATACGCATTAGTGGAGCCTTTAGGATCTTTGCTTGATTACCAGCGTTGTGATGGCAGTCACACTAGTAGGGGCTGGGTAATCTATAAGCACATCCTTATGCAGGTCCCTAGTCACAGGACTATCGAGACAGGGCATCGATACTTCGGAGTAGACTAGCGCATGCGCTTCTCATCCCAGTATAGGAGACGGTCTGTCCCACAGCCGTCAGTACGTTGTACTTGAGATAGTATGCGGGTGCTCGTTAGGTTACGAGTACACTGGACAGGACTCGTCGGGAACTGACTAGTTTGTATTATACCTATCATCAGTTATCAGTTCCCAGGTGACATGAGTACAGCTTAGTCTGCTGACTTGACACTGGCACTTCGCCTCGACTGTGTTCCACTGTACTTTGATTACTACCCTACCACAGCTCAAAGGAGTCGTGCAAACAGGTGGTAGTTGGGTGCAGTCCTGAAGCACTTGGAGGCAGTGACGGTTAGACAGGATTTGTCTCTCCCAGCATTGGGAATTGACATCGCGCTGTGTCTAGGAGAGCCATTACACGAGTAGTCCCTGGCCAGGGCAAGCGAGATATACTGGTAGGCTTCCAGTGTTATCTCAGGGTGTTTTGGGCTTCACTCCGACACGACTTGTACCGCTATTAGGGGACTGACGTTTACCGCCCCTTACGCCCGCCATGCGATGTATCAGACGAACAGACCGAACTGTACGGAGACTGTCACATTCAGACTCAGTAGGAGTTCAGATGGGGTTCACCTCATCAGTCTTCTTATCGGCATCTACCTGGGGACCGTTACGCACAGCTAGTGCCGTTTGCGGTCTGTGGTTAAACCCACTACCAGCGTAGTGTCGAGTCTTTAGAGTCCCACACAGAGGGCTATTCGCCATTGGGCAAAACAGAGTAGAGGTCGCATGGTTTTGCGACAGGGTTCGTTCTCATCCGCGCACTTGTGCACGTTTGGAGTCCGGACGGATATTACTAGCGGGCTCTGGATTGAGCCAGATACTGGTATATGTTTTGGGGTTAGTTTTATCTCATAGTATTCATGTTCCTCGGAACAAGAATGCGGGTGTGTATGCACAGTTGATTGAGGCGGAAGAAGAGGTCTTTTCATTAGGGTTTCGGAACGGGTGTGTATGCACAGTTGACAGTCGTCTTTTTCTAAACCCTAATGAATTTTATGATATATCAATTAATAATATTAATTAAATGAAATTGTGTCATGGTTGGGTTTGTTGACTTGTTGACCAAGGTTGACTTGTTGACCATGGTTGAAACTTTGACTATCATCATTACATATCAAAGATGCTCTTTGATTCTAGCAAAACTATTTAATATGTGTAATGATAATTGTCATTTCAAACCATCCATCAACTATTTCATTTAGATTATTATTATTAATTTGATAATTCATTTCATATTATGTTATGGTTGTAAAAAGGTTTTCATTCTATCATAACACTTCTCTCTCCTCTCTTCTTCTTCCTCCTCCTCTAGTTCAAGGAGACTCACTCTCGTGTGTTGAGAAACCCCTCCTTGAGATAAAAACACCCTACACCACTCTCTACTCACTCTAGGGTTAGAGGTCTAGCAAGTCAAAGACCTTAGTTCTCTCAAAGTTCGAGAAAGGAGCCCGAAGGTTGAACCCTCAGGTGGATCCATCTTTGACGGAAGAAGGCGACGAGGAAAGCACCATCCAAGCTGTTTGATATGTGTATGCCCTAGAGGCCATTATGAGATAGTGTATGTACTGATGTGTGTGTGTGTGTGTGTGTGTGTGTGTGTGTATATATATATATTCGGGGGACAGTCTTGCTCAATATGATAGTATGCTATCTGGTTTTACTTTATCATATGTTCACTTGATCATGTTTATATTCATTTGGTACATGTTGATAAAGCCCTAAGGATATTGGCTTGACTACTGGAATTATGATGCGGATCATACTAGTAGGACATCTGTAGTTTATAAGCATATCCTTGAAATGTTCCTAGTCGTAGGTATATCGAGACAGGGCATCGATATTCCAGCTTAGACTAGCGTATACCATTCTTGTTCCATATGATGGGCGATGGATGATCCCATATCCATCTGGTGTGTTGACACCGAAGATAGTATATGGGTGCTCAGTGAGACTGGGTACACCGAACGGACTCACCGAGAACTCCTATATGGTATTATATCATACGTCGGATAGCAATTCTCAGGTGACACTGGTACAGGTTAGTCTGTAGACCCGAGATCGTCATAGAGTCTTGTGTGTCCTCCCACTGTACTTTGATCTCCACCTTACTGAGGCTCTACTGAGTCGTACAAAATGGTGGATTTTGGGTATAGTCTCGAGGCATGTGGAGGCCGTGAGTGATAGGAGGGGTTTCGTCTCTCCCGGTATTGGGGGTTGATACTGTGCTGTGCACGATTGGCTATAACGGGAAGTCCCTGGCCAGGGCTGCTGAGATATTACTGATAAGTGTTATCAGTAAGTTTCTCGATCTGTTATAGACCATATACCGGCATGAATTATTGAGTTATTGGGGTCGACGATTCCATCCCTAGACTCGATATGCAGCATATCTGACGAAGAGACCGGACTGTACGGTTAGTGTTGCCGGATGGATTGACAGGAGTTTTGACAGGTTCGCTTGTTCTTATTCTGATCGCTCAATACCCGGGTGGCCGTTACGTTTAGCTGACCGCTTGCGGCTTGTAGGTGTTTGATATGATCATCATCTACTGCTGGCGTATTGACGAGTCTTAGAGTCCCACATAGAAGTTTCTCGGCTCTGGCGAAATGAAGTGGTGCACATATGAGATATGCGTGGAGCCTCGATTAAATACTAGTATATGATACCGTATTTTAATCGGGCATTTAATATTAGTCGGGTCGTATAAGATATGACCAATTTATTAAATCAAGTGTTGATTTAATATTGGCTTTTACATTATTTATTTAAATCCTTTTCTTCTTATGGATACATGCATGTATATGTACATGATGATGTGCATACATAAAATACATACATGAAAAGTATCATGGTTGATGATATAAAGAGGATGGCAATATAAGAATCATATTGTAGATAAAATGATATATGGATATTTTCAATAAAGATTAAAGGCAAAAGAAAAAGATAATGAGTCATCTTTCCACACTCTTCTACACAATTCCATGGTTGAATTTAACTCAACCATGGTTTCTTTTCCTTTTGCCCTTTAATCTTAATTGAAATATCTAGATATTATTTTAACTATGGTTGTGGTTATGATAAGATCTCTTTCTCTCTCTCATTTTTTTACAACATTATCATTATCATTCCAAAAAGAAAAGAGAGCCATCTTCTTCCTCAAAAAACCCTAGCTCTCTTTTAAATGTTAAAAAAGAGTTAGAAAAAGAAAAGAAAAGGTAATAAATAAGAATAGCAACCACTTCATCATCCTACACAACCTTAGCTATCTTGTGTAGGGTGTTGTGCTTCAAGTTTTTCAAAGATCGAAGGAAGCATCAAGCTTAGAGTAAAGTGCTTCGGGTGGATCGTCGTGGACGAGGAGTTGATCAAGTGAACCTTTTCAAAGCTAAGTAGTCTTCCAAAGAGGTCTACAAAGGTTGTAGTCTCATCACTTAGTATAACTTAACTCTTAATTGTTGATACTATTAATAGTTACTTCATATATTCTAGTTCGATTCTTTGTATAGTTTGCTTAGCACCTCAAAATTTTATTGTTATAGCATGTATGATGCTTCAAAACCCTAATAGAGGTGTTAAGAAAACCTTACATGGTATCAGAGCCAAGTTAGAGCTTTGTGGTAACCTAAATGACGTTGAAAACATAGAATGGACGAAAAACGACACCCGGGGGGTGCTCTCTGGAAATTTTTTTAAAACCTGGAATTTTTCAAATTAAAAATATGTAAAAAATTAAGTAGGGAAATATATGGGCTCACCAGAAAAACGATCCCCTAAATCGACTATACCACCGCGGAACCGCCGCAACAAGCCTCTTGGGCCGCGGTTCCGCGGTCGTATAGTCGACTTATGGGCCGTATTTTCTTGTGCTGGCCCATATGTGTTCTCTGTTGTTACTGGTATTTTTATAATCTGCTCAGGTGTTGAGCTTTCAGAGCAGTTTGTGGTTGTTCAATTTGTTTGATCGGATGTTCCAACGTCGCTTAGTTTAATAGTATGTGATACAATAATTGAAATCTACAAATTTGTTTATTGCGTGTAAATCTAGCAGTTCGGTCTCGGGATAAACGGAAATCTTGTTGAATTATCCGGTTTGTTTTGAAAAGGTGTTTTCTTGAATGAGACCCAAATGCGAGCTTTACATTATTTAGGCATGAAATCTTGTATATGTGATATTCCGGATTTGTGTTGTCTAAAGGCAGTTAAAGATTCCAATTGTTGTATTTTTCCCCTTTTATTTCTCTGTGTCGATGAGATTTGATATGCAGGATTGTCGCAATGAATAGCCGGGGGTTTTCTTTTTATGTGAGATGAGAGTATTCTTTTAATTCATGTAATATTAATTTGTATGTAATATTCTTTTACTTGGGGCACTTCCGGGGTGAGGTTGTTGTCACCAGTGTTGTATATTATTTACTTTTCCGCATTAGGACAGACCCAAGGTGGAGGGCACGAGTGACCGGGTTCTTGGGTTCAGTGGGAGGCCATCTCGAGGAGTCGAGACCGGGTATCCTAAACTCCAGAATTGGTAGGGTCGCTTGCCGCTCTCGTAGGGGTCTAGGGGTGTGGGCTTGGCTATTTATTGCGACCGTGGAATCCGTATTTTTATTGCCGGCTAAATATAAAATACGGACCTCCTAGATATCCTTTATGTGCTTCTGTTGTTTTCATTATCTGATGTGATCTTTTAATACATGTCTGAGACGAATGAAATTTTATATATGATATATATTAGACGTTACTTATGTTTTACACCCGCATTAGCCCCGTCCCGGTATGCCGTTAGTTAAGTAACCTAACGGTGCATATCAGGACACTGTGACGAATGCGAGTGGCATAAGTGTACGTTATATTTTCGTTTCTCTCTGTAATGGCTTAGGATTTAAATGATGGGACTACATTAATGAGATTAATGTAAAAGATAAATGAACCTAAAAGGATATTGTAGAATCAAGATTTGAAACACACTCGACCTTTTTTATAAAAAGCAAGTTTCAAAATGCGGAGCTTAAGCCACTCCTTTTTAAACCCTTTAGATTCTACAATGATATCAAGTTCAAAGCGTCAAAAGTTTTCTTAAAAACTATCTGCCACCCTCCGTCATTTTAGGAAGCAGAGTACTTAGTATTCGTACTGCGTATTTTGACTTTAGTTAAGGCGCAGTGAACGGTAGCTAAGTGATGTCTTCCTACCCTGCATATGATGCAGATTAGTTAGGACATTCATATGATTATGTTGACTTTAGTTAAGGGTCATATGAGTGGGTCTAGTTAATCACGAAATAACGGGAAGAACTTGACTAGTAATTATGATATGTTGACTTTAGTTAAGGTCATAAGTACTAGGGGTAAAAATCATATCGGGAATTTCAAGAGTTGAAAATTACAATGAGATTGTATACCTACTATATGATAATAGGATCCCGATCCCACTGCGAGCAAATGTTGCTCCCGGGAGAATTTTGCACTTTACAATTAGCTGACTCGGTAGGTGTCTAGAAAGGTGCAAAATGGGGCTACGCCTCTGGGAAGACAAGGTTTACTTTAATTAGGTCCGTGCGAAAGCATGGGGAACCTCCCTCAAGTACCGGCACTGGCCTGGCTGAGAGGTTGGCGAAGTTGTAGAATGTAATTAATCCCGGCTAGTTTTCTTTTTAAAAGGTTTTAAAGAAAATTTGATAAAAACAGTGGGAGACATTGATTAGACAAGATAATAACCAATCTGATCTTTGCAAGAGCATTCGCTAAGTGTATTCTTTTCTCTCTCTTAATGGCAGATACCTATGACAGGACTTAAGCTTCTATTAGATAAAAACAAGCTGAATGGGACCAACTATAAAGACTGGCTGAGGAATTTAAACATAGCCTTGACTTATGATAAAGTATCATATGTCCTTACAGCTCTAGCCTTGCCCCCCCTAGGTCCTAAACCTTCAGTTGCGGATATGAAAATCCACAAGACATGGGACGCTGACTGTGCCACGGCAAAATGCCCCGCGCTTGCATCGATGGATAACACACATCAGAAGCAGCACGAGAATATGGACGTACAAGCCATATTCCTCCATACAAAAGAGTTGTATGGAGAGCAATCCCGCGTATTATGATACGAAGCGTCTAAGAAACTGTTTCAGATGCGCATGACCGCTGGCACAGCAGTAGGAGACCATGTTCTGAAAATGATAGCTCTCATAGAAGAGCTTGAGGACCTTGCGTGGACAGTGGACAATGAACAGTATACAGATATTATTCTACAGTCTCTCCCCTCCACCTTTGCTCAGTTAATCGTTAACTTCAACATGCACAACATGGAGAAGGAACTGCCTGAACTCCTTAATATGTTAAGGAGTGCAGAGAGCACACTGAAGTCAGTGAAGACTCCCGTTATGTCTGTTGGGCAATCCTCCTCATCTTACCCAAAGGCTAAGGCCAAGGGAAATATGAAGAAGAAACCCACCAAACTTAAGGGTGGAGTCCAAAAGGTAAAGGGAAAAGGCAAGTCCAAGGTTGGGGCAACAGAGAAAGGTGAATGTTTCCATTGCAAGAAGATGGGACACTGGAAGAGGAACTGTATTGAGTACCTAGCACTCAAGAAGATGCATGGTGATGCTTCAGCTTCAGGTGTGTTCGTAATTGAAAACTGTTTTTCTATTAATTCTGCTTCCTGGGTATTGGATACCGGTTCGAGTTCTCATATTTGCAATTCTGTGCAGGCATTGAGAAATAACAGAGTTCTGAAGACAGGTGATCATACTCTCCAAGTTGGAAATGGTTCCAGCGTAAATGCAGTTTCAGTAGGAGAGTATCACCTAGGTTTGCCTTCGGGTTGTATATTGGTTTTGAACCCGTGTTATTTTGTACCAAGTATGCTTTGTAATATTATATCCGTTTCCTTGTTAGACAATGAAGGGTATCATTTTGCTGTACAACACAATGTTATGAACAATAGACTGAATCAAGAGTTGATTGGTTGTGGTACATTAAATAACGGGATATACGTCCTTAATCAACACACAGTTTTCAACGTACAACACAAAAATAAAAGAAAATTTTCAGAGATAAATGAAGCTTTTCTTTGGCATTGTAGACTTGGTCATATTAATGAAACAAGACTAAACAAGCTTCATAAAGATAGATATTTAAATTCTTTTGAGTATAAATCTTATGCAACTTGCCAGTCTTGTATCAAAGGTAAAATGACCAAAACCCCGTTTACAGGACACGGAGAAAGAGCTACTGAGCTCCTAGGCCTCATACATAGTGATGTATGCGGACCAATGTCTACACATGCAAGAGGCAGTTTTTCATATTTCATAACTTTTACTGATGATTTCCCAAGATTTGGTCATGTATATTTGATAAAACATAAATCTGAAGCTTTCGAGAAATTCAAGGAGTATAAACATGAAGTAGAAAACCAAACAGGAAAGAGTATTAAGATACTTCGATCAGATCGAGGTGGAGAGTACTTAAGTACTGAGTGCTTAGACTTCCTAAAAGAGAATGGGATTCTCTCTCAGCTCACTCCACCTTACACACCACAGCACAACGGTGTGTCAGAACGAAGGAACCGTACCCTATTAGATATGGTACGATCCATGATGAGTGATGCTGAGTTACCTCTCTCGTTTTGGGGGCATGAATTGGAAACAGCAGCTTTTCTGTTAAACAAAGTTCCAACCAAGACCGTGTCTACCACTCCATATGACATATGGCATGGGAAGAAACCATCTCTTAAAAGAGTTAAGATTTGGGGTTGTCTGGCTTTTGTTAAAAAGAAGAATCCAGACAAACTCGAGACACGATCGGTCAAATGTATATTTGTAGGATATCCTAAACATTCGTTTGGGTATCTTTTTTACCACAAAGAGGAACAAAAAGTGTTTGTTTCTTAGTATGCCACCTTTTTAGAAGATGAGATTTTTTCAAACAATACAAATGGCAATGTGGTAAATCTAAAAGAAGTTCTAGAAACACAAGTTACAAATGACAACTTGGCTGAACCTGAAGTTATAACAGAATCTAATGAACCTCAGCCACTCCGTAGATCTGGCAGGATTTCTCCCCCACCGGAGAGATACTACGGTTTTCTCGTTGATGGTGATAGAGAATATTGCATCATGGATGATGATGATCCTTCCAGCTTTCATCAGGCTATCACGAGTGGTGACTCTGTGAATTGGCTGGATGCCATGAGATCCAAAATGGAGTCCATGTACACCAACAAAGTATGGACTTTGGAAGATGTACCCTCCGGGATAAAACCTGTTGGATGCAAATGGATCTTTAAAAGAAAGATCGGTGTAGATGGACAGGTAGAGACCTATAAGGCAAGGTTGGTAGAGAAAGGTTTTCGTCAAAGACCAGGTTTGGACTATGACGAGACTTTCTCTCCGGTAGCTATGCTTAAATCCATTCGGATCCTACTTGCTATTGCTGCTCACTACGACTATGAAATCTGGCAGATGGACGTTAAAACTGCATTCCTAAATGGTGATTTAGAGGAATGCGTTTATATGGATCAGCCAGAGGGATTCATTGATAGTGGGAGCAGCGGTAAAGCATGTAAGCTACTTAAATCCATTTATGGATTAAAGCAGGCATCACGGAGTTGGAACATCTGTTTTGATGATGTTATCAAAGAGTTTGATTTCATCAAAAATCCAGATGAACCTTGTGTTTATAAGAAGACTGTAGGAAGAAATGTCGCAATCCTCGTATTGTACGTAGATGACATACTTCTGATAGGAAATGACATTCCTATCCTACAGTCGGTCAAATCATTCTTATTACAAAGGTTCTCGATGAAGGACCTGGGAGATGCCACATACATATTGGGTATACGGATCTATAGGGATAGATGCAAACGGTTATTGGGATTGTCCCAAACCAAGTACATAAACACCATCCTAAAGAGATTTAGTATAGAAGACTCCAAGCGGGGTGCCTTACCCGCTTGCCATGGAGTCACTCTCTCAAAAGACGATTGCCCAAAGTCTGACATAGAGAGAGCTCGCATGAGCATTATTCCCTATGCTTCGGCAGTAGGATCGATAATGTATGCAATGTTATGTACACGCCCTGATGTTGCTTATGCACTAAGTGTAGTAAGCAGGTATCAATCTAACCCAGGGGAGAATCACTGGATTGCTGTAAAGAACATTCTTAAGTACTTGCGAAGGACTAAAGAATTGTTCTTAGTGTATGGTAATGGGGATCTCCAAATGGAGGCCTTTACCGATTCGAGCTTCCAAAGTGACAAGGATGACAGCAAGTCTATCTCAGGGTTTGCATTTACCCTCAATGGAGGGACGGTGAGTTGGAAGAGTTCCAAACAGGATACCGTTGCAGACTAAACGATGGAAGCTGAATATATTACTGCAAATGATGCTGCCAAGGAAGCCATCTGGATGAGAAAGTTCATCGTGGAGCTAGGAGTAGTTCCAACCATTATTGATCCAATACCTCTGTATTGTGACAATAATGGGGCTATGGCGTTGGCCAAAGAGCCCAGGTCCCACCAGAAGTCCAGACACATCCTGAGGCGATATCATGTGATCCGGGAGATAGTTGATCGCCGCGAGATCGAGATTAAGAGAGTAGACTGTAATATCTTCAAAAATATAAAATATTAATTTTGGGAATTTTTATAATTTAATATTATTTTATTGATTATTTTAATATTAAATTTATAATTAATTGCAAATAAATAGGAAAAATGTTAGAAAAATTATGGAAAATTATGGAAAATTCTAAAATAGGGTAAATTAGAGAATTTTGACATTTTAAAGTTTTTTTGATTAGTTTGACACTAATTTAGTACTAATCGCGATTAAAAATCGCTAATCGGATTTTTGGCTTTTTGTGCAAAACTTGCACATATCATTTTTATCACACTTGTGCATTTTCTACCATGTTACTTTGGGTTACTATTGGGGTGAGAAGGTTTGGAATTTTGGAATAAAGAATGAGGGTAGGTGAGAGAGAGAGGTGGACCTTTGACTTATAACCCTTAGCCATTTCTCTCCCTCTCATTTCTCTCCCTCTTCCTCCTTAGTTGCTGCTGCTGCTGCCCTAGTCCCTTTCTCCCCCTCTTCAATCCCTCTCTTCATCTCAAAATCAACCCCAAAACCCCAATCCCATTTCATTAAAATTGTGCAAAATCCCTAGATCTACACATGGAGCTAAAGAAGCATGGAGTTTGGCCACTAGGGGGCAACTCAAGAAAATTCTTGAGTTGCCAAATGAGGTATTTTCTGGATCATTAACTTGTTTATGCATTACTTATACCCCATGTTTAGTTTAGAACCGATATTGTGGCTTTTTGTGGAATTGAGAATAACCAAGTTAGGGTTTGAGGGAACTTGTGTTGTATTGGGAAATTGAGCTCAGTAGAGATTTTACCAACACCCTAGTGTATGAATTGGAACCCAAAACCTGAAGCTAGAACCAGAATACGGATTTTTGAAACCGATATCGGGGAAATTGTAAAATCTGTGAAGGTTAACTTGAATCTGCTATCATACGAGACACCTGAAAATAATATTGAGTGGACAGTAAGATGTGCAGGCACCAGAGAGGCAACACCCAAAACCCTAGCTCCCCACTCCACCTTCAGGCCGCCAAAATCCCCTTTCTGGCCGCAATTTGCGGCCAGACCATTGAGGAATCTCCTCGTTTTCTGTGCACAGCCCCAGTTCCTGTAGTGTTGACCCAGGGTACTTCTAGTTTTGACAGATTCTATCTAGGGTGAAATCTGGGACATATATCCTAAGTTGCTATTTTGGATTCGTGTTTCCGTATTCCGTATTTTTGTTTCTGAAATGGTGGATTGTGTTTTGCCTCGACTATTTGTCGTTTATACGACGATATAGAGGATTTATTGATGGTTTTGAAGGCGTGCCATAGGTTCTCACCTATAGGCCCCCTTATCGTATCGTTTTGGATTTCATGCGCCGTTTTAGCTTGGATTTGGTTTTAATGCGCATATACGATATTTGATGTGTAGGTACCCATGAAGACTTCGGGACGACAAGCAAATGCGTGGTGACGTCCGCAAATGATGATGCAAGGTGAGTAGATTATATCTACAGGGGGAAGTCGGGTGGATGGCGTATAGCACCCCCGCAGTCCGTAGATAGATTACTATGTAGTTTATTGTGATAATAGGTGTATTATGGATAGTATAGGGTTAGAAGTGACTAGTGTAGTTCATAGTCGCGAACCCTAGGATAGAATTACACCTACACACACCCTTGCTTATTACTTGTACTTGCACGGTGTTTGATGATAGGGGATGACTTTGGAGATGAGTCGATGATGTGGGCTTGGTGCCGTGAGATCGGTGATTTGATACGATTCATATGTGGGATATGACTTGTGATTCTTTCTTGCGGGCTTGGGATATGTGTTTACCCCCGCATGCATACTTTATTGATGGTATCGATTTGTACTAGACATAGAGTAGTACCCCCAGATTATATGATCTGATGATAGTGATACCTGTTATGTGACGAGATAGTGAGATGTTGACCTGTACCCAGCTTTTGGGGGATGCCGTACGATGATTTACCGTACGAGCCGATATTGATGATAGATCCGCACTCATAACTCGAGGATTCTTACGATATGACATTGAAGCGGGATCACCGACTATATATCTATATATATACATTGATTCAGATTTAGGTGGTTTCCACACCTACCCCTCCTGATCGACCTTATACTTAGATGTAGTTTGCATAGTAGATACTTCACTGTGGTGTTGACTATTAGATTCTGCATTTTCATGCTATTCGCACTGCTGGCATACGTTCATTGCTATATTATTATCATGCTGATAGGACACCAGCACCATTATCGATGATGCGTATGTTTCACATACACTATTTTGCCGGCTCACACACTTCATCATCGATAATTGCCATGCCACTGCACTGTAGTACTGTTGCATTCATGATATGATTCTTGCTTGGCATATTGTACACATGTACCTGTACACAATCATAGATGATTCATTCTAAAGGGGCGGTTTCCCTCGACATATGCACATTACTATTCCATGTTGCATGATTTCCAATATGATTACCTTTCTTTACATGTCGCATACATCATGGATTGATTGCATAGCACATCGCATTGGATTTATTCTTGATGTGGATTTTCATGTGATTTCTGATTTTGAGGACCGTGGGATTATTTAAGAAAAGATGCTTTATTATGAAAAACCCGGTTCCCTTGATATGATATTTGGGGCGTCGCCCCGTATTTTCTCGGTGCTAGAGGCATGTATTGAGAGAGGGATGACCCGGACTAACGGATTCCATATATACTCAGAGAGAGGGATGACCCGGACTGACGGATTCCCGATGTATTGAGAGAGGGATGACCCGGACTGACGGATTCCCGATATATACTCTGAGAGAGGGCTGACCCGGAATGACGGATGCCCGATGTATTGAGAGAGGGATGATCCGGACTGACGGATTCCCGATATATATACTTAAGAGTGGGCTGACCCGGAATGACGGATGCCCGATACAGGAGGATTTACGTGTCGATGCTAGGCACGGGTTTCATGATGTTTTTCCATGATTTTGTTTATATCCTCACATTGCATACATGATGCTTATTGTCATTGGGTGACGGGTGGACGGGTTCCACATATTCACAGACATGGATCATATACAGACTGGATTTACACTGATCATACTTCATTTGTATATATAACAGGGTATGAGGGCGCTATTATATATACCCTTACACCAATATTAGTGGTATGGGACGCTAATATATGTGTATTGATATCATTGATATTTCATCATATTTACCTCATGCAGACATACCTTATACTGATGGCATGTTATTACCTGAGTACCTGGCACTACATACATGATTAGATGTTACCTTGCCACCTTATTACACTCAGATGTACTCTTGTGGATTATATTACTGATCGTTGACTTAGGTTTATGTCTTGCATTCGATTTCTGCTTGTAGATGTTTCTATTCACGAGTTGGCAACTCACCCCCGTTGTGCCACAGTTCTTGCAGGTTCTGCCGTACAGGTTCCATTGCGGCATTTCTGGCACACTACTTTCTTGCGGGTGATTTGCTTTGGTAGGTGGATTCTTTCGCATCAAGAACCACCATTGTATTTATTTATTTCATTGTATCTAGAATTTCCATCAACCAAAACTTGTATATTGTTTCAGACCTAGACTTTAGTGATGTATTATTCGACCATAGAGTCGCGCTTAGTAGTATTGCGGTTTTCTTGTTGCTTGAGCTTTCCTTTGGTTTTGATCCTCGCCACTTGGCGTTGTATATTATATCATTGCGTAGTTGTGACCGTCGATTGACGAAGAGCTAGCTCCTACTTGGGGATGCCTTTATCATTGCATATATATATTGTTATCCTTGTTGTACCCCATTCGGGGCCAATTTTACAAAAGAAACTCTGCCGAAATTTTTAGAAAAGACTGTACCGTTTTAAATTGCATATTCGGCTTAGTTATTTAAAAACCTTGATTTCCAACATGTTTTTCTTCACTCCTTTAAACAAATTTCTTTACTTATTCTTAAAATGGTTTTAGATTTCTGGGCTTTTGGCTTACTTGGATCAGATGGAGTCCTATAGACTTCATATGGTTCAAGGGCCAGTCACGTGCCCTTTCGGGTCGTGACAAAGTTGGTATCAGAGCGCTAGGTTGACCTTGGTTCGAGTCTAAGTTTGACTATGTGGAGCCTAGGGAGTTATTTATATACGGAACTTAGGCTTGACCTTACGGAACTTAGACTTGGTCGAGGGGGTGTTAGACCCGAACTTTCTTCGCATAGGACGACCCTTGGTTGATGGAATAGGTGACTAAAGTAGAGTGACGTACCGTGGGTATGTTCCGCGGCATACTTACGACACGCCACTCCGCTTAAGGAACCTTAGGATGTACATACTTTCGAGATCAGTGATTCTCTTCATATCCTGGATTATACATCCGTTTGAGATCCCCGATTCTATTAGTTTCATGATCATACCTTCATTGATGCTGTTCCTTCCTATGATCATGTATCCATTTTGGATCTGTTGTTTCCTTTCTTGCCATTGATGTGCTCTTTTGATACTCGATTGAGGTTCCTGTCACCATGTTTGAGCGCAGTTTGGGCTGCTGCTAGGGTTACGGCCGGTGTGAGCTCGTCTGGTACGAGGGCCGACCATTGTGTTTTCGGGTGACATGGGATCGTCTCGAGTTAGTATTGGTGATTTCGACCTCTGGTGGAGGCGAGTACTTGGTTTTGCACCGGATGATCGGGCCATTGTTAGAGCTGCCAGTTGAGAGAGGACTGTTGATGTACAACACACCTCAGAGATTGTGATGTCGCCTACCGTGCAGACAGATGGACCAGCTGTTACTGAGATTGGCAGGACGTTGCTTTCGGAGCTTACGAGCTGAGATTTGCCGGAGCTTTCAGGCGGATATGCGACGGATGATAGCTAGTCTACCCGGTTTGAGAGACGAAGGTGATTCGTCCGATTTTGCGCCGGAGCGGGCCCAGATGAGTTGAAGATTTCCAGTGTGGAGAGTCTTACTCAGATCTAGAGCAGGCTGATTCAGGGATGACCGCTTGTGCATTGCCTTTCCTGGAGGATTGAGGCGCTGTTCGGCGTACAGGCGAATGAGCCAGTTGCTGCTGCAAATGATGAGATATCGCCCAGATGGTTGGAGCTACTGCAGCATGAGCATGTTCTTGGAGACGTGATAGTGAGTCGCTAGTCACCTGAGGATAAATGACCAGGACATGTGGTGCGTTCGGTTATCGATGCGAGGTCATCAGATAGATTGTTTCCAGCTAGAGACGACTTCACGCAGGTTCGTTGAGAGTCGATAGAGACGATCGAATGTCAGGAGCCCATTTTCCAAGTTTAAAGTATACGGAAAGACATGCAGGTGATTCTATGGACCCTCTAGAAGAATGAAACCCTAACTCGACTTAATGACCGTGTGAAAGCCTTTGAACCTTCGGGTTTGCGGCGGTTCCTCGGCGCCATTAGTGAGGCTTGGGTTTGCCCTTCTACGGCTGGACCACCGACGCTGTGGCATGTACTCGATACTATTAAACTGTGCCCGAGATGTGAACTCTTGGGGGATTATGAGGATCTGACGAGTCGATCGGATGGTTCGACATCTTTCGGATATCGTGATGGGACACTGCTTGGGAGACTCCAGATGCGAGCGTAGCCGTCGGAGCGCAGTTCGTGTAGCCACGATGAGTTAAGTCCGAATCAGTCGACATTTGAGCAGAGTGAAGAAAAGGGTTCGTACGAGATTTCGACGAGATGACGTCCCACTCCGCCGACATCAGAGATGTGATATGCACCCAGAGGCGTGGTATATGGATATATCTTCCAGAAAGAAGCGCGATAAGTATGCAGCCGTTCCGGAATAAGCTTTAGCTTCAGCATTGGATGATGACTTCCGGGCAATTCAGCAGGAATGAGATTTGAGAAAGGAACCTCGACAGGACCTTTCTGGAGTACGATACGAGGAGTCCTAGACCCGGGAGTGGTCGTATTGCGCACACCCAGCGGGACGAGAGGTTCGTGTGAGACACTGACGAGCTGCCATTACTTCCCGTCGGGACTAGAGACCTGATATGCTTACAGAGACGTTGGGATGTGACCAGTTTCCGAGAAAATTGTGTGTTGAGGACACAGATGTCTCTCCAGTGTAAGGAGGTTGTGTAAGAGTACCTGCCTCCGTACAGATCGGCATAAGCATGTTTGGAAGAGACCTTGAGCAGGATTCCTTCCAGGACGTTGCTGCAATGATGTTTGCACCCAGGATCAGATGTGTGACGTGCATTCAGAGAGCCAGAGGCCGACGCCAGTGATATGCTGCCGTACGAGTAGTCGTGAGGTTTGACCGAGAGATGACCAGAGAAGTGCCAGAACGGAATCGTCCCCGTTAGCACACCTGACAGGGCCGATGAGCCGATTGACTGCGAGATAGGGAATCCGCAAAGAAGATAAGGACCCAAAGTCAGAGGACGCCAGACCGTGAACAAGAGGCAAGTAGATATCCTGCGCTGCTAGCAGTGGATGCACCGACTCCTTCTCGACCTTGGAGGAGGAACTACCGACGACGGTATTTATGATTTGTGATTTTGTGATTCGATTATCACGTATCCGTCATTTTGGATTTCGGTATTTTGGGCGTTCTGTTTGCATGATCTAGTTTTGATGATTGAGTTTCATAATATTGGTTTCATGCACCCACTGGATATTTATATATTTGCGCAGAGTTATTACATTTGAGATATTGATTGAGATTTCATGCCTACCGTATGCAGTGATTTGATTTGCACTTCCAGCGCGGTTTTCATGCACCTTAAGTGTTTTGATATACGATTTTGGTGCACGCCAGATGCACTAAATCGGGATTCTTCGTGCATGTCACATGCACCTGATTTTTTTCTGTCAGGCACACACGTTGCCTACGACAGATGTTTCGTGCACACCAGTTGCACCTAGATGTTGTTTTGTATACCTGTTTGACACATTTATGGATTTTGATTCCTTGGGCACCAGACGCATAGGATATTCTTATATATGCATTTTGGGATTGATTTCTAGTAGAGCAGTACATTTTATGATATTCTCTCTGTTTTGATATTTTCGGAGCCCCGACAAAATGGATTACTACTGAAATTGTTTTAGTATTGGGGGTTTAAATTTAAATTCGGGGACCGAATTTCTTTAAGGGGGGTAGATTGTAATATCTTCAAAAATATAAAATATTAATTTTGGGAATTTTTATAATTTAATATTATTTTATTGATTATTTTAATATTAAATTTATAATTAAATGCAAATAAATAGGAAAAATGTTAGAAAAATTATGGAAAATTATGGAAAATTCTAAAATAGGGTAAATTAGAGAATTTTGACATTTTAAAGTTTTTGTGATTAGTTTGACACTAATTTAGTACTAATCGCGATTAAAAATCGTTAATCGGATTTTTGGCTTTTTGTGCAAAACTTGCACATATCATTTTTATCACACTTGTGCATTTTCTACCATGTTACTTTGGGTTACTATTGGGGTGAGAAGGTTTGGAATTTTGGAATAAAGAATGAGGGTAGGTGAGAGAGAGAGGTGGACCTTTGACTTATAACCCTTAGCCATTTCTCTCCCTCTCATTTCTCTCCCTCTTCCTCCTTAGTTGCTGCTGCTGCCGCCCTAGCCCTTTTCTCCCCCTCTTCAATCCCTCTCTTCATCTCAAAATCAACCCCAAAACCCCAATCCCATTTCATTAAAATTGTGCAAAATCCCTAGATCTACACATGGAGCTAAAGAAGCATGGAGTTTGGCCACTAGGGGGCAACTCAAGAAAATTCTTGAGTTGCCAAATGAGGTATTTTCTGGATCATTAACTTGTTTATGCATTACTTATACCCCATGTTTGGTTTGGAACCGATATTGTGGCTTTTTGTGGAATTGAGTATAACCAAGTTAGGGTTTGAGGGAACTTGTGTTGTATTGGGAAATTGAGCTCAGTAGAGGTTTTACCAACACCCTATTGTATGAATTGGAACCCAAAACCTGAAGCTAGAACCAGAATACGGATTTTTGAAACCGATATCGGGGAAATTGTAAAATCTGTGAAGGTTAACTTGAATCTGCTATCATACGAGACACCTGAAAATAATATTGAGTGGACAGTAAGATGTGCAGGCACCAGAGAGGCAACACCCAAAACCCTAGCTCCCCACTCCACCTTCAGGCCGCCAAAATCCCATTTCTGGCCGCAATTTGCGGCCAGACCATTGAGGAATCTCCTCGTTTTCTGTGCACAGCCCCAGTTCCTGTAGTGTTGACCCAGGGTACTTCTAGTTTTGACAGATTCTATCTAGGGTGAAATCTGGGACATATATCCTAAGTTGCTATTTTGGATTCGTGTTTCCGTATTCCGTATTTTTGTTTCTGAAATGGTGGATTGTGTTTTGCCTCGACTATTTATCGTTTATACGACGATATAGAGGATTTATTGATGGTTTTAAAGGCGTGCCATAGGTTCTCACCTATAGGCCCCCTTATCGTATCGTTTTGGATTTCATGCGCCGTTTTAGCTTGGATTTGGTTTTAATGCGCATATACGATATTTGATGTGTAGGTACCCATGAAGACTTCGGGACGACAAGAAAATGCGTGGTGACGTCCGCAAATGATGATGCAAGGTGAGTAGATTATATCTACAGGGGGAAGTCGGGTGGATGGCGTATAGCACCCCCGCAGTCCGTAGATAGATTACTATGTAGTTTATTGTGATAATAGGTGTATTATGGATAGTATAGGGTTAGAAGTGACTAGTGTAGTTCATAGTCGCGAACCCTAGGATAGAATTACACCTACACACACCCTTGCTTATTACTTGTACTTGCACGGTGTTTGATGATAGGGGATGACTTTGGAGATGAGTCGATGATGTGGGCTTGGTGCCGTGAGATCGGTGATTTGATACGATTCATATGTGGGATATGACTTGTGATTCTTTCTTGCGGGCTTGGGATATGTGTTTACCCCCGCATGCATACTTTATTGATGGTATCGATTTGTACTAGACATAGAGTAGTACCCCCAGATTATATGATCTGATGATAGTGATACCTGTTATGTGACGAGATAGTGAGATGTTGACCTGTACCCAGCTTTTGGGGGATGCCGTACGATGATTTACCGTACGAGCCGATATTGATGATAGATCCGCACTCATAACTCGAGGATTCTTACGATATGACATTGAGGCGGGATCACCGACTATATATCTATATATATACATTGACTTAGATTTAGGTGGTTTCCACACCTACCCCTCCTGATCGACCTTATACTTAGATGTAGTTTGCATAGTAGATACTTCACTGTGGTGTTGACTATTAGATTCTGCATTTTCATGCTATTCGCACTGCTGGCATACGTTCATTGCTATATTATTATCATGCTGATAGGACACCAGCACCATTATCGATGATGCGTATGTTTCACATACACTATTTTGCCGGCTCACACACTTCATCATCGATAATTGCCATGCCACTGCACTGTAGTACTGTTGCATTCATGATATGATTCTTGCTTGGCATATTGTACACATGTACCTGTACACAATCATAGATGATTCATTCTAAAGGGGCGGTTTCCCTCGACATATGCACATTACTATTCCATGATGCATGATTTCCGATATGATTACCTTTCTTTACATGTCGCATACATCATGGATTGATTGCATAGCACATCGCATTGGATTTATTCTTGATGTGGATTTTCATGTGATTTCTGATTTTGAGGACCGTGGGATTATTTAAGAAAAGATGCTTTATTATGAAAAACCCGGTTCCCTTGATATGATATTTGGGGCGTCGCCCCGTATTTTCTCGGTGCTAGAGGCATGTATTGAGAGAGGGATGACCCGGACTGACGGATTCCATATATACTCAGAGAGAGGGATGACCCGGACTGACGGATTCCCGATGTATTGAGAGAGGGATGACCCGGACTGACGGATTCCCGATATATACTCTGAGAGAGGGCTGACCCGGAATGACGGATGCCCGATGTATTGAGAGAGGGATGACCCGTACTGACGGATTCCCGATATATATACTTGAGAGAGGGCTGACCCGGAATGACGGATGCCCGATACAGGAGGATTTACGTGTCGATGCTAGGCACGGGTTTCATGATGTTTTTCCATGATTTTGTTTATATCCTCACATTGCATACATGATGCTTATTGTCATTGGGTGACGGGTGGACGGGTTCCACATATTCACAGACATGGATCATATACAGACTGGATTTACACTGATCATACTTCATTTGTATATATAACAGGGTATGAGGGCGCTGTTATATATACCCTTACACCAATATTAGTGGTATGGGACGCTAATATATATGTATTGATATCATTGATATTTCATCATATTTACCTCATGCAGACATACCTTATACTGATGGCATGTTATTACCTGAGTACCTCGCACTACATACATGATTAGATGTTACCTTGCCACCTTATTACATTCAGATGTACTCTTGTGGATTATATTACTGATCGTTGACTTAGGTTTATGTCTTGCATTCGATTTCTGCTTGTAGATGTTTCTATTCACGAGTTGGCAACTCACCCCCGTTGTGCCACAGTTCTTGCAGGTTCTGCCGTACAAGTTCCATTGCAGCATTTCTGGCACACTACTTTCTTGCGGGTGATTTGCTTTGGTAGGTGGATTCTTTCGCATCAAGAACCACCATTGTATTTATTTATTTCATTGTATCTAGAATTTCCATCAACCAAAACTTGTATATTGTTTCAGACCTAGACTTTAGTGATGTATTATTCGACCATAGAGTCGCGCTTAGTAGTATTGCGGTTTTCTTGTTGCTTGAGCTTTTCTTTGGTTTTGATCCTCGCCACTTGGCGTTGTATATTATATCATTGCGTGGTTGTGACCGTCGATTGACGAAGAGCTAGCTCCCGCTTGGGGATGCCTTTATCATTGCATATATATATTGTTATCCTTGTTGTACCCCATTCGGGGCCAATTTTACAAAAGAAACTCTGCCGAAATTTTTAGAAAAGACTGTACCGTTTTAAATCACATATTCGGCTTAGTTATTTAAAAACCTTGATTTCCAACATGTTTTTCTTCACTCTTTTAAACAAATTTCTTTACTTATTCTTAAAATGGTTTTAGATTTCTGGGCTTTTGGCTTACTTGGATCAGATGGAGTCCTATAGACTTCATATGGTTCAAGGGCCAGTCACGTGCCCTTTCGGGTCGTGACATAGACACAAAGAACAACGCTGCGGATCCATTCACCAAGGCCCTCCCTCAGCCGCAGCATGAGCGACTTTTTGAGATGTTAGGTATGAGATATGTCAATAACTGGCCTTAGTGCAAGTGGGAGATTGTTGGATATATGTATGCCCTAGAGGCCATTATGAGATAGTGTATGTACTGATGTGTATATATATATATATATATATATATATATATATATATATATATTCGGGGGACAGTCTTGCTCAATATGATAGTATGCTATCTGGTTTTACTTTATCATATGTTCACTTGATCATGTTTATATTCATTTGGTACATGTTGATAAAGCCCTTAGGATATTGGCTTGACTACTGGAATTATGATGCGGATCATACTAGTGGGACATCTGTAGTTTATAAGCATATCCTTGAAATGTTCCTAGTAGTAGGTATATCGAGACAGGGCATCGATATTCCAGCTTAGACTAGCGTATACCATTCTTGTTCCATATGATGGGCGATGGATGATCCCATATCCGTCTGGTGTATTGACACCGAAGATAGTATACGGGTGCTCAGTGAGACTGGGTACACTGAACGGACTCACCGAGAACTCCTATATGGTATTATATCATACGTCGGATAGCAGTTCTCAGGTAACACTGGTACAGGTTAGTCTGTAGACCCGAGATCGTCATAGAGTCTTGTGTGTCCTTCCACTGTACTTTGATCTCCACCCTACTGCGGCTCTACTGAGTCGTACAAACAGGTGGATTTTGGGTATAGTCTCGAGGCATGTGGAGGCAGTGAGCGATAGGAGGGGTTTCGTCTCTCCCGGTATTGGGGGTTGATGCTGTGCTGTGCACGATTGGCTATAACGGGAAGTCCCTGGCCAGGGCTGCTGAGATATTACTGATAAGTGTTATCAGTAAGTTTCTCGATCTGTTATAGACCATATACCGGCATGACTTATTGAGTTATTGGGGTCGATGATTCCATTCCTAGACTCGATATGCAGCATATCTGACGAAGAGACCGGACTGTACGGTTACTGTTGCCGGATGGATTGACAGGAGTTTTGACAGGTTCGCTTGTTCTTATTCTGATCGCTAAATACCCGGGTGGCCGTTACGTTTAGCTGACCTCTTGCGGCTTGTAGGTGTTTGATATGATCATCATCTACTGCTGGCGTATTGACGAATCTTAGAGTCCCACATAGAAGTTTCTCGGCTCTGGCGAAACGAAGTGGTGCACATATGAGATATGCGCGGAGCCTCGATTAAATACTAGTATATGATACTGTATTTTAATCGGGCATTTAATATTAGTCGGGTCGTATAAGATATGACCAATTTATTAAATCAAGTGTTGATTTAATATTGGCTTTTACATTATTTATTTAAATCCTTTTCTTCTTATGGATACATGCATGTATATGTACATGATGATGTGCATACATAAAATACATACATGAAAAGTATCATGGTTGATGATACAAAGAGGATGGCAATATAAGAATCATATTGTAGATAAAATGATATATGGATATTTTCAATAAAGATTAAAGGCAAAAGAAAAAGATAATGAGTCATCTTTCCACACTCTTCTACACAATTCCATGGTTGAATTTAACTCAACCATGGTTTCTTTTCCTTTTGCCCTTTAACCTTAATTGAAATATCTAGATATTATTTTAACTATGGTTGTGGTTATGATAAGATCTCTTTCTCTCTCTCATTTTTTTACAACATTATCATTATCATTCCAAAAAGAAAAGAGAGCCATCTTCTTCCTCAAAAAACCCTAGCTCTCTTTTAAATGTTAAAAAAGAGTTAGAAAAAGAAAAGAAAAGGTAATAAATAAGAATAGCAACCACTTCATCATCCTACACAACCTTAGCTATCTTGTGTAGGGTGTTGTGCTTCAAGTTTTTCAAAGATCGAAGGAAGCATCAAGCTTAGAGTAAAGTGCTTCGGGTGGATCGTCGTGGACGAGGAGTTGATCAAGTGAACCTTTTCAAAGCTAAGTAGTCTTCCAAAGAGGTCTACAAAGGTTGTAGTCTCATCACTTAGTATAACTTAACTCTTAATTGTTGATACTATTAATAGTTACTTCATATATTCTAGTTCGATTCTTTGTATAGTTTGCTTAGCACCTCAAAATTTTATTGTTATAGCATGTATGATAATTCTAAACCCTAATAGAGGTGTTAAGAAAACCTTACACAAGCTCTACAAAGGTTTTATGAAGAAGGAGTTCAAGTTAGGTATAACATCTTTTCCGAGTAGCTAACTCTCTTTAGCTTGGTAGCTAGTTTAGTTTAGAAAAGATCCCGACTTTTGTTAGTCCATGTTGCCTAATGCGCCAAAAATTTGATTTTTATACCGTTTCCGCCTCTCCGTAAGAACCGGGGTCGGCAACGTGGACTTACAGAGGTATCAGAGACAAACTAAACTTAAACTAGCTTAGTAGTAAAGTGTATGGAAGTTCGATCGGAAAAATCATAAAAACCTAAACATCAAAACCCTAACTTTCTGTTGAAATTTTTTGTGCTCTAAAAATAAAAAGTTCTACTCCAAAAATCGTCTCAGGGTTTTGTGAAGACACCCACCAAAAACGGTCGCCTGAACCCTTCAAACCGCCGCGGTTCCGCAGCAATGGGTATGCATTTGCCGCGGAACCGCCGCCGTTTTGGCTTGTCTCGTGACCGGGTTTGGTGCAGTGTTCTTCTGGTAGGGTTTTGGGTTTTTTAAGATGGTTTATTTGTGCCCAGGTTTTTCAGAAAAGAAATTTGTTTTTGGGGGCCTATAAATCCGTATTTTTGATCGAACTTCACTATACTTTGACTAATCGGTTATATCTGTGATGTTTATATGTATTGAGCGTCGGCTAATCGCTATATGTCGATAAGTCAGGGTTATACATATCTGTGATCTGTGTTTGATGATGGTATGTGTATATGAATGCGTTGGACTGTCGCGGGTGAATAGCCGGGGTGGATGTGAGATGAGTGTTTCTTTTTCTTTCATTCATGTAATATGTAAATTGATGTAATATTATTAGTATGGCCACACAACCGGGTCGGGGTTGTAGCCGTCATTGTATAATTCTTTTTATTGTTTTTGCTCCTAGGATAGACCCATAGAGGGGTGCACAAACTACCGGGTATCTCGAAGTGCCGAGTGGCCTACTCACGGCGTTGAGGGAGGTTGCTCCACTTCAGGTACTTGGCGGGTAGTTTGCCGCACCCGTAGGGGTCTTGGATGGGGTTTTGGCTATTCACCGCGACCGTGTAATCCTCTTTTCGTTACAGGCTCGAACGGATTGTGAATTCCTAGTATATCCAATGAATTCATCTGTGATCTGTAATGTCTATCATTGCTATATATTTATATATAATAACTATTTAGGCGTTGCTTATTTTTTACAGCCGCGCTAGCCCAGCCCCCGCTCTGTCGTTAGTTAAGTAACCTAACGGGTGATGACGGGGCCCCGTGGCGAATACGAATGGCATAAGAGTACGTCATATTTTGGTTGTTTTCTGCAATGGTAGGATTAAATGATGGGACGCATTAAAAGAACTAATGCAAGAATATCACGCATTAAAAGAACTAATGCAAGATAATAAACCAAGCAAAATTCGTTGGAACACTTTCGAAAAACCACTCGGTTCTTTTCAAAACCAACTTTTAAATGCGGAGCTTGAACCACTCCTTTTAAAAGCTATCTCGTTCTATCGATTATATCAAGTTCACTACGTTCACGGTTTTACCAAAACCATTCGTAGCCCTCCGTCGTTTCACATGAATAGTCAATAGTATTCAAGCTATGTTTGTTGGCCAAAGTCAAGACATAGTGATTGGTAGCTATTAGGGTATTCATGTGCAGCATAGATAGATGCGTTGATTTGGAACAGTCGTACTGCCTTGTTGGCCAAAGTCAAGGGTAGGTATGGGTGGATTCAAATTAACCTGGAGAACGACGGGTAGAACTTGACATGTGCCTTATGATTTGTTGGCCAAAGTCAAGGTCATAAGAGCATGGGACAAAAATCCACATCGGGAGTTTCATAAGTACTGAAACTTGCTAGATTTGCATACCATTTAGAGTGTGATGATTCTGGTAGGATTCCTTCAGTTTCGTCACGCGATGATATTTGGATCCCGATCCTACTGTGAGTATATGCTACTCCTCGGGAAATTTCTCACTAAACGATCAATGCTATAAACCTAGTAGGTGTCTAGAAAGGTGTTAGCGGGGCTACGCCCCCAGGGAAAAGAGGTTCTTAAATTAAGGAACTTCGCGAAAGCGTTGGAAAACCTCCCTCGAAGTACCGACACTGGCCTGGCTGAACGGTTAAGCAAGTATTGTGCGGTGGGATTGATCCTGACTAATTCTTCCTTTATGGTTTGAGGAGGGATTCGAGAAACAGTGGGAGCCATCCTGTTTAGACAAACTAAAAACCATTCTAAACTTGCAAGAGCATCGTGCTGAGTGTTTCTTCTCTCTCTCCTAATTGCAGCCACCAATCGACATGACTGAACTTAAGTTACTTCTAGATAAAAACATACTGACAGGACCAAACTACAAAGATTGGCTCAGGAATGTCAAAATGGCAATCACTTACGACAAGCTGGGGTATCTTCTTACCACCAAAGCTCCCCCCGTCCCAGGTCCCACCTCCAGCGTCGCGGATAAGGAAATCCGTAAGACTTGGGAGATTGATTGCGCGAAGGCCAAGTGCCTCGTGCTTGCCTCTATGGACAACGAACATCAGAGGAGGCACGAGAATATGGACCTGGAATCCATATTTCTCCATACAAAAGAACTGTATGGAGAGCAGTCTCGTATCGCAAGATACGAAGTGTCGAAGAAGTTATTTTCGGCAAGATTGGCCGTCGGATCATCGGTAGCGGAACACGTGCTTAAGACGATTGGCTACATTGAGGAGCTCGCAGAACTTGGGACCACGTTGGAGAGTGAGCTCTATATGGACTTAATTCTCCAGTCCCTTCCTTCCACTTACGCCCAGTTTATACTGAACTTCAACTTACAAGAGAAGGAAGTTGAACTTTCAGAACTCCTCAACATGCTGAGGAGCGCAGAGGGCACCCTACAGAAAGGTAGGGAAACATCCACTTTGTTTGTAGGAGGATCTTCTTCTTCTAGGTCCAAGGTGAAAGCCAAGGGAAAGAAGAAGAAAGCCCCCGCCAAACCAAGGGGCGGTGTTAGTAAAGTGGATACGAAGGGAAAGGCAAAGGCAACAAAGGTAGCGGGGAAGCTTATGGGTAAAGAAGAATGCTTCTATTGTTATAAGAATGGACACTGGAAGAAAGATTGCAGGGCTTGGAAGGCCAGGACACAGGAACTGAAGCAGGTTGCGGCTTCAGCTTCAGGTGTGTATGTTATTGAAACTGTCTTTCAATAAACTCTACTTCCTGGGTATTGGATACCGGATCAGGATCTCATATCTGTAATTCTTTGCAGGCGTTGAGAAACCGTAGGGTTTTGAAGGCAGGTGACATGACCCTCAAAGTTGCAAACGGAGCTAGTATGGATGCTAAAGCCGTGGGGGACTATCACCTGGGAATGTCAGATGGACATGTTTTGGTTTTGCGTAATTGTTTTTTTGTACCCAACGCGACTTGTAATATCATTTCTGTATCTTTGGTTTCTAAAGAAGGTTATGAATTTGCGTTTGTAAGCAATGTTGTAAACATTCACCTTAATCAAGTTCTGATTGGGTCAGGTACATTGAGCAATGGTATATACGTATTAAACCAACCACAGATTTTCAATGTCCAGAATACACACAAAAGAAAGTCTCCAGATATCAATCAGACTTTCTTATGGTATTGTAGACTGGGTCACATCAATGAGAGAAGGTTGACTAAGTTACATACAGAAGGATATTTGAATCCGTTCGAATATTAATCGTATGCCACTTGTCAATCCTGTCTCAAAGGAAAGATGACAAAGACTCCGTTCACTGGACACGGAGTAAGAGCGAGCGAGCTCTTGGGACTCGTACACAGCGACGTGTGCGGTCCAATGTCTACACATGCGCGAAGCGGTTATTCTTACTTCATTACTTTTACGGATGACTTTTCAAGGTACGGTTATGTCTTCTTAATGAAACATAAGTCCGAAGCCTTTGAAAAGTTCCAGGAATATAAGAATGAAGTAGAAAAACAAACCGGCAAAAGTATTAAGATTCTAAGATCGGATCGAGGTGGAGAATACTTAAGTGCCAAGTTCCTGAATTACTTAAAAGAGAGTGGAATTCTCTCTCAGCTTACTCCTCCATACACTCCGCAACATAACGGTGTATTGGAGAGAAGGAACCGGACCCTATTGGATATGGTACGGTCCATGATGAGTAACGCTGAGTTACCGCGATCATTCTGGGGGTATGCGCTAGAATCAGCTGAATACCTTTTGAGCCGAGTTCCCACTAAGACTGTGCCTACCACATCATATGAGATGTGGTGTGGAAAGAGGCTCCATCTTAATCACATTAAGGCATGGGGATGTCCAGCTTTTGTTAAAAAATAGCATGCGGACAAACTCGAGGCACGCTCAGTACAGTGCAAGTTCGTGGGATATCCAAAGAACCCCAAGGGATATTTCTTCTACTGCGAAGAGGAACAAAAGGTTTTTGTTTCTCGTCATGCCTACTTCTTGGAAACTGAGTTTTTGGAAAACCAGATAAGTGGGAGCACAATAGAACTGGAAGAAATTCCAGAACCGCAGACTATTACTGACAGCTTAGTAGAACCAGAGGGTTCAAAAGAATAGGACTTTCCTATGCCGCTCCGCAGGAGTAGTAGGCAGTCTCATCCGCCCAAGAGATACTACGGTTTTCTCATAGACGGGAATAGAGAGGATTGCATCATAAATTATGATGAGCCAACTATCTTCCAGCAGGCCGTTCAGAGCATTGACTCGGTAAAATGGCTGGATGCAATGCGGACCGAAATAGAGTCCATGTACACCAACAAAGTATGGACGTTGGACATTGCTCCAGACGGGGTAAAACCCGTAGGATGCAAGTGGATCTTCAAAAGGAAGATTGGTGTAGATGGACAGGTTGAGACCTATAAAGCTAGACTTGTTGCAAAGGGTTCTCGTCAAAGACCTGGTTTGGACTATGACGAAACCTTTTCTCCAGTGGCTATGCTGAAATCCATTCGGATCCTTCTTGCCATTGCTGCCTTCCACGATTATGAGATTTGGCAGATGGACGTAAAAACCGCTTTTCTAAATGGAAGTTTAGAGGAGTGTGTCTATATGGACCAGCCAGAGGGTTTCATTCAGAGTGGGAGCAGCGGAAAGGTGTGCAAGTTGCTTAAGTCCATCTATGGACTAAAGCAGGCATCGCGGAGTTGGAACATCTGCTTTGATGAGACGGTCAAAGAATTTGGCTTTATCAAAAATCCAGATGAACCATGCATCTATAGTAGATTTGTAGCGAGAACTGTAGTATTCCTCGTTTTATACGTGGATGACATTCTCTTAATAGGAAATGACATTCCTATGCTACAATCTGTCAAGGGGTTCTTGTCGCACGGGTTCTCCATGAAAGACCTGGGTGATGCCTCATACATCCTGGGGATCTGGATCCATCGTGATAGATCCAAGAGGATATTAGGACTTTCACAGTCCAGGTACCTCGACCCCATACTAAAGAGATTCAGTATGGAATATTCCAAGCGCGGTAACCTACCGGCTTGTCACGGGATCACCCTCTCTAAAGAGATGTCTCCCAAGACTGATTTGGAGAGGGATCGCATGTCTATTATACCCTACGCTTCTGCGGTAGGCTCTATAATGTATGCGATGTTGTCTACCAGACCGGATGTAGCTTATGCACTGAGTGTAGTAAGCCGGTATCAGTCAAACCCTTGGGAGAAACACTGGATAGCGGTAAAGAACATTCTCAAGTACCTGAGAAGGACTAAGGAGATGTTCTTGGTGTATGGCGGAAAAGACCTCCAGATCGAGGCCTTTGCTGACTCCAGCTTCCAGAGTGACAAGGATGATTCCAAGTCCATGTCGGGTTTTGTCTTTACCCTCAATGGAGGGGCGGTGTGTTGGAAGAGTTCCAAGCAGGAAACCGTTGCAGACTCGACTATGGAAGCAGAATACATCGCTGCATCTGATGCCGCAAAAGAAGCCGTCTGGATGAGGAAGTTCTTGAAAGAACTTCAGGTGGTTCCGTCCATTGTTGATCCAATACCTCGGTATTGCGACAACAACGGGGCTATAGCTTTAGCGAAGGAACCAAGGTCCCATCAGAAATCCAGACACATCTTAAGGAGGTATCACCTGATCAGGGAGATCGTGGATCGCCAGGAGATCGAGGTTCGGAGGGTTGCTTCAGAAGAAAACACTGCAGATCCATTCACCAAGGCCTTGCCCCAGACTCAGTTCGAGCGGCTGATCGAGATGATAGGTCTTCGATACGCCAATACATGGCCTTAGTGCAAGTGGGAGATTGTTAGTGTATATGCCCTAGAGGCCATTACTGTATCATACTGGTTTGTATATTACGTAATGGAAGCTTGGGATATTCACCTTGTATATACAATCTTGCTCAAAATAGTAGTATGCTACTTGGTTTGTTTCTACTTCAATGTGTACATGTGTTTATTTTATGATATCACCTATACGCATTAGTGGAGCCCTTAGGATCTTTGCTTGATTACCAGCGTTGTGATGGCAGTCACACTAGTGGGGGCTGGGTAATCTATAAGCACATCCTTATGCAGGTCCCTAGTCACAGGACTATCGAGATAGGGCATCGATACTCCGGAGTAGACTAGCGCATGCGCTTCTCATCCCAGTGTGGGAGACGGTCTGTCCCACAGCCATCAGTACGTCGTACTTGAGATAGTATGCGGGTGCCCGTTAGGTTACGAGTACACTGGACAGGACTCGTCGGGAACTGACTAGTTGGTATTATACCTATCGTCAGTTATCAGTTCCCAGGTGACATGAGTACAGCTTAGTCCGCTGACTTAACACTGGCACTTCGTCTCGAGTGTGTTCCCACTGTACTTTGATTACTACCCTACCACGGCTCAAAGGAGTCGTGCAAACAGGTGGTAGTTGGGTGCAGTCCCGAAGCACTTGGAGGCAGTGACGGTTAGACAGGATTCGTCTCTCCCAGCATTGGGGGTTGACATCGCGCTGTGTCTAGGAGAGCCATTACACGAGTAGTCCCTGGCCAGGGCAAGCGAGATATACTGGTAGGCTTCCAGTGTTATCTCAGGGTGTTTTGGGCTTCACTCCGACACGACTTGTACCGCTATTAAGGGACTGACGTTTACCGCCCCCTAGACCCGCCATGCGATGTATCAGACGAACAGACCGGACTGTACGGAGACTGTCACATTCAGACTCAGTAGGAGTTCAGATGGGGTTCACCTCGTCAGTCTTCTTATCGGCATCTACCTGGGGACCGTTACGCACAGCTAGTGCCGCTTGCGGTCTGTGGTTAAACCCACTGCCAGTGTAGTGTCGAGTCTTTAAAGTCCCACACAAAGGGCTGTTCGCCATTGGGCAAAACAGAGTAGAGGTCGCATGGTTTTGCGACAGGGTTCGTTCTCATCCGCGCACTTGTGCACGTTTGGAGTCCAGACGGATATTACTTGCGGGCTCTGGTTTGAGCAAGATACTGGTATATGTTTTGGGGTTAGTTTTATCTCATAGTATTCATGTTCCTCAGAACAAGAATGCGGGTGTGTATTCACAGTTGATTAAGGCGGAGGAAGAGGTCTTTTCATTAGGGTTTCGGAACGGGTGTGTATGCACAGTTGACAGTCGTCTTTTTCCAAACCCTAATGAATTTTATGATATATCAATTAATAATATTAATTAAATGAAATTGTGTCATGGTTGGGTTTGTTGACTTGTTGACCAAGGTTGACTTGTTGACCATGGTTGAAACTTTGACTATCATCATTACATATCAAAGATGCTCTTTGATTCTAGCAAAACCATTTAATATGTGTAATGATAATTGTCATTTCAAACCATCCATCAACTATTTCATTAAGATTATTATTATTAATTTGATAATTCATTTTCATATTATGTTATGGTTGTAAAAAACCATATTCATTCTATCATAACACTTCTCTCTCCTCTCTTCTTCTTCCTCCTCCTCTAGTTCAAGGAGACTCACTCTCATGTGTTGAGAAACCCCTCCTTGAGATAAAAACACCCTACACCACTCTCTACTCACTCTAGGGTTAGAGGTCTAGCAAGCCAAAGACCTTAGTTCTCTCAAAGTTCGAGAAAGGAGCCCGAAGGTTGAACCCTCAGGTGGATCCATCTTTGATGGAAGAAGGCGACGACGAAAGCACCATCCAAGCTCTACAAAGGTTTCAAGAAGAAGGAGTTCAAGTTAGGTATAACATCTTTTCCGAGTAGCTAACTCGGTTTAGCTTGGTAACTAGTTTAGTTTAGAAAAGATCCCGACTTTTGTTAGTCCATGTTGCCTAATGCGCCAAAAATTTGATTTTTATACCGTTTCCGCCTCCCCGCAAGAACCGGGGTCAGCAACGTGGACTTACAGATATGACCTAGTCTACAATACCTCAAGAAGGATTTGTTCATTTCTGAACTCTTCCTCTTGTGTGTGTTCTGTACGTTAAGAACTGTGGTTTTATTTAGAACGTCTATACTTTTAGATAACGTGCCTGAACCGATCAACTCTTGATATAGGAAATGTTCAAAACATTATCCAACAATACAAAATTATATCCTTCTTTACTAATAAAGAGACTGATAAGATGTTGTATCTCAGGTTCGGTATCTAATAACATTCGTTCAGAATCAATGTATTCTGATAATACAGGGTGATAACTACCAACAGACTTGGCTGCAACACTTGCACCGTTTCTATCTCATGAAACTTATCACCCGTTCTCAGTCCTCTACCTATCTATAGCCCATCTAACAAATTACATATGCGGGATCCTGATCCGGTATCTCATACCCAGGACGTAAAGGATACTGAGAAACAGTTCTGTGTAATGAACACACCCGAAGATGATGCATCAGCATGCACTTTCTTCGTTTGGGTGGCACGGGAATTCTGGTAATCCCCTATTTCCTGCTCTGTCTTATAACAATTATAAGTTGGAGCGGGACCAACGTTCCTTAGCGCAGTATAATAAGCGGGTTTGGTCAATACATCCGTATTATTATCTTGATTAAGGCGTAACATAGTCGCAACCAGGAGAGAGAGAGAAGAAAACACTCAGCGTGCGCTTTTGCAAGAAAACACTCTACGAAGCCCTCTGGCTGTGTACTTATAGACGCTCTCTTCTAAATCACTATTTAGAAAAGCAGTCATGACACCCAACCGCCAGATATCGTAGTCATGGTATGTAGCAATGGCAAGTAGGATCCGGATGGACATAAGCATAGCTTCCGGAGAAAAGGTTTCATCATAAACCACACCTGGTCGATGATAAGAATCTTTTACAACTAGTCTAGTTTTGAAAATCTCAACTTTTCCATGTACACCAAGTAATCTTCTCAAGATTTACTTGCTTCTGATGGGGATTTAACCCTTCAGATAAAGCAACCAAAGTCCATACTTTGTTGGTGTATATGGATTCCATCTCAGATCGCTTAGCATCCAGCCATTCTTACAGAGTCCCCACTCCTGATGGCCTGATCGAAACTAGTTGGGTCATTATCTCATGATGCAATCCTCGTTCCCATTGTCATAAAGAAAACCGAAGTATCTCTCAGGTGGATGAGGAACCCTACTAGATCGGCGGAGAGGCTGAGGTTCGTCGGGAACTATTGAATCCTTCGGTTCTACTAAATCGTCAGCTGTAGTTTGTATAGCTGGAACTCCTTCCAGTTCTACCTCATGACCACTAATTTCTTCACAAGAAATCCCTTTTCTAAAAAGGTGGCATGCTTGAGAAACAAAACACCTTTTTTTCCTCGGTGCGGTAGAAGATATTCCCTTGCGAATGCTTGGGATATCCAACAAACTTCCAAAGAACTGACCTTGCCTCGAGCTTGTCCGGATTTTGATTTTGACATAGGCCGGACAACCCCAAATCTTAACATCCTTAAGAGATGGGCTCTTCTCATACCATATCACATATGGAGTGGTAGGCACCTGATTTGGTTGGAACCCTATTCAATAGGTATGCATCTTCTCAAGTGCATAACTCCCAAAAGAAAATAGGCTAATCAGTATTACTCATCATAGAGCACACCATATCACATAAGGTGTGATTGCTCTACCCCGATACACCGACATGCTATGGTGTATACGGAGGAGTAATGCTGAGAGAGAATCCCATTCTCCTTTAGAATAGTCCAGGAAATCCGAGCTCAAGTATTTTCCTCCCTGATCTCATCATAGGAAATAATACTTATACCCGTTATGGTTCTCTACTTCTAACTTATATTTTTGAATATCTCAAAAGGTTCAGACTTGTGTTTCAACAGGAACATATGTCCGAATCTTGAGAGATCATCAGTGAATATAATAAAGTACAAAGAACCAGTCTTGGCATATGTAGACAGGGGACCTACATACATCATCATGTATCAATCCCAAGAGCTCACTAACTCTTTCTCTGTTTCCATTAAACAGAGCTAATGGTCATCTTATCTTTGTGACATGACTAGCAAGTTTCACAAGATGTAAATTCAAACTGATTTAAATATGCATCTAAATGTAAGTTCAGCTAGTCGTGTCACATTGATATGACCTAGTCTACAATGCCTCAAGAAGGATTCGTTCATTTCTGAACTCTTCCTCTTGTGTGTGTTCTGTACGTTAAGAACTGTGGTTTGATTTAGAATGTATATGCTTTTACATAACGTGCCTGAACCGATCAACTCTTGATATAGGAAATGTTCAAAACATTATCCAACAATACAAAATTATATCCTTCTTTACTAAATAAAGAGACTAATATGATGTTATATATCAGGTTCGGTATCTAATAATATTCGTTCAGAATCAATGTATTTGCTAATACAGGATGATAACTGCCAACAAACTTGGCTGCAACACTTGCACCGTTTCCAACTCTTGAAATATATCACCCGTTCTCACTTCTCTACCTATCTGTAGCTCATGTAATAGATTACGTATTTGGGATCCTGATCCGGTATCTCATACCCAGGACGTAAAGGATACTGAGAAACAGTTCTGTGTAATGAACACACCCGAAGAAGATGCATCAGCATGCACTTTCTTCGTTTGGGCGGCACGGGAATCCTGGTAATCCCCAATTTCCTGCTCGGTTTTCTAAAAATTATAAGTTGGAGCGGGTCCAACATTCTCCAGCTCAGTATAACAAGCGGGTTCGATCAATACATCCATATTATTATTTTGATTAAAGCGTGACATGGTCGCTACCTGGAGAGAGAGAGAAGAAAACATTCAGCGTATGCTCTTGTAAGATTAGATTGGTTATTAATATATCTAACCAGGATGGCTCACACTGTTTTAGTCAAATCTTCCTTCAAACCCTAAAAGGAAAGACTAGCCGGGATTAATTACACGCTACAAGCTCGCCAATCATTCAGCCAGGCTAGTGCCGGTACTTTAAGGGAGGTTCCCCGTGCTTTCGTACGGACCTAATTAAAATAAACCTCGTTTTCCCAGAGGCATAACCCCGTTGACACCTTTTTAGACACCTACTTGATCGGCTAATTGTAATGTGTAAAACTCTCCCAGGAGTAACTCTTACTCTCAGTGGGTATCGGGATCCAACTATCTCATAGAAGGTATGCAATCTCATTGCAAATTTCAACACCTGAAATTCCCGATAATATTTTACCCCTAGCGCCCTATGACCTTGACGCAGGCCAACAAACCATAGTCCGCTAGTCAAGTTCAACCTGTACATTTCCCGATTGAATTAAACCAACCCGCACGACCCTTGATGCAGGCCAACAAAGTCGCACGACTACCCTAACTCAATTGCATCAAATGCTTTAGTAGATAAGCATAAATAGTTATCGCACACTACGCCTTGACGCAGGCCAACAAATGTAGCACGAATACTATGATGTACTTATCTGAAATGACGGAGGGCTACGACGGGTTTTTAAGAAAACCTTTTGCGTAATGAGCTTGATATCGTTGTAGAATCGAGTGATTTTGAAAAGGAGTGTTTTTTTTAGGCTTTTACTAGTTTTGCTAAAGAGGTCACTCCCGGTGAAGAGATCTCGGCTCTTTCCTTATTGAATAAGGTGCATGATATTTCAAAAATACCACTATGCAAAGCAAAAACTATAAAAGCAATCAATAGACAAACCGAGTTTGTAGATCTGCTAGTTTCGCTAAAGAGGTCACTCCCGGTGAAGGGATCTCAGCTCTTTCCTTATCGAATAAGGTGCTGGATATTCTGCAAGGAATACCGCTATGCAAAGGAAGAACTAGAGCTACCATTTTTCGAGACAGATTTCTACAACATTTTTAGGTTTCTTTTATTTCATTAATCTCATTAATGAAGTCCCATTTTTATTATGCTTCACAAGCATCACATATGAAACGAAATCAACAATATATAATATATATCATATATATATATATATATATATATATATATAATATAATATAAGTATTAGTCTCAGGCAGTAATATGATCTCATCACAGAACATTACAGCAGAAGAACATATATGAAATATTGGATATACTAGAATTTCCGTGTTTTATATCAAGCCGGTATAAAACACGGATTCCACAGTCGCGATGAATAGCCAAACCCACATCCCTAGACCCCTACGAGAGCAGCAAGCAACCCTACCAATTCTAGAGTTAGGAGACCTGGTCTCGACTCCTCGAGATGGTCTCCCACTGGACCCTAGAACCTGGTTACTTGTGCTCCCCGCCTTGGGTCTATCCTAATGCGGAAAAGTAAATAATATACAATGGTGACATCATCCTCAACCTGGAAGTTCCCCAATAAAAGAATATTACATACAATGAATTTTACATGAGTGAAATTGAAAAACTCTCATCTAACATAAAACCCCCGGCTATTCAATCACGACGATCCAATATAACATATCACAGCAACACATAACATCCCATGTTATCAACGTAAGTAAATATGCGTATCCCAATTGTCGTTGACATATAGCACTGAAACCGGCTATACACCACATATTACACTTACGGTCGCATAAAAGAAAGTGAAAAACTACAACAGTTGGAATCCGCAACCACCTTAGACATCGCATGCCTAACCAAATGAATTCCTTAGACATCGCATGCCTAACAATTATAAACCACGTCTTTTAGTTTCAATATCGAAAACACTTTTCAATATCTAGTCGGGCAATTCAACAAGATTCCCGACATCCTGATCGATTGCTCATCGGAAACTTTAGTAGACGGCCGCACCTTCCGATACCGTCGACGAAGTGCATTAAGGCGGAACACCGCTGCCACGAGTACCCGAACTGATGCTTTTGGCGACGGGGTTCTCTTACAGTCACTTGGTCGGGGCTATGGGGCGTGGCTATCTATTAAGTTTACCCGGCGAGTATCTGCGTACGCTACGTGATTGCGACGGACTTTTGATCACATCAAAATCCCATGGCAACCGATCAACTGAGACTAAATTGCTAGATTTATAACTGATTGATAAGATATTTTATGTGCGTTTTAAATTTTTAAGAATACCGCAATCAAGACGGTGTCTCTTGGTAGCTAGCCGGTTGAGTACGAGTCGATCCACAGGGAAAAAGTGTTCTTTTCTTTAAGTTCTAACGAATTAAGTCCTATTTTTTGTAGGTTTTGTTTTACGATCTAAAAATGAGAATTAATCGATTTAAAATCTTGCTCGGGTTAGGATTAGGTTAGTTTGAAAAATAGATTCTTCTCACTGCTAACAATGTCCTAATTAAGAGTATAGGTGTTAGGGTAATAGTCAACAACGGGGATTAGCACGATTAGGAAGAAACGTAGTTTCTTCCTTTTGGTCCTTGTCCGTCCGTTCTTAACTCTTATCCCTAACCTCCATTAAATTCAACTATAACCGATCTAACTAGGGAATCACCGCTATCTTGTAGGATAGGGTGCCGTAGTGAGCGGCGTGTGGTTAATTTAAATAGAGTCCTAATTAATTAAAATTATATGGGCAAGGAAAGGAGTGAGAGAGATTTCCTTCTCTCAAACCTTCACTATCCTAACCCTAACAAGTAAGGAATTACTCACTCATTAGTAAGTTAACGATAAAATTCATTTTTATAGTTTTTATATTAGAAAACTAAATTGCAGATAAAAAAGAACAAATAAAATTGCAAGAATTAAATTCAGATAATAAAAGAATGCAAGATAAAAATAAAAATACCTTTACTGATAACCTTTCAGCAAGTGCATTACAATTGGAATTAAAATTTTAATTTAGAAATTAAAAAGAGGCATGCCTAATTAGGCTTTTGGCTTTCCTATTTATAGATAGGAGAAAACCCTAGATTACAATCTGATCCGCATTTGAATTTACAAGACTACCCTAAGAAAGCCGGGTCAAATCACCGACACCCACCGACACACGCACCGACACGTGCACCTTATGGCCGCGGTTCTGCGGAAGAAAGCCATGTTTGGCCACGGTTCCGCGGCCGTATTGTGGGATCTTGGTATCAAATTTCTAGGGTTGCTTCATGTTGCTTTTTCCTTCTGTTTTCTTCACTTGGTTCCTCAGAATCTCTTCTACTTTCTTCCAGATTTTCAACAGTGCAGATGATGTGGACTTTTTACCTTGAGCTTCACGTTGAAGTATTGAATCTTGTACTGCCCTTGTGCTTTGTGCATTGAACTGTCTGCTGATCTTCAATTGTTTCTTCAATTGGTAGGCGGCATCATACGAATTCATCTATTGTTGGTCGTAGTCTCACATTTATAGCGTCTTTTCATGAATTTCACTATAATGATCTGAGAACCTGTAACCTGCAACTATTTAGCAGACATGGATCAAAAGCACCTATTTATATGTAATATGAATAAGAATGGGTGATATAATAATGCGAAATTCTGATATCAACAAATACCCCCAAACTTATGTGTTGCTCGTCCCGAGCAAAGCCAATTTTATTCTCAAAAAAATCCTAACCTCACTTTCGCAGGGAATCGTGATTGTATTGAGCGCGTGCAACAAGTCGTTAAACCTCTAGGTGTCCCTAGTAGGAGGAGTGTTGTCTCCTGAGGGTTTTCAGCAGATACTACCCACAAAATCCAATCAATTTGGCCTGTTGACTTTCATTCTTTAATTCGGTATTCTAGCAAGAAATTCTATTATCTTTGACTTAGAAATCATCAACCCCTATTTTTCACACCCACTGTTCATTTAACTTAAGATCGTATATGTTCTGTAAATTTATTAAGCTTTCAGCATCTTTTGAATTTTCCTTCTAAGGTTCCATCTCAACTTAGGAATTTTTATCACATGTACTGAAGGTATAAGCCCTATCTTTCATTCCTATCTCTCATCCAAATCCCAATTATATACCCCTACGTGTTTGTAATTTTCACCCCTACACTTGGAAATTCAATTCAAGCTATCATACTCTTGTCCATCATCCAAAGTACTTTTAGTTGGTGAATTTTTAGATGAAATTGCTCACACATCCTTCATGCTACCGTTAATACTTCTTGAGGTACTGAACGACCGATTACAAAATGTGTTTGCACATTTAGGCATAATTCCTCATCTTGTAATACCTAAGGCTTAGCAGTGACTCCCAAACCAGTTGGTCTACGGCACTAGGTGATAAAGCACCCTCGCTATATTTTTTTATTTATGTAGCCTTAAGTAATTACAAAACCAGTGTTCATTTTTTTCTTTATTCACACTTGTACTTTTATTTTATTTTCCTTCATACTAAGGATTTTAGACAAGAGCATTTCAAGGTATCCTCTACTATCCCAAATTTTATGGTGCGTGTATGTGCTAGTTATAGGGTATATATTTTCAGGATTTAGACTAAAGGTTCAGAATTATTTTTCAGGCTTATACTTCAAATAAAAACTTCAATACTCTTCCCTTATTTTGACTTAGCCCAAGAATTGAACTCAAAATTTGCTTATTTCTAAATAAACTATAAGGACATATATTTTCTATAGTTAAACTTTAAGTAAGGTTAGGATCTAGTTTTTTTCCTACTATTCAACTGTCATGTTGAACTTAAGTCAAATATAGCCAAAATTGAATTTTTCATTTTTTTTTAAAATTTTTCAATTTTTTTTAAAATTTTTCAATTTTTATAGATTTTATTTAATTTTTTTTTTCATTTTTTTTTAGTTTTTATATTTTTTTTATAAGGATGCAATGCGGAATTAAATATGCAAAGAAAGAAGAAACAAATATGTACAAAAATTAAAATATGCAATGCAATGATAACTATTTAAAAACCACCTCCATTCCCAAACTTAGCAAAAGCAGTGCCCTCACTGCTCATGGCCTCTTCGTCCCCTCAAACATGAACGGGAACGTTCCTCTCTCGCCAGCAGGGTCGTCATGCCGCGCTCTATACCTATCACTCGCTGATCCAGGTTGATCACCATCCCTATCAATCTGTTTATCCCCCTAGTGGCCCTCCTAAGTAAGCATGCTTGTGCCGCAGGGGTAAACTCTTCCTTGCTTGCGGTCGAGCTGGAGCTGGGTATCTTAGCGGGTACGTCCTCGGCTGGCTCGGTATGCGACTATACATCATGTAAGCGTGTGTAGGATGTGGATACGCCCTCAAGAAGAGGTCTAATAGGGATACCTCCATGCATATAAAACTCAAATTCCTCCACAGGGAGAAAATGGCGACACGGTTGTGTCACCAACATAGGGCATAGATAATTGGCAGCCCTTTTTCTCGCACCAATCGAATGAAATAATACCGTGCACATATCATAGCTAGGGTTTCTAGTCATCAAAGTGTGCACGATATGAAGGGATGGTGTGAAAAATTTCGTATTGTGCGAACTACCAAAAATATTATTTTGTGCCCAACGGCACACAGTCAATACGTTCGCAAAGAGGGTTCTAGACTGGATGCCTTTACGTGGCTCCCTCAAACAATTTACCCATCAAGAGTAGGTAAACCTCGAATTGGAGGGGTTGGTCATGAGTAGGTAGTCTAGGCATTAAGGTGACTTCATGGATGAAGTCCCTATCGATTATTATTTCCCTTTCCTCCCAAATTAGCCTAATGTATCCGTGTTGTGAGAGGCAACCATCCTCCATGCACTCGTAAAATCGGGTGACGAGATCCGGAAGCGCGAAAGCATTCGAATGGTTAAATAGTAAAAAATTACATCCGTGCCTTCGGATCTCTTCACCGAAGTAACTTCCAAAGACCGTGTGTGCAAAGATTTGGGAAAAGTCCCTCTCAAATTGCAAAGTGGGTGCCATCACAGAGAATACAGATGGTTCTAAAAAATTTTAAAAGAGAGAATCGAATAAAGCAAACCTCCTCTGTATATTCAGAGGGAGCAGACACCATTGCGCGGCAGTTGCGCGGCCGAAGGCGGGATATGGCGGCGGAAATGCGGCGGCGCAGGGAGAACTCGCTGCAAAAATGAAGCGGCGGCTAGGGTTTTGAGGAAATGAGATATTAGGGTTATGAAAAGTCAGAGCAGGGTTCGGGTTCTTTTTATAAGGGTTGTTTTTGGTTATTTGCAAAAAGGACCTCTCAAAAAGAGGAATTTATTTGTAAATAAAAAAATTTATTATTTTTTTATTTGTAACTGAAAATTTTCAAAAATAACCCCAAAAATTTGAAAAATTTTATTTTTTATATTTTTTATTTTGTTTTTATATAATTACAAGTGTTACATACCCCCAAACTTATTTGAAACAGTCTTTCCACTGTTTATGGCTGGATAACCGAAATTTGGGGGTAAATGGAGGAAGATCAGTCAATGTAATTTGGCTCCTGCAACAACAGGAGCTCCTCCGAAGGGTCCGCGATGAGGAACGGTTTAAGTCTATGTTCGTTCACTTTGAATAGTGAACCATCCTCAGGATTTTCTAAATCGACCGTACCGTGCGGATATACGGTGCGTACCAAAAATGGCCATTTCCATCGAGATCTGAGTTTGCCGGGATGGAAATGTAGCCGGGTGTCGTAAAGTAAAACCTGTTGACCAGGTTTGAAAGATTTGCGCATAAGGTGTTTATCGTGAAACACCTTCGTTCGGTTTATGACGACAACCGTGTTCTCGTAAGCTTCATCCCGAAGCTCGTTCAATTCATTTAATTGCAGCTTTCTATGGCCGCCCGCATCTCCAAGAGATAGATTCAACTCTTTTATCGCCCAAAATGCGCGATCCTCAATTTCAACTGGAAGGTGGCAAGCCTTTCCATAAACAAGCTTATACGGAGACATGCCAAGGTCGGTCTTATAGGCAGTTCGAAATGCCCAAAGGGCATCAGTAAGTTTTGAAGACCAATCCTTACGGTTTTTGGAAACCGTTTTCTCCAATATCTTTTTAATTTTCCAATTTGAAATCTCGGCTTGCCCACATGTTTAGGGATGATAGGGCGTTGATGGCTTGTGATTAATGGAAATTTTCGCATTAAGGACTCGAAAGTCCTATTACAGAAATGAGTTCCATTATCGCTGATGATTGCACGGGGGTGCCCAAAACAAGAGAAAATGTTTTCTTTGAGGAATCTAATGACAACCTTGTTGTCATTAGTTCGGCTGGGCATAGCCTCGACCCACTTAGACACATAATCAACAGCGAGGAGAATATACACGTTCCCAAAAGAATTGGGAAGCGGTCCCATAAAATCTATCCCCCAAACAACAAAAATTTTTACAACCAATATTGGTTAGAGCGGCATTTCGTTTCTCCTAGATATCCGGCCCAAGTGTTGGCACCGGAAGCATAACTTGCAGTAATCATGTGCATCTTTAAAAAGTTGTGACCAGTTGAAGCCACACTGCAAGATCTTTTCTACTGTCTTTTTAGGGCCAAAATTCCCGTCACACGCTTGATCGTGGCAGAATGACAGCACACTCTTAAATTCATTGTCGGGAACACACCGATGAATAATTTGGTCGGGACAGTATTTAAATAGATAAGGTTCATCCCAGTAAAAATGTTTTACCTGGGATAGGAATCAGAGTCTGTCTTGATTCGACCATTCATTTGGTATTAGTCCGGTGGCCAAATAATTTACAATATCTGCGAACCAAGGTTCGCATGATACAGTCAAGAGATGCTCATCTGGAAAAACTTCTTTTATAGGAAATTGAAGCGTTGGCGAAGAAAGGAGGCGTGAAAGGTGGTCGGCAACTACGTTTTCGCATCCTCTTTTGTCTCTGATGACAAGGTCAAACTCTTGTAGTAAGAGAATCCAATGTATCAGCCGAGATTTAGCGTCCTTCTTCGCAAAAAGATGGCGAAGAGCTGAATGGTCAGTGAATACGATGACTGGAGAGCCGATTAAGTAAGGCCTGAACTTTTCTAATGCAAACACAACAGCTAAGAATTCTTTCTCGGTTGTTGTGTAATTTAATTGGGCCCCGTTCAAGGTTCGGCTAGCGTAATAAATTACATGAGGCATCTTATTGATGTGATGTCCAAAGACAGCTCCTATGGCAAAATAAGATGCATCGCACATAATTTCAAATGGATACGTCCAGTCAGGAGACGAAAGAATGGGAGCTGAAGTAAGTGAGTTTTTCAATGACTCGAACGCCTTCATACAGCTCGAGTCGAAATCAAATGTGGTGTCCTTGTCCAACAAAAGAGTCAAGGGTCTAGCTATCTTTCTAAAATCCTTGATGAACCGCCTATAGAAACCGGCATAGCCAAGGAAGGCTCGAATGTCTCGGACGCATTTGGGAGGAGGGAGATTGGAAATGACTTCAATCTTATCTTTATCTACCTTAATTCCATTTTGCGAGATGATATGTCCTAAGACAATACCTTCTCGTACCATAAAGTGTCACTTCACCCAATTTAAAGTAAGGTTCTTATCCTTACACCGGGTAAGGACTGAGTCGAGATGTAGCAAACACTCATCAAAGGAGTCGCCGAAAATAGAGAAATCATTCATGAAGATCTCCAAGAATTTTTCCACCCTGTCTGAAAAAATACCCATCATACACCGCTGGAAGGTAGCGGGTGCATTGCATAACCCAAAGGGCATGCGACGGTAAGCAAACGTACCGAAAGGACAAGTGAATGTGGTCTTGTCTTGGTCCTTTTTGGCGATGGGAATTTGATTATAGCCGGAGTAGCCATCCAAAAAGCAATAGTATTCGTGCATAGCCAATCGTTCTAGCATTTAGTCAATAAAAGGTAATGGAAAGTTGTCTTTCCGTGTCCCGGCGTTGAGTTTTCTATAATCGATGTATACCCGCCACCCTGTTTGGGTGCGAGTAGGTATTAACTCATTCGCCTCATTAGTTATGACCGTTATGCCCGATTTCTTTAGGACAACATGTATGGGGCTAACCCACTGGCTATCAGAGATAGGGTAAATGATACCACTATCAAGACATTTTACGATCTCCTTTTTAACAGCCTCCTTCATGACTGAGTTGAGTCGTCTCTGTGGATCCCTTGCTGGCTTGTCATCATCCATCATATGAATATGATGTTCAACAATTAGGGGACTAATCCCCTTGATGTCCGTCATAGTCCAGCCAAAAGCTTGCCGATTGTTTTGCAAGACCGTTAAAAGGGCTTTCTCTTGCTCGGGGGCTAGAGAGGACGAGATGATAACAGGTAGGGTCTCATTATCACCTAAGTAAGCATATTTAAGGTGAGATGGAAATAGCTTGAGTTCGAGTGTTGGAGGCGAAACAATCGAAGGTAAAATTAGTGAAATTATCTCAAACTCGAAGGATTACAACAGAGGTTCAAAACGAGTCTAAGCAACCGAGTCGGATGGTTCAGTTAACTCATCCAAAAATTCAAAGGATTCAAACTCGGGTGGTGATTGTTCAAGATCGTTCGTGAAAGTGAAACACTCGTAGTCATTATCGGGTGTGAAAGCAGTATCAGGTTCAAGGAAGAACGCACTAGTGGCGTCAAAATTGCTGTGATCGAACAGAAATTTCTCGAGCTCACAGTCCTCCTGGGTGATCTCTTGGATCGAGCAAACATCTAGTATGTTAGCATTAGCTTCGGAAGGCCGATTTCCCAACTTAAAAATGTTGAGTTCAATTGTCATGTTTCCAAAAGATAGGTTCATCAAACCATTTCAATAATTGATCGCCGCATTAGAAGTTGCAAGGAATGGTCGACCGAGTATCACCGGAATTTGACTCCGAGGGTTAGCTATAGGCTGTGTGTCCATAACAATGAAATCGACGGGGAATATGAAGTCCCCTACTTTAATTAACACATCCTCTAACTCACTCCTAGGATGGGTGATGGATCGGTCGGCCATTTGGAGAGTACAATGTGTGGGTTTCAACTCTCCAACGCCTAATTGCTCATATAATGAATAAGGAAGCAGGTTAACATTGGCACCAAGATCTAAAAGTGAGCGGTTGATGTTCTTATCCCCAATAGTTATTGAAATTATAGGACAGCCAGGGTCCTTTCATTTTTGAGGTAAAGGTTGGGTAAGAGCATCACTTACTACACTAGCCAAGAAAACTTTCTTAGGTACCTGTTATTTCCTCTTCTTGGTGCATAAGTCCTTCAAGATTTTAGCGTAAGACGGGACTTGTTGGATTGCATCCAAGAGGGGAATGTTAATGCTAACCTGTTTAAATAACTCCACAATCTTCTCCATTTGTGGATTTTGTTTATTGGATCTCTATCTGTTTGGAAATGGAACATTTTGAAAATCGGTTGAGTCCAATGTTTGTAGAGAAGATTGCGGAGTTGGAACGGATCCCAGTGCTGGTGTTTTCGTGGAGTGAGATATGGGTCTGTTCAGAGCAGTAAAAGAAGTAGAGCCTTGTGAAGAATGGAGAATAGGCTCTGAAGACGAAGAAGATGAAGAAGAAGTAGTAGAAGAAGAAGAAGCGGCTGCCGGGGTGTCATCATTAGTGCCAACGTTGTTGTGCAACGTCCTTCCAGATCTTAATGTAGTCACGGCACTCACATTATGGTATTGTTGTTCATGAGCAACATGTGCATTTTGTGGGTGACCATGATTTGGAAGTGGTTGAGATGGAAGCTTCCCCTTCTCTCGCTCGCTCAAGACAGCATTCAGTTGTGCAATTTAGGCTTCAATGGTTTTGATGCTTTGGCCATATGATGCAGTGTGTTGCACCAAAGACTGAATGGAAGACTAGATGTTGGCTGAGGATTGAGTAGATTGTTTTAAAAACGCCTCCAGACTTCGTTCTAGCGAGGAAACATTATCGTTATTTGGTGGACAAAAATTGTTTTGAGGAAAAGAGTTGTTGGGTGCAAAATTGTTCGTTTGATTTTGGTAAGGTTGGGGTTGGAAAGGTTGCTGATATTGAGTTTGTTGAGGAGCTTGTTGTTGAGGAGGAGGCCTCTGGAAATTGTTATTGCCTTGGAATTGTTGTTGATTTTGATTCCAAGCAAAATTGGGGTGGTTCCTCCAACCAGGATTGTAAGTTGAAGAGTATGGATCATTTGTTTATCTCTGCTGAAAGGCACCATTGACTTGATCCTGTCCTTGAGCAGGTAGGTTGTAAAGACACTCTTCAGTCAAATGGGATGGATCCGAACAACAAGCGCATATAGTGCGAGGGGGTAAAGCAGGGGCATGAGAAGGCGATGAGAATTTGCTCTCAATTGCTTCTAGTTTTCATGTAATTGCGGCCATTTCGGCTTTCATTGCAATTGACATATCAAGTTGATGAACGCCTGCCCTAGAAGGACCGGATGTAGTAGATGAAGTGGACGAAGTGGTCTGTCTAGTGCTTTCCCACTGAAGCGTTTGTTCAGCAAGATCGTCGAGAAATTTCCAAGCTTCCTCGTCATATTTTGTAAGGAAGTGACCTTGACAAATGGTTTCTAGCAACTGCTTAGTTGCTGGGTTCAGTTCTTCGTATAAAATTTGGCAAAGTTGCCATCTCTCAATACAGTGATGAGGGCACTGAACAAGAAGGTCTTTGAATTGTTCGAAACACTTCCAAAAAGGTTCAGAAGGAAGCTGGGAAAGTTGGTTAATTTCATTACGTATTCTCACGGTCTTGTGATGTGGGTAAAAAATTTTAAGAAACGCTTTAACAAACTTTTCCCAACTGTTTATGGAATGTGATGCTATACTATATAGCCACTTTTCAGCTAGGTCACATAATGTGAAAGGAATGACTCGTAGCCTTATAGCATCATCGGACAGTTGGGTGGTCTTCATCATTGCACAAACATTCTGGAATTTGTTAATGAAGATATAGGCATCTTCAGATTCCATCCCGTGAAATTTGGGCAACATATTGATGAAGTGGGGCTTAATTTCAAAATTGTCCCCATTTGCCGGTGTAAGTGAAAGACAAGTAGGAAGTGCGGAGCGGGTGGGATAGAAACGATCCTGGAGCGCGATTCGCTGGGACACTTCAACAGGAGGTTGTTGTGGGTTATTCGCACCCAGTTGAGGTGGAATCAGTCCCGAGGTAGGTAAAGGGTTGTTAGGATTGAATCCTGATATCTCTTTAGAAGATGATGAATCTGAAGATGAAGGTAAAGATGAAAAAGGAGTGTATAGAGTTTCGACTTCGGAGTCGAACGCGTCGTCAGTAGCGACTAACGAGACACGGACTAATCAGGCGCTAGTGTCCCTAGTCCAACCGGACATACACTAAACGAGTTGTAGTGTAGTCAAACGTAGAATGCGAGGGTAAGAAAACGTCAATGGGGAAAATGTGGGTGAAGGTTGGGTGCAATGGAATTCTAGCGACAAATGGCAAGTTTTTGTAAAAAAATTTGTTTTGTATTTTTTTCCCTTTTTTTTTAAAGAGCCTTGCAAAAAAATTTGTACGGAACTACGACACACTTTCAAACAGTCACAATTTAAGTATGTGCAATCAAGCCTAGAGCTAGGGTCTCCTAAGTTAACTAAACTGCTCCTAACTGGTCCAAAGCGACAAGTTGTGAAATATCTCTCAAATCGCCTATTCACCACCAATTGTGGCCAGATAAGCACAAGTGAAGAAAGGAGGGTTCCGCTCACGAATCACCGTGAGACGGGCCTTTTAAAATTACCTTTCTCACTTGTGTAGCCTAAGCACCACAAAGTCAGGTTTAAATAAACGACTGAATGCCCACAACCTTCCTCTTTCCTAATGAGCACGGCAGTCCTTAATTGGCTGAGTCTAAATATTTTTTAATTAGTTCGAGGGTGATGCATATGCTTTTTGTGTTTTCTGGGGTCTTAGGAAGGGTAATGAAATCCCCACCCAATCTTGATTGGTGTTATAGCCCCTTAAATTCCTTTTTAAATATGCAAAGAAGTTAACACACAAAATCTAAAACACTTTCCAAAAACTTTTCTTTTTATTTGCGGCGCAAAGAATCCTGCACAAAAATGATTTATTGGAGAGGGAGAAGAAGATTTGCGCAAAGAACCCTGCAGTAAAAATTTTTAGTGGAGTGCAGAGGGTAGGAGGAGAAAAAGTATACTCACAGAGAGTTTTAAAACAGGTGACTTTAGCCGCGATTCCGCGGTGGTTCAGTTGGATCAGGCCGTCAAAACTTTTCTGTGTGCTGTTATGGTTCTCCTATGTTTGTTCAAATCCTCTGTTTCTTAATTTTTTCACTAGACTAACTCCAAATCTGAATCAGTCTATCTTTTTTTCCTGCACAATTCACACAAAACCAATCAAAAATAACAAGAGGATTTTTTTATGTATTTTTTTTAATTTTTTCAATTTTTATATTTTTATTATATTAACCAGAAATTACAAAAAGAAATAAACTGTTGTTTCCTCGGCAACGGCGCCATTTGATTGGTAATATATTTTGTGTGCGTTTTAAATTTTTAAGAATACCGCAATCAAGACGGTGTCGCTTGGTAGCTAGACGGTTGAGTACGAATCGATCCACAGGGAAAAGGTATTCTTTTCTTTAAGTTCTAACGAGTTAAGTCCTATTTTTTGTAGGTTTTGTTTTACGATCTAAAAATGAGAATAATCGATTTAAAATCTTGCTAGGGTTAGGATTAGGTTAGTTTGAAATATGGATTCTTCTCACTGCTAACAATGCCCTAGTTAAGAGTATAGGTGTTAGGGTAATAGTCAACAATGGGGATTAGCACGACTAGGACGAAATGTAGTTTCTTCCTTTTGGTCCTTGTCCGTCAGTTCTTAACTCTTAGCCCTAACCTCCAGTTAATTCAACCACAACCGGTCTAACTAGGGAATCACCGCTATCTTTTAGAATAGGATACCGTAGTGAGCGGCGTGTGGTTAATTTAAATAGAGTCATAATTAATTAAAATTATATGGGCAAGGAAAGGAGTGAGAGAGATTTCCTTCTCTCAAACCTTCCCTATCCTAACCCTAACAAGTGAGGAATTACTCACTCATTAGGAAGTTAACAATAAAATTCATTTTTATAGTTTTTATATTAGAAAACTAAATTGCAGATAAAAAAGAACAAATAAAAATTGCAAGAATTAAATTCAGATAATAAAAGAATGCGAGATAAAAATAAAAATATGTTTATTGATAACCTCTCAGCAAGTGTATTACAATTGGAATTAAAATTTTAATCTAGAAATTAAAAAAAGGCATGTCTAATTAGGCTTTTGGCTTTCCTATTTATAGATAGGAGAAAACCCTAGGTTACAATCTGATCCACATTTGAATTTACAAGACTACCCTAAGAAAGCCAGGTCAAATCACCGACACCCACCGACACACGCACCAACACGTGCACCTTATGGCCATGGTTCCGCGGTAGAAAGCCATGTTTGCCGCGGTTCCGCAGTCGTATTGTGGAATCTTGGTATCAAATTTCTAGGGTTGCTTCATGTTGCTTTTTCCTTATGTTTTCTTCACTTGGTTCCTTAGAATCACTTCTACTTTCTTCCAGATTTCCAACAGTGCAGATGATGTGGACTTTTTACCATGAGTTTCGCTTTGAAGTCTTGAATCTTGTACTGCCCTTGTGCTTTGTGCATTGAACTTTCTACTGATCTTCATTTGTTCCTTGAATTGGTAGGCGGCATCATACGGATTCATCTATTGTTGGTCGTAGTCTCACATTTGTAGCATCTTTTCATGAATTTTACTGTAATAATCTGAGAACCTGTAACCTGCAACTATTTAGCAGACATGGATCAAAAGCACATATTTATATGTAATATGAATAAGAATGGGTGATATAATAATGCAAAATTCTGATATGAACAATAACATTCAAATTAGTTATCTCATAACTACATGTGGATTCCAAAAATTGTATCCCATCACATAATATCCGGACGACATTAAACGTTTCGATCGATTTATCAAAGTCCCACAATTTCCCGACAGCTCAATACTTGAGCACAGTTTTAATAATATCCAGAAGATACCACAGTACCTGTGAACCAGCCGTAGAAGGGTCAAACCAACGCCTCACATGTGACAACGCTAAACTACCACAAACCCTAAGGTTCAAGTGGCGGTTTTGATGGCCACATAATCGAGTTAAGGTTTACGTTCTTCTAGAGGGTCCACAGAATCACTTGCATGTTTTTCCGAATACGTTAAACTTGGAAAAATGGGTTTTTGACATTCGATCGAACTTTTTAACCTTGCCTAGACACTATGTGAATAACCCGAAATAATGTTAAAACTACGAATACGAAACACTCTGAATTGTTTATAGTGTAAGATTACATCACATGCAAAATTAACAAAAACAAACAACACCTGAAACACCAAAACCCAGAGACCAGGGCATGGAAAAAAATTGGGACCAAAACACCCCTGTATGGGCCGGCCTCCTCGGAAATTGTGGCCATGTGCTCGGCCAAAATCCGAGCATATGGTCCCAATTTTCTCCCATGTTCATATCTATGCCCAAATATGATTCTGCACTTGTTTGAAAAAAATTTTGAACACTATATAAAATCGACAGAAACTGGGATTTTCCGTTTCAAGTTTCGGAGTCGTTTCGGTTTCGTAATTCTAACAAAATCTGTATTATATTCTAGCATGGCTCTGATACCACTATAGGGTTGCCTAGCATGGCAGCAAGGTTTCGAGAGGCATCGTCCATGCCAAATTCAAAAATTTACCGTTCTAGCTAACGCTAACCATTAATCGTATACTAGAAATAATACAGAAAACATATGCAAACACTTTGCAAGTTATAGAGCAAGGATACAACCTTTGTAGACCGGTTCTTCACTTCAAATAGCTCCATGTAGTAGTCCCCTTCGCTGCGATTGCAAACTCCGGACTCTAGAGAGGATCCCTTGAAAAAACGAACATGCTAACTTCGATGTCTTCGAGGCCGAAGATGATCTACGTCGAGGAGACACTAACCCAAGCTATTTCTTCACTAATCATATAATTAGTGAAGCAAACACACTCTACTAAATGGCAAGTAGTAGAGGATGATGAAGTAGGAAGTGGGCTCACTTTAAATTTCATTTTCTCACACTTTTTCTCAAAACTCCATTGAAGCAAGAAGCTTTTGATGAAGAAAAAGAAGATGAAGAAAATATCTCATTAATTATTCATACAAATGAATTATTGCAACCATAGGTGAGTTAAAGCCATCATGCTTAACTCATGTAGAGAATAAACCACACACTATGGTTAAGGGTTGGGTTTGATAAATATCTTTAACTAGAAAAAAGAGTTGACTTTGTCAAACCTTATCCAAAAGCTTTTGTTCAAGCTTTACCATAACAAACTCAATCTCTTTTGAATTAGCTTAACATAAATAGAAACCCTAACTTAACCCTAGCATGGTATGAATCTCATACACCCATCTTGTATGTATCATCAAAAATGACACAATACATGTACACAAATATACATATCACATATATACAATGGGCACATCTAGTGAGAAAAGAAATCATAAATGAGCTTAATATTATTTAATGTAATATAATATATCAAATATATAATTATACATTAAATTATCAAATCAACTCTTGATTTAACAATCCGGCTATATCATATACAACCGACTAATACTATATGAATCAACTTATCGAATCAACACTTGATCCGATAACCTGGCTATATCATATATAACCGACCGATATCACATATCGCGAGAATAGAATACGGAATCTCATATCGTATCAACGTCGGTCCCGCACATATCACATATATGCTCCTCCTGTAAGTCCACGTTGCGACCCCCGGTTCTTACGGGGAGGCGGAAACGGTATAAAATCAAAATTTTTACGCAAGAGGCAACATGGACTAAGCTAGGTCGGGATCTTTACCTAAACTAAAACTAGCATACTAAGCTAAAGGTATTTAGCTACTCGGATAGAGATGGTTATACCTAGCTTGTCTTGAACTCCTTCGTCTTCAAGCTCCGGTGGTGGTCCGATGGCTCCTTCTCGTCGTCTCCGTACGCCGAAGATAGATCCACTTGAAAGCTCCAACCTTTAGCTCCTTCTTCGGTCTTTGAAGAAACTAGTTCACTTGGTTTGCTAAACCTAGTGAACTAGAATGAGTAGAGATGATTTAGAATGGGATTTTATCTATGGTTCTTGATTCTCAACTCATGAGACAAGAGAACCATAGATCAAGAGAGGGAGCAAGAGGTTGAGGGTGAGAGCAAGAGGAGAGCTCAAGAACAAGAGAGAGAATGAGCAAGTATTTTGTCTCTCACCCTCTCATAATCCAAAGTGATCATAACTCATCATATCAAAAAAGTCTTATGTGATGGTTAGAAGCAACCATAACCTTATCATGTCATGCACTCATTTTACTCAAATGAGCAAGCAAGAAAAAGTCTTTGGCATGAAATGATAACCATGGTTATCATGATGGTCAACTAGTCAAGCCTAGTCAACCGGTCAACAAGTCAACAAAAGTCAACAAGTCACCAAAGTCAACAAGTCAACAAAAGTCAACAAGTCAACAACCATATCACCATAATACTTAATTAATATAATAGTTAATCACATATCATATTCTCATTAGGGTTGAGCATAAAGTCAAAAAGTCAACGGTCAACTGTCAACAACCCTAATGAGAATCCGCTGCCTCTGCCTCCCTGTCAACTGTGCATACACACCCGCATCCGCGTTCCGAGGAACATGAATGCAAACTGGATAAATCCAATCCCATAAGGTACACTAGGATCTGGCTTAAACCAAAGCCCGCTAGTGTAAACTGTCCGGACACTGTACGTGCACAAGTGCACGGATGTGACCGAACCCTGTCGCAAAACCATGCGACCTGTCGCAATACCATGCGACCTCTACTCTTTTGCCTAAAGGCGAAAAGCTTTCTGTGTGGGACTCTAAAGACTCGACACTACGCTGGCAGTGGGTTTAACCACAGACCGCAAGCGGCACTAGCTGTGCGTAACGGTCCCCAGGTAATGCCGACAAGAAGACGGACGAGGCGAAACCCATCTGAACTCCTACTGAGCCTGAGTGTGACATTCTCCGTACAGTCCGGTCTGTTCGTCTGATACATCGCATGGCGGGCCTAGGGGGCGGTAAACGTCAGTCCCCCAATAGCGGTACAAGTCATGCCGGAGTGAAGCCCAAAACACCCTGAGATAACACTGGAAACCTACCAGTATATCTCGTTTGCCCTGGCCAGGGACTACTCGTGTAATGGCTCTCCTAGACACAGCGCGATGTCAACCCCCAATACCGGGAGAGACGAATCCTATCTAACCGTCACTGCCTCCAAGTGCTTCGGGACTGCACCCAACCACCACCTGTTTGCACGACTCCTTTGAGCCGTGGTAGGGTAGTGATCAAAGTACAGTAGGAACACACCCGAGGCGAAGTGACAGTGTCAAGTCAGCGGACTAAGCTGTACTCATGTCACCTGGGAACTGATAACTGACGATAGGTATAATACCAACTAGTCAGTTCCCGACGAGTCCTGTCCAGTGTACCCGTAACCTAACGAGCACCCGCATACTATCTCAAGTACGACGTACTGACGGCTGTGGGACAGACCGTCTCCCACACTGGGATGAGAAGCGCATGCGCTGGTCTACTCCGGAGTATCGATGCCCTGTCTCGATAGTCCTGTGACCAGGGACCTGAATAAGGATGTGCTTATAGATTACCCAGCCCCCACTAGTGTGACTGCCATCACAACGCTGGTAATCAAGCAAAGATCCTAAGGGCTCCACTAATGCGTATAAGTGATATACTGAAATAAACACAAGTACACATTGAAGTAGAAACAAACCAAGTAGCATACTACTATTTTGAGCAAGATTGTATATACAAGGTGAATATCCCAAGCATCCATTAAGTAATATACAAACTAGTATGATACAGTAATGGCCTCTAGGGCATATACACTAACAATCTCCCACTTGCACTAAGGCCATGTACTGGCGTATCGAAGACTTATCATCTCGATCAGCCGCTCGAACTGAGTCTGGGGCAAGGCCTTGGTGAATGGATCTGCAGTGTTGTCTTCTGAAGCGACTCTCCGAACCTCGATCTCCTGGCGATCCACGATCTCCCTGATCAGGTGATACCGCCTCAAGATGTGCCTGGATCTCTGATGGGACCTGGGTTCCTTCGCTAATGCTATAGCCCCGTTGTTGTCGCAATACAGAGGTATTGGATCAACAATGGACGGAACCACCTGAAGTTCTTTCAAGAACTTCCTCATCCAGACAGCTTCTTTTGCGGCATCAGATGCAGCGATGTATTCCGCTTCCATCGTCGAGTCTGCAACGGTTTCCTGTTTGGAACTCTTCCAACACACCGCCCCTCCATTGAGGGTAAAGACAAAACCCGACATGGACTTGGAATCATCCTTGTCACTCTGGAAGCTGGAGTCAGCAAAGGCCTCGATCTGGAGGTCTTTTCCGCCATACACCAAGAACATCTCCTTAGTCCTTCTCAGGTACTTGAGAATGTTCTTTACCGCTATCCAGTGTTTCTCCCCAGGGTTAGACTGATACCGGCTTACCACACTCAGTGCATAAGCTACATCCGGTCTGGTACACAACATCGCATACATTATAGAGCCTACCGCAGAAGCGTAGAGTATAATAGACATGCGATCCCTCTCCAAATCAGTCTTGGGAGACATCTCTTTAGAGAGGGTGATCCCGTGACAAGCCGGTAGGTTACCGCGCTTGGAATCTTCCATACTGAACCTCTTCAGTATGGTGTCGATGTACCTGGACTGTGAAAGTCCTAATATCCTCTTGGATCTGTCACGGTAGATCCGGATACCCAGAATGTATGAGGCATCACCCAGGTCTTTCATGGAGAACCTGTATGACAAGAACCCCTTGACAGATTGTAGCATAGGAATGTCATTTCCTATTAAGAGAATGTCATCCACGTATAAAACGAGGAATACTACAGTTCTCGCTACAAATCTACTATAGATGCATGGTTCATCTGGATTTTTGATAAAGCCAAATTCTTTGACCGTCTCATCAAAGCAGATGTTCCAACTCCGCGATGCCTGCTTTAGTCCATAGATGGACTTAAGCAACTTGCACACCTTTCCGCTGCTCCCACTCTGAATGAAACCCTCCGGCTGGTCCATATAGACACACTCCTCTAAATTTCCATTTAGAAAAGCTGTCTTTACGTTCATTTGCCAGATCTCATAATCGTGGAAGGCAGCAATGGCAAGAAGGATCCGAATGGATTTCAGCATGGCTACTGGAGAAAAGGTTTCATCATAGTCCAAGCCAGGTCTTTGACGAAAACCCTTTGCTACCAGCCTAGCTTTATAGGTCTCAACCTGTCCATCTACACCAATCTTCCTTTTGAAGATCCACTTGCATCCTACGGGTTTTACCCCGTCTGGAGCAATGTCCAACGTCCATACCTTGTTGGTGTACATGGACTCCATTTCGGTCCGCATTGCATCCAGCCATTTCACTGAGTCAACGCTCTGAACGTCCTGCTGGAAGCTAGTAGGCTCATCATAATCTATGATGCAATCCTCTCTATCCCCGTCTATGAGAAAACCGTAGTATCTCTCGGGCGGATGAGTCTGCCTACTACTCCTGCGGAGCGGCGTAGGAATGTCCTGTTCTGTTGAACCCTCTGGTTCCACTAAGCTTTCAGTAACAGTCTGTGGTTCTGGAACTTCTTCCAGTTCTATTGTGCTCCCACTTATCTGGTTTTCCAAAAACTCAGTTTCCAAGAAGTAGGCATGACGAGAAACAAGGACTTTTTGTTCCTCTTCACAGTAGAAGAAATATCCTTTGGAATTCTTTGGATATCCCACAAACTTGCACTGTACTGAGCGTGCCTCGAGCTTGTCCGCATGCTGCTTTTTGACAAAAGCTGGACATCCCCATGTTTTAATATGCTTAAGATAGGGTCTCTTCCCACACCACATCTCATATGGTGTAGTAGGCACGGTCTTAGTAGGAACTCGGTTCAAAAGGTATGCGGCTGATTCTAGCGCATATCCCCAGAATGATCGCGGTAACTCAGCGTTACTCATCATGGACCGCACCATATCCAATAGGGTGCGGTTCCGTCTCTCCGATACACCGTTATGTTGCGGGGTGTATGGAGGAGTAAGCTGAGAGAGAATTCCGTTCTCTTTTAAATAGTCCAGGAACTCGGCACTTAAGTATTCTCCACCTCGATCCGATCTTAGAATCTTAATACTTTTGCCGGTTTGTTTTTCTACTTCATTCTTATACTCCTGGAATTTTCCAAAGGCCTCGGAGTTATGTTTCATCAAGAAGACATAACCGTACCTTGAGAAGTCATCCGTAAAAGTAATGAAGTAAGAATGTCCGCTTCGGGCATGTGTAGACATTGGACCGCACACGTCACTGTGTACGAGTCCCAAGAGCTCGCTCGCTCTTACTCCTTGTCCAGTAAACGGAGTCTTTGTCATCTTTCCTTTGAGACAAGATTGACAAGTGGCATACGATTGATATTCGAACGCATTCAAATATCCTTCTGTATGTAACTTAGTCAACCTTCTCTCATTGATGTGACCCAATCTACAATGCCATAAGAAAGTCTGATTCATTTCCGGAGACTTTCTTTTGTGTGTATTCTGGACGTTGAAAATCTGTGGTTGGTTTAACACGTATATACCATTACTCAATGTACGTGGCCCAATCAAAACTTGATTAAGGTGAATGTTTACAACATTACTTACAAACGCAAATTCATAACCTTCTTTAGAAACTAAAGATACAGAAATGATATTACAAGTTGCGTTGGGTACAAAAAAGCAATTACGCAAAACCAAAACATGTCCATCTGACATTCCCAGGTGATAGTCCCCCACGGCTTTAGCATCCATGCTAGCTCCGTTCGCAACTTTGAGGGTCATGTCACCTGCCTTCAAAACCCTACGGTTTCTCAACGCCTGCAAAGAATTACAGATATGAGATCCTGATCCGGTATCCAATACCCAGGAAGTAGAGTTTATTGAAAGACAATTTTCAATAACATACACACCTGAAGCTGAAGCTGCAACCTGCTTCAATTCCTGTGTTCTGGCCTTCCAGGCCCTGCAATCATTCTTCCAGTGTCCTTTCTTATGACAATAGAAGCATTCTTCCTTATCCACAAGCTTCCCCGCTGTCTTTATTGCTTTTCCTTTTCCCTTCGTATCCACTTTACTAACACCGCCCCTTGGTTTGGCGGGGGCCTTCTTCTTCTTTCCCTTGGCTTTCGCCTTGGACCTAGAAGAAGATGATCCTCCTACAAACAAAGTGGATGTTTCCCTACCTTTCTGTAGGGTGCCCTCTGCGCTCCTCAGCATGTTGAGGAGCTCTGATAATTCAACCTCTTTTTCTTGTAGGTTGAAGTTCATTATAAACTGGGCGTAAGTGGAAGGAAGGGACTGGAGAACTATATCCGTATATAGCTCACTCTCCAATGTGATCCCTAGGTCAGCGAGCTCCTCAATGTAGCCGATCATCTTTAGCACGTGCTCGGCTACTGATGATCCGACGGCCATTCTTGTCGAAAATAACTTTTTCGACGTTTCGTATCTTGCGATACGTGATTGCTCTCCATACAGTTCTTTTGTATGGAGCAATATGGACTCCATGTCCATATTCTCATGCCTCCTCTGATGTTCGTTGTCCATCGAGGCAAGCAGGAGGCATTTGGCCTTCGCGCTATCAATCTCCCAAGTCTTACGGATTTCCTTATCCGCGACGCTGGAAGTTGGACCAGGGACAGGGGGAGCTTTGGTGGTAAGAAGATACCCCAGCTTGTCATAAGTGATTGCTATCTTGACATTCCTGAGCCAATCTTTGTAGTTTGGCCCTGTCAGTTTGTTTTTATCTAGGAGTAACTTAAGTCCAGTCATGTTGATTGGTCGCTGCAATTAGGAGAGAGAAGAAGAAACACTCAGCATGATGCTCTTGCAAGTTTAGAGTGGTTTTTAGTTTGTCTAAACAGGATGGCTCCCACTGTTTCTCGAATCCCTCCTCAAACCATAAAGGAAGAATTAGTCAGGATCAATCCCACCGTACAATACTTGCTTAACCGTTCAGCCAGGCCGGTGTCGGTACTTCGAAGGAGGTTTTCCAACGCTTTCGCGAAGTTCCTTAATTAAAGAACCTCTTTTCCCTGGGGGCGTAGCCCCGCTAACACCTTTCTAGGCACCTACTAGGTTTATAGCATTGATCGTTAAGTGAGAAATTTCCCGAGGAGTAGCATATACTCACAGTAGGATCGGGATCCAAATATCATCGCGTGACGAAACTGAAGGAATCCCACCAGAATCATCACACTCCAAATGGTATGCAAATCTAGCAAGTTTCAGTACTTATGAAAACCCCGATGTGGATTTTTGCCCCATGCTCTTATGACCTTGACTTTGGCCAACAAATCATAAGTCACATGTCAAGTTCTACCCGTCGTTCTCCAGGTTAATTTGAATCCACCTGCACCTACCCTTGACTTTGGCCAACAAGGCAGTACGACTGTTCCAAACCAACGCATCTATCTATGCTGCACATGAATACCCAATAGCTACCAATCACTGTGCCTTGACTTTGGCCAACAAACACAGCTTGAATACTATTGACTATTCATGTGAAACGACGGAGGGCTACGGATGGTTTTGGCAAAACCGTGAACGTAGTGAACTTGATTTGGTCGATGGAACGAGATAGCTTTTAAAAGGAGTGGCTCAAGCTCCGCATTTAAAAGTTGTTTTTTGAAAAGAACCGAGTGGTTTTTCGAAAGTGTTCCAACGACTTTAACTTGGTTTATTATCTTGCATTAGTTCTTTTAATGCGTGATATTCTTGCATTAGTTCTTTTAATGCGTCCTATCATTTAATCCTACCATTGCAGAAAACAACCAAAATATGACGTACGCTTATGCCATTCGCATTCGCCACGGGGCCCCGTCATTACCCGTTAGGTTACTTAACTAACGACAGAGCGGGGGCTGGGCTAGCGCGTCTGTAAAACATAAGCAACGCCTAAATAATATCTTATATAGATATACTGCAATGATAAACATTTCAGATCACAGATAAATACATTGGATATACTAGGAATCTGTAATTTGTACGAGCCTGTAACAAAAACAGATTACACGGTCGCGGTGAATAGCCAAAACCCCACCCAAGACCCCTACGGGTGCGGCAAACTACCCGCCAAGTACCCGAAGCGTAGCAACCTCCCTCATCTCCATGAGTAGGCCACTCGACACTTCGGCATACCCGGTAGTTTGTGCACCCCTCCATGGGTCTATCCTAGGAGCAAAAACAGTAAAAAGAAATTATACAATGACGGCTACAACCCCTTCCCGGTTGTGCGGCCATACAAATAATTATTACATCAATTTACAAATTTACATGAATTGCAAGAAAAGAAAACCCTCGTTTCACAACCCCCGGCTATTCACCCGCGACAATCCAACATATTTATATACACATTCCAGCACATTACAGATCATGTATAACCCCGACCAATCGACTTATAGCGATTGGCCGACGTTCAATACATGCAAACATCACAGATATAACCATCATAGTCAAAGTGCAGTGAAGTTCGGAAAAAAATACGGAATTATAGGACCCCAAAAGGAAATTTCTTTTCTGGAAAATCTGGGCACATATAATATATTTCAAAAATCCCAAAACCAACACAGACACACACTGCACGAAAAACGATGCACAGAAAACGACAAAGCGCGGCGCTTCCGCTGCGGATCCCTAGCTCACGCGGCGGATGGGCGGTGGTTTGGACGAATTACTGTATCGTTTTTCTTGGGTGTTCACACAAAACCCTGAGCCGAATTTACAAGTGTAAAGTTTTTCATTTTGAGCCAAAAAAATTTCAACAGAAACTCAGTTTTTGTAAAAGTTTGGTTTTTGGATTTTTCCGGTTCCGAACTTCGTTACACTTTACTACCAAGCTAGTTTAAGTTTAGTTAGGCTCTGATACCACTGTAAGTCCACGTTGCGACCCCCGGTTCTTACGGGGAGGCGGAAACGGTATAAAATCAAAATTTTTACGCAAGAGGCAACATGGACTAAGCTAGGTCGGGATCTTTACCTAAACTAAAACTAGCATACTAAGCTAAAGGTATTTAGCTACTCGGATAGAGATGGTTATACCTAGCTTGTCTTGAACTCCTTCGTCTTCAAGCTCCGGTGGTGGTCCGATGGCTCCTTCTCGTCGTCTCCGTACGCCGAAGATAGATCCACTTGAAAGCTCCAACCTTTAGCTCCTTCTTCGGTCTTTGAAGAAACTAGTTCACTTGGTTTGCTAAACCTAGTGAACTAGAATGAGTAGAGATGATTTAGAATGGGATTTTATCTATGGTTCTTGATTCTCAACTCATGAGACAAGAGAACCATAGATCAAGAGAGGGAGCAAGAGGTTGAGGGTGAGAGCAAGAGGAGAGCTCAAGAACAAGAGAGAGAATGAGCAAGAAAGAATGAGCAAGTATTTTGTCTCTCACCCTCTCATAATCCAAAGTGATCATAACTCATCATATCAAAAAAGTCTTATGTGATGGTTAGAAGCAACCATAACCTTATCATGTCATGCACTCATTTTACTCAAATGAGCAAGCAAGAAAAAGTCTTTGGCATGAAATGATAACCATGGTTATCATGATGGTCAACTAGTCAAGCCTAGTCAACCGGTCAACAAGTCAACAAAAGTCAACAAGTCACCAAAGTCAACAAGTCAACAAAAGTCAACAAGTCAACAACCATATCACCATAATACTTAATTAATATAATAGTTAATCACATATCATATTCTCATTAGGGTTGAGCATAAAGTCAAAAAGTCAACGGTCAACTGTCAACAACCCTAATGAGAATCCGCTGCCTCTGCCTCCCTGTCAACTGTGCATACACACCCGCATCCGCGTTCCGAGGAACACGAATGCAAACTGGATAAATCCAATCCCATAAGGTACACTAGGATCTGGCTTAAACCAAAGCCCGCTAGTGTAAACTGTCCGGACACTGTACGTGCACAAGTGCACGGATGTGACCGAACCCTGTCGCAAAACCATGCGACCTGTCGCAATACCATGCGACCTCTACTCTTTTGCCTAAAGGCGAAAAGCTTTCTGTGTGGGACTCTAAAGACTCGACACTACGCTGGCAGTGGGTTTAACCACAGACCGCAAGCGGCACTAGCTGTGCGTAACGGTCCCCAGGTAATGCCGACAAGAAGACGGACGAGGCGAAACCCATCTGAACTCCTACTGAGCCTGAGTGTGACATTCTCCGTACAGTCCGGTCTGTTCGTCTGATACATCGCATGGCGGGCCTAGGGGGCGGTAAACGTCAGTCCCCCAATAGCGGTACAAGTCGTGCCGGAGCGAAGCCCAAAACACCCTGAGATAACACTGGAAACCTACCAGTATATCTCGTTTGCCCTGGCCAGGGACTACTCGTGTAATGGCTCTCCTAGACACAGCGCGATGTCAACCCCCAATACCGGGAGAGACGAATCCTGTCTAACCGTCACTGCCTCCAAGTGCTTCGGGACTGCACCCAACCACCACCTGTTTGCACGACTCCTTTGAGCCGTGGTAGGGTAGTGATCAAAGTACAGTGGGAACACACCCGAGGCGAAGTGACAGTGTCAAGTCAGCGGACTAAGCTGTACTCATGTCACCTGGGAACTGATAACTGACGATAGGTATAATACCAACTAGTCAGTTCCCGACGAGTCCTGTCCAGTGTACCCGTAACCTAACGAGCACCCGCATACTATCTCAAGTACGACGTACTGACGGCTGTGGGACAGACCATCTCCCACACTGGGATGAGAAGCGCATGCGCTGGTCTACTCCGGAGTATCGATGCCCTGTCTCGATAGTCCTGCGACCAGGGACCTGAATAAGGATGTGCTTATAGATTACCCAGCCCCCACTAGTGTGACTGCCATCACAACGCTGGTAATCAAGCAAAGATCCTAAGGGCTCCACTAATGCGTATAAGTGATATACTGAAATAAACACAAGTACACATTGAAGTAGAAACAAACCAAGTAGCATACTACTATTTTGAGCAAGATTGTATATACAAGGTGAATATCCCAAGCATCCATTAAGTAATATACAAACTAGTATGATACAGTAATGGCCTCTAGGGCATATACACTAACACCTCCTCCGTTTCACTTGAGCCAGGAAACCTCTGTGTAGGACTCTAAAGACTCGTCAATACGCCGGCGGTAGGTGATGATCATATTAAACACCCACAAGCCGCAAGCGGTCTGCTAAACGTAACGGCCACCCGGGTATTGAGCGATCAGAAGATCAACAAGCAAGCCTGCTAGTACTCCTGTGAATCCAATCAGTAACACTACCGTACAGTCCGGTCTCTTCATCTTCTATGTCGCATATCATAGCCTGGGGGTAGTATAACGTCCGACCCCAATAGCCTGATAAGTCATGCCAATGCAAGGTCCATAACGGTTCGAGAAACTACTGATAACACTTACAAGTAGATCTCAGCAACCTTTGCCAGGAATTTCCTGTTATGGCCAATCGAGCATAGCGCAACATCAACTCCCTAGAGACGAAACCCCTCTTATCGCTCATTGCCTCAATGTGACTCGGGACTATACCTAAAAGACACTATTTTGCATGTTCTCTTGAACGTGGTAAGGTGGAAATTAAAGCACAGTGGGAATCATAAAAGACTCTATGACGATCTCGGGTCTACAGACTAACCTATACCCGTGTCACCAGAGAACTGCTATCCGACGATAGGTACAATACCATCTAGGAGTTCTCGGCGAGTCCGTCCAGTGTACCCAATCTCCACTGAGCACCTACATACCTTCTCTGATGTCAAACACCAATGGATATGGGATCATCCATTGCCTATCATATGGGTTGAGAAGCGTATACGCTAGTCTACTCTGGTATATCGATGCCATGTCTCGATACACCCTCGACTAGGAACATTTGAAGGATGTACTTAATGACTACTCTGTCCCCACTAGTATGATCTGCATCATAGTCCTGGTAGTCAAGTACTCATCCTATGGGCTTTATAAACATGTATTATAGAGACAATCAGTATACATGTTAAGATAAAGAGCAACCAGATAGCATACTATCATGTCGAGCAAGAAAGTCATCCCTATATATGTCTAAGCATCCACTACAATATACATCGTATGTACAGTAATGGCCTCTAGGGAATACATATTACTAACAGTTGTATCAATGGTTAACACGTGGACGAGATCCACATGCATACATACATTGATTATATGGGTGGACGAGATCCACATGGATATATACATTGATATAACGTGGACGAGATCCGCATTCATATAGGCATTGATCATATGGTTGGATGATATCCGTATACATAGGTGTTGATTACATTGTTGGCACATATATAGATACGGTCACCCTAGATATCATTGTATTACTTTTATAATATAGTTGACCTAGGAGTCGTTGTTTATTCGATTTCTACTTGTAGATGTTTTTCTACTCACGAGTTGGCAACTCACCCCCATTGTGCCACAGTTCTTGCAAGTTGACCGTACAGATCAGTAGCGGCTTCGCTGGCACACAGTTGCATTCGGGTGATTTTCTTGGTAGGTGGGACATTTGTATCGTACCCACTCTTGTATTTACTTTTCATATTGTATCTAGTTAACTCCATCAGTCAAACTAGTATTTGTATAAGTAATGAGACTTAGTGAGACTTGTGTTTGTGAGACTTAGAGTGAGGGGTTTCTGATACTTATGGTTTGATGTCTGGCTTATTTCTTTATCTTTTGTGACGAACGTCGCCGTTGGGCATCGTATACTTATATTTATGCTTTGTGTGGTTGTGGATCCGCCGTTTGGTGAAGAGATAGCTCCCGCTTGGGGATGCCTTTTATATTATCATGTATTGTGGTTTTGGATCAAAAAAATACAAAGGAAGTGCTGCCCAAATTTTTAAAAGACGAAACATGTTTTCAAACTGGTAAATTTCACTTGCATTATTCATGTTCTTTTCTATGCATGTAAGAAAACTTGATTTCATTATACCTTTATTTCAAAACTTCACCTCTTTTATTTTCTTAAAAAGGTTTAGATTTCTGGGTTTCGGCTTAATTGAATTACGTTACGTCTTTAGACGTTGCGTGATTCGAGTGCCGGTCACGAGCTAAATTTCGGGTCGTGACAAAGTTGGTATCAGAGCGCTAGGTTTAACCTTGGTTCGAGTCTATGTTTGACTATGCGGAGTCTAGGGTGGGTATATATTTTGGAACCTAGGCTTGACCTTACGGAACATAGACTTGAACGGGGGGTATTAGACCCGAACTTTCGTTTCATTGGTTGACCTTGATTGATGGAGTTGGTAGCTTGAGTAGAGTGACGTACCGTACGTATGTTCCGCGGCATATTTACGATACGATACTCCACTTGAGAAACCTTAGGATGTACACATTTTGAGATCTATGATTCTCTTCATACCCATGATTATACATCCATTTGAGATCCTCAATTCTATTCGTTTCCATGATTATACTCTCATTGATGCTGTTCCTTCTTATGATCATGTATCCATCCTGGATATGTCGCTTCCTTTCATGCCCTTGATATGTTTTCATCGATACACGCTTGAGGTTCCTGTCACCATGGTTTGAGTACAGATTGAGCTGCTGCTAGTGAGACGGTCAGAGCGAGCTCGTCATGGACGAGGACTGACCATTGTGTTTTCTGGTGGCATGGGAACGTCGCGATGTAATGTTGTGTTGTGACCTCTTGTTGAGAAGAGTGTTGGTTTTACACCGGATGATCGGGCTATAGTTAGAGCTACCAGTTGTGAGAGGACTGTTGATGTACAGCCTACCTCAGAGATTGTAATTTCGTCTACCGAGTGGACAAATGACCCAGCTGTTGCTATGATTGATGTGATGTCGCTTCCAGAGTTTACGAGCTGAGATCGCTGGAGCTTCCAGGAAGAAATGCGATAAATGATAGCTAGTCTACCCCGAGTTGAGAGATGAAGCTGATTCGTCAGATTGATGCATCGACGCAGGCCCAATTGAGTTGAAGATTTCCAGTGTGGAGAGTCTTGCTCAGATATAGAGTAGACCAATCCAGAGATGACCGTTGATGTATCGTCTATCCTTGAGGGTTGAGGTATTGTTTAGCATGTGGACAAAGGGTATTCACATGTCGTCTAGGAGGAGTTAAAAAGTTCGAACGAATGTCAGAAAAACCATTTTTCCAAGTTTAAGGTATTTAGAGGAACATTCAAGTGATTCGGTGGACACTCTAGAAGATTGAAACCCTAACTCGACATGATGACCATGGAACCGCTTTTGAACCTTAGGGTTTGCGGCAGTTTAGCGGTGCCATCAGTGAGGCTTGGGTTTTCCCTTCTACGGTTGGTCCATAGGTACTGTGGCGTATACCGAATATTATTAAACTATACTCAGCTGTTGAGCTTTCGGAAAATTTTGGGACTTTGATCACTCGATCGAAAAGTTTAACGTCGTCAGGATATCCTATGATAGGAGACCAGTAAGCTGACCAGCTTCAGATGGAGGACCTCACCCAGATGCGTTGTGAGTTGATCGAGAATGGACGAGTATGGAGTATACCTCCGAAGGTTGGGACGAGTTCCCAAGGACGTGTTCGGCTAGATATCTTCTACAGAGTGATGAAAATACCGAGTTCGTGATTTCGAGTCCGTGTGAGAGACTCCGGATTGACAGTAGCCAAGAAACTTTACAGTACGCAGATAGCATGACGTGACATAGAAGTGGATGATGATACAGATGAGTGGGGCCAGAGGTTCATGTGAGATGCTGACGAGCTGTTGTTACTCCCCGTCGAGATTAGAGATCAGATATGGGTACAGAGGGGTTGAGATGCGACCAGTTCCTGAGGAAATATTGTGCAAAGAATGCAGATGTCCAGAAAATGAAAGAAGATTATGAAATAAGATTATGAAAGAATACAGCCTCCGTACAGTTCGACAAAAGCAAGATTGGAAGAGACCTTGAGCAGGTTCCTTCTAGGACACTACTGCAATAAGACTTGCACCGAGGATTAGACGTGTGATGTGTACTCAGAGGGCCAGAGGCTGATGCCAGTGACGTGCTGCTTTACGAGTGGTAATGATAATTGGCCTAGAGATGACCAAAGGAGTGCCAGAGCGGAATCGTTTCCGTTAGCACACCGGACTGGGCCGACGAGTCGATGGATTGCGAGATTGGTAATCCACAGAGAAAATGAGGAGCCAGAGACAGAAGACGTCAGACCATGAGCATGAGGCAAGCGGATGTTCTTGCTCTGCCAGTTTTGGGCGCACCGACACTTTTTCGACATTGTAGGAGGTGTACTTCAATGTCATTTATTGCGATTTGCGTTTTTGATCCGAGTATCACGCTTATATCGCTTGGATTTGAGTTTTGATGATTGAGTTTCATGATATGGTTTTCGTGTACCATGGTTGTACCTGCTGGGTATTTACATTTTTGTGCACAGTTATTGCACTTGATTTATGTTTTTACACCGCTACTTCGGTTTGCGATTTGTGTGTATTTATTGCACTTAATATCGGTTTTGTGCCTTGGCTGCACATGTTTATGATTTCGTGGATTTCATACATTTGATTTGATTTTGTGCATGTGGTACGCACTCGATTTGATTTTGCACTCGGTATAGCTTATATGTGCTTGCAGTGCATAGATACGTGTTTTGTGCACGCAGTTGCACACGTTTATGATTTTTTTAAAACACCTTGGTACACTCGGTATCGTTTTTATACGCGTTTGAGTTATTAATGCGTTTTCGTGTACTGATGCACTGTATTTGATATTTCGTGCACTGGACGCACTGTATTTGATATTTCGTGCACTGGATGCACTGTATTTTATATTCGTACACTGGATGCACTGTAATTGTATTTCGTGCACTGGATGCACTGTATTTGATATTTCGTGCACTGGATGCACCGGATTTATATTTTTGTGCCCTTGATGCCCCAGATTTGTATTTTTGTGCATTATTGCACTAGACTGGCATTTCATGCGTTTGTTGCACCAGGTGGGAATTTCGTGCGTTGATTGCACTAGATTTATACTCCGTACATTGGTTATACCTGATTTATGCCTTTGAGCATTCGTTTTACCATATTCTTGTTTTCGTGCGCGTTGGCACTTGATGTTCGTTTTCGTACACGTGAATGCACTTAATTTCAATTTTCATTCGTGCATGTGGAATGAACTTAATTTCGATTTTCATTCGTGCATGTGGGATTCACTTGATTTCAATTTTCATTCGTGCATATTGGATGTACTTGGTTTAGATTTTTATTCGTGCATGTAAGATGCACTTGAATTCGATTTCCTTCATGCATGACAGATGCACTTGATTTGTATTTTCACGCAAGTTGGGCGCATGATAAGAGATGTGATTTGTTCACACCAGATGCAATTGATTGGGATTTTCATCCGTGTATGTTAGCTGCACCAGATTGAGGTTTTCGTGCATTGTAAATGCACTTGATATTGTTGTCGTGCACACCCGTTGCACTGGACAGATGCTTTCGTGCACACCCGTTGCACTTATTTTTGGTTTTTGTGCATAATGTGGCACTTGTATTTGGAGTTGATTTCCGTGCGCACCAGACGCACGTGATTTTTGGATACGCCTTTTGAGGATGATTTTGCTTTTGAGCATCTTGTTTTCATGATGGGCACTATGTTATGTAGTAGCCGAATAGGACTGATCTGAGGACAGTACCTGAGTATTTTGCATGCATTAAAAGTTAACCAGAGGTTTTCAAAAAGGGGCTATAGTCTCGCTATTTCTTACGTGTCTGTGAGCGACATGAACGTTTACAAAAAGAAAACCTTTTGGGATATTTTAGAAACGACGGAACGTATATTTAGCAAAACATATATTATTATTTTACAAATGAGCATCCATCACTTATGCCGTGAGTTACACATTACGCGGAGATTCAGAAAAGATTTTGCATGTATTTTATTCAGATTTTGAAGTTTTCAAGGATGCGTACTATACACATATTATAGTATTTGACTAGTGTACATTGGATTTCTGTAGTGGACTTCGAGATATGTATCTCCATTGTAATTCCGAGGATATGCGTGAAAATCCGACGATTTGCGTGACCCTTGACGGAGTTCGATTTTGAGTTTTATACTCGTTTTCAGGCGCACGCGATGCGCTGTGTTATTTCTGCATCTTCCGTAACTTCGGAGCCCCGTTGATTTGAGTTGAGTATTGAAATGTTTTGGATTTTGGGGGTTTAAATTTAAATTCGGGGACCGAATTTATTTAATGGGGGAAGATTGTAACATTTCAGAAAACATAAAATATTATTTTTGGAATTGAATATTAAAATAATATTTTTCCCGAAAACTGCCCGATTAGCGAAATTGGGATTTTCGAAAAAGGGTATAAATATATACCAATAATTATAGAATAATTGGAAATTAAAATGATTATTCATTTAAAAATATAATTAAAAGATTTGGTATTTTTAAAATTTATTATATACAGTTTAAATGAAAACCCGATTAGTGCATTGCTAATCGCGATTAAGCCAAATCCGTGTTTCTAAAGTTTTCCGTGGCTAGTGCACCATATCATGTTGCATTTGATTGAATGTGGTTCATTTATGTTGTTGGTTTCATAATGTGTTTGGTTTTGTGAGGAAAAAGAAAAGAAATAGAGAAAAGGGCAAAAGGGTAAATTAGTGAGAGTGAGTGAGAATAAAGGAGAGAGAAAGAGAGGGCAGCCACATTCTTTTCTCCCCCATCATTTTCTTCATCTCCTTAAACCTCACTTCCCTCAACCTTCAACCCAAACATCCGTCTCAAAAACCTTGTCAAAACTCCAAACCCCTTCATTAAAAATGATCCCATCCTCATCCTCTACACAATGGACCAAGCAAAGTTGGATTTTGATGACTTAGGACAGCTAGGGTTTTTCTTGGGTTGCCCAAATGAGGTAAATTCCCTTCACTTAGTTTAGTTTATATTTTCCTAGCATTCTAGTATGGTTAGGAGTTGATTTAGTATGATATGGTGAAGTTAGAAATTCTTAGAGAAGGGTTTGGTGTTGTGTAGATTGGGTGATGCCTATTGGCTGTTTACAAGACCCTAGAGGTCGATTCTTGACCTGGACCAGTGACCAAACCCCAAAATATGAACTTTAGATTTGTCTTTATCGGGTTTTGTGGTTTTAGTGATGGTATTTAGAGGTCTGGGATGACATGAGACCATTGTAAAATAAGTTCCCATGACCACGAGACGTGCAGGCAACCATGAACCACTCCCTGAAACCTGAGCCCCTCCCCCCACTGCATGGCCGCAGATTTATTCCCCCAGGCCGCAATTTGCGGCCTGGTCATGGAAAAAGTGTGTGAATTTTGGTTGGTAGTTCCCTCATGTGATATCTAGAGCAACCCCATTTGCAAAATTGTCTAGTTTGACCTGAGTTAAAATCTGGGAGCACTTTGATGTGATTTTGGCTATGTTTTACATATTTTTGAAATGTTTGGTTTTGCTATTTGGATTTGTATTGGGTTGTTGGATTTTTGTACATCGACAACAAAGGTTGTTTGATTGTTTTTCACGCGTAGGCTATAGGTTCTAACCTATGAGCCCGCCGTGTGCCGTATCGGTTTTCCGGATTCGATTTTAATAAACGATTGTGATTGTGTATTATTGTAGGTACTTTCACGTGGATTCCGAGGCGACGGAGCGAGGCGTCATCGACTTCGGCAAGAAAGTAGCAAGGTGAGTGGATTTATATCCACGGGGTAAGTCGGGTGGATGGCGTATAGCATCCCCGGAAACTTTGATGGAAACCGATTTTTGTATATAAGATATGGTTAAGAGAACCTTTAATAGAAAACTATAGATAGATTTAAAAGGTAGTTAGAGGAACCATATTAGAAACTAAAGGATAGTTAGAAGTGATATGATATGACTAATATGTGATGACGGGATTTGAGGATGATGTTTGATGATATTGCCGTTTAGGGTACTATAAGACTAGATAGCCGACGTAAATGTGTCATCTGAACCATACCCATTTCCAAACTGTAGAATCGTATGCATATTTTAAACAGATATCTTGAGGGACATTACGGATTTTCGAATGATATCTTTTCCTTAAAAAAACACCGTAGCCCCGACTTTCAAAACTACGATTCGCATCTTTTAAAAACAAATTGTATGGTTCGGGTGTGTATGTTAGATTAGATACATATGCTTATAGTAAAGGTAGAATGTATATATTTAAATTGACTTGATGTCAGATATAAAGGCGATGAAAAGAGAATACGATTTGATATGTGATATGATGATATGTTGGTAATATGGATGCGAGTCGATTGAGATGGTTAATATCTTTGTCGGTCCCCTGATATGAGTTTGTTATGGATGTGACCTCGGACATAGGTATATAGATATATATAGAATGTCATGAATCATGAATGATATGCCGTACAAGACGTTAGGTCCGCACCCCTCATTGTCATATAGGATGATAGGATCCCTGATGGTTTAATGCCGCCGTACGATGATTTTCCATACGTGATGAGTTTGACTTGATGTTTGATCCATACCCTTGACTAGAGGATGTCGTACGATAGATTATACCGTACATGATGTCGTGAGGCTAGATGCCGATGGTTAGATTCACCGACTCGATCATGTTAGATACGTATACCTGGTAGCTGTTAGCTGACGATTTACCTCATGCTGCATTCATGTTATTCTCATTGCATTACATATACCTGTGCTAGTACACCTACACCGTTATCGATAATGTGTATTCTACACTTACACAGATTGGTCGGATCATGCGCTTCTTCATTGATAATTGCTATGTCACTTACACAGTAGAATCACTGCATCAGGATATGACTCCTTGCATGATATACTTGCTATAGATACATATTGTACATCCATACTTGCATACATACATATTGTACATCCATACTTGCGTACATACATATTGTACATCCATACTTGTGTACATACATATTGTGCATCCATACTTGCGTACATACACATATGCACCTTTATACGATATTGCATTCGATTTTGGAGATTTGGGAACCGCATGATATATTTTAAAAACTGGATTCATTTAAAAGAGCAGTTTCCCCTCGATATGTGCATATTATTGTTCCATGTTGCATGATATACGGATATGCTTACATTTCTTTTATATGTCGCATTCATCATGCTTTATGATTATACGCATTGAGATATGCTGTTTTCATGAGATTTCTGGATTTGAGACCGTGGTCATTTTAAAAGAAAGTATGTATTGTTTTAAAAACCCGGTTTCTCTTGATATGATATTTCAGTGTGTCCACCATGCGTTTTCTCGGTTCTGAGACGTATGACAGTGATACCCGATTCGAGGAGCTGGATGTGGCCGATTGCTGGTACATGGTGGACTCGGTATAGTACCCCGGGGCGAGAACGGATTGCTGTGCAGTAGACGATGAGCCTGGCAGAGGGATTACTACCTACCGGTGCTAGTATTTGGGCTCGGCGGATATCTAGAGGATACCGACCGGAGTCGAGAGATGAGATGAGCCGATCCGGACTGACGGAGCCCGAGGGCCGATCCGGACTGACGGAGCCCGAGATATAAGGATTTACATGTCGATGCTGGACACGGGTTTCATGATGTTTCGAGTGTCGATGCTGGACACTCAGGTTCCATGATTTTGATGTGTCGAGAGGGACACATGTTGATTTATACCCTCATACCTTCATGCGTATGCTTCTATGATATTTACATGCATGATGATTTTGTGTCAGTGGTTGACACGTGGACGAGATCCACATGCATACATACATTGATTATATGGGTGGACGAGATCCACATGCATACATACATTGATATAACATGGACGAGATCCGCATACATACAGACATTGATCATATGGTTGGATGATATCCGCATACATAGGTGTTGATTACATTGTTGGCACATATATAGATACGGTCACCCTAGATATCATAGTATTTCCTTTATGATATAGTTACCTAGGAGTCGTTGTTTATTCGATTTCTACTTGTATATGTTTTTATACTTACGAGTTGGCAACTCACCCCCGTTGTGCCACAGTTCTTGCAGGTTGACCGCACGGATCAGTAGTGGCTTCGCTGGCATACAGTTGCATTCGGGTGATTTTCTTGGTAGGTGGGACATTTGTATCGTACCCACTCTTGTATTTACTTTTCATATTGTATCTAGTTAACTCCATCAGTCAAACTAGTATTTGTATAAGTAATGAGACTTAGTGAGACTTGTGTTTGCGAGACTTAGAGCGAGGGGTTTCCGCTACTTGTGGTTTGATGTCCGGCTTATTTCTTTATCTTTTGTGGTGAACTTCACCGTTGGGCGTCGTATATTTATATTTATGCTTTGCGTGGTTGTGGATCTTCCGTTTGGCGAAGTGCTAGCTCCCGCTTAGGGATGCCTTTTATATTATCATGTATTGTGGTTTTGGATCAAAAAAATACAAAGGAGGTGCTGCCCAAATTTTTAAAAGACGAAACATGTTTTCAAACTGGTAAATTTCACTTGCATTATTCATGTTCTTTTCTATGCATGTAAGAAAACTTGATTTCATTATACCTTTATTTTAAAACTTCACCTCTTTTATTTTCTTAAAAAGGTTTAGATTTCTGGGTTTCGGTTTACTTGAATTACATTACGCCTTTAGACGTTGCGTGATTCGAGTGCCGTTCACGAGCTAAATTTCGGATCGTGACAAACGATTTGAGAAACTACTGATAACTCTTATCAGTAAACCTTGACAACCCTGACCAGGGATTTGCTGTTATGGCCGATCAAGCATAGTGCGACATCAACTCCCTATATCGGGATAGACGAAACCCCTCCTATCGCTCACTGCCTCCATGTGATTCGGGACTGTACCTAAAGTCCACCTATTTCCACGACTCAGTAGAGCCGTGGTAGGGAGGAAATTAAAGCATAGTGGGAATCACACAAGACACTATGACGATCTCGGGTCTACAGACTAACCTGTACAAGTGTCACCAGAGAACTGCTATCTGACAATAGGTATATATACCATCTAAGAGTTCTCGGCGAGTCTTGTTCGATGTACCCATTCTCCAATGAGCACCTGTGTACAATATTTAATGTCAAACACCAATAGTTGTGGGATCAACCATCGCCCCCAGGGTCAAGAAACGTACACACTAGTCTACTCTGGTAATATCGATGCCCTGTCTCGATATACCCTCGACTAGGAACTATTAAAGGATATGCTTATAGACTGCCCAGGCCCCACTAGTATGATCTACATCATAATCCTGGCAGTCAAGCATAATCCTAAGGGCTTCATCAACATGTATATAAAGATGTGAAATACAACACATCACACGTTAAGATGAAGATAAACCAGCTAGCATACTATCATTTCGAGCAAAGATTTTTGTACATATACATGCCTAGCATCCTATAGAATACAGGCCTCTAGGGTATACATATCTAACAATTATACCCTACGCTTCTGCGGTAGGCTCTATAACGATGCGATGTTATGTACCATTATAGATATAGCTTACACACTGAGCGTTGTAAGCTGGTGTAACACTTTGAAAATCGTTTAGGTAGTTTTTCGATAATCGGTAAAATAATCAATATTTTCCGTAAAATGTAAAAATAATTATTTTTCAATATAGGCCTAATTATACAAAATTTAGATAAGAAATTGCTAGAAATTGGTTAGTTAATTGTCACTTATAAATTTCTAGTCATTTAAAATTTTTTCCGAAATTAACTATTTTTAATATTATTTTAAGCTTTTAAATATACATTAAATTAGTGATAAATAAAAATTTGAATGGATGAATTAAATACTTAGGAACCATTACAAACTAAAACCTAGTGGTAATATAAATTTTATCAAGACATTCCAAAATTAGTTGTTCTATGGTTTAAAATGAAATTTAAAATGAAATTTAAATAGGAAATGATGTGATAAGCATTTATTGCACTTGTGAGATACTTTCTTCATAGAAATTTCTACACAACCCTTACCTTTTCCTTCCCCACTCCCCTGGCCGAGAGTTCCTGCTGCCATCCCCCAATTTCCCCATCTCTTTTTGGTTCAAAATTCATCCCAAAATCCATCAAAATCCACAAATTTCTTCACAAATTCAAAACAAATCCTTATTCTATCTCTTCTCAAGCCAAATTTAGTTTAAAACATGGAGAAAGGAGGCATCTTTGGAGGTTAAGTGCAAGTTAGGGTTCAAAACTTGTGAGGTAAAATTCTAACCTTATAGCTAAATTGTAGTTTAACTATGCTAATATAGAATTTTCAAGTGTGAATTTGGTTATAATTGCTTGTTTAAGGAATTCAAGAAAGGGTTTGATTTTGAAATTAGGGTTTGAAGCATTGCAAAGGTTAAATTAAGTGTAGTGGCTATCTAGTGGTTTAGTTTGGATGATTGTGCGAGGTTGTGATCACTTTATCGCTAATCTTCAATGTTTACACCAAATTGCAATTTTGGTGCTTACTAAGTTTTCTATATAATTAGGTGGCGAACTAATTTTGAAATGTTGATTATATTATTATCATCTCCTATGGTAATTAGGGTGTGCGAATGTGAAATTTGTTTGATCGGGTTTTAGTTTTGACGGTTGTTCCGAACGACGATTCTAGTTAAGGTTGTAGTGATTGTCGTGTGTGTTCCGCGCACCAAGTGCACAATGTGCCTAACTTGTGAACGTTGATCTTTTTGTTAGTTATATGTATGCCCTATAGTCCATTACTATACATAGGATGTATATTGTAGTGGATGCTTAGACATATATAGGGATGACTTTCTTGCTTGATATGATAGTATGCTATCTGGTTACCCTTTAGCTTAACGTGTACACTGATTGTCTCTCTGTTACATGTTGGTAAAGCCCTTAGGATGTGTACTTAACTACCTGGACTATGATGCGGATCATACTAGTGGGGACATGGTAGTCCATAAGTACATCCTTCAAAGTCCCTAGTCGTGGGTGTATCGAGACGGGGCATCGATATACCAGAGTAGACTAGCGTGTAGCTTCTCGACCCATATAGATGGACGATGGATGATCCCATATCCATTGGTGTTTGACATCAGAGATGACATACGGGTGCTCAGTGGAGACTGGGTATACTGAACGGACTCGCCGAGAACTCCCAGATGGTATTATACCTTACGTCAGATGGCAGTTCTCTGGTGACACTGGTACAGGTTAGTCTGTAGACCCGAGATCGTCATAGAGTCTTGTGTGATTCCCACTGTGCTTTGATTTCCACCTTACCACGTCCAAGTGGGCATGCAAAACGGTGGTTTTGGGTACAGTCCTGAATCACATGGAGGCAATGAGTGATAGGAGGAGGTTCGTCTCTCCCGGTATAGGGAGTTGATGTTGCGCTGTGTTTGATTGGCTATAACCGGAATCCCTGGCCAGGGTTGCTGAGATTTACTGGTAAGTGTTACCAGTAGTTTCACGAACTGTTATAGACCTCATATCGACACGACTTATCGAGCTATTGGGGTCTGACGTTTACCACCCCTAGGCAAGATATGCGACATATCAGACGAACAGACCGGACTGTACGGTAAGTGTTACTGGTTGGATTCATAGGAGTGTGAGCGGGCTTGCTCGTTGATCTTCTGATCGCTCAATACCAGGATGGCCATTACGTTTAGCAGACCGCTTGCGGCTTGTGGGTGTTTGATAAGATCATCACCTGCTGCCGGCGTATTGACGAGTCTTTAGAGTCCTACACAGAGGTTTCCCGGCTCAAGCGAAACGAAATAGGAGCGCATATGAGATATGTGCGGGACCGAGAATAATACCAGTATATGATACTGTATTCTATTCTCGCAATTTGTATCATTGGCAGGTTATATGTGATATAGCCGGGTTATCGAATCGAGTGTTGATTCGATACATTGATACACTTGATATTGGTCGATTATATGCAGTATGACCGGATCATTAAATCAAGTGTTGATTTAATGATTTAATGTATAATTGTATATTTGATATATTGCTTTACATTAACTAGTATTGGTTCACTTAAGATGATTTTCTCACTTGATGTGCACATTGTATATGTGATACATTTTTGTGCACTTGATTGTATCATATTTGATGATACATGTAAACTTGGGTGTAAGTGTGATTAAACCATGATTAGGTTAATGGTTAGGGTTTGATTTACTTATTTATTCATTTATTTATTTATTCCTTTTGGCTTGAAATAAAATGGTTGCTTTCTTTGGATTTTGTTGAAGCTTCATGAAGCTTTGATAAAGCTTTGACCATTTTGTTTTATTCCTTAACCCTAACCATTTTCCTAAACCCTAGTTTATTCTCTACACTAGTTAGCCTCACCCATGGTTGCATTATGATAACCATCACTTGATTTTCTTTTTGTAATTAATTCATTTTTCTTCTTCTTCATCTTCTTCTTCAAGTGAAGAAAAGAAAAGCTTTCTACAAAAATGTCAAGTGATGAAATCATGTGAGAAATCCAAATCCAAAGTGAACCCACTTCCTATTTCTTCATCCTCTACTACTTTCCATGTAGTAGAGTGTGTTATCTCCACAAGTTTCATGTCCAAGTGAATATGGAGCTTGAGTTAGAGTTGCCTCGACGTAGATCATCTTCGGCATCGAAGTCAACGACCCAACCCGCTCATTTCCCCGACGAAACCATCGCTAGAGTCCGGGATCCCGGTGATCGCAGTGAAGGGACGTCATCATAGAGCTAGAGAAGTGGTTGACCGGATCTATAAAGGTTGTACTTCCATTCACTTAGCAATAAAGTTGTTTAATTGTATGTTTCGCCTTTGCCTCTAGTTAACGATCTAGAATTAGGGTTTCTCGGCACAAGAAAAATTTGATTTTGGCATGGTTGATGCCTTATGGAACCTCATGAGTGTGCCTAGGAACCCTACAGTGGTATCAGAGACTAGCTAGAGACTTAGGCGATGAGTAGACGAAGTGAGAAACCCGATCGAACCCCAAAACCCAAGATTTCACCCTTCTCTGTACATTTTTGAAAACAGTGGATTTTTCCATATTAAAAATATCCAAAAAATACAGCAGGGTTTTCTGGGAGTTACTGTGAAGCACGTGCACCTAACTTGACTAAAGCGCCGCGGAACCGCAGCCCACCATGGCATGTGCGGCGGTTCCGCGGCCATATAGGTGGTTCATGTCATTTTCTTTGCACAGTAATTCTTATCTGTTAGTTCTGTATTTTCTGGGAATTTTTTAATTTTTCTAAAGAGTTGAGTTTTCTGGGTTATATTGGGGACTCGGTGTTTCGATCGGGATGTTTAACTTCATTTATAGGTTTTTCCGGATTATTTTAGATTATGTTAAAAAAGTTCGACCGGATATAAATACCCACTTTTTCCCCTGTCTGGAAATTTTCAAGTGTTGGATCTTTCCGTAGTTTAAGAACGTTCGAAGTAGTGCAAGTAACGCGATGGTCCCTCTAGAAGACAACAAACCTTAACTCGATTATGTGACCATCTTGAACTGCCCTTTGAACCTTCGGGTTTGGGGCAGTACTGCGTGCCACATGTGAGGCGTTGGCTTGACCCTTCTATGGCTGGACCGTTGGTACTGAGGCATGAACTGGATGTTTTTAAACTTATTTCATGTGTTGAGCTGTTTCGGGAAAACTTGGGTGTTTGAATGTTCGATCAGAAAGTTTAACATTTTCTATTTATCTGGAATGGGATACAATATTTGGAATTCACAAGTAGTTATGAGATAACTGATTTGAATGTTATAAACATAGCACTTTAGTCTCGAATGATCGGTTGCCACGGAATTTTGATGCGATCAAAAGTCCGTCGCAATCATGTAGCGTACGCGAATACTCGCCGGGTAAACTTAATAGACAGCATCACCCCATAGCCCCGAGCAAGTGACTGTAGGAGAACCCCGTCGCCGAAAGCATCCGTTCGGGTGCTCGCGGCAGCGGTGTTCCGTCTTGGTGCACTTCGTCGACGGCGTCGGGGGTGCGGGCCGCCTACTAAAGTTTGCGACGAGCATTCGATCAAAATGTCGGGAATCCTGTTGAATTGCCCGACTTGATATTGAAAAGTGTTTTTGATAATGAGACTAAAATGCGGGATTTATAATTGTTAGGCATGCGATTACTAAAGAATTCAGATGGTTAGGCATGAGATGTCTAAAGAGTTTGCGGATTCTAACTGTTGTAGTTTTACACTTTCTTTTCTGTGACCGTAAGTGTAATATGTGATAACGCCGGTTTCGTTGCTATATGTCAACAACAATTGGGATGGTCATATTTACTTACGTTGATGACATGTGATGTTATGTGTTGCTGGATATGTTATATTGGATCGTCGTGTTTGAATAGCCAGGAGGGGTTTTATGTGAGATGAGAGTTTTTATTTTCATTCAAGTAAAATTTATTGTATGTAATATTCTTTTATTGGGGCACTTCCAGGTTGCGGAAGATGTCACCATTTGTATATTATTTACTTTTCCGCACTAGGATAGACCCAAGGAGGAGGGCACAAGTAACCGGGTTCTGGAGTCCAGTGGGAGACCAACTCGAGGAGTCGAGTCCGGGTCACCTAACTCTAGAATTGGTAGGGTTGCTTGACGCTCTCGTAGGAGTCTAGGGGTGTGGGTTTGGCTATTCATCGCGATCGTGGAATCCGTGTTTTATACTGGCTTGTATTAAAAACACGGACGTCCTAGTATATCCAATGTTTCATATGTTTATTCTGCTGCGATATCTGTGATGTGATCATTTGATGTTTTGTGATAGATACTGTATATAGTATATATGATATCTTATATAGACGTTACTTATGTTTTACACCCACGCTTGCTCTGCCCCGCTCTGCCGTTAGTTACCTAACCTAACGGTGCACGAGGGGACATCGAGGAGAATGCGGATGGTATAAGTGTACGTCGTATTTATCTGTGATGTTTAGGTGCTTAAATGATGGGACTTCATTAATGTGATTAATGAAAGATAAGAAACCTAAGATGTTGTGGAATCGAATTTTCAAAAAAAGGTATCTACAGTTCTTACTTTGCATCGCAATGTTCCTTGTAGAACATCATGCACCTTATTCGATAAGGAAAGGACCGAGATCCCTTCACCGGGAGTGACTCCTTTAGTAATAACTGGCAGATGCTACAACCCTCGGTTTGTCTTTTGATTGCTTCTATAGTTTTTGCTTTGCACAGTGATGTATATGATATATCCTGCACCTCATTCGACGAGGAAAGGGCCGACGATCCCTTCACCGGGAGTGACCCCTTTAGCAAAACTAGAAAAGCCTCAAAAACACTCCATTTTAAAATCATTTGATTCTACAACGATATCAAGTTCATTACGCAATAGGTTTTCAGAAAAACCTGTCGTAGCCCTCCGTCATTTTAGATAAGTCCTACTTAGTATTCGTGCTACGTTTTTTGACCTCCGTCAAGTCGTAGTGTGCGGTAGCTAGCTAGTATTTATCTGCTTATGCAGATGATGCAGATTGGGTTAGGGTAGTCGTACGGCCTTGTTGACCTCCGTCAAGGGTCGTGCAGGTGGGTTTGATTCAATCAAGAAATGACGGGTTGAACTTGACTAGTAGCCTATGGTTTGTTGACCTCCGTCAAGGTCATAGGGTGCTAGGGGCAAAATTATCGGGAATTTCAAGTGTTGAAATTTGCAATGAGATTGCATACCTTCTATGAGATAGTTGGATCCCGATACCCGCTGCGAGTAATTGTTACTCCTGGGAGAGTTTTACACATTACAATTAGCCGATCAAGTAGATGTCTAGAAAGGTGTCAATGGGGTTACGCCTCTGGAAAAACGAGGTTTACTGTAATTAGGTCTGTGCGAAAGCACGGGGAACCTCCCTCAAAGTACCGACACTGGCCTGGCTGAAGATTGGCGAACTTGTAATATGTAATTAATCCCGGCTAGTCTTTCCTTTTAGGGTTTGAAGGAAGATTTGATAAAAACAGTGGGAGCCATCCTGATTAGATAAAATTATAACCAATCTGATCTTGCAAGAGCGCACGCTGAGTGTTTTCTTCTCTCTCTCTCCAGGTAGCGACCATATCACGCCTTAATCAAGATAATAAAACGGATATATTGACCGAACCCGCTTGTTATACTGAGCTGGGGAACGTTGGTCCCGCTCCAACTTATAATTGTTATAAGACAGAGAAGGAATTGGGGATTACCAGAATTCCCGTGCCGCCCAAACGAAGAGAGTGCATATTGATGCATCATCTTCGGGTGTGTTCATTACAGAGAACTGTTTCTCAAATGTCCTTTACATCCTGGGTATATGATACCGCATCAGGATCCCGCATATGTAATCCGTTACATGGGCTACAGATAGGTAAAGAACTGATAACGGGTGATAAGTTTCATGAGGCGGAAAACGGTGCAAGTGTTGCAGCCAAGTCTGTTGGTCACTGTCACCCTGTATTACCAGAATACATTGATTCTGAACAAATGTTATTAGATACCGAACCTGATATACAAAATCATATCGGTCTCTTTATTTAGGTAAAGAAGGATATAATTTTGTACTGTTGGATAATGTTTTGAACATTTCCTAAATCAAGAGTTGATCGGTTCAGGCACGTTATCCAAAAACATTAACGTTCTAAATCAAACTACAGTTCTTAGTATACAGAACACACACAAGAGGTAGAGTTCAGAAATGAACGGATCCTTCTTGAGGTATTGTAGACTAGGTCATATCAATGCGACCCGACTAGCTAAGTTGCACATAGATGCATATTTAAATCTGTTTGAATTTACATCTTGTGAAAACTTGCAGGTCATGTCACAAAGATAAGATGACCACAGCTCTGTTTATTGGAAGCAGAGAAAGAGTTAGTGAACTCTTGGGATGATACATGTTGATGTATGAAGGTCCCCTGTCTACAAATGCCAAGACCGGTTCTTTGTATTTCATTACATTCTCTGACGATCTCTCAAGATTCAGATATATGTTCCTGTTGAAACACAAGTCCGAACCTTTTGAGATATTCACAGAATATAAGTTTGAAGTAGAGAACCGTAAACAGGTAAAAGTATTATGTCCTTTGATGTGATCAAGGAGGAGAATACTTGATCACGGAATTCCTGGACTATTCTAAAGGAGAATGAGATTCTCTCTCAGCATTACTCCTCCGTATACACCATAGCACGATGGTATATCGGGGCGGAGCAATTGCACCCTATGTGATATGGTGTGCTCTATGATGAGTACTACTGAGTTTCCAATTTCCTTTTAGGAGTTATGCGCTTGAGAAGATGCATACCTATTGAATAGGGTTCCAATCAAATCAGTTGCCTACCACTTCATATGTGATATGGAAAGGGAAGAGTCCATATCTTAAGTTTGTTAAGATTTAGGGTTGTCCGGCCTATGTCTAAAAGCAAAATCCGGACAAGCTCGAGGCAAGGTCAGTTATGTAGAACTGGAAAGGTTCCAGCTATACAAACTGTAGCTGATGATTTGGTAGAACCAAAGGATTCAATAGAATCTAATGAACCTCAGCCTCTCCGCCGATCTAGTAGGGTTCCTTACCCACCTGAGAGATATTTTGGTTTCTCTATGACAGTGGGAGCGAGGATTGCATCATGAGATGATGACCCAACTAGTTTCGAGCTGGCCATCAGAAGTGGGACTCTGTAAGAATGGCTGGATGTTTATCGATCTGAGATGGAATCCTTATACACCAACAAAGTATGGACTTTGGTTGCTATATCTGAAGGGTTAAATTCCTATCAGGAGCAAGTATATCTTAAGAAGATTACTTGGTGTACATGGAAAGGTTGAGACTTTTAAAGCTAGACTCGTTAAAAGTTTGCATCATAGACCAGTTGTGGCTAATGATGAAACCTTTTCTGGGGCCTATGCTTAAGTTCATCCAGATCCTACTTGCTACGGCTACATACCATGACTACGATATCTGGCGGTTGGGTGTCTTGACTACTTTTCTAAATAAAGATTTAGAAGAGGTAATCTATAAGTACATAGCCAGAGGGCTTCGTAGACAGTGGGAGCAGCGGAAACGTGTGCAAGATGTTTTATATGATAAAGCAGGCATCGCGGAGTTGGAACGTCTGTTTTAATGTAGTAGTCAAAGAGTTTGACTTCATCAAAATGGTAGATGAACCTTTGTATATACAAAAAGGTAGTAGGGAGTATGGTGGTGATCCTCGTAGAGTACGTGGATGATATACTCTTGTTAGGGAAGGAGTTTCCTATGCTACGCTCGGACAATCTCCGCTTATCACAATGATTCTCCATATAGGATCAAAGTGATACCTACTAAATCCTGGGTGGATCTATGAGATAGATCTAATTGGATATTAGGATACTCACTAGTTGTAGTGAGATGGTATCAATTGGTCCTGGGGAGAATCACTGGAAAGGTTCCAGGGTGATAAGGACGACTGAATGTCAGTCGCAGGCTTTGTCTTTACCCTCAGTAGAGGGATGGTATGTTGGAAGAGTTCCAAGCTAGATATCGTGGCATACTAGACGATAAAGGCTGGATACATCGCTACTTGAGATGCTACCAAAGAGGTAGTCTGGGTGTATATTAGTTCATAAGATGAACTTCGTTCCTCCCATTGTGTGACAATGGAGTTGTGGCTTATGCCAAGGAACGCCCGTCCCATCAGTGATCCAGACATATTCTAAGGCAGTATCACCTGATCATGAAGATAGTTGATCTCCAGGGGATCAAGGTTAAGAGAGTAGACTCAGAGGACAACACGGCGGATCCACTCACGAAAGGCCTTTTCCCAGAGAGAGACTTTTATGGGATGGTTGAGTATGAGATACTTCAACCACTGCTATCAGATGGCCCTAGTGCAAATGGGAGATTGTTAGTTATATGTATGCCCTAGAGGCTATTACTATACATAGGATGTATATTGTAGTGGATGCTTGGACATATATTGGGATGACTTTCTTGCTTGATATGATAGTATGCTATCTGGTTACCCTTTACCTTAACGTGTACACTGATTGTTTCTCTGTTACATGTTGGTAAAGCCCTTAGGATGTGTACTTGACTACCTGGACTATGATGCGGATCATACTAGTGGGGACGTGGTAGTCCATAAGTACATCCTTCAAAGTCCCTAGTCGTGGGTGTATCGAGACGGGGCATCGATATACCAGAGTAGATTAGCGTGTAGCTTCTCGACCCATATAGATGAGCGATGGATGATCCCATATCCATTGGTGTTTGACATCAGAGATGACATACGGGTGCTCAGTGGAGACTGGGTACACTGGACGGATTCACCGAGAACTCGCAGATGGTATTATACCTTACGTCAGATGGCAGTTCTCTGGTGACACTGGTACAGGTTAGTCTGTAGACCCGAGATCGTCATAGAGTCTTGTGTTATTCCCACTGTGCTTTGATTTCCACCTTACCACGTCAAAGAGGGCGTGCAAAACGGTAGTTTTTGGTACAGACCCGAATCACATGGAGGCAATGAGCGATAGGAGGGGATTCGTCTCTCCCGGTATAGAGAGTTGATGTTGCGCTGTGTTCGATTGGCTATAACCGGAAATCCCTGGCCAGGGTTGCTGAGATTTACTGGTAAGTGTTACCAGTAGTTTCTCGAACTGTTATAGACCTCATATCGACACGACTTATCGAGCTATTGGGGTCTGACGTTTACCACCCCTAGGCAAGATATGCGACATATCAGACGAACAGACCGGACTGTACGGTAAGTGTTACTGGTTAGATTCACAGGGGTGTGAGCGGGCTTGCTCGTTGATCTTTTGATCACTCAATACCCGGGTGGCCGTTACGTTTAGCAGACCGCTTGCGGCTTGTGGGTGTTTGATATGATCATCACCTGCTGCCGGCGTATTGACGAGTCTTTAGAGTCCTACACAGAGGTTTCCTGGCTCAAGCGAAACGAAATAGGAGCGCATATGAGATATGTGCAGGACCGAGAATAATACCAGTATGTGATACTGTATTCTATTCTCGCGATTTGTATCATTGGCAGGTTATATGTGATATAGCCGGGTTACCGAATCAAGTGTTGATTCGATACATTGATACACTTAATATTAGTCGGTTATATGCAGTATGACCGGATCATTAAATCAAGTGTTGATTTAGTGATTTAATGTATAATTTTATATTTGATATATTACTTTACATTAACTAGTATTGGTTCACTTAAGATGATTTTCTCACTTGATGTGCACATTGTATATGTGATATATTTTTGTGCACTTGATTGTATCATGTTTGATGATACATGCAAACTTGGGTGTATGTGTGATTAAACCATGATTAGGTTAATGGTTAGGGTTTGATTTACTTATTTATTCATTTATTTATTTATTCCTTTTGGCTTGAAATAAAATGGTGGCTTTCTTTGGATTTTTTGAAGCTTCATGAAGCTTTGATAAAGCTTTGACCATTTTGTTTTATTCCTTAACCCTAACCATTTTCCTAAACCCTATTTTATTCTCTACACTAGTTAGCCTCACCCATGGTTGCATTATGATAACCATCACTTAATTTTCTTTTTGTAATTAATTCATTTTTCTTCTTCTTCATCTTCTTCTTCAAGTGAAGAAAAGAAAAGCTTTCTACAAAAATGTCAAGTGTTGAAATCATGTGAGAAATCCAAATCCAAAGTGAACCCACTTCCTATTTCTTCATCCTCTACCACTTGCCATGTAGTAGAGTGTGTTATCTTCACAAGTTTCATGTCCAAGTGAAGATGGAGCTTGAGTTAGAGTTGCCTCGACGTAGATCATCTTCGGCATCGAAGTCAAAGACCTAGCCCGCTCATTTCCCCGACGAAACCATCGCTAGAGTCCGGGATCCCAGTGATCGCAGCGAAGGGACGTCATCACGGAGCTAGAGAAGTGGTGGACCGGATCTACAAAGGTTGTAATTCCATTCACTTAGCAATAAAGTTGTTTAATTGCATGTTTCGCCTTTGCCTCTAGTTAACAATCTATAATTTAGGTTTCTCGGCACAAGAAAATTTTGATTTTGGCATGGTTGATGCCTTGTGGAACCTCATGAGTGTGCCTAGGAACCCTACACTTTTCATATTGTGACTTTGCGTCGTTTCAGGATATGTAATCTTATGTTTTGTGTTGTGCAATTTTAGGATCGGTTGCGGAAGCATCGGACGCGGCGCGCAAAGGCAAAGCTGTTGTTGGATCAGATTAGCGAGGCGTCCGGGTGAGTAGATGTACACATTTATGGGGGGATCGTCTGGATGACGCAAGGGTCCTGACATTTAGGGTTGTTAGTAGTAGTTGCATTCATATGCATAGCTATCTAGTTATTCATCTGCTGGCATCGCATGGTTATTTATATACCTATGTGTAATATCACCTCTTAGGACACTTACACCATTACCATTGGCTCATGTTGCATGCACACTATTCATGTGAACACACACGCCTTTGGTAATTTTCATGCCACGAGCACTCTAGAACCTGCTTAGTTCAGTATCAAACACTTTCATCATACATGATACATTGAATTGCAAAGCATGTATATACCTCACTTCATTATCATTCTTATATAGATTCCTCGTCATAATTACATTGCATAATATCGATATCATAGTCATCTATCATTTACAACATGTCAGATATTATGATTTTCTTGAGGATTTTACTATTGATGAGATTTCTGGATTTTGGGGGAAAACCGTAAGAATTTTCCAAAACTCATTATGTTTTAAAATATCAGTTGCGGTTTTCTCGTGATGTATGTGTCGTCCACCATGAGTTTTCATGTTTTTTGTTGGATTTCGAGACCCGATTCGAAGAGTGGAGGAACCGTCTTGGGTACATGGTTGGCCCGGTATGGTACCCCGGGGCGAGAGTGCTTTTGTGGGGATGACGATGAGCCTGGCTGGGGAAGACTACCTACCGGTGATGTCTGGCGCAGCAGATATCTGGAGGATACCGACCGATGTCGTGAGATTTCATGATATGGGCTGATCCGGACTGACGGAGCCCGAGGTATTGATATATTGATATAGTGATACCTTGAGACAAATATATATCCATATTTTGTGTCGATACTTGACACTGTTTTCGGATGATTTCATTGATGATTCCTTACCTATTGTACAGATATTGTTTTAAGTTAAGAATGCGGATATCATCGTACTAAACACTTAAAGATTTCGTATTGATTTTGCATCCATGTGCATACATATTAGTAGCATCACATCATATTTAGACATACAGGTTGTGACGCATTTGCGTGCATTCTTACGATAGCCTTATTAGATATTACTTACTACTCACGAGCTGGCAACTCACCCCCGTTGTGCCACAGTGTCTTGCAGGTCGGACCCGTCAGCCTTGTAGCGGCGGGCGTACTTTTCCTTGGCTTCTTGCTCGGACTTGCGACATTGCTCGTAGGTGGGTTGCAGGGAAACTTTTGTCTCTTTTTGTACCTATCATTGCATCTAATATTCTCCATCTGCCACTTCTTATTTTTTATACGCGGCCTAGTGATGAGACTGTGAGATTTGTGTATATGTGGTTCCTCTGGGGTCAAGCTAACATGAGCCGATGTTGTGTGTTTTTTCTTATTTTTTATGTTTCTTTATGCTTATTTTCTTGATGTTATATATATATATATATATATATATATATATATATATATATATATATATATTGCGTGTGGTTGTGGTCCGCCTTGGGCGAAGAGATAGATCCTGCTTGGGGATGCCATTATATCATTACAGATTTATATATTCTTGTTTGTACCCATTTGGGGCCAGTATTTACAAAGGAGACTCCGCTGAAATTTTCGGAAAATTTTGATATTTTAAAAAAGGGGATTAATATAACTTAATTGGTTTAAAATTGTTTTCATAAAAGGTTTTCCTTCACTCTTATTGATTATGGTTTAGATCTTCTGGGCTTTGGCTGACTTAGGTTACGTTACGCCTTGAGACGTCTCGTAATCTAAGTGCCAGTCGCATTCCATACCTTCGGGTCGTGACAGCTGGTATCAGTCAAACCCAGGGGAGAAGCACTGGACAGCAGTGAAGAACATTCTCAAGTACCTGATATGGACTAAGGAGACATTCTTGATATACGGCAGAGAAGACCTCCAGGTCGAGGCCTTAGCTGACTCCAGCTTCTACAGTGACAAGGATGACTCTACGTCCATGTCGGGTTATGTCTTTACCCTTAATAGAGGGGTAGTCTGTTGGAAGAACTCCAAGCAGGACACTGTTGCTGACTCGACGATGGAAGAGGAATATATCACTGCATGTGATGCCGCGAAAGAAGCAGTCTGGATCAGGAAGTTCGTGACAGAGCTTCAGGTGGTTCTGTCCATTGTTGATCCAATACCGCTGAATTATGACAACAACGGAGTTATAGCTTTAGCGAAGGAACCAAGGTCCCATCAGAAGTCCAGACACATCTTGTGGCGGTTCCACCTGATCAGGGAAATCGTTGATCACCGGGAGATCGAGGTGCGGAGAGTAGAGATAGAGAACAAAACTGCAGATCCACTCATAAGGCCATCCCTCAGACACAATTCGAGAGGCTAATCAAGATGTTAGGTCTGCGATATGCCAATGCATGGCCTTAGTACAAGTGGGAGATTGTTAGTGATATATGCCTTAGAGGCTATTATTGTATCATACTGGATTGTATATTACATATTGGAAGCTTGGGATATTCACAGTTATAATAACAGTCTTTCTCAAAATGGTAGTATGCTACTTAGTTTGATTCTACCACAATATGTGCATATGTTTCTTTTAGCATATCGCTTATACATATTGGTAGAGCCCTTAGGATCTTTGTGTGACTATCATCATTGTGATGGCAGTCACACTAGTGGGGGCTGGATAGTCTATAAGCACATCTTTGTATAGGACTCTAGTCGTAGGATTATCGAGACGGGGCATCAATACTCCAAAGTAGACTAGTGTATACGCTTCTCATCCCAACAGGGGAGATGGTCTATCCCACAGCCATTAGTACGTCGTACTGGAGATAGTATAAAGGTGCTCATTGGGTTATGAGTTACACTGGATGGACTCGTTGGATACTAATGGTTGGTATTATACCTATCGTCAGGTTGCATTTCCCGGATGGCATGAGTACAGGTTAGATTGTTGACTTGATATCGCTATTCGTCTCAAGTGTGTTCCCACTGCACTTAGATTACAACCCTACCACGGCTCAAAGGAGTCGGGCAAACAGGTAGTAGTTGGGTGCAGCCCCGAAACACTTAGAGGCGGTGGTGGTTAGATAGGATTCGTCTCTCCCGGTATTAGGGGTTGATATCGCGCTGTGTTCGGAAAGCCATTACACAAAGTCCCTGGGCAGGGCAAGCGAGATTTACTAGTAGGTACTCCAGTAGTTTTTCAGGGTGTATTGGGATCAACTCTGGCATGATTTATTGCACTATTAGGGGTCTGACGTTTACCATCCCCCTAGGTCCGATATGCGAGTATCTTAGACGAACAGATCGGACTGTACGAAGATTGTCACAGATAGGCTCAGTAGAAGTTCGGATGAGTTTGCTCATCGTCCTTCTTATCGACAGATACCTGGATAGCCATTACGTGCATCTAGTACTGCTGAAGAACTTGTGGTTAAACCAACTGCCAGCGTCCTGTCGAGTCTTTAGAGTCCCACGCAGAGGGTTTTCCTACTTCGGGCAAAACGATGTAGAGGCTGTATGGTTTTACGGCAGGGTTCCGATCACATACATGTACTGGCTACACGGATGTCATTCGAACGGATAATACTAATGGGCTTTGGTTTAAGCCGGATCCTAGTATTATATTATTGGGTTATTATTATCTCATTGTATTCGTATTTTTCAGAATACGAATACGGGTATGTATATACGGTTAGGGCATTTTTTGTAATTTCACAAGAGATGCTTTTAGAAGGGGCACCTCATTATTTGGTTTATCTATTTTGAGAAATAGATTAATGAGGTGAAAATTGGAGATAATTGTGGTATAGGTGTGAAGCATGGAATATACATTTGTTTAATAGTTTGGCTACACTATTGAAACATGGTTTCTATTTTCTATGTGAAAATAATCCATGCTTCATGATTGATGAATATGAGCCATTCTCCACACTTGCACAACCCTAGCTCATTTGCAACTTTGCTTTCTCTCTCCAATTTTTCTCTCCTTCTTCCTCAAAACCCTAACTCTCACATGAGTTGTGAAACATAGGGTTTATTGATATTAAATACTCCATTAGATACTCTACATCTTCTAGGCTACCTAGCTTAACGAACTAGGTATCCTAGTTACGTCGGTTTAGAGGTTGGAGCTTGAAGTATAGACTCTTAGGTGGATCATCTTCGACACGAGGAGGCCAAAGTTTCAAGTGCGATCCGATCTTCGAGGAGCTAAAAAAGAGGAGGAGAAGACCAAGACCTGAACGACTTGTTAACAAGGAGGTATAAAATCCTAACCGGGTAGTTAGAACCTACTATTAGTTTTAGCTAGTTAAGGTTTCTGTTAAGATCCTGGAGTTTAGTCGGTGTTGCGAAGCTTTGAAAAATCGTTTTTTGTAAATTCCGCCTCCCCGCGAACCCGCAGGCTGCGCAACATCAACTTACATATGTGTGTGTGTGTGTGTTTTTCTATATTTTTTGCATCTGCGCTAGCCCTGTCTTCACCCTGCCGTAAATTAAGTAACTTTACGGTGAAGACCCGAGGCCCCGAGCCGAATGCGGATGGCATATAAAAGCATGCTATTTTTGTTGTTTCTAGTGTGACTAGGAACTTAAATGATAGGACTACATTATATGATTAATGCAAAGAAATAAACCCAAAATGATGTTGGAGGAACCAACTTTTTCAAAAGAAATTATAGTCGTATTCTTTTGCTTTGCATAAAGGTATTCTATTAGGAATATCCTGTTGGATATAGTGCCCTCAAGGCAATTAATGTAATTGCAGGAATGCGATTATAATAATTGAGGGAGGACCTGTACAGGTAGAACAGTCTTATTCGAAATGATAGTATGCTAGCTAGTTTGTCTTTATCATTGATGTGTATACGTTTTGCTTGTTATTGCGTATCACTAATATATAATGATGAAGCCCATAGGATTCTTACTTGACTATCAGCATTATGATGGCGATCATATACGTGAGACCTGGGTAGTCCATAACTACATCCTTAAATGTCCCTAGTCGTGGGAGTATAGAGACTGGGCGTCGATATTCCGAAGTAGACTAGTGTATACGTTTCGAGATCCCGACAAGGGATGATGGCCGGTCTCACAAGCTATTGGTGTTATGTCACCTAAGATAGTATACAGGTTCTCAGTAGACGTGAGTACACCGAACGGACTCGCCATGAACTTTTAGATGGTATTATATCTATCGTCAAATAGAAGTTCTTTAGTGGCATGAGTACATATTAGTCTTTTGACCTGAGACCGTCATTTTTCTCGTGTAAGTTCCTACTGTACTTAGATTACTACGCTACCACGGTTCAAAAGAGTTGTGCAAACGAATTTTAGTTGGGTACAGTCCCGAGCCATATGGAGGCAGTGAGCGATTGTCAGGGATTCGTCTCTCCTGGTATTAGGGGTCGATGTTGCGCTGTATTCGGTTGGCCATCACCCTAAATTCATGGCCACGGTGGATGAGATTTACTAATATGAGTTCATTAGTTTTTTTGTTGGTGATGAACTTGACTCTGCCGTGACTTATCGGGTTATTAGGGGTTTGACGTTATCCACCCCTAGACCCGGTATGCGATACTCTTAGACGAAAAGACCGGACTATACGAAGATTGTCATATTCAGGCTCGGTAGGTACGGACAGACTTGATTATTGACCTCCCTTTTGTCATATATCTGGGTAGCCGTTATGTAAAGCTAGTGCCGCTCACGCGCATGTGGTTATGGATTTATTCATTAATCACTGCCAGTGTATTATCGAGTCTTTAGAGTCCCACACAGAGGGTTTTTCCGATTCAGGCAATATGATGTAGATGACATATGTTGGTATATACAGGTAATCGATTAAATATACGTACAGGCTACATGGATTTTAATCGGACGGTTGATAATATTAGCCGGCTTAGGATTAAGCCGGATTATTAAATCAAGTTTTAATTTAATAATTTATATATATATATATATATATATATATATATATATTTAATATATATATATATATTCTAGTATTATTTTTTACTATTCATTTTCTCTCTCTTGGCTATTCGTATTTTTATACGGATACGCGTATATTTATTTCGATACATATACCAGGCTGTATTCCGTATTTGTACGAAATACTTCTAGAAAGAGGACACCTCATTTGTGAATATTCATTTGTGAATATTCATGAGAATGTGGTGGCTTGGTGTGGTGGCCTTGAGTATGGTTGTGGATTGTAGAGAGGGATGGGCTTCATTTGTTTAATACAAATGGCTGAGATATTTTCTTTGTTTTGTTAGAAAATATATATGAAGCCATTCTCTCTTGATTCACCTACATAGTTCATTCTATGATGGCTAGTTTCTTCCTCCTCCTCCTTCTTCATCATAGCTCTCTTGAGCTTTAAATTTTGACAGAAAATTATAGTGGAAAATTCCTACATCCCCACTCTCCATTCTTAGTGAGCTTGGAGCGTCAGTTACTTCACTAGGTGAAGCTAGAGCTTGGATTGGTTCTCTCGGATGGATCATCTTCGGCAAGGGCGGTCGCCTCTCATGCTTGTTTCCTGTTCCTTCATAAAAAAAGGGGAGAAAATTCCCCACGGCTCAAGCCTCTATTGGCTATAGTGCCCTTAAGGCAATTATCATAGTCGCAGGCAGGTGATTATGATGATTGAGTGAGGACCTATACCGGTAGAACAGTCTTACTCAAGATGATAGTATGCTATCTGGTTTGTCTTTATCATCATGTATCTACTTTAGGCGGCTTTACAGATCACTATTACATGTTGATAGAGCCCATAGGATTCTTGCTTGACTACCAGCATTATGATGGCGATCATATACGTAAGAGTTGGGTGGTCTATAAGAACATCCTTAAATGTCCCTAGTCGTGGGAGTTTCGAGACGGGGCATCGATACTCCAGAGTAGACTAGTGTATATTGATCGAGACCCTGACGAGGGGCGGTGGCCGGTCTTACAAGCCATTAGTGTTAGTTTGTTCACCTAAGATGTATACAGGTGCTCATTGGGTTATGAGTACACCGGACGGACTCGCCGGGAACATACTAGTTGGTATTATACCTATTGTCAGATAGAAGTTCCCTGTGTACAGGTTAGTCTATCGACCTAAGATCGTCATTTGTCTCGTGTGAGTTCCCACTGTGCTTTGATTACCACCCTATCACGGCTCAAAGGAGTCATGCAAATAGATTTTAGTTGAGTACAGTCCCGAGCCACATGGAGGCTGTGAGCGGATCGTCAGGGGATTTGTCTCTCCCGGTATTGGGGGTTGATGTCGCGTTGTGCACGAGTGGCCATCACCAGAAATCCTTGGCCAAGGTAGTCGAGAATTAATGATCTAGGATCGGTAGTTTCTCAGGTGGTTATGGGCTTCATACCGATACTAAATGTAGCGTTATTAGGGGTCTGACTTTATCCACCCCCTAGACTCGATATGTGATACTCATAGAAGAACGAACCGGACTGTACGGATATTGTCACTGTCAGGCTCAGTAGGGGTTAGGATGAGTTTACTCGTCGGCCTCCCTTTCGCTCAATACCTGGGTAGCCGTTACGTACAGCTAGTGCCGCTGACGTACTTGTGGTTAAACCCGCTGCCAGCGTATTGACGAGTCTTTAGAGTCCCACACAGAGGGTTTCCCCGTTTTGAGCAAAACGATGTAGAGGCCATATGGTTTTACGGCAGGGTTCGATCACATATGTGTACTTGTGCACGCATGATATTCAGACGAATAATACTAGTGGGCTTTAGTTTAAGCCGGATCCTAGTATTATATTGTTGGATTATTTTCTTCTCTTTGTATTCGTATTATTCGAAATACTGATGCGGGTATTTATATACGGATGATGGGTATTCATGTAATTCATTACAAGATTACTTTTAGAAGATTACACCTCATCATGGTTTAGACTAGATTAAAAGGTTATTGAGGTGTAGGATGAGGTGTTTATTGCATTTTTATGGCATGGATAGTTAGTGACTTATGGTTACTATTCTAGCATGCTTAGAGTTTTTGTTTGTTGTGAGATTATATTGACTTGAGATATTTTAGTTGACTCAAGATATTTTGGATGGCTCCATTATTTGATTATTCTCACAACACACAAAAATTAACACAAGCCATTATTCATTTCTTTTTCTCTTTCTTGAGTTGCTCTCAACACCTCATTCTCATGGCATCTTCGTCTTCCTCTAGCTCCACCCAAACCCTCTCATGAGTTGAGAATCTTTGGGTGTCTTGAGACAAATTAATCCTTCATCACTCTCTACTTCTTCTACGGTATCTAGTGCAGCGATCTAGGTACCCTAGTTACCTCGGATATGAGGTTGGAGCTCGTTGCATAGACTCTTGGGTGGATCATCTTCAATGGAGGGAGACCGGAGATCGAGCTTGATCAAGGAAGCCCCTAGGAGCTTGGGATGATGGTTGAAGACCGAAGGACACGGATCTATTTGGTATAACCATTCTAACTCCTTTGCATGTTTAGTTATCTAGGGCTTATGAGTAGATCCAGGTAATTGGTTGTGGTAGCACCAAGTTTTATAAATTTTTGTTCCGCATTTGGTCACGGATTGATGGCCGGGGCGCTGTCGTAACCTAACATGGTATCAGAGCCACTCCATAAGCCTTAGTTAATTCATTGCGACATTAGAAATCCGCCGTTTTTGTCGTGCAAAAACTGCCGACAAAAACAGTTCCAAAAACTGAAAGTTTGAGATGTTTGCACACCCCGCGGGTTCACGGTTTGAACTGAGAAGTTATGGGGTGTTGCATGGGCACCCCGGGGAATCCTCGGGGTGACTGAACGGCTGGGCCTACTCCCCAATACCACCACAAGGTGGTCTTAGCGGTGGGGACCCGAAACTGCCCCACCTTGGGCAGTTTCAGGTCTGCCTCACCCCCTGGCCACCTCATGGTAGCCTCGAGGTGGACTACCCCCTCTAAGCCCCCCAACTCGAAGTTAATTTCATGCTTTAACTCCCCTCAAAGGTTCAGGCGCATTTTGTTTTGATTCGGACTTCCGAATTGGCTTTAAACGGTCGGTTTTTGGAACTTTAGCTCATTGTTTTTTCATGGTTTTGGAAATTAGTTTAGTTTGCTAATTGCGTGCGGAATTCTAATATCATAGTATTCAGTACATACATTAGTATCTGCGAACATGAATGTCATTAGAGCGGTACAACTCGTCTAACTGCTATATGCTCTTTTAGACGGGTTTGTGAACTTGACATTCACGTTGATGTTTTGTGTTGTGCTGTGGTTCTGGCGGGATCATCATGGTGGATAGCTTGGGTGCAATGGTAGTACGGTTTGGATTTATTTGTACATTTAATATTGCGGGACAAGCGTCCGACATGTGGACTGCCGTCACTGCCAGTTTGTATATTATTTGTTTAGGGCATGACCGGGTTGAGATCGATGTCACCGTTGCACATATTATTTTCTTTTCTGTACTAGGATTACCCCACGGTGCAGTGCATGGTTAGCCGGGTTCTAAAAGGAAACGGGCTCGCATCTTATGGCGTTGAGACGGAGGGGGGCTCACTCTAGAATTGGCGGGCTATTCGCCGCACTCGTAGGGGGTATAGGTTGACCCACGGAGGAGTGCTCAAGTTATCGGATTCCTTAAGGTGCTGGGTGGCTCATTCACGTTGTTGATTGGGGTTGCCTCACTTCTGGGATTAGCGGGTAGCTTTCCACGCTCGTAGGGGTCTAGGTTTTCATTGCACATGCTATCCACACGACCAGGGGAACGTCGGGTTTCACTTGCGGCTCAAAGGAAACCCGGGGCTCCCAGATTATCCGTTTGTTCTGTGATGCTTATCGCTATTCTATGATATTGCATAAATCATACCTGGGATGATTGTTATATATATTTATATATATACTAGTAGATATTGTATATGTTTTGCACCCGCGCTAGTCCAGCCCCCGCTCTATCGTTAGTTAAGTAACCTAACGGGTGATGACGAGGCCCAGTGGCGAATGCGGATGGCATATATATACATTATATTTTCGTTCTTTTCTGGTGTGATTAATTGATGGGACTGCGATGATTCTGATCAATACAAGGATAAAACGAACCTATTTGATGGTGTTGTAACAATTTTCAAAAGCTGTTATTAAAAATACGTTTTCTTTTGTTTTGTACAGCGGTATTCGGTTAGGAATATCCAGCACCTTATTCGACGAGGCAAGAGCCGAGATCTCTTCACCGAGAGTGACCTTTTAGGCAGAAGTTTGCGTCAGGGTAATAACTTCACTATAGTCGATTATTTTTTTGCTTTGCATCGAGATACTCAGTTAGGAATATCCTTGATCGCTCGCTTTTCGGCGCGTCGGAATTCAAAGTTCTAAAGTTATAACCGCGATCAAGGACGGTATCGTTTTGCAGCTAGCCTGCTGAGCACGGGTCAATCCACAGGGAGATGGTAGTATCTCCGTTCGAGTCTTAGACGATTCAATAAAGAATGTGTAGATTTTTGTTCAGTTCTATCCTAAGTGTTTGTATTTTATGTTCAAGTAAGCTTGTTAAGGTTAAGATTGGTTAGTAGAGTTAGGATTAGTCTTGTGATTATCTTTTGCCATTCTTAAAATGATGTTGGGATAATCGAAAGTAGCGGGGATTAGGAGGATATAGGAATGAGATTTGCGAGTTTAAGCGAGCTTTACAACGCTAAATCCATTCCTAGTACCCCTTGTCCGTCAGCTAAATATGCTTATTTCCAACCCTCGGCCAAACACCCGCAACCATGTATCCAATTAAGTCACAACTACATATCACGTTGTAGTGTGCTTAAAGGACTTCTCGACTTAGGTCGCATCTATATGTCACGTATAGCGTGCCTATGTGGGGGGGGGTTGCGTTTGTTTGGTCGGGGTTCATTTCAAGATATTTGGTGAAGAGAAGCACAAGGGATTTTTCCGTCCCACATACCACCTTCCTTAGCCTTAACAAGTGTGGAATTATTCACACATTACAAAAGAAAAGAAAATAAAACAAGAAGGAAGAAAAGAAAGAAAACAAAAATACGGTTTTACAAATGATGCAAGCTAACTACCTGGGTCCTCACCTAAGCAAGGAACTCCGTCGAGTATCACAACTTGAAAATAATACGGATAAGAGAAGAAAAGAAAAGAGCAAGAAATAACAACAATTATAAAAGTTACACTAGAATTAAAAGACAATGGAAGAATTAAAAGATACAAGTAAAAAAATAACAGACCCTCATCTTCATTGATCTTCCACTCAAAAAGCTCTCACTACAATTTTCATGGTGGAAAGAATGAAGAAGAAGAAGAAGTTAAACTAAACTACACTAAAACCTAATAAAAAAGAAGAATAAGAATGAGACCCTTGGCTTGGCACAAAACTGGACTATTTATAGGCTGAGTGCTGAAACCCTAGGGCAAGATTCTGAGCCCAAATGAAATGTCCAAACTACCCCCAAAATCCTAGTTGATACTGAGTCAACTCGGCCGCGGATCCGCCGTCGAATTGCCATATTGGCCGCGGATCCGCGGCTCTTTGGAGGAGTTGGCTTGGCGTTTTTTCTGGGTTTTCTTGTGTTGCTCTCTTCTGTTGTTCTACATACTCCAAATTGCAAATTGCATCAACAATTTCTTCAGATTTGCAACAGTCCAAAGTGGCATCAAAAATAATACTTTTGACATCATCTCCCTCGAGCTCCGCGCACCCATTGATTCTTGTGTTGTCCTCCTCGTGCTCTGTGCTTGTCCGAGACACGAATGACCACTGGCATATGTCTTGTCTCTGGAACTGGTACGCGGCACTGGACGGATACGGATGATCGGAACCTGGCTTTTATCTGTTGGCAACAGATGATCTGCATTTTAGCGTAACTGTGGAGATTTTGTATTAATTGCGTTATTTTGGACTAGGAACCTGTAGCCTGTAAATATGTAGCAAACACGAATTAAAAGCACCTACCTATAAACAAACGAGCATAAGAATGGGCGGTATTAAATGCAATATTCTGGTATGAACAAATACCCCCAAAGTTAACTTTTGCTCGTCCCGAGCAAAACCAACTATTCACAAAAAAGTCCTAACCTCACTTTCGCAGGGAACACGATTGCACGGACTCGTGCAACAAGCCGTTAAACCTTTAGGTGTCCTTAGCAGGAGGAGTGTTGTCTTCTAAGAGTTTTTAGCGGATACTACCCACAAAATCCTGTCAAGCTAGTTCATAAGTTAACGTCAATTTTACTCCTACGGTTTAGTATCTAAGTTAGAAATTCTATCATCCTAAGTTAGAAATATCTTACCCTTATGTTTCACACCTCCTATTTATTTAACTTTAGATCCTATACATTTTACAGTTTAGAAAGATCTCGGTCTCTCCAGAGTTTTCCTTCTAAAGTGTGGTCTCCAATCAGGGATTTTTATCATCTTTACAAAAAACATAAGTCTTATTCTTTATTCCTATCTTTCCTCCAAACATTGATTGTATACCCCTACGTGTGTGTATTATTTCACCCCTACACTTGATAATTCAATTCAAACTATAGTACCCTTGCCCTAATACCTAATACTACTTCTTTTCGTTAATGATGGACGGCGTTGCTTACACACCTTTCATGCGACTATTAATGCTTCTTGAGGCACTAACAGCCGATAACTGAATGTACGAGCTTAAAGCATAAATAGCAATTTCCAGGTCTTGACATTATTTATTTATTTTTCTTTTTTTTCTTTTCTTTTTCTTTTTCAAGACCGGATATATTTTTCAATGATGCTCTTTTGCTGTTTAGCTTTAATTACCGTTTTTTCTTTCATACTAGGTTTTCAGGCAAGAGTATTTCTAGGTATCCTCTACTATCCTAAGTATCAAGATGCGTTTATGTGCAATTTGTAGGGTATATACATTCTAAGTTTGGACTCAAGAATAGAAACTAATTTTCTTATCTTTCGGTAAAACTTCAATACTCTTCCTTCATTTCGACTTAACTCAAGAACTGAACTCAAGATTACCTATTTCTCAAAAAAACTGTAAGGACGTATAATTACCGTGGTTAAGCAGAATGAGGGTTATTTTTAGGATTTTCAATTCCTAAGCCTAGGATTTAGTTATTCCTAACGTATTAACTAAACTTTCGGAATAAAAATCTAAGTTACCCTATTAGCTGACTTAACGACAAAGTTTTTATATTTTTGCAAATTTTTTGATTTTTATGGGGTTTTTTATATGTATGCAAATGCAAAATATACAAATGAATGTGAAGGAAGAAAACTTACCGAGCACACCCCCAAACATAAACATGACAGTGCCCTCACTGTCAGGCTACACCAAGAAGGTCAAAATTGTCGGTGCTCCCTAAAAAAATTTTAAACAAAACAAAAATATATACACAAAAAGGTTCCCCCCCAAACTTAAGTGAAACAGTGCTTCCACTGTTAAGCGTTTAAGTTCAGAGTTAGGGGAGAGAACAGTATGAATCTATACAAGGCCTTACACAGGCCAAAAGTGAGCACCAACTATTCAAAAATTCGATCTCTGTAGTGTGCTGGTTGTTGAAAGAATGCGGAGAGGAAAGAAATGGAGAATACGTGTGACCGTTTGGGATAGAAGTGGTATACGGTCCCGGTATATGAGGAGAAGAATGGTCGAGGGGAGAAAGAAGTCGAATACGAACTTGAGGGTGAAAATGGAGTGAATAAATTAGCACAATTTGTGATGACCGATGTGTAAAAAGCGATTGTACTAATCTATCAACCCATTAAGAAATGAGGTCAAATCCCTCAAGATTCGTGAGAAAATATGGGTAAGCCGAACTTAGTAAACTAGACACAGGAAATGAAAGTGATACGGATTCTTACAAGGTCGGAACGATGGAAAAGATGAAGGGGTGTGATTGAGTAGGGTTATCGGTTAAAGGTTCAGGAGGGTGTACACGGTCAATGCAAGGGATAGGATGAATTGGAAAATCCGACTCATCAATTAAAACCGGTTCATTCTCAAAACTATCCTCAAAATTCTCCTCAAAATTTAGCTTCTCCTGCAATTTTCATCAATATCAAGACGCATATGAAGTTCGGGGAAAACAGTTAATGATTCGGGATGATGAATTGGAGAGAAAAACTCATCCAAAATTGTTGGTTCATCATCCAAAATATTCCCAGCGTCGATATCCTCAATCAAGTGAAAATCAATTTTCTCAGACACCTCAACAAAAGCATGGATATCAATCAATTCAGGTTCTACAGTAGAGATGTAGAGGTCAAAAAGATTGGGTGTGGTTTCACTCGAAAGGGACCCTTCACAATCGGGTAAATCAAACATTACAAAGTTGTACAACTCATCAAACGTTCTATCGGCAATTGGTGAATCACATGGGACACTCGATAGACATTCAAAACTGGAGTTATGGGATTCAATTGGGGACTGGTAGGTTTTATTTGGAAGGGTGTACAGCTCACTCTCTCCACTCAAATTCTCAAACTGTCCTATCACCTCATCATACATTGGAAAATTAGGAGCTAGTTGGAAACTAGCTACCGGTTCGTTATGTTGTATGAGGGCGGCCATGGACGCATTCACTTCCTCCATTTGGCATGACGCTATCCGAAAATCATCTAATGCTTGTTCCAAACTAGACATGGGTTGTGAAGGGGCTTCAGTAAAAGATTCAAAGTTATCTGTATATGTAAAACTCCCAAATGGCTGTGTAGAAGCAATGTCTAGGGAAGGTGCAAAAGTTTGGTAGGAATTATAGGAATTAAATGGTTGGACAGGATGATGATCAATGTTATGATAAGAAGGTGGTTGGTATTGTTGATCAAAAGAAGTTGAAGTGGTGAAAGGAGTGAAAGATCGGCTATGGGATTGTTCGATTTGTTCTGCAATAGACATAGGTCCTGGAGTTACAACCGGACGCTCAAAAGTGGTATCAACGTAAGAAGGGGTGAAAGTTTGAAACGGTTGATACGAAGTGGATTGCGGAGTCCAATTGTTTGTCCTAGACGCGTCTATCCGATCTTTCAAAGAAAGTTTAGGCATGGAAGGATCGTTCGAGGTTCGACCAAAGCAAGAACTGTAAGAAGTAATGTCTGGTTGTGGGTACCAAAGTTCGGCAAGAGTTTTGCGAGGTAGGGTACCCATGTTAGAAGAGTGAAAAGGTAGGGAGGGAGGGAAGTGTTTTTTTAAATTTTATTATTATTTTTTTTTTAAAATGTTTGTTTTTGGAGTTTTGAAATTGTTTGTTTATGAAAGAATACGGAATTATGGGACTAACTTTTTACAATCACAATCACAATATGCACAAACAATACCTAGAGCTAGGGTCTTCAAAGTCCAACTAGACCGCTCATAGACTTCCAAGCGACAAGTTGCAAGATAACTCTCGAATCGTCTCTTCACTGCCAATTGTGGCCAGGTAAGCACAAGTGAGGTAAGGAGGGTTCCACTCCCGAATCACCATGATACCGGCCTTTTAAAATTATCTCCTCACTTGTCTAGCTTAGGCACCATAAAGTCAAGTTTAGATAAACGACCGATTCCCCGCAACCTTCACTTGTCCTAAATGAGCGCGACAAGTCCTTATAGGTTTGATCTAGATATTTTTTATTTAACTCAAGGTAATGCGTATGCAATTAGTGATTTGTGGGGTCTTAGGAAGGGTGATGAAATCCCCATCCAATCTAAATTGGTGTTATAGCCCCTTAATGTTCGTATTATGATATGCAAAGCGGTAAACAAACAAAATCTAAAACAACAAAAAATTTATTTGGCGGCGGTGCAATCTGTGCAAAGAAACCTGCATGAAATACAGTTAAATGGAGTTTAAAGAGGAGATTAGAAGAAAGAGAAGGGGTGAAAAAAAATTGGGGTCAAAAACCCACAATTGGACCTCGGAACCGCTGCTAAACTCCCTCTTTGACCGCGGTTCCGCAGTCAAATTGCTGAGTTAGCGCCTGAAACTTTGGTCAATGCACGTTCCTTTCTCTATACACCCTAATAAAAACCTCTATTTATTGATTCACTTGCTGTAATTGCTCCAGATCGCCTGCACACTTGCACGAAAAATATTAAAGATAACAAAAAGATTATTTATTTATTTATTATATTTATAATTTTATATATATACAAAAAGAATATTAACTCGAATAACAAGAAAGAAAATACGTTACCATATCCCCGGCAACGGCGCCATTTTATCGCAAGCTTTTCAGCGTGTCGGAGTTCAAAGTTCTAAAGTTATAACCGCGATCAAGGACGGTGTCGCTTTGCAGCTAGCCGGTTGAGCACGAGTCGATCCGCAGGGAGATGGTAGTATGTCCGTTCGAGTCTTAGACGAGTCAATAAAGAATGTGTAGATGTTTGTTCAGTTCTATCCTATGTGTTTGTATTTTATGTTCAAGTATGCTTGTTAAGGTTAAGGTTGGTTAGTAGAGTTAGGATTAGTCTTGTGCTTATGTTTTCCCATTCTTAAAACGATGTTGGGATAATCAAAAGTAGCGGGGATTAGGAGGACATAGGAATGGGATTTGCGAGTTTAAGCGAGCTTTCCAACGCTAAATCCATTCTTAGTGCCCCTTGTCCGTCCACTAAATACGCTTATTTCCAACCCTCGGCCAAACACCCGCAACCATGTATCCAATTAAGTCACAACTACATGTCACGTTGTGGTGTGCTTAAAGGACTTCTCGACTTAGGTCGCGTCTATATGTCACGTATAGCGCGCCTAAGTGAGGGGGTTGCGTTTGTTTGGTCGAGGTTCGTTTCAAGATGTTTGGCGAAGAGAAGCACAAGGGATTTTTCCGTCCCTCATACCACCTTCCGTAGCCTTAATAAGTGTGGAATTATTCACACATTACAAAAGAAAATAAAACAAAACAAGAAAAAAGAAAAAAAGGAAAAGGAAAAATACGATTTTACAAATGATGCAAGCTAACTACTTGGGTCCTCACCTAAGCAAGGAACTCCGTCGATTATCACAGCTTGAAAATAATACGGATAAGAGAAGAAAAGAAAAGAGCAAGAAATAACAACAACTACTTAACAATAATTATAAAAGTTACACTAAAATTAAAAGACAATGCAAGAATTAAAAGATACAAGTAAAAAAATAACAAACCCTCATCTTCATTGATCTTCCACTTAAAAAGCTCTCACTACAATTTTCATGGAGGAAAAAATGAAGAAGAAGAAGAAGAAGCTAAACTAAACTACACTAAAACCTAACAAAAAAGAAGCATAAGAATGAGACCCTTGGCTTGGCACAAAACTGGGCTATTTATAAGCTGAGTGCTGAAATCCTAGGGCAAGATTCTGAGCCCAAATGAAATGTCCAAACTACCCGCAAAATCCGAGTTGACACCGAGTCAACTCGGCCGCGGATCCGCCGCCGAGTTGCCATATTGGCCGTGGATCCGCGGTTCTTTGGAGGAGTTGGCTTGTTGTGTTTTCTGGGTTTTCTTGTGTTGCTTTCTTCTGTTGTTCTACATCCTCCAAATTGCTAATTGCATCAATAATTTCTTCAGATCTGCAACAATCCAAAGTCGCATCAAAAATAATACTTTTGACCTCATCTCTCGAGCTCCGCGCACCCATTGATTCTTGTGCTGCCCCCCTCGTGCTCTGTGCTTGTCCGAGACACGAATGACCACTGCCATATGTCTTGTCTCTGGAACTGGTACGCGGCACTGGACGGATACCGATGACCGGAATCCGGCTTTTATCTGTTGGCAACAGATGTTCTGCATTTCAGCGTAACTGTAGAGATTTTGTATTAATTGCATTATTTTAGACTAGGAATCTGTAGCCTGTAAATATGTAGCAAACACAGATTAAAAGCATCTACCTATAAACAAACGAGCATAAGAATGGGCGGTATTAAATGCAATATTCTGGTATGAACAATCCTGTATCTCATTCAATGAGGAAAGAGCTGAGATCCCTTTACCGGGAGTGACCTCTTTACCAAAAGTTTTCACCACTATATATTTGTAAAGCTATCTGGTTCCTTCAACAATATCAAGTTCATTACGTTAAAGGTTTTTCGCCAAAAACCATTTGTAGCCCTCCGTCATTTCAGAAGAGTGGCACTTAGTATTCATGCTATGTTTGTTGGCCTTCCTCAAGACATAGTGTATGGTAGCTATTTGTTACTTTTCTATTGCATAGATAGATGCGTTGGTTTGGGACAGTCGTACAGCCTTGTTGGCCTTAGTCAAGGGCGAGTACGGGTGGGTTCAAATTAACCTGGACAATGATGGGTAGAACATGACATGTGACTTATGATTTGTTGGCCTTAGTCAAGGTCATAAGAGCATGGGGTAAAAATCACATCGGGAGTTTCTAAAGAAACTGCTTGCCAGGCATGCATATACCTTCTGGAGTGTGATAACTTGAGTGCCTTCCATCAAGTTATCATACGATGATAGTTGGATCCCGATTCCCACAGATGAGTTGGTTTACTCCTCGAGTGATTTTAGATGATCCTGACTAATTCTTCTTTTGGGTTTAGAGGAGAATTCGAGGAAACAGTGGGAGCCATCCTGATTAGATAAAGTGATTAACTATTCTGATCTAGATTAGAGTGCACGCTGTGTGTTTCTTTTCTCTCTCTTTTTGGCAGCGACAATGGCCCGATCCTAGACTAAAACCCATGAACCAAGTTAACCGAACCTTCTTAAAACACTTTGGCTTTTGGATTGTCAGAGTCGCATTTATCATTGCCACTCCTACCTTTACCCTTTGAATTTCTCCGGAACATTCTGAATCACTACGAAGATCCACATTTATTAGATATGACCATCATATAGTTACATACAAACTCGAAGAAACTTGTTTCAGATTCAAGAATGGTTTCCGGTTCTGGAGAAATTGAATAGGACTATTCAGTTGTCTTTTCCTTTTACCTTCTCTCAGGTTGTGAGGGCTCCTAGGATTAGGAGAGAGTACACCTATTGCGTTTATTGGATAGTCTTCTTCCAAACCATAGGCAGGTGCAGAAAGGTGGGGAAGGAAGAAAACCAATTAGCCTAAGTGAGGTGTATAGAAGGTAATAAGTAAAGATAAATAAAGGGATTAGAAAGAAGGAAAAGTAAATTGCGACTGCTATCATTCACGACCAAACCGCGTATATCATCGCTACTCCTACTTTACCTTTGCATTTCTCCAGAGCACCCCGTATCGCTACGAAGATCCACATTTATTGGATAATCTATCGTATAGTTACATACGAACACGAAGGAACTTGATCCAGTTCGAGAATGGATTCTGGTTCAGGAGAAATAGAATAAGGATTATTCAGTTGTCTTTTCCCTTTACCTTCTCTCAGGTTGAGAGGGCTCCTAGGATTAGGAGGGTACACCTATTACGCTTATTGGATGGTCTTCTTCCAAACCTTAGGCTGGTGCCAAATGGTAGGGAAGGAAGAAAACCATTTAGCCTAAGGGTGGTGTACAGAAGGTAATGAGTAAAAACAAATAAAGGGATTTAGAGAGATGGCAAGGAAATATACGGTCATAGTCATGAATCTGGATAATGAAAGAGGCATTACTATGAATACCCGGCTACCCCTTCGAAACATTTTCATGTTTCATTTTCACTATGCGTTGTTAATTGAAAACTGATTTCCCAATTAGATCCTTGCTCCAGGGTATGTATTTACCAGGTTTGATTCTCACATATGTATGGTTTTACAGATGATGAGTGGGAGTAAGTTATTGGGAATTAGGTGATTATATCCTCTTTATATCGGAATTCGTTGTAATTGGTGATATTTGAGGAAATCACCTGGGGTTTTTCCTGACGGCAAATATTTGGTTTTGAATATCCGTTGTTAAGAACCAACTTCAAACTCATATATATGTACGTTTATTTTATAAAATGAGATATAACTTTTTGAAATTATGTCCATGACATTTACCTATATCAGTTGATGGTTAGGTAAGGAGCATTCAACAACGGTGTAATTCTTCTTAACCATAGTACAGTTTTCAACCTACGACGCACAGGGTATGAGTTATTAAACTTAGGGGACTTATACAAAGTATTGTATGTCGTCCAGTGTTCATTAGGACAAAGGAATTGGTGCTTGTACTATATTCTGTTTACTAGTGACTTCTCTAGTTTTTAGACAAGTATTTCGCTGACATACAAGGTCCAAATTTTGAGAAGTTGTAGGTATATGAATAAAGTAGAGAACCATATGTTGCAAAGTATCAGGATTCTGCAAGGTGATCGAAGATATAGATACTTGTGCTAGGTATTTCGTTGATAGTAATGGTTTTGAGAACTTGCTTCTCTTTCAGGTTACTCATATCTGGATGCACTCTTAGTTGAATAATGTTAATCGGCCTCTTTCTACTTAGTTGACATGCACTGGAGATAGCTGCATAATTTGAATCTGGTTCCAATTAAATTAGTGCTTCTGTTTCTATATTGTATATAGAATGGTTCATATCTTAACGATATTAAGGTATATAGAGTTTTCCGGCTTATGCTTAAAACCGGACTTTGGTTATACTCAAGGTACGTCTCAGTAATGGCAGTTTGTGGGTTATCCCGGACTATGACGAGGGATAACTTTCTACCATCTGGAAGATCTATAGTGATATTTTTCTTGACTCGCCACAGTTTTAGCAAAATGGAATTTTTCAGAAAACAAAAGTGGGAGTATAGTAGTACTTGAAGTGATTCCAGAACCACAAACGGTTACTGAAAATTTAATAGAACCTAAAGATTCTGGAGTTGTTCAAACAGGTTAATATCAACATTCCCCTCTTAGATGCAATCCAACAAGTCCCCTCCTATGCAAAAATCTTGAAAGACTTGTGCACTAAAAAGAGGAAATCTAAAGTACCAAAGAAGGTTTTCCTAGCTAGTAACGTGAGTGATGCTCTTACCCAAAATTTACCAAAAAACGGAAGGACCCTGGCTGTCCTACGATTTCAATAACCATTGGGGATAAGAACATCAACCGCGCTCTTTTGGATCTTGGTGCCAGTGTTAACCTGCTTCCTTATTCTGTATATGAGCAACTAGGTGTAGGAGAACTGAAACCTACACATTATACTCTATAAATGGCCGACCGATCTATTACCCATCCTAGGGGTGAGCTAGAGGATGTGTTAATAAAGGTTGGGGACTTCATATTCCCCGTTGACTTCATTGTTTTAGATACACAACCTGTAGCTAACCCTCGGAATAAAATAACGGTAATACTCGGTCTCCCATTCCTTGCAACCTCAAATATTGTGATCAATTGTCGAAATGGTTCGATGAACCTATCTTTTGGCAACATGACAATTGAACTCAATATTTTTAGGTTAGTGAATCATCCATCCGAACCAAGTGCTCATATACTAGATGTTTGTTCCATCCAGGAGATCGCCCAAGAGGACTGTGAATTTGAGGAATTCTTGTTTGACCACAGTTATCTTGACGCCACTAGTGTGTTCCTCTTTGAACCTGCTGCTGCCTCCGCTTCCAACAACGATTACGAGTGATTCACGTTTTCGAACGATCTTAGGTTGCCGCCGCCCGAGTTTTCGAATTTTCAGTTGCGTTAGTTGAACCGTCTGACTCGGTCGCATACACTCACTTTGAGCCCCTGTTAGAATCTTTTGAGTTCGAGACATTTTCTCCAATCTTGCCTTCAGTCATTTCACCTCCTACGCTCGAACTCAAGCCTCTGCCGTCTCACCTCAAGTATGCTTACTTAGGTGAGAACGAGGCCCTCCCAGTCATCATCTCAGCTTCTCTAGCTCTAGAGCAAAAGAAAGCCCTTCTCGCGGTCTTGCAATCCAATCGGCAAGCATTCGGCTGGACGATGGCAGACATCAAGAGGATTTGTCTGCTCATCGTTGAACATAACATTCACCTGATGGATGATGCCAAACCAGCTAGGGATCCACAGAGGCGATTAAATCCAATCATGAAGGAGGCTATGAAGAAGGAAATCGTCAAATGTCTGGATAGTGGTATCATTTACCCTATTTCAGACAGCCAATGGGTCAGTCCTATACACGTTGTCCCTAAGAAGTCGTGCATTACGGTAATCACAAATGAGGCGAATGAGTTGATCCCTACTTGCACCCAAACCGGGTGGCGAGTGTGCATTGATTATCGAAAAATCAACACCGCAACACGAAAAGATCACTTTCCGCTGCCATTCATTGACCAAATGCTCGAAAGATTAGCTGGACATGAGTATTACTGTTTTCTGGATGGTTACTCAAGCTACAACCATATTCCCATCGCCGAGAAAGACCAGGACAAAACCACTTTCACTTGTCATTTCGACACATTCGCATATCGCCGTATGCCCTTTGGGCTATGCAATGCTCCCGCTAGCTTCCAGCGGTGTATGATGGGAATTTTCTCTGACATGGTTGAGAAATTTTTGGAGATATTCATGGATGATTTCTCCATCTTTGGCGATTCTTTTGACGAGTGTCTGCAACATCTTGACGCTGTCCTTACCCAATGTAAGGATAAAAATCTCACTTTAAACTGGGAAAAATGCCACTTCATAGTACGTGAAGGTATTGTCTTAGGACATATCATTCCGAGAAATGGCATCGAGGTTGACAAAGCAAAGATTGATGCCATTTCTAACCTCCCTGCTCCTAAATGCGTCAGAGATATCCGATCTTTCCTTGGCCATGCCGGTTTTTACAGACGGTTTATCAAGGACATTAGCAAAATTGCTAGACCCTTGACTCTTCTTCTGGCCAAGGATACCACGTTCAACTTTGACTCGAGCTGTTTGACTGCTTTCGAATCACTGCTAAGCTCACTCACTACTGCTCCCGTTCTTTCTTCACCTGACTGGACGCATCCTTTTGAGATTATGTGCGATGCATCTGATTTTGCTATCGGTGCGGTCTTAGGACAGCATATCGATAAGAGCCGCACGTAATCTACTATGCGATCCGGACCATGAATGATGCCCAAATGAATTAAACAACAACCGAGAAAGAGTTCTAGGCTGTTGTGTTTGCTTTAGAGAAATTCAGGCCCTATCTGATTGGCTCCCCAGTTATTGTCTACACCGATTATTCAGCTCTATGATAACTTTTTGCGAAAAAGGATGCCAAATCTCGGTTAATACGTTGGATCCTCTTACTTCAAGAATTTGACCTTGTCATTAAGGACAAAAGATGATGTGAAAACGTAGTGGCCGACCATCTTTCACGACTTCCTTCCTCGCCAACGCTCCCTCTCCCAATCAATGATACTTTCCCTAATAAACAACTCTTGACAATATCTTGTGAACCTTGGTTCGCAGATATTGTGAACTACCTGGCGACTGGACTCATACCTAATGATTGGTCGAGTCAGGATAGACTTAGATTTTTATCCCAAGTAAAACACTTTTAATGGGACGAACCCTACCTGTTCAAGTACTGTCTAGACCAAATCATCCACCGGTGAGTTACGGAAAACGAATTCAAGAGTGTGCTACCTTTTTGCCACGATCCAGAATGTGGCGGGCACTTTGGCCCAAGAAAGACAGCTGAGAAAGTCTTGCAATGTAGCTATTACTGGCCAAAACTTTTCAAAGATGCACATTAATACTGCAAGACTTGCTCCCGGTGCCAACATTTGGGCCGGATTTCCAGACGAAATGAGATGCCGCTCCAACCAATCTTGGTTGTTGAGATGTTCGATGTTTGGGGGATAGATTTCATAAGCCCGTTTCCCAACTCTTTTTGGAACTTGTACATTCTCTTGGCTATTGATTATGTCTACAAATGGGTCGAGGCAGTATCGAGCCGGACTAATGACAACAAGGTTTTCATTAAATTCCTTAAAGAAAACATCTTTTCCCGGTTCGAGCACCCTCGCGCTATCATTAGCGACAATGGGACGCATTTCTGCAATAGGTCTTTCAAGGCCTTGATGCGGAAATACTCAATCAATCATAAGCTATCCACACCCTACCACCCCCAAACATGTGGGCTAGCCAAAGTTTCAAATCGGCAAATCAAGCAGAATCTGGAGAAAACGGTTTCCATGAACCGTAAACATTGGTCTTTAAAATTAACCGATGCCCTTTGGGCATTTCGAACTGCATATAAGACTGATCTTAGCATGTCTCCTTATCGGCTTGTGTACGGGAAGGCTTGCCCCCTCCCTGTGGAAATCGAACATCGTGCTATTTGGGCGATCAAGGAGCTGAATCTCAATCTTGAAGATGCAGGCAGCTGTCCGAAGCTGCAACTGAACAAACTGAACGAGCTTCGGGATGAGGCTTACAACAACGCGGTTATTATAAAGAACTGAACGAAGGTGTTTCATGATAAACACCTTACGCGCAAAACCGTCATACCTGGAAAACAGGTACTTCTTTATGACACCCGACTCCATTTCCATCCCGGTAAACTTCGATCTCGCTGGAAGGCACCTTTTCTTGTGTGGTATGTGTACCCGCACGGCGCAGTGGATTGGGAGAATCCAAAGGACGGTTCGTTTTTTAAAGTAAATGGACATATATTGAAACTGTTCTTTAACGCAGAACCATCAGAGGAGCTCCTGATATTGCAGGAACCGGTTTACCCTGCATAATCTTCCTCTGTTTACAACCAAACTTCGGTTATCCAGCCATAAACAGTAGAAACACTGTTTCAAATAAGTTTGGGGGTATGTATATACTATTTTTGGTATATATATGTGGATATGCATGTCTTATGCATATCCATTTTTCTTTTTGACGAGCAATCTTGTCTGGTGATGCTCAGTCTTTATTTCATTTCAAAAAAATAATAATAACAATAAATAAATAAAAAAAGAGAACCGCCTTTTTTGACCCTTCCACAATTTTGCCCTCTTCATGTATATTAACAGTGAGGGCACTGTCTAGTTTAAGTTTGGGAGTGTGCTCGGTAAGCTCTCTCCCTTCGCATTTATTTGCATATTCTGCATTTGCATACATATTTTAAAAACCCATAAAAATCAAAAAAAATTTACAAAAATATAAAAACTTTGTCGTCAAGTTAGCTAGTGGGAAAATTTAGATTCGATATTTCGACGGTTTTGTTTGATAAGATAGGAACAACTAAATCCTATTGTTGGATTTTGAAAACCTGAAAGATAACCCTCCTTTGAGTTTAACTATAGCTTGTATACGTCTTTACATCACATTACACGTGTCGTGAGTTTTGAAAATAGATAACAAGTCTAATATGTATGAAAACTTTTAAACTGATAAACTATTTTTTAAGGATCAAATAGGTTTGTTCTGAAATAAGTAATATCAAGAATAGTTTCGAAAGTGAAGTAGATATGAAGGAATATTATAAATACCTTAATAGGAACTAATTCTGAAAAATAACCCATCTGGAACTTGATTGGAGTGATTACACACCTGATCCACTAAACACGTCTTTTATCCACACAAAAAAATTACTGGTTATATCTCCATTCGCATTAAATCGTTATGATTTCCACGCCAAAATGGGTCTTTTTGTTTTAGGGTCTAGGTAACTTAAACAATTAAGTCCGCCGGTCTATCTCTACACCTAATACCCTAAAACCAACTGATTTGAGAGCATTGGCCCAAAGCTCGCTAAGAAGCCTTGAAAGTCCAAATTAAAACAAAGTCAAGCAAGTGTTCTCTCTGAGTTAAAATTACTAACGATTCTTTGTGTGAGAATAATCTTGACAAAAGACAGATTTTTATAAAAATATTTTTAATGGAGATATGAAGGTTTTAACCTATGATGAAGACTATTGCACGTTCACGAAGGTATGTATGAAACAAAAACAAGTAAAATGTTGAGTGAAAAATAAGACTTAGTTTCCTACTAAAGAAGATAGAAATTCTGAAGTTGAAACCTAGTTGGAAAACGAAACTTGAGAAGTACTTAACTCTCTATAAAATTTGTATGATCCATTTTAAGTTTTTATCTAGGCTTTATTTTGTGACATGACGACTTTAATCGATCCTTTTGAAACTTAATGACACTATTTACACCACACATAAAGACATACAGGACCTTAAGTTAAATAAGAAGCGAGGTGTGAAAATAATGGTTCGATATTTCTAACTTAGGATAATAGAATTTCTAGCTTTGAAACAAAATCTTAGGGTTAGAATCATAGTTATTTCGTAAAACTAGCTTGATGGGATTTTGTGGGTGAAATCCGCTGAAAACCCTCAGAAGACAACACTCCTCCTACTAGGGACACCTAAAGATTTAACGACTTGTTGCACGAGCTCAGTACCACCGCGTTCCCTGCGAAAATGAGATCAGGATTTTTGTTTTGCTCGGGACGAGCAAAAAATAAGTTTGGGGGTATTTGTTCATCACTGAAAACTGCATTTTAATATCGATCATTCATTATCTATTTTGTTATATATTGGTACTATTAACCAGTGTCTGCTCAGTAATACAAATTACAGGTATTCGTGATAAAATGCTGGAACTTACTCAAAATCATAAATATAACGTTTGGGAGCCGACACTGTAAACATAACAGAAAACCGATCGATACCCAAAGTTTTCTTTTGCAACAAATATTGTGCACACAATTTTGGTCCAACACATAGCAAGTGTGCACTAGCTCTTTGGTGACTTGGACCATGGTAGGGCTGCCATGACATGATAAAACTGTGCAAGTAGGAAACATGAGCATTAAATGATAAAAGAGTTGATGTGATTTGAAGCATCATGATTTCCCTCCAAAAGCTACTAAGCAACCCATGTTGTTATAAAAAAAATCAAGCAATGCCAGTAGACTTGTGGAATGCACTAGAGATCACCACATCAAAACAAGTCCCATACCTCAAGAAATGACCGGCGACATCCTCAGAATTACCGGCGGCGCCGGGCCTACCATGGAGAAATGACTTCATCTTTTGTCTGTTCACTCATTGTTGTCCCATCTTCCTGTTTTTATTACTTGTTTATTTTGATTTTGAGCCTATAAATACCAGATCAATGGGCAAGGGGAGGGGATACTTTTTCTTTAGTTTTGTTTTAGAACACTTGTAATTTGTAACTTGCTTTTCCTTTGAACTCTTGAGCTCTTGCCCCTTTGTCTTGACCTTGCAACTTCTTCATTGAACTTGCAAGCTTAAGATTTAGGTTCTTGAATTCAAGATTAATTTATCTTGTTGAAATTCAATAAAAGTTCTCATTTCATTTCATATGTCTTGCTTTCTACATACTTGAACTTGTGAAATCCTTGCTTTACTTTGATCTTGCAACCTCTTAAATGAGCTTGCAATCTTAAAGTTTGGTATTTGGATTTCACATTGGTAAGGGATTAAAGAACAGTTGAAGGAATTTGCACGTTTGATTTATCGGTTCTCTCTTTGTCTTTTCTTTTCTTGCAATTTTTGTTAGGTTGCCTTACTCTTTTCTTTTTTATTTTAGAATTGTAAATATGTGTGAGTAATTGATTTACTTGTTAAGGATAGAATATGGTTAGTTTGTGTTAGGAGATGTGTTTGCTAAAACTTTAAAAAAAACCTTAACTTTGTAATTTGAACTTCAAGTAAACCACTCGCAATTCTGCTCCGTTAGGCACCCTATCCTACCACGGTAGCGGTGAATCCTAATCACAACCGGATTGCGAATGGTTTGCCGAAGGCTAAGGTCAAGAGGCAACAACGGAAGGACAAGGGACAATGAATACGGATTTAGCTCAAAATCGCAAATACCGTATTTCAAGTTCTCTAATCCGCATTTTGCCTATTGCCTTAGTGTCGATATCAAAGTGAGGTCTATAAGGAAACGAAAAACATCAGCCTCGCACAAGCTAACCTAAAACTATCCTTAACAAGTCTTTTTATTGAACATATTATAGTTACAACTCTTTGTATAAACAACAACTCAAGATATGGTATTAACTCGTTAAAACAAGCTAAAAAGCCTACTATCTTCCTGTGGACGACCCATACCCATCGCGGCTCGCTACATGCGACACCGTCTTTGATTGCAGTAATTTCAAATTCTTTCTAAATACGACACGGTGAAAACCTTTTAATCAAATGGCACCGTTGCCGGAAAAATGGTAACGCTTTTACATTAGTAGTCTCAGGTTAATTTGTGAATATTTTGTACAAAACAAACTTTCAACAGATTCAACGGATAAAACACATTCTTTTTAACCGACACGAGAACTAAAAACAATGATGTTCTCTGGATTTTTGATCTTCTAACACACTGTGCTTTAACTTGAAAATCAAAGTATAAGAGTGGAATACTATTGTTACATAAAGGAAACACATAAAATTTAAGCACCAAACTTGCAAATTTGGCCGGCAAGAACTTGCAAATGCCCGATGTCGCCAGTTTTCTGGTGGGATTTTGAAAATTGGTTTTTTGTATTGCCTCCAGTGTTATGTTAGTATCCCATTTTTATTATTTGATTTTCTTAATTATCTTTGTTAAGAATTTTGGCTATCTTTATCGCTTTCTAGCTCTAATATCCGTATTTTTTCGACATTTGCAGATTTGACGGATTGACGAGCAGCGATGGTGCGGAGCAAGGGGCATTTTCAAGTTTAAGGAGATTGAACACTTAGTGCCAAAGACCCGGGTAGTTTGACCCGCGCAAGCATACCATTCAAACACTCGGAGGCAATATCGACACGAGTTTCTTATACTCAACTCTTTCGGTACGTATTTTTCTAAACTTCCTCTTCTCAAATCCGACGCTCCATTATTCCTATCTTTGCAGGATACTTTGCAACCTCACCGCAATAGCCAAAGAAAAACTAACCATATTTGTTGCAGCACCGCATTTAATGTAAAAGAAAAATTGATTGATTGTTTGATAAAAAAACTTTGTTGATTTGCGCATTGCATCATTAATATGGACTTAAGGGCCTGTAACACCAATTCAGATTGGGTGGGGATTTCATCACCCTTCCTAAGACCCCAGAAATCACTAATTGCATAAGTATCGCCTCAAACTTAATAAAAAATATCTAGACTCAGCCAACTAAGGACTGGTCGTGCTCAATAGGACAAAGGAAGATTGTAGGCATTCGATCGTTTATCTAAACATGACTTTTGTGGTGCCTAAGCTAGACAAGTGCGGAGGTAACATTAAAAGGCATGTCTCACGGTGATTTGTGAGCGGAACCCTCCTTACCTCACTTGTGCTTACCTGGCCACAACTGGCTGTGAAGAGGCGATTTAAGGGTTATCTCACAATTTCTCACTTTGGAACAGTTAGGAGCAGATCTAGTAGACTTAGAGGACCCTAGTCTAGGTATTGATTGTGCATTTATGACTGTGCATTTGTAATTATGTTTGTTGAACTGTCGTTTCATTCTTACATTCTTGCAAAACAAACACAAATTCTCTACTTTTACCACCTTCACCCAATTTTTTCTCCATTTTCGTTTTCTTACTCTCACATTCTATGCTTTGACTACACTAAACTCGTTTAGTGTATGTCCGCTTGGACTAGGGACCCAAGTGCCTGTTTGTTTCACGTTTCGTTAGCGCTACGGACTACGCGATCGACTTCGACGTCGAAACTCCTTCGACGCCTCTTTCACCATTATCCTTACCGGTCAACTCCGACGTTGACCGTGATTCTGTCCATACTTCTTCACCTTCACTTTCAATAGACTCTTCTTCTAAGATGTCAGGATTTCCTCTTAACATCCCTTTACCTCCCCCGGGATTTATTCCACCTCCATTAGGTGCAAATAACACGCGGCCACCCCTTGTTGAAGCGCCACAGCGAATTGAGCTCCAAGATCGATTCTATTCTACCCGTGCCACACTCCCTACCTGTCTTGCACATCCACCGGCCAGTAGGGATAAATTTGAAATTAAGCCCCACTTCATCAACATGTTGCCCAAATTTCAGGGGCTTGAATCCAAAGATGACTATATCTGAAAGGTCCCGGTAGCGCCCCGGCCATCGAAACGCCGCCAAAATGCGGAACAAAAATTTATTAAACCGGCACTACCGCTACCCGAATTCCGGATCGACCTTAAACCCTAAACTAGAAAATAAAACTAAGAGTTAGAATTGTTATACCAAGATGATCCAAGTCCTTCGGTCTTCATTCCAAGCTCCTAGCAGTTCTTTGACGAAGTTTGGTTGCCGGTCTTCCTCCATCTCCGATGATCCACCCGAGGGAAACGGCGCAAGCTCCAGCTCGACGAACGAGACAACCGACGCTCCAAAGTTGGTAACGATGGAGAGTCGAGGTGTATGGATGTGTCACTATAATTTTCTCTCTTTCCTTTTTGATCATTGAGCAAGCATAGAAGATGAGTGAGGAAAAAGCTTTGGCATGAGCAAAGAATGGCTTTGTATTTGTGAAGTATGAGAGAGTGAGAGAGGCTAGCATAATGTTTCATCTAAAAAAACCCAAATCAAAATGAATCCCTCTCCAAATAATGGCCGGCCCCTCTCTTTCTCCCCTCCAAAAAAGTCTCACCAATTAACCAAATAAACAATTGCACCATCCTTTACTACATGCCTCAAAACCATGCTTAACACTATGCACTTTCTACCTCACACTTCCACCTCATTTGTGAGTCAAATGAATTTCCAAAAAATGGAAAATCATACAAATTAGATGGACACCTTCTAAAAGCTATTCCATATAAAATACGGAATACTTCCCGGTGTATGTACCGAAATACATATACGCGTATTCGTACCAAAATACGAATAACCGAGAGAGAAAACGAATAGTGAACAATAGTACTAGAATACGTATATACAAATACATATATAAATTATTAAATCAAAACCTGATTTAATAAACTGGCTTAATCCTAAGCCGCTAGTATTATCAACCGTCCAATTAAAATCTGCGCAGCAAGTGCACATATTTAATCGGATATCTGTATGTATCAACATACCTCATGTACACCATATCGTCTGAACCGTGAAAACCCTCTGTGTGGGACTCTAAAGACTCATCAATACGCTGGCAGTGGGTTTAACCACAAGCACGTCAGCGGCACTAGCTGTACGTAACGGCTACCCAGGTATTGAGCGAAAGGGAGGCCGACGAGCAAACTCATACAGAACCCCTACTGAGCCTGACAGTGACAATATCCGTACAGTCCGGTCTGTTCGTCTAAGAGTATCGCATATCGAGTCTAAGGGGGTGGATAAAATCAGACCCCTAACAACGCGATATTTAGTGTCGGTATGAAATCCATCACCACCTGAGAAACTATCGATCCTAGATCGGTAGTTCTCGTCCACCGTGGCCACGGATTTATGGTGATGGCCATCCGTACACAACGCGACATCAACCCCCAATACCGGGAGAGACGAATCCCCGACGATCCGATCACTGCCTCCATATGGCTCGGGATTGTACCCAACTAAAACCTGTTTGCACGACTCCTTTGAGCCATGGTAGGGTAGTAATCAAAGCACAGTGGGAACTTATACGAGACAAATGATGATCTCAGGTCGACAGACTAACCTGTACACATGTCACCTGGGAACTACTATCTGACAATAGGTATAATACCAATTAGCAGGTTCCCGGCGAGTCCGTCCAGTGTACTCATAACCCAATGAGCACCTGTATACTATCTTAGGTGACCAAACTAACACCAATGGCTTATGAGACCTGGCCACCGCCCCTCGTCGGGGTCTCGATCAGTATACACTAGTCTACACTGGAGTATCGATGCCCGATCTCGATACTCCTACGACTAGGGACATTTTAAGATGTGCTTATTGACCCCAGCTCCCACATATGTGATCGCCATCACAATGCTGGAAGTCAAGCATGAATCCTACGGGCTCTATCAACATGTATATAATGATAAAGACTAACCAGATAGCATACTATCATCTTGAGTAAGACTGTTTTATCGGTATAGGTCCTCACTCAATCATCATAATCATAAGTCCGCGACTATGATAATTGCCTTGAGGGCACTATAGCCAACAATCTCCCACTTACACTTAAGGCCAATTATTGCAATGTCACATACTCACAGCCCGTGTGATACCGAACACCCAACTTCTCTACTGATCAGTTTCGCAAAGCCTGTTTGCGAAAATGATTGCGTTCGAGAAATAGCCTCAGTGAGTGGATCCGCTCCAATGTTTCTTTCTGTATCTCTCTTAATCTCAACTTCGCGGAGAAAACTATCTCCCGAAATGAGCAATACTTGTCTTAGGATTTGTCTGGATATCTGATGGGACCCAGTTCACAAATGAACTCCAAATCCAGCAAACTACTTAGACTGTATCGTCCACTGAATTTAATCAGTATGCTGCGCCATGTCTTTCCTCAGTATCCGCTTGGACCACCTGTCTAACATACTGTCCCTCAAAAGAAGGAAAAACTATAACTCTGACAGTCACTCTGTCATTCAGGTCACCTTGGAAGCCTGAAATGATAACCGTCTCCCGAAGGAGGCTGCCGTAATCATTTTCCAAGAACATTCACTTATGTTCAATAACTGCTTCCCAATGTTTCTCCAGGATTGGATTAATATATATGCTTATTGCATCTAGTGCAAAAGCAATATCTGGTGTGGTACTTGACATTTCATGATTAACTCAATTGCCTAAGCAAGTGACATGCTAATCATGTAGAACCCTCTCCCCTTTAGTCTGTAAGACACCTTTAGAGAGGCTGACCCCATCACCTGCAGGTAGACCACCATGCCAGGAGTCATCCATTTAATGTCAAAATACCCAGATTAGGATACTTCCCAAATCTAGATCTAAAACCATAGATCTAGTAACCAGAAACCCTGATATTACATCCATATCCTATGTGGAGAAACAATTTTGTGACAACCACAGTATAACCGATCGTGGTATAGGAATATCTCTTCCTATTAAGTGCATGTCATCCCGAATCCTCGGACATCACGCCCTACTACCTTCTTATCAGATCCATCTCCTATTCTGATGAAGTCAAAACCTATGACTGTCATATCAAAAATAGATGATCTATTTCCGCTATATCGCTTTAGTCTATAAATAGACATAAGCTACTTGCCCACTATGCTTCCGCTGCTCCCACTGACTACAACAACTCTCCGGCGGCAGAGTCATATACACGTATATTTCCAAAACTAGTTTAGAACGACGCTATACTCATCCTCCTGCCGGGTCTTATAGTCTAGAACAGCAGCAATGGCAAGTCTGGGTAAACAAGAACCTCCATGTCACCGTCTCTGAGAAGACCGAAGTACCTCTCGGGTGCCTGAGGTTACCCACCAAAATATGCGGAGTGGCTAATGGAATGTTGAAAACAATTGAATCCTTAGGTTCTATTAAATCTTCAGTAATCGTTTGTGCTTCTGGAATCACTTCCAGTTCTACCATACTCCCACTACTATTACTTTTCTGAAAAAATCCATTTTACTAAAACTGTGGCGAGTCAAGAACAATATAAACATTGATCTTCCTGATGGTAGAAAGTTAACCCTTGTCAAAACCAGGGATAACTCACAAACTGCCATTACTGAAACGTGCCTTGAGTTTATCCGGATTCTGATTTTAAGCATCAGTCGGACAACTCCCTATAGCTTAACATCGTTAAGATATAAATTGTTTCTATATAAATCTAATATAGAAACAAAAGCACTAATCTAATTTGAACCAGATTCAAAAACATGCAGCTGTCTCCAGTGCATATCAACCAAATGGAAAAAGAACAACCAGCATTACTCATCTAGGAGTGCATCCATATATGAGTAACCTGAAAGAGAAGCAAGTTCTCAAAACCATTACTATCAACGGAATACCAAACACAAGTATCTACATCTTCGAATACTTCGAAGAATCCCGATACTTCTAATAAATGGTTCTCTACTTTATTCTTATACCTATAACTTCTGAATATCTGGACCTTGCATTTCAACGAAATACATGTCCAGAACTTGAGAAGTCATAAGTAAATAGAATATAGTATGAGTACCAACCCTTTTGTCCTAATGAATACTGGACAACATACAATACTTTGTATAAGTCACCTGAGTTCAATAACTCAAACCCTGTGCGTCGTAGGTTGAAAAACTGTACTATGGTTAAGAAGAATTACACCGCTGTTGAATGCACCTTACCTAATCACCAACTGATATAGGTAAATGTCACAGACATAATATCAAAAAGTTATATCTCACTTTATAAAATAAACGTACAGATATATCAGTTTGAAATTGGTGCATAACAACGGATATTCAAAACCAAATATTTGCCATCCGGCAAAAATCCAGATGATTTCCTCAAATATCACCAATTACAACGAATTCCGATATAATGAGGATCTAATCACCCAATTCCCAATATCTTACTCCCACTCACCATCCGTAATAACATACAGATGTGAGAAACTGATCTGGTAAATACATACCCTTGAGTTAGATTCCAATTGGGGAAAACAGTTATCAATTAACATCGCACAGTGAAACTAAAACATGAAAATGTTTCGAAAGGGTAACTGGGTATTCCTAGTAATGCCTCTTCCACTATCCTGATTCACGACAGTAACCATACACTTACCCGCCCTCACTCCAATCCCTTTATTATGTCTTTACTTATTACCTTCTCTACACCTCTTTTACCCTAATTGGTTTTCTTCATCCCCTACCTTTCGGCACCAGCCTAAGGTTTGGAAGAAGACTATCCAATAAGCGTAATAGGTGTACTCTCCTAATCCTAGGAGCCCTCGCAACCTGAGAGAAGGTAAAGAGAAAAGACATCTGAATAATCCTATTCTTTTTCTCCTGAACCAGAATCCATCCTCGAAAAAGTTCCTTCGAGTTCGTATGTAACTATACGATGGATTTATCCAATGGAAGTGGATATCCATAGTGATACGAAGTGTTCGAGAAAAAAGCAAAGTGGATGTAGGAGTGGCAGAGGTATACACGATCTTTGTCATGAATGATGGTGATCGCAACTTTCTTCGCCATTATTCTAATACCTTTATATGTCTTTACTTATTACCTTCTGTACACCACAGTTAAGCTTGTTGGTTTTCTTCCTTCCCTACCGTTCGGCACCTGCCTATGGTCTGGAGGAAGACTATCCAATAAGCTCAATAGGTGTACCCTCTCCTAATCCTAGGAGCCCTCAGAACCTAAGAGAAGGTAAAGAGAAAAGAAAACCGAATAATCCTATTCAATCTCTCCAGAACCAGAATCCATCCTCGAATCAGATTCTTTGAGTTCGTATATAATCATACGATGGATTTATCCAATGGAAGTGGACGTTCGTAGTGATACGGGGTGTTCTGGAGAAATGCAAAAGTGATATAGAAGTGGCAACAGTATATGTGACACCGTGACATTCCAAAAGCCAAAGTGTTTTAAGAAGGTTCGGTTAACTTGGTTTCAGGAGTTTTAGTCAAAAGTCGGGTCATAGTCGCAACCAGAGAGAGAGAGAAAACAAACACTCAGCATGCACTTTAACCTAGATCAAAATGGTTAACCATTTTATCTAATCTGGATGGCTCCCACTGTTTCCTCGAATTCTCCTCCAAATCCAAAAGGAGAATTAGCCGGAATCACCCGAGGAGTAATCCTACTCATCAGTGGGAATCGGGATCCAACTATCATTGCATGATAACTTGATGGAAGCCACTCAAGTCACCACACTCCAGAAGGTATGCGCAAGCCTGGCAAGTTTCCTGTATGTTTGAAACTCCCGATGTAATTTTTACCCCCAATGACTTCATGGCCTTGATAGAGACCAACGTGCCATAAGTCGCTAGTCAAGTTCAGCCCGTCATTATCCAAGATTGATCTAAACCCACCCGCACAAGCCCTTGATAGAGACCAACGTGGCTATGCGGTTGTCCTAGATAATCGCATATCCATGCTACAGACACGTATCACGCATCTACCGTACACTATGCCTTGATAGAGACCAACATACATAGCACGGATACTACGAGATACCTATCTGAAATGACGGAGGGCTACGTCTGGTTTTTGGCAAAAAACCTTTAACGTAATGAACTTGATATTGTTGAAGGAATCCAGGTGGTTTTATAAATATATAGTGGCGAAAACTTTTGCTAAAGAGGTCACTCCCGGTGAAGGGATCTCAGCTGTTTCCCCGTCGAATGGGGTGCAGGATATCCCAAACTGAATACCATGATGCAAAGCAAAAATAATCCACTACAGTAAAGTTATTACGTTGACGCAAACTTTTACCCAAAGGGTCACTCCCGATGAAGGGATCTCGGCCCTTGCCTCGTCGAATGAGGTGCAGGATATTCCAAAATGAATACCACGATGCAAAGCAAAAGAGAACATCTATAATGTCAGTTTTTTTAAAAAAACTTGGTTCCAACAACATTATATATAGGTTTATTTTATCCTTGCATTGATAAGAATCTATGCAGTCCCATTAATTAATCACACCAGAAAAGAACGAAAATAAAATGTACGTATATGCCATCCGCATTCGCCGCTAGGTCCCATCATCACCCGTTAGGTTACTTAACTAACGACAGAGCAGGGACTGGGCTAGCGCGGGTGTAAAACATATACAACATCTACTAGTATATATAAATATATATATAACATTCGTCCCAGGCATGATATAAAGAAACATCACAGAAACAACACAGAATGGTGGATAATCTGGAGCCCCGGGTTTCACTTGAGCCGCAAGTGGGACCCGACGTTCCCTGTCATGTGGATAGCCTGTGCAATGAAACCTAGACCCCTATGAGCGCGGCAAGTTACCCGCCAAAACAAAAAGTGAGGCATCCCCCTTGAGCAATGTGAATGGACCACCCAACACTTCACAGAATCCGGTAACTTGAGCACCCCTCTTGGGTCACCTATACCCCCTATGAGTGCGGCGAATAGCCCGCCAATTCTAGAGTAAGGTCCCCTCCATCCCAACGCCATGAGATGCGGACCCGTTGCCTCTAGAATCCGGCTATTCGTGGACCCCACCGCGGGGTAATCTTAGTACAGAAAATAAAATAATATACAAGGGTGACATCGACCTCAGCCCGGTCGTGCCCCAAAAGAATAATATACAAACTCGCAGTGACGGCAGTCCACATGTCGGACGCTCGCCCCGCAATATCAAATGTACAAATGAAATAAAACTGTACTAACATTGCACCATTTCTATCCACCATGACGATCCAACCAACATCACAGCACAACACATAACATCAACGTCAATGTCACGTTCGCAAACCCATCTAAAAGACATATAGCAGTTAGACGGGTTTACCGATCAAATGACATTCACGGTAGCAGAATATAATGTATGTACTGTCAAACGCACGCTTAAAATATCGATCGACTAAGTTCCAAATTGTCCCCAATAGCAAAAACAATACTGCACAGAAACCTGGGCCAAAACAGAATATCTCAAAAATCACAATTTCACATCAGGGGGCTACAGGAAAAATTTTGAAGCCCGTCGCCACTAAATGGCCGCGGATCCGCCACCAATGGGGGGTTAGTGCGGCGGTTCCGCGCTGCTTTAAAGGCTTCAGGGGCTCAAATTTTTCTGTACCCTTAGAATTGCCTGCACGGATTTTTAAGCTACTGCAAATAATTTTTTGAACACTTTTGAAAAACGACAGCAAACTGAAAAATGAAATCGTGATTTCGGTAAAATCCGTCGATCGATCTTTTAAGCATGTCTAAACAATCTAGTAAGGGGTTTAAAGGGTGGTTTTGATACCATGAAGGGTCCCGGCAGCGCCCCGGCCATCGAAACGTGGCCAAAATGCGGAACAAAAATTTATTAAACCGGCGCTACCACTACCCGAATTCCGGATCGACCTTAAACCCTAAACTAGCAAATAAAACTAAGAGTTAGAATTCTTATACCAAGATGATCCAAGTCCTTCGATCTTCATTCCAAACTCCTAGCAGTTCTTTGACGAAGTTTGGTTGCCGGTCTTCCTCCATTTCCGATGATCCACCCGAGAGAAACGGCGCAAGCTCCAGCTCGACGAACGAGACAACCGACGCTCCAAAGTTGCTACATGGAGAGTCGAGGTGTATGGAAGTGTCACTATAATTTTCTCTCTTTCCTTTTTGCTCATTGAGCAAGCATAGAAGATGAGTGAGGAAAAAGCTTTGGCATGAGCAAAGAATTGCTTTGTATTTGTGAAGTATGAGAGAGTGAGAGAGACTAGCATAATGTTTCATCTAAAAAAACCCCAAATCAAAATGAATCCCTCTCTAAATAATAGCCGGCCCCTCTCTTTCTCCCCTCCAAAAAAGTCTCACCAATTAACCAAATAAACAATTGCACCATCCTTTACTACATGCCTCAAAACCATGCTTAACACTATGCACTTTCCACCTCACACTTCCACCTCATTTGTGAGTCAAATGAATTTCCAAAAAATGGAAAATCATACAAATTAGGTGGCCACCTTCTAGAAGCTATTCCGTATAAAATACGGAATACTTCCTGGTATATGTACTGAAATACATATACGCGTATTAATACCAAAACACGAATAGCCGAGAGAGAAAACGAATAGTGAACAATAATACTAGAATACGTATATACAGATACATATATAAATTATTAAATCAAAACCTGATTTAATAAACTGGCTTAATCCTAAGCCGCTAGTATTATCAACCGTCCAATTAAAGTCTGCGCAGCAAGTGCACATATTTAATCGGACATCTGTATGTATCAACATACCTCATGTACACCATATCGCCTGAACCGTGAAAACCCTCTGTGTGGGACTCTAAAGACTCGTCAATACACTAGCAGTGGGTTTAACCACAAGCACGTCAGCGGCACTAGCTGTACGTAACGGCTACCCAGGTATTAAGCGAAAGGGAGGCCGACGAGCAAACTCATGCAGAACCCCTACTGAGCCTGACAGTGACAATATCCGTACAGTCCGGTCTGTTCGTCTAAGAGTATCGCATATCGAGTCTAAGGGGGTGGATAAAGTCAAACCCCTAACAACGTGATATTTAGTGTCGGTATGAAACCCATCTCCACCTGAGAAACTATCGATCCTGGATCGGTAGTTCTCGTCCACCGTGGCCACGGATTTATGGTGATGGCCATCCGTACACAACGCGACATCAACCCCCAATACCGGGAGAGACGAATCCCCGACGATCCGATCACTGCCTCCATGTGGCTCGGGACTGTACCCAACTAAAACCTGTTTGCACGACTCCTTTGAGCCGTGGTAGGGTAGTAATCAAATGACAGTAGGAACTCACACGAGACAAATGATGATCTCAGGTCGACAGACTAACCTGTACACATGTCACCTGGGAACTGCTATATGACAATAGGTATAATACCAACTAGCAGGTTCCCGGCGAGTCCGTCCAGTGTACTCATAACCCAATGAGCACCTGTATACTATCTTAGGTGACCAAACTAACACCAATAGCTTGTGAGACCTGGCCACCGCCCCTCGCCGGGGTCTCGATCAGTATACACTAGTCTACACTGGAGTATCGATGCCCGGTCTCGATACTCCTATGACTAAGGACATTTAAGGATGTGCTTATTGACCCCATCTCCCACATATGTGATCGCCATCACAATGCTGGCAGTCAAGCATGAATCCTACGGGCTCTATCAACATGTATATGATAATAAAGACAAACAAGATAGCATACTATCATTTTGAGTAAAACTGTTTTATCGGTATAGGTCCTCACTCAATAATCACAAGTCCGCGACTATGATAATTGCCTTGAGGGCACTAAGCCAATAATATCTTCATCAATAAATTCCAGAACGTTTGTGCGATGATGAAGACAACCCAACTATCTGGTGATGCTATACGGCTATGAGTTATTCCTTTTACTTTGTGTGACCTTGCTGAAAAGTGGCTGTATAGCACTACATCTCATTCGATAACCAGTTGGGACGAGTTTGTAAAAGCGTTTTTAAAGAAATTCTACCCAAATCATAAGACTGCACGAATTCGAAACGAAATTAACCAATTCACAAAGCTTCCTACCGAACCTTTTTGGAAGTACTTTGACCGGTACAAGGATATTCTTGTTCATTGTCCTCATCACGGTATAGAGAAATGGCAACTTTGCCAAACTTTATATGAGGGCTTGAATCCAGCAACTAAACAGTTGCTGGAAATCATTTGTCAGGACCACTTCCTGTCCAAATCTGACGAGGAGGCTTGGCAATTCTTTGACGAACTTGCGGAGCAAACGCTGCAGTGGGAAAGAACCCGCCCAAACACCTCAACTTCTTCTTCTTCAGGTCTCTCTAGGGCAGGATTTCATCAACTTGACATCTCAATTGCAATGAATGCCAAGATGGCTGCAATCACGCGGAAACTGGAAGCAATTAAGAGCAAATTCTCATCTTCTTCTCATGCCCCTGTTCTTTCCCCTCGTACCATTTGTGCTTTTTGTTCGGATCCATCTCATTTGACCGAAGAGTGTCCTTACAATCTACCATCTCAAGGACAAGATCAGGTTAATGCTGCATTTCAGCAAAGACAAAGAAACGATCTATACTCTTCTACATACAATCCCGGTTGGAGGAACCATCCTAACTTTTCCTAGAATCAGAACCGACATCATTTCCAAGGCCACAACAACTTTCAGAGGCCTCCTCCTCTACAACAATAAGCTTAACAACAATTTCGGCAGCCTTTCCAATCCCAACCTTTTCAGAATCCGATGAACAACTTTGCACCCTGCAACAATTCTTTTCCTCAAAAAAACTTTGTTCCGTCAAACAACGATAAGGTTTCCTCTCTAGAATGGAGTCTAGAAGCTTTTGTAAAGCAATCGACTCAATCCACCGCCAACATCTAGTCTTCTATTCAGACTCTGGTGCAACACATCGCTGCATATGGGCAAAGCATCAAGACCATCGAAGCCCAAATTGCACAGCAGAACGCGGCATTAAGCGAGCAAGAGAAAGGAAGGCTTCCATCTCAACCACTCCCAAATCCTGGTCACCCACATAATGTACATGTTGCTCTTGAACAACAGGACCATAATGTGAGTTCCGTGACTACGTTGAGATCTGGAAGAATGCTGAATAACAACATCGGCACATGAATTGATGATGATGACACTCCGGCCGTTTCTTCTACTCCTTCTTCTTCTGAGCCTATTCTCCATTCTTCAAAAGGTTCTTCTTCTTCTTCAATTACTGCTCCGAACAGATCCACTTCTCACTCCACTCAAACTCCAGTTTTGGGATCCGTTCCAACTTCACAATCTCCTCCACAAGTATTTGACTCAACCAATTTCAAAAACGTTCCATTTCCAAACCGGTTGAGATCTAATAAACAAAATCCACAAATGGAGAAGATTCTGGAGTTGTTCAAACAGGTTAATATCAACATTCCCCTCTTAGATGCAATCCAACAAGTCCCTCCTATGCAAAAATCTTGAGAGACTTGTGCACTAAAAAGAGGAAATCTCAGGTACCAAAGAAGGTTATCCTAGCTAGTAACGTGAGTGATGCTCTTACCTAAAATTTACCACAAAAACGGAAGGACCCTGGCTGTTCTACGATTTCAATAACCATTGGGGATAAGAACATCAACCGCGCTCTTTTAGATCTTGGTGCCAGTGTTAAACTGCTTCCTTATTCTGTATATGAGAAACTAAGTGTAGGAGAACTGAAACCTATACATTGTACTCTTCAAATGGCCGACCGATCAATCACCCATCGTAAGGATGAGCTAGAGAATGTGTTAATAAAGGTTGGAAACTTCATATTCCCCGTTGACTTCATTGTTTTAGATACACAACCTGTAGCTAACCCCCGGAATCAAATTCCAGTGATACTCGGTCACCCATTCCTTGCAACCTCAAATGTTGTGATCAATTGTCGAAATGGTTCGATGAACCTATCTTTTGGCAACATGAAAATTGAACTCAACATTTTTAGGTTAGGGAATCAGCCATCCGAACCAAGTGCTCATATACAAGATGTTTGTTCCATCCAGGAGATCGCCCCAGGGGACTGTGAATTTGAGGAATTCTTGTTTGACCATAGTAATCTTGACGCCACTAGTGCGTTCCTCTTTGAACCTACTGCTGCCTCCGCTTCCAATAACGATTACGAGTGCTTCACATTTTCGAACGATCTTAGGTTGCCGCCGCCCGAGTTTTCGAATTTTCGGTTGCGTTAGTTGAACCGTCTGACTCGGTCGCATACACTCACTTTGAGCCCCTGTTAGAATCTTTTGAGTTCGAGACATTTTCTCCAATCTTGCCTTCAGTCATTTCACCTCCTACGCTCGAACTCAAGCCTCTGCCGTCTCACCTCAAGTATGCTTAATTAGGTGAGAACGAGACCCTCCCATTCATCATCTCGGCTTCTCTAGCTTTAGAGCAAGAGAAAGCCCTTCTCTCGGTCTTGCAATCCAATCGGCAAGCATTCGGCTGGACGATGGCAAACATCAAGAGGATTTTTCTTCTCATCGTTGAACATAACATTCACCTGATGGATGATGCCAAACCAGCTAGGGATCCACAGAGGCGATTAAATCCAATCATGAAGGAGGCTATGAAGAAGGAAATCGTCAAATGTCTGGATAGTGGTATCATTTACCCTATTTCAGACAGCCAATGGGTCAGTCCTATACATGTTGTCCCTAAGAAGTCGTGCATTACGGTAATCACAAACAAGGCGAATGAGTTGATCCCTACTCGCACCCAAACCGGGTGGCGAGTGTGCATTGATTATCGAAAAATCAACGCCGCAACACGAAAAGATCACTTTCCGCTACCATTCATTGACCAAATGCTCGAAAGATTAACTGGACATGAGTATTACTGTTTTCTGGATGGTTACTCAGGCTATAACCATATTCCCATCGCCGAGAAAGACCCGGACAAAACCACTTTCACTTGTCCTATCGGCACATTCGCATATTGCCGCATGCCCTTTGGACTATGCAATGCTCCCGCTACCTTCCAGCGGTGTATGATGGGAATTTTCTCTGACATGGTTGAGAAATTTTTGGAGATATTCATGGATGATTTCTCCATCTTTGGCGATTCTTTCGATGAGTGTCTGCAACATCTTGACGCTGTCTTTACCCGATGTAAGGATAAAAATCTCTCTTTAAACTGTGAAAAATGCCACTTCATAGTACATGAAAGTATTGTCTTAGGACATATCATTTCGCAAAATGGCATCGAGATTGACAAAGAAAAGATTGATGTCATTTCCAACCTCCATGCTCCTAAATGCGTCAGAGATATCCGATCTTTCCTTGGCCATGCCAGTTTTACAGACAGTTTGTCAAGGACTTTAGCAAGATTGCTAGACCCTTGACTCTTCTTCTGGCCAAGGATACCGCGTTCAACTTTGACTCGAGCTGTTTGACTGCTTTCGAATCACTGCGAAGCTCACTCACCACTGCTCCCATTCTTTCTTCACCTGACTGGACGCATCCTTTTGAGATTATGTGCGATGCATCCGACTTTGCTATCGGTGCAGTCTTAGGACAGTACATCGATAAGATGCCGCACGTAATCTACTACGTGAGCCGGACCCTGAATTACGCCCAAATGAATTACACAACAACCAGGAAAGATTTCTTGGCTGTTGTATTTGCTTTAGTGAAATTCGGGCCCTATCTGATCGGATCCCCAGTTGTTGTCTACACCGATCATTCAGCTCTGCGACATCTTTTTGCGAAAAAGGATGCCAAAACTCGGTTAATACGTTGGATCCTCTTACTTCATGAATTTGACCTTGTCATTAAGGAAAAAAGAGGATGTGAAAATGCAGTGGCCGACCATCTTTCACGACTTCCTTCTTCGTCGACGCTCCCTCTCCTAACCAACGATACTTTCCCTGATGAACAACTCTTGACAATATCTTGTGAACCTTAGTTCGCAGATCTGTGAACTACCTGGCGACTGACTCATGCCTAACGATTGGTCGAGTCAGGAAAGACTTAGATTTTTATCCCAAGTAAAACACTTTTACTGGGACGAACCCTAACTGTTCAAGTACTATCCAGACCAAATCATCCGCCGGTGTGTTCCGGAAAACGATTCAAGAGTGTGTTGTCTTTCTGCCACGATCAAGTATGTGGTGGGCACATTGGCCCAAGAAAGACAGCTGAGAAATTCTTGCAATGTGGCTTTTACTTGCCAAAACTATTCAAAGATGCACATGAATACTGCAAGACTTGCTCCCGGTGCCAACATTTGGGCTGGATTTCCAGGCGAAATGAGATGCAGCTCCAACCAAACATGGTTGTTGAGATGTTCGCTGTTTGGGGGATAGATTTCATGGGCTCATTTTCCAACTCTTTTGGGAACTTGTACATTCTATTGGCTGTTGATTATGTCTACAAATGGGTCGATGCAGTATCGAGCCGGACTAATGACAACAAGGTTGTCATTAAATTCCTTAAAGAAAACATCTTTTCCCGGTTCAGGCACCCTCGCGCTATCATTAGCGACAATGGGATGCATTTCTGCAATAGGTCTTTCGAGGCCTTGATGTGGAAATACTCAATCAATCATAAGCTATCCATGCCCTACCACCCCCAAACATGTGGGCAAGCCGAAGTTTCAAATCTGCAGACCAAGCAGATTATGGAGAAAATGGTTTCCATGAACCGTAAAGATTGGTCTTTAAAATTAACCGATGCCCTCTGGGCATTTCGAACTGCATATAAGACTGATCTTGGCATGTCTCCTTATCGGCTTGTGTACGGGAAGGCTTGCCACCTCCCTGTGGAAATCGAACATCGTGCTATTTTGGCGATCAAGGAGCTGAATCTTAATCTTGAAAATGCAGGCAGCTGTCGGAAGCTGCAACTAAACGAACTGAACGAGCTTCGGGATGAGGCTTACGACAACACGGTTATTATAAAGAACCGAACGAAGATGTTTCATGATAAACACCTTACGCGCAAAACCGTCACGCTTGGACAACATGTACTTCTTTATGACACCCGACTCCATTTCCATTCCGGTAAACTTCCATCTCGCTGGAAGGCACCTTTTCTTGTGCGGTATGTGTACCCGCACGGCACAGTGGATTTGGAGAATCCAAAGGACGGTTCGTTTTTTAAAGTAAACATACATATATTGAAACTGTTCCTTAGCGCAGAACCATCAGAGAAGCTCCTAATATTGCAGGAGCCGGTTTACCCTGCATAATCTTCCTCTTTTTACCACCAAACTTCGGTTATCCAGCCATAAACTGTAGAAACACTGTTTCACATAAGTTTGGGGGTATGTATATACTATTTTAGGTATATATATGTGGATATTCTTATCTTGTGCATATCCATTTTTCTTTTTGACGAGCAATCTTGTCTAGTGATGCTCAGTCTATATTTCATTTCAAAATAATAATAATAATAATAATAATAATAATAATAAAATAAAAAAGGAGAACCGCCTCTTTTGACCCTTCCATAATTTTGCCCTCTTCATGTACATTGACAGTGAGGGCGCTATCCAATTTAAGTTTGGGAGTGTGCTCGGTAAGCTTTCTCCCTTCGCATTCATTTGTATATTCTGCATTTGCATACATATTTAAAAAACCAATAAAAATCGAAAAAAAAATTACAAAAATATAAAAACTTTGTCGTCAAGTTAGCTAGTGGGAGAACTTAGATTCGATATTTCGATGGTTTTGTTTGATAAGATAGGAACAACTAAATCCTATTGTTAGATTTTGAAAATCTAAAAGATAACCCTCTATTGAGTTTAACTATAACTTATATACGTCTTTACATCACATTACACGTGTCATGAGTTTTGAAAATTAGATAACAAGTCTAATATGTCTGAAAACTTTTAAACTGATAAACTATTTTTTAAGGATCAAATAGATTTATTCTGAAATAAGCAATATCAAGAATAGTTTCGAAAGTGAAGTAGATATGAAGGAATATTACAAATACCTTAATAGGAACTAATTATGAAAAATAAGCCATCTGGAACTTGATTGGAGTGATTACACACCTGATCCACTAAACACATCTTTTATCAAAAAAAATTACTGGTTATATCTCCATTCGCATTAAATCATTCTGATTTCCACGCCAAAATGGGTCTTTTTGTTTTAGGGCCTAGGTAACTTGTGCAATTATGTCCGCCGGGGCGTCTCTACACCTAATACCCAAAAACCAACTGATTTGGGAGCATTAGCCCAAAGCTCGCTAAGAAGCCTTAAAAGTCCAAATTAAAACAAAGTCAAGCAAGTGTTCTCTCCGAGTTAAAATTCCTAACGGTTCTTTGTGTGAGAATAATCTTGACAAAAGACAGGCTTTTATAAAAATATTTTTATTGGAGATATGAAGATTTTGTCCTATGATGAAGACTATTGCACGTTCACGAAGGTGTGTATGAAATGAAAACAAGTAAAATGTGGAGTGAAAAATAAGACTTAGTTTCCTATTAAGGAAGATAGAAATTCTGAATTTGAAACCTAGCTGGAAAACGAAACATGAGATATACTTAACTCTCTATAAACTTGTATGATCCTTTTTAAGTTTTTATCTAGGCTTTATTTTGTGACATGGCGACTTTAATCGATCCTTTTGAAACTTAATGACACTATTTACACCACACGTAAAGACATATAGGATCTTAAGTTAAATAAGAAGCGAGGTGTGAAAAATAAAGATTTGAAACTTCTAACTTAAGATAATATAATTGCTAGCTTTGAAAGAAAACCTTAAGGTTAGATTCATAGTTATTTCGCAAAACTAGCTTGATGGCATTTTGTGGGTGAAATCTGCTGAAAATCCTCAGGAGACAACACTCCTCCTACTATGGACATCTAGAGCTTTAACGGCTTGTTGCACGAGCTCAGTGCAACCGCGTTCTCTGCGAAAATGAGGTCAGGATTTTTGTTTTGCTCGGGAAGAGCAAAACATAAGTTTGGGGGTATTTGTTCATCACTGAAAACTGCATTTTAATACCGTTCATTCATTATCTATTTTGTTATATATCGGTACTGTTATCCAGTGTCTGCTCAGTAATATAGATTACAGGTATTCGTGATAAAATACTGGAAACATACTCAAAATCACGAATATAACGTTTGGGATTCGAAACTGTAAAAATAACAGAAAACCGATCGATACCCAAAGAGTTCTTTTGCAACAAATATTGTGCATACAATTTTGGTCCAACACATAGCAAGTGTGCACTAGCTCTTTGGTGATTTGGACCATGGTAGGGCTACCATGACATGATGAAATTGTGCAAGTAGGAAACATGAGCATTAAATGCTAAAAGAGTTGATGTGATTTGAAGCATCATGATTTCCCTCCAAAAGCTACTAAGCAACCCATGTTGTTAAAAAAAATCAAGCAATGCCAGTAGACTTGTGGTGTGCACTAGAGATCACAACATCAAAACGAGTCCCATACCTCAAGAAACGACCGGCGACATCCTTAGAATTACCGGCGGCGCCGGGCCCACCATGGAGAAATGACTTCATCTTTTGTCTGTTCACTCATTGTTGTCCCATCTTCCTGTTTTTATTACTTGTTTATTTTGATTTTGAGCCTATAATACCAGATCAATGGACAAGGGGAGGGGATACTTTTTCTTTAGTTTTGTTTTAGAACACTTGTAATTTGCAACCTGCTTTTCCTTTGAACTCTTGAGCTCTTGCCCCTTTGTCTTGACCTTGCAACTTCTTCATTGAACTTGCAAATTTAAGATTTAGGTTCTTGAATTCAAGATTAATTGTATCTTATATGAAATTCAATAAAAGTTCTCATTTCATTTCATATGTCTTGCTTTCTACATACTTGAACTTGTGAAATCCTTGCTTTACTTTGATCTTGCAACCTCTTAAGTGAGCTTGCAATCTTAAAGTTTGGTATTTGGATTTCACTTTGGTACGGGATTAAAGAACAGTTGAAGGAATTTGCACGTTTGATTTATCGGTTCTCTCTTTGTCTTTTCTTTTCTTACAATTTTTGTTATGTTGCCTTACTCTTTTCTTTTTTATTTTGGATTTGTAAATATGTATGAGTAATTGATTTACTTGTTAAGGATATAATATGTTTAGTTTGTGTTAGGGATGTGTTTGCTAAAACCTTAAAAAAACTTAACTTTGCAATTTGAACTCCGAGCAAACCACTCGCAATTCCGCTCCGTTAGGCACCCTATCCTACCATGGTAGCGGTGAATCCTAATCGTGACCGGATTGTGAATGGTTTGCCGAAGGTTAAGGTCAAGAGGCAACAACGGAAGGACAAGGTACAAGGAATACGGATTTAGCTCAAAATTGCAAATACTGTATTTCAAGTTCCATAATCCACATTGTTGCCTATTGCCTTAGTGTCGATATCGAAGTGAGGTCTATAAGGAAACGACAAACATCATCCTCACACAAACTAACCTAAAACTACACTTAACAAGTTTTTTTATTGAACATATCATAGTTATGACTCTTTGTATAAACAAAAACTCAAGATACGGTATTAACTCGTTAAAACAAGCTAAAAAGCCTACCATCTCCCTGCGGACAACCTCTACTCATTGCGGCTCGCTACACACGACACCACCTTTGATTGCGGTAATTTCAAATTCTTTCTAAATACGTCATGGTGAAAACCTGTTAATCGGGTGCTCATTGGGTTATGAGTACACCGGACGGATTCGCCGGGAACATGCTAGTTGGTATTATATCTATTGTCAGATAGCAGTTCCCTGGTGACATGTATATGGGTTAGTCTATCGATCTGAGATCGTCATTTGTCTCGTGTGAGTTCCCACTGTACTTTGATTACTACCCTACCACGGCTCAAAGGAGTCGTGTAAACAGTTTTTACTTGGGTACAGTCCCGAGTCTCATGGAGGCTGTGAGCGGATTGTCAGGGGATTCGTCTCTTCCGGTATTGGGGGTTGATGTCGCATTGTCTACAAGTGGCCTTCACCAGAAATCCTTGGCCAAGGTAGTCGAGAATTAATGATCTAGGATCGGTAGTTTCTCAGGTGGTGATGGGCTTCATACCGACACTAAATGTCGCGTTATTAGGGGTCTGACTTTATCCACCCCCTAGACTCGATATACGATACTCATAGACGAATGGACCGAACTGTACGGATATTGTCACTATCAGGATCAGTAGGGGTTTCATGATGAGTTTGCTCATCGGCCTCCTTTTTGCTCAATAGCTTGGTAGCCGTTACGTACAGCTAGTGCCGCTGACGTGCTTGTGGTTAAACCCACTGCCAGCATATTGACGAGTCTTTAGAGTCCCACACAGAGGGTTTCCCTGTTTCAAGCGAAACGATGTAGAGGCCGTATGGTTTTACCGCAGGGTTCGATCACATATGTGTACTTGTACACGCATGATGTTCGGACGGATAATACTAGTGGGCTTTGGTTTAAGACAGACCTTAGTATTATATTGTTGGATTATTTTCGTCTCTTTGTATTCGTATTCTTCGGAATACGGATGCGGGTATGTATATACGGATTATGGGTATTCTTATAATTCATTACAAGATTACTTTTAGAAGATTACACCTCATCATGGTTTAGACCTTTTTGGATTAAAAGGTGATTGAGGTGTAGGATGAGGTGTTTATTGCATTTTTGTGGCATGGCTAATTCGTGACCCATGGTTACTATTCTAGCATGCTTAGGGTTTTTGTTTGTTGTGAGATTATATTGACTTGAGATATTTTAGTTGACTCAAGATATTTTGGATGGCTCCATTATTTTTTTATTCTCACAACACAAAAAAATTAACACAAGCCATTATTCATTTCTTTTTCTCTTTCTTGAGTTGCTCTCAACACCTCATTCTCATGGCATCTTCTTCTTTCTCTAACTCCACCCAAACCCTCTCATGAGTTGAGAATCCTTGGGTGTCTTGAGAAAAATTAATCCTTCATCACTCTCTACTTCTTCTACGGTATCTAGTGTAGCGATCTAGGTACCCTAGTTACCTCGGATATGAGGTTGGAGCTCGCCGCATAGACTCTCGGGTGGATCATCTTCGATGGAGGCAGTCCGGAGATCAAGCTTGATCAAGGAAGGCCCTAGGAGCTTGGGATGATGGTTGAAGACCGAAAGACACAGATCTATTCGGTATAACCATTCTTACTCCTTTGCATGTTTAGTTATCTAGGGCTTATGGGTAAATCCAGATAATTGGTTGTGATAGCGCCAAGTTTTATAAATTTTTGTTCCGTATTTGGTCACAGATTGATGGCCGGGGCGCTGCCGTAACCCAACAACCTCACGTGTTAAACACATGAGCGCCTATATGCAGAGCAAATAAGCTCTACAATTAAACAACTAAATGGTAAATGGGCCTCACGTGTTAAACACGTGAATGCCTATGTATAAAGCATGAAAGCATAAAAAAAACCCACATTGGAGTCACGTGTTAAACACGTGAGGATGCCCTTTTGAAGCATTAGCTTCAGATAGAGTTAAACTCTATGCATAGAATTAAATCCTATTTTTATATGCAAAGAATATGAGCATTAAGAGTAAATGGCCAAAAGCCAAATTGACTTCACGTGTTAAACACATGAGCGCCCATATGCAAGGCATATGGGCGCCAAATGAATGAAGCTAAGTAAGCCTCACGTGTTAAACACGTGAGGGCGCCTACTCACGTAGAATTTAAATCTACTCTTGGAAAATACTTCCCTGAATATTTCTAAAAGAGAAAGATTATCTCTGTTAAACAAGGAACCGTTGGATCAAAGATCTAATGGTGATTAAGTATAGAATTAAATTCTATTGGGAAGGATATTCTCTGTTGAACAGAAAGTTGCTGGATCAAAAATCCAATGAGATGGAAAATATTTCCCATATCTTTCTAAACAGAGAAAGATTGTGCACTATTAAACCGGGCACCCTTGGATTAAAAATCCAATGGTGATAAAAATATCACCGTTCAATAAAATAAAATTCTGTATATGGGAAAATATTCCCCCAATCTTATTAAAAAGAGAAAACATATTCTGTATGACAGTAACACTTGGATCAAAGATCCAACAGAGGATAAAATTCCCCAAACAAATTTTGAGACCAATAAAATCAATTGGAATCTCTCAATAAGAGATTTTAATTAACAAACTTGCCTCCGCTATGTAAAGGACCGAGACTTCAAGTCTCACACAGGGACAGAAGCTTCTGCAAAAAAATACATTGAGCTCTTGAAACAACAGAGAATTTAATTCTCAAAGAAAGAAGATCTCCCTCCTTCAAGACTCTAGGTAAAGAAAAAGAAGAGATAAAATATCTCATTTGCCTAGCATAATGGAAACAAGGGTTTAACCCTTCATACAAGAACTTCGTTCTTCCTCTGGTTTGAGATTTACAAAAGCAAATCTCTCCACAAGTTGAGAATTTAATTCTCATCGAGAAGATTTTGTTCTTCAGACTCAAAACTTAGGGGAAAAGAACTAGGTTAAAAAGAAAAAGAACATGTGTTCTGCGATTTTAATTCCTCCGAAATTTGGTTTTAACCTTGCATAAAGAACTTAGTTCTTATAGAAATAAAAGAAGAACTTAGTTCTCCAATTCAAAAAATGATGATCCAAGATCTTCAAAACAGAAATCTTGATGATCATCAATGACTAAAATGTCATTAATAGAAGAACAAGAAGAACTTGACGTCTCACGTGAAACACACGTGAGCAAAATTAGTGCTTGGCACTATTATAATGCCTCACGTGTTTCCTACATGAGTGCTTAAAACAAACAAAAGAAGAGTTAAAACGCCTCACATGCTTCCCGCGTGAGTGCCCAAAAAACAAAGAAAAAAAATCATTCGTGTTAATTAGGCAGCCACCAAATTAAGCAGTCCAACACCCCAAACATAAAGTAGTCATGTGAAACACTCTTGGAAACCTGAAATCTGGCGCCTCACATGCTTCACACGTGAGAACCATAGCTCTAGCCAATTGCTTAGCACTTGAACAAACAAAACCCGAAATCAATGCTCAATACTCACGTGCTTCCTACGTGAGTGCCATGAAAAGTACTTAGCACTCTATGTTCAGTCAAAATGACTAAAGTGCTTAGCACTGATTGGGAAGCGTCCATATCTGAGCGCCTCACATGTTTCACAAGTGAGCGCCAGAGAAAATTAGTGCTTAGCACTATAGTAGCATCTCACGTGAAAAATACGTGAGCGCCAAAAAAGATTAGTGCTCGGTACTATTCCAGCACCCCACGTGAAACACATGTGAGCACTATATATATCAGTGCTTAGCACTGCTGGGTAGTATAGAGAACCAATCTCATCCCAAATTGGCTAAGTTTCCTGTGGTTAAAACCACTTTGATTTTAAATCAACCGAGCCCATATCGCTTATGATTTCCAAACTGATCTTAGTCTTAAACATGACTAATGACCTCTCATGGATGATGTCCAAAATGATATTCATCTCATATCTCCTAAGTTAATCTTAATCTCAAATATGACTAACGATTCTTAGGTCTACAACAGCCTTTTTTCTCTCAAATACAGGATTTGGTTCAAAGGTATATCTTTCCACACCTCTGATATATGTCGTTGTAATTCCTCAACGTCTTCATAGAGGTGGCGAGTCCCGACAACCAACAACTCATTTCTTCACATATTGATGCACTTCCAAATTGACGTGCACACCTCAAATCGGATCGCGTCCCGAATTGGACACATTCCATGTCACCATCGTTCACTCCGCCACGTATAAAATACACGTGCACGCAAGATGAATGTTGGACCGAAATGTCCTTAAACTAATATTCGCCCTAAACATGGCGATAATGGACCATGATGTCCTTCAACTAAAATAATTGGGCCAAAATGCTCATATGTTTTAAGTCGATCTTAATCTCAAACCAGACTAACGGTCCTTAAGTAAACCAAATCCAAATCTATAATATACGGATTTGGACTAATCCGCGCCCTACGGGCAACGACATAAAATAGTCTCCGTATACAATCCACGGGCAACATAAATAAAACAAAACACACACTACACGAAGTGCACTGCGGGAGCAGGAGAAAGTGGTTATCGCAATGCGATAACGTAATTAACTGCAGAGGCTTGCGCCTGCAAGGAAGAGTGTCCCCACAATCAAAAACCCTTCATAAATAAGGGGGAATCTGATGAAGTCTGTTACAACGGTCGCATCTGTCCAAACCTCTGATATATGATGCCATAAATCAACTTAGTATCTTCGGAGAGGTGGATAGAGAATTCCAAATAGCATCTGCCCCCAAATTCAGGAAAGACGATCTATCCCAGTTCGTCTCTGTTTTCGGCGGTGAACATATTCTGGCACGCTCAATGGGACCTTTTTCTCTTTCCACTCCACACTTCGTGTGTCGTGTTTCATGAACAAAATCGTGGTTCACTATAGTTGCCCTTGGATTCGAGGTACTAAAACTTGGTGTCTTGCTCATGTGTAGAGAAATCGATGGCTTCCCAATGGACCTTTTCAACAGCAACTCCCGCTCCACCCCAACAGGAGTGACCTATGGGCCTAACACGGCCTCAATTTTCTCAATGACAGTGAGGCAAGTTACGCAAGCCACTACTGGACTATTCTTCGGGACTATGTTCCTACCGGTGAGTCTCAGTGCCTCAGGGCCATAAGAGAAATCTCCTAAAAGGTCGGTCTTCGATCGGCTGGCAACCACAATGGCCCCTCTCAATGGGTTGTCCAAATCTGACATCTTAGTCTTCAACAGGCTGAGCAAAAGCTCAAACAGGCCCGCAAAGAGGATCGTGATACTTGAAGGGGCTGCCCCAAAATGGATAGCCCTTCCAACTCCTGCTACTGGCGAAGCCGTCAAAAGCGCTTCCCTCATCAGAAAGTCGGTCTTTGAAAGATTAGCCGGCCCTCCCAAACTTTGACAAGGACATCGGTCTTCAATAGGTTGACGCCAACAGCAACCCCTCAGCAAAGCCAAGGGCACGAAGAAGCTGCTTCCAAAACTGAGGCGGTCCCTTCTGCAGTCACGCTCGACGTCGCCACTGGTACCGAATGAGAAAAACTCGGGGCAACTCCCCCTCTGGACTTACTCTGCCATCTCCAATGGTGGAAGTTGACACTGCTGTTCCAACCGGGAACAGCTTTGATCTGCTCAGGAAGGTGCGCAAGAACTCTCCAACAGCAGTGCTAAAGAAATCGCCCCCACCTGCAGGGGTTACTGCGCAGGCAAAGCCAGAGCAGCCCCATCGGCGGCTCTCCTCGCAAATTCATAGGGTTCGGCAGAAAGTCCAGGACTCTGTGATCAACAAAGATTACTCTTTTCAACCGAAGAAACCTAAAGGCCGACAAGAAAAAGACCACTCCTCCGCCATACAACAGGGGGCTCCTTCTACGCAAGTGCCTGTTACAACGGCTCCTTCAACTTCAACCTCCCACAAAAGGATGAGGTTGGAGAAAATCCCACCGCCTGCAACAAATTCCAAAGGCGATGGACCCAAACACCCCAATTCTGGGGGCATGATCGTACATACGGTCTACATGGCTTCCAGGAAAGAAGAAAGTCATGCTTCGGCAAGTCACCGACCGCAAACTCAGTCGCTGACTAAGGATCAGGAGCAACAACAGAAGCTTCAGTAAATGCTGACCAAAATGGCAGCGCCTATCGGACAAAAGGAAAGTCCGGACAAAGAGACCGAACAACACCATGAGCAGGAGACCGATACAGAGTTCTTGCGAAGGGTGCTCGAAAGAAAAGACAAAGAAGCCGCTAAACAAGATGCTAACATGAATCAGACGGCGCTCTTGTCTCAGGAAATGGTTGGAATGATGATCCAACCAGAACCCCCTGCTGAGGATCCGCCGATAATCATCGAGGATGATAGAGGGGAAACATCGAACCCTCCTTCGGCCGTGTCAACAGCCGAGGAGGAAACGATCTCCAAGGTTTCTCTTGATGATTATATTGCTCAATAAATAAGAGCTCATCAAGCTAATGAAGCGGATGGCCAAATCGTCAGAACTGGGCAACCGTATCCAGGCTGGTATGATCAAATCAAGTACCTGCCGGGATATACGATCCCCAAGTTCCATGTATACAAAGGGACAGGCAACCCTCACCAGCACGTCGCGCAGTTCAGATCTCTGTGCGGCAACACTGGAGGCGATGACAAACTGTTGCTTCGCCAGTTCGTTGGTAGCTATCAGAAATGGCCTTTGAATGGTACTCGGAGCTCCCAAATGACTTTGTAAAGACATTCACAGAGATGGAGCTGCTGTTCACACAGCGGTTCGCCAGTACAAGCGAGCGCACCCCGATCATGGCATTAATCAATGCCAGGGTAAGGCCAGAGGAAACTTGGGTCCAATACGCGATTCGGTGGCAGAACCTATAGTCTAAGTGCGAATAGCGCATTGAAGAATCTGCATGTTCATCGGGAGTCTTGATCATCAAACGACTGTTTCCCGGTTCATGACATTCTTCAAACCAACCACCTTTAAGGCTCCGATCGATAAACTGGCCCAAATGGACCATATGGACCACGGGCCTTCCTCCTCAAATAAGGACCCTCGAAATAATAAGGGTAAAGGGAAAGCAACATTCGTTGATAACTTGCAACAACAACCGAGTGGCCCAAAACCGGCTGCTCGCCAAAATAACTCACGTCCGCGCCCATCCTTGGAGGAAAGACTAGGACACGCTTACTCGTTTCCCCGCGACAAGACGAGGAGACTGTTCGAATTGGAAATACATAACAAACTCATCACGCTGTCAGAACCGCGGCGTACGCCGCAACTCAGCGACGTCAATAACCCTAATTACTGATCCTATCACAGAATGGTGAGCCATCCAATTAAGGATTGCTATGTCTTCAAGAACTGGGTCGAGGACCAGTATCAACATGGGAAATTCGCGTTGTCTGATAACTGGAGGGTAAACCCACCACAGAAGCACACTCTCAAAAAGGTGGATGTGCTGGGGGCATCATGCTCACTCGTGGACGAAACTCCATAGGAAGTCGTTCTTTCACAAAATCCAAAAAAATGCTAAAGGATCTGTAAGCATGTCCAACAGTCAGGTGGAAAAGCCCACTTGAACCCGAAATCATCAATGGGATGCTGAAACCACGTCATGCACCGAAAGTTGAGAAGGAGGAGAACAAGAAGCCTATGCAGCCTGCCGAGTATGACGACAAGCAGATAGACCTACAAAAGTACATTGACGCGCTAGAGGAGTACGACCAGAAGGCGCGAACACCGGTCACGCTCGAAGAGTTCCTCAAGTATATTCTTGAGAACGAAGATAGTGACAACGATGAGAAAAATGACTCATCAAGAGCTATTGGGGACCGTGTAGCAAGTTGCCACATGGTCTCCAATTCATTGTTAAATGACGAAGAAACTCCCACGGCATCAGAAAACAACACGGAAGAACTGGGTGCAGAATCGGTGCTAAAATCCCCGGAACTACCAGAAGACCCGATCGATAAGCTATTAAATGAAGCTTTTCGAAAAAGCAAAGCTGACCGAGAACGTGAAACAGCCATATACAAAACGGATAAGCGTCGGCGTCAAGATGAAGAAGTTGCGGCAAGGATGAGTCGTAAAGTACTCCAACCAAACCAAAGCATACTTGTGACAAATAAGAGTAGGATCAAAAAAGAGAAGCGGTTCGCCAAAGCCCTGTCAATATGAATGAAGCTGCCACCTCTCGTAGGAAACACTCCCGGGGTCATATGCCTCGACGGAGAGGATTCACATCCAAACTACTGCCTATATCATCGGAGGGTTACGCACCCCACCAAGGAATGCAGTGCCTTCAAAAAGTGGTGGCAAGAATACGTTACCCATCAAAAACACATCAAGTGGATGAAACGTGAAGCTCGTCGACGGCCAAATAGTGCAACAGATGCACATGAAAAAATGACTAGCAACTGTCATATGGTTGATACCAGTTCGGAAGGGGGGAACCTCAAGTTCTTACTTTCAGGAGCGATTCTGAGGAAGAAATACCCCTCAGCCCTCTCTTCAAAGAATCAACCTCCGAAAAAGAAGAGGAGGAGAAGAACTGCTAGAATATTCAGTTGCGTAATCGCACGCTGCCTGAAAAAAATCTCGGACCCACAAACAAAGATTCGAGCAAAAAGGACAAAGAGAAAGAAAAAAGCTATTAGGAAATTGCCCTCAACGGTGGAGTTGTCAAAGAGCTCGCAGTGAGGGACCCGCCTAGGAAAAACAAGGTGGATTACAATGTCCTGGCACATCTGAGGAAAATACCCTCACAACTGAGCATATTGGATGCTCTCCTCCTGTCCAAAGAGGCACGAAATTCTCCGATCAAGGCATTGTTAGTTATATGTATGCCCTAGAGGCCATTACTGTATATTGGATGTATATTGTAGTGGATGCTGGGACATATATAAGGAGGACTTTCTTGCTCGACATGATAGTATGCTATCTGGTTACTCTTTACCTTAACGTGTATACTTATTGTCTCTCTGTTACATGTTGGTAAAGCCCTTAGGATGTGTACTTGACTACCTGGACTATGATGCGGATCATACTAGTGGGGACATGGTAGTCCATAAGTACATCCTTCAAAGCCCCTAGTCGTGGGTGTTTCGAGACGGGGCATCGATATACCAAAGTAGACTAGCGTATACAGATGGGCGATGGATGATCCAATATCCATCGGTGTTTGACATCAGAGATGATATACGGGTGCTCAGTAGAGACTGGGTACACTGGACGGACTCGCCGAGAACTCCCAGATGGTATTATACCTTACGTCAGATGGAAGTTCTCAGGTGACACTGGTACAGAGTAGTCTGTTAACCCGAGATCGTCATAGAGTCTTGTGTGGTTCCCACTGTGCTTTGATTTCCATCTTACCACGTCCAAGAGGGCGTGCAAAATGGTGGTTTTTGGGTACAGCCCCGAATCACATGGAGGCAATGAGCGATAGGAGGGGATTCGTCTCTCCCGGTATAGGGGGTTGATGTTGCGCTGTGTTCGATTGGCTATAACCAGAAATCCCTGGCCAGGGTTGCTGAGATTTACTGGTAAGTGTTACCAGTAGTTTCTCGAATTGTTATAGACCTCATATCGACACGACTTATCGAGCTATTGGGGTCTGACGTTTACCACCCCTAGGCGAGATATGCGACATATCAGACGAACAGACCGGACTGTACGGTAAGTGTTACTGGTTGGATTCACAGGAGTGTGAGAGGGCTTGCTCGTCGATCTTCTGATCGCTCAATACCCGGATGGCCATTACGTTTAGCAGACCGCTTGCGGCTTGTGGGTGTTTGATATGATCATCATCTGCTGCCGGCGTATTGACGAGTCATTAAAGTCCTACACAGAGGTTTCCTGGCTCAAGCAAAACGAAATAGGAGCGCATATGAGATATGTGCGGGATCGAGAATAATACCAGTATGTGATACTGTATTCGATTCTCGCGATTTGTAACATTGATCGGTTATATACGTTATAGCCGGGTTATCGGATCAAGTGTTGATTCGATAAGATGTTACTATTGATATTAGTCGGTTATATGCGATATGACCGGGTCGTTAAATCAAGTGTTGATTTAATGATTTAATGTATAATTATATATTTGATATATCACTTTACATTAACTAATATAGGTTCACTTAAAAGGGATTTTCTCACTTGATGTGCACATTGTACATGTGATATACTTTTGTGCATTTGATTGTATCATGTTTGATGATACATGATAGTTTGGTGTATGGTTTAAACCATGGTTGATCAATGGTTAGGGTTTCTTTTGATTTTATTTACTTATCTATTTATTTATTTATTATTCATTTTGGCAAAAGAAAAAATGGTGGCTTGATTTGTTTTCTAGTTGAAGCTTCATGAAGCTTTGCCTAAGTGACCATTTTGTCTTCATGCTTAACCCTAACCATTCATACTAACCATGTTTTATTCTCTACACCTAACTATGGTTGCAATATGATAAGTATTTATTTTTATTTCTTTTGGAAAAAAAACTTATCATATATTCTTTCTTCTTCTTCTTCTTCTTCATCTTAAACAAGAAGAAAGCTTGCTTCATCAATGGCAACTTGAGCAATTGAGTGAGAAATCCAATTCTAAAGTGAACCCACCTCCTATTTCTTCATCCTCTACCTCTTGCCAAGTAGTAGAGTGTGTTTTCTTCACAAGTTTCATGACTTGGTGAAGTGGGATCTTGATCTTGCGATGCCTCGACGTAGATCATCTTCGGCATCGTAGTCGATGACCTAGCCCGCCTATTTCTCCGATGAAGCCTACGCTAGAGCCCGGGATTCGATATGGACAGCAAGGAGACTTCATCTTGGAGCTATGGAGGTGGAGAACCGGATCTAAAAAGGTTGTATTTCTGTTCTTGTAGTTAAGTTGTTAACTAGTTTCTTCTTTCGCCTAAATATCTAGTTAACGATCCGTAGTCTAGGGTTTCTCGGCACCGTAAAAATTTAAATTGGCATGGTTGATGCCTTGTGAGACCTCTTGAGAGTGCCTAGGAACCCTACAGTGGTATCAGAGCCTAGCTAGAGCCTTAGGCGATGCGTAGACGGAGTTAGAAATCCGATCGAACCGAAACCGTAACCCTAATATTGCTCTCTGTACATTTTTGAAAATCGTGGATTTTTGAGAATTAAAAATATGCAGAAAACTCAGTAGAAGATTCTAAGAATTACTGTATAAAACGAGGCCCCTAAATCCATAAAAGAGCGGCAGAACCGCGGCATTAGCATGCTAATGCGGCGGTTCCACGGCCCTTTTGTCTCTTCTTGCAATCAATTTTGCACAGTAATTCCTAGTTTGCGGTGCTGGTTTTCCTGGGAATTTTTAATTTTTTTTTTCAAGAGTTGAATTTTCTGGGTTGTATTGGAGACTCGGTGTATCGATCGGATTGTCTAATTTTTTCAATGTGTTTTTCCGGGTATTTTTAGAATATGTTAAAAAGTTCGACCGGATATAAATACCCACTTTTTCCCCTGCCGGAAAATTTCCAATTGTTGGATTTTTCCGTGGTTAAAGACGTTCTAAGTAGTGCAAGTAACGCGATTGTCCCTCTAGAAGACAACAAACCTTAACTCGATTATGTGACCGTCTTGAACTGCCCTTTGAACCTTAGGGTTTGGGGCAGTACGGCATGCCACATGTGAGGCGTTGGCTTGACCCTTCTACGGCTGGACCGTTGGTACTGAGGCACGAACTGAATGTTTTTAGACTTGTTTCATGTGTTGATCTGTATCGGGAAAACTTGGGTGTTTGAATGTTCGATCGGAAAGTTTAACATTTTCTAATTATCTGGAATGTGATACAATAATTGGAATTCACAAGTAGTTATGAGATAACTGAATGAATGTTATAAATCTAGCGGTTTAGTCTCACTTGATCGGTTGCCACGGAATTTTGATGTGATCAAAAGTCCGTCGCAATCACGTAGCGTACGCGGATACTCGCCGGGTAAACTTAATAGACAGCCTCACTCCATAGCCCCGACCAAGTGACTGTAGGAGAACCCCGTCGCCGAAAGCATCAGTTCGGGTGCTCGCGGCAGCGGTGTTCTGCCTTAGTGCACTTCGTTGACGGTATCGGGGGTGCAGCCGCCTACTAAAGTTTGCGACGAGCATTCGATCAGGATGTCGGGAATCTTGTTGGATTGTCCGACTTGATATTGAAAAGTGTTTTCGATAATGAGACTAAAATGCGGGGTTTATAATTGTTAGGCATGCGATGTCTAAGTAATTCATTTGGTCAGGCATGCGATGTCTAAGGAGGTTGCGGATTCCAACTGTTGTAGTTTTACACTTTCTTTTCTGTGACCGTAAGTGTAATATGTGACATCGCCGGTTTCGTTGCTATATGTCAACGACAATTGGGATGTGCATATTTACTTACGTTGATGACATGTGATGTTATGTGTTGCTGGATATGTTATATTGGATCGTCGTCTTTGAATAGCCGGGGGTTTCTTATGTGAGATGAGTGTTTTTCATTTTCATTCATGTAAAAACTTGTATGTAATATTCTTTTATTGGGGCACTTCCAGGTTGCGGAAGATATCACCCTTTGTATATTATTTACTTTTCCGCACTAGGATAGACCCAAGGAGGAGGGCACAAGTAACCGGGTTCTGGAGTCCAGTGGGAGACCAACTCGAGGAGTCGAGTCCGGGTCTCCTAACTCCAGAATTGGTAGAGTTGCTTGCCGCTCTCGTAGGGGTCTTGGGGTGTGGGTTTGGCTATTCATCACGACCGTGTAATCCGTGTTTTATACTGTCTCGTATTGAAAACACGGATGTCCTAGTATATCCAATATTTCATATGTTTCTTCTGCTGCGATATCTGTGATGTGATCATGTGATGTTCTGTGATAGATGCTGTATATAGTATATATGATATATTATATAGACGTTACTTATGTTTTACACCCGCGCTAGCCCTGCCCCGCTCTGCCGTTAGTTACCTAACCTAACGGTGCACGAGGGGACATCGAGGCGAATGCGGATGGCATAAGTGTACGTCGTATTTATCTGTGATGTTTAGGTACTTAAATGATGGGACTTCATTAATATGATTAATGAAATAAAAGAAACCTAAGATGTTGTAGAATCGAATTTCAAAATTAAAACAGGTAGCTACAATTCTTGCTTTGCACAGTGGTATATATGATATATCCTGCACCTTATTCGATGAGGAAAGGACCGAGATCCCTTCACCGGGAGTGACTCCTTTAGCAATAATTGGCAGATGCTACACACTCGGTTTGTCTTTTGATTACTTTTAAGTGTTTTTGCTTTGCACAGTGATATATGTGATATATCCCGCACCTCATTCGACGAGGAATGGACCGACGATCCCTTCACCGGGAGTGACTCTTTTAGCAAAACTAGAAAAGCCTCAAAAGCACTCCATTTCAAAATCATTTGATCCTACAACGATATCAAGTTCATTACGCAATAGGTTTTCAGAAAAACCTGTCGTAGCCCTCTGTCATTTCAGATAAGTTGTATATAGTATTCGTGCTGCATTTATTGGCTTTCGTCAAGGTGCAGTGTGCGGTAGCTATATGTTGCTTATCTTCCTGCATACGATGCGATTGGATTAGGGTAGTCATACGGCTTTGTTGGCTTTCGTCAAGGGTCGTGCGGGTGGGTTTAATTCAATCAAGAAATGTACGGGTTGAACTTGACTAGCGGGCTATGGTTTGTTGGCTTTCGTCAAGGTCATAGCACATTAGGGGCAAAATATTATCGGGAATTTCAAGTGTTGAAATTTGCAATGAGATTGCATACCTTCTATGAGATAGTTGGATCCCGATACCCGCTGCGAGTAAGAGTTACTCCTGGGAGAGTTTTACACATTACAATTAGCCGATCAAGTAGGTGTCTAGAAAGGTGTCAACGGGGTTACGCCTCTGGGAAAACGAGGTTTACATTAATTAAGTTCGTGCGAAAGCACGGGGGACCTCCCTCAAAGTACCGACACTGGCCTGGCTGAAAGATTGGCGAACTTGTAGTGTGTAATTAATCCCGGCTAGTCTTTCCTTTTAGGGTTTGAAGGAAGATTTGATAAAAAGAAGTGGGAGCCATCCTGATTAGATAAAATAATAACCAATCTATTCTTGCAAGAGCGCACGCTGAGTGTTTTCTTCTCTCTTTCTCCAGGTAGCGACTATATCACGCCTTAATCAAGATAATAATACGGATTATTGACCGAACCCGCTTGTTATACTGAGCTGGGAAACGTTGGTCCCGCTCCAACTTATAATTGTTATAAGACAGAGCAGGAAATTGGGGAATACCAGATTTCCCGTGCCGCCCAAACGAAGAGAGTGCATGCTGATGCATCATCTTCGGGTGTGTTCATTACAAAGAACTGTTCCTCTGTGTCCTCTACGTCCTGGGTATGTGATACCAGATCAGGATCCCAGATATGTAATCTGTTACATAGGGCTACAGAAAAGTAGAAAACTGAGAACGGGTGATAAGTTTCATGAGGCAGAAAACGGGGAAAGTGTTGCAGCCAAGTCTGTTGGTCACTGTCACCCTGTATTGTAATACATTGATTCTGAACGAATGTTATTAGATACCGAACCTGATATACAAAATCATATCTGTCTCTTTATTAGTAAAGAAACGATAAAATTTTGTATTGTTGGATAATGTTTTGGACATTTCCTATATCAAAAGTTGATCGGTTCAAGCACGTTATCTAAAAGCATTGATGTTCTAAATCAAACTACAGTTCTTAGTATACGGAACACACACAAGAGGAAGAGTTCATAAATGAACGGATCCTTCTTGAGGTATTGTAGACTAGGTCATATCAATGCGACCCGACTAGCTGAAGTTACATAAAGATGCATATTTAAATCAGTTTGAATTTACATCTTATAAAACTTGCCAGTCATGTCACAAAGATAAAATGACCATAGCTCTGTTTACTGGAAGCAGAGAAAGAGTTAGTGAACTCTTGGGATATGATACATGTTGATGTATGTAAGCTCCCCTGTCTACACATGCCAAGATCGGTTCTTTGTACTTCATTACATTCTCTGATGATCTCTTTAGATTCAGACATATGTTCTTGTTGAAACACAAGTCCGAACCTTTTGAGATATTCACAGAATATAAGTTAGAAGTAGAGAAGCAAAATACGGGTATAAGTATTATGTCCTTTGATGTGATCAAGGAGGAGAATACTTGAGCACGGAATTCCTGGATTATTCTAAAGGAGAATGAGATTCTCTCTCAACATTACTCCTCCGTATACACCATAGCACGATGGTATATCGGGGCGGAGCAATCACACCCTATATGATATGGTGTGCTCTATGATGAGTACTACTGAGTTACCTGTTTCCTTTTTGGAAGTTATGCACTTGAGAAGCTGCATGCCTATTGAAAAGGGCTCGAATCAAATAAGTTGCCTACCATTTCATATGTGATATGGAAAGGGAAGAGCCCATGTCTTAAGCTAGTTAAGATTTGGGGTTGTCCGGCCTATGTCTAAAAGCAAAATCCGGACAAGCTCGAGGCAAGGTCTGTTATGTACAACTGGAAAGGTTCCAGCTATACAAATTACAGCAGATGATTTGGTAGAACCAAAGGATTCAATAGCAACCAACGAACCTCAACCTCTCCGCCGATCTAGTAGGGTTCCTCACCCACCTGAGAGATACTTCGGTTGCTCTATGATAGTGGGAGCGAGCATTGCGTCATAAGATGATGACCCAACTAGTTTCGAGCTGGCCATCAGGAGTAAGACTCTATAAGAATGGCTGGATGCTTAGCGATCTGAGATGGAATCCTTATACACCAACAAAGTATGGACTTTGGTTGCTATATCTGAAGGGTTAAATCCCCATCAGGAGCAAGTATATCTTGAGAAGATTACTTGGTGTACATGGAAAAGTTGAGACTTTCAAAGCTAGACCTGTTAAAGGTTTTCGTCATCGACCAGGCGTGGATAATGATGAAACCTTATCCAGTACCTATGCTTAAGTCCATCCAGATACTACTTGCCACGGCTACATACCATGACTATGATATCTGGTGGTTGGGTGTCATGACTGCTTTTCTAAATGATGTTTTAGAAGAGTGCGTCTATAAGTACACAGCCAGAGGGCCTCGTAGACAGTGGGAGCAGCGGAAACGTGTGCAAGATGCTTTATAGGATAAAGCAGGCATCGCGGAGTTGGATCATCTGTTTTGATGGATTATTCAAAGAAGTTGACATCATCAAAATGGTAGATGAACCTTGTATAAACAAAAAGGTAGTAGGGAGTATGGTGACGATCCTCATAGAGTACGTGGATGACATACTCTTGATAGGGAAGGAGTTTCCTATGCTACGCTCGGTCGATCTCCGCTTATCACATGGATTCTCCATATAGGATCAAAATGATACCTCCTAAATCCTGGATTTTGGATCTATGAGATAGATCTAATTGGATATTAGGATACTCACTAGTTGTAGTGAGATGGTATCAATCGATCCTAGGGAGAATCACTGGAAAGGTTCCAGGGTGATAAAGATGACTGAATGTCAGTCACAGGCATTGTCTTTACCCTCAGTAAAGGGACGGTATGTTGGAAGAGTTCCAAGATACATACCGTGGCATACTAGACGATAAAGGCTGGATACATCGCTACCAAAGATGCTACCAAAGAGTCTGTTTGGGTGTATATTGGTTCATGAGATGAACTTAGTTCCTACCATTGCGAGACAATGGAGTTGTGGCTTATGCCAAGGAACGCAGGTCCCATCAGTGATCCAGACATATTCTAAGGCAGTATCACCTGATCATGGAGATGGTTGATCTCCAGGGGATCGAGGTCAGGAGAGTAGACTCAGAGGACAACACGGTGGATCCACTCGCGAAGGCCTATTCCCAGAGAGAGACTTTTATGAGATGGTTGAGTATGAGATACTACAACCACTGCTATCAGATGGCCCTAGTGCAAGTGGGAGATTGTTAGTTATATGTATGCCCTAGAGGCCATTACTGTACATTGGATGTATATTGTAGTGGATGCTGGGACATATATAGGGAGGACTTTCTTGCTCGACATGATAGTATGCTATCTGGTTACTCTTTACCTTAACGTGTATACTTATTGTCTCTCTGTTACATGTTGGTAAAGCCCTTAGGATGTGTACTTGACTACCTGGACTATGATGCGGATCATACTAGTAGGGACATGGTAGTCCATAAGTACATCCTTCAAAGTCCCTAGTCGTGGGTGTATCGAGACGGGGCATCGATATACCAAAGTAGACTAGCGTATACAGATGGGCGATGGATGATCCCATATCCATCGGTGTTTGACATCAGAGATGATATACGGGTGCTCAGTAGAGACTGGGTACACTGGACGGACTCGCCGAGAACTCCCAGATGGTATTATACCTTACGTCAGATGGCAGTTCTCAGGTGACACTGGTACAGAGTAGTCTGTTGACCCGAGATCGTCATAGAGTCTTGTGTGGATCCCACTGTGCTTTGATTTCCATCTTACCACGTCCAAGAGGGCGTGCAAAATGGTGATTTTTGGTTACAGTCCCGAATCACATGGAGGCAATGAGCGATAGGAGGGGATTCGTCTCTCCCGGTATAGGGGCTTGATGTTGTGCTGTGTTCGATTGGCTATAACCGGAAATCCCTGGCCACGGTTGCTGAGATTTACTGGTAAGTGTTACCAGTAGTTTCTTGAATTGTTATAGACCTCATATCGACACGACTTATCGAGCTATTGGGGTCTGACGTTTACCACCCCTAGGCGAGATATGCGACATATCAGACGAACAGACCGGACTGTACGGTAAGTGTTACTGGTTGGATTCACAGGAGTGTGAGCGGGCTTGCTCGTCGATCTTCTGACCGCTCAATACCCGGGTGGCCGTTACGTTTAGCAGACCGCTTGCGGCTTGTGGGTGTTTGATATGATCATCATCTGCTGCCAGCGTATTGACGAGTCTTTAGAGTCGTATACAGAGGTTTCCTGGCTCAAGCAAAATGAAATAGGAGCGCATATGAGATATGTACGAGACCGAGAATAATACCAGTATGTGATACTGTATTCGATTCTCGCGATTTGTAACATTGATCGGTTATATGCGTTATAGCCGGTTTATCGGATCAAGTGTTGATTCGATAAGATGTTACTATTGATATTAGTCGGTTATATGCGATATGACCGGGTCGTTAAATCAAGTGTTGATTTAATGATTTAATGTATAATTATATATTTGATATATCACTTTACATTAACTAATATAGGTTCACTTAAAAGGGATTTTCTCACTTGATGTGCACATTGTATATGTGATATACTTTTGTGCAATTGATTGTATCATGTTTGATGATACATGATAGTTTGGTGTATGGTTTAAACCATAGTTGATCAATGGTTAGGGTTTCTTTTGATTTTATTTACTTATCTATTTATTTATTTATTATTCATTTTGGCAAAAGAAAAAATGGTGGCTTGATTTGTTTTCTAGTTGAAGCTTCATGAAGCTTTGACTAAGTGACCATTTTGTCTTCATGCTTAACCCTAACCATTCACACTAACCATGGTTTATTCTCTACACCTAACTATGGTTGCAATATGATAAGTATTCATTTTTATTTCTTTTGAAAAAAAAACTTATCATATATTCTTTCTTCTTCTTCTTCATCTTAAACAAGAAGAAAGCTTGCTTCATCAATGGCAACTTGAGCAATTGAGTGAGAAATCCAATTCTAAAGTGAACCCACCTCCTATTTCTTCATCCTCTATCTCTTGCCAAGTAGTAGAGTGTGTTTTCTTCATAAGTTTCATGACTTGGTGAAGTGGGAGCTTGATCTTGCGATGCCTCGACGTAGATCATCTTCGGCATCGTAGTCGATGACCTAGCCCGCCTATTTCTCCGATGAAGACGACGCTAGAGCCCGGGATTTGATATGGACAGCAAGGAGACTTCATCTTGGAGCTATGGAGGTGGAGAACCGGATCTACAAAGGTTGTATTTCCTTTCTTGTAGTTAAGTTGTTAACTAGTTCCTTCTTTCGCCTAAATATCTAGTTAACGATCCGTAGTCTAGGGTTTCTTGGCAACGTAAAATTTTAAATTGGCATAGTTGATGCCTTGTGAGACCTCTTGAGAGTGCCTAGAAACCCTACAGGCATTACTAGAGTTCGATCAGTTCCAAGCTTTCTTCGCGGAAGAGAAGATGAAAGATGAACTGGCAGAGGTCCACGTAGCTGACATTACATTCAACGATGAAGATCTCATTCTCAGTACGTGTGAACATAATCGCCCGTTATACGTCACCGGATACTGCCACGACATCAAGATAGGAAAAATTCTTGTCGACAACGGATCCTCCGTCAACCTTCTCAACGTGAGAGTGCTGAAGGAGATTTGCATGAACATTCAGCACCTACCCCGAAACAAAATTACCATCTCCGGGTTCGACTCATAGTTGTCACGGACGCTCAGGTCCATGATACTGACATTACGCTTCGGGCTGCTCGTCACTGACATCAAATTACATGTCATTGACGCTAAGACTTGCTATAATTTTTTGCTCAGTAGGCTTTGGTTACATGAGTATAACGTTATCCCTTCTACACAACATCAGTGTTTGAAATATTTCAAAGACGGCTTGGAATACACCGTCATAGGGGAGCTAAATCCATTCTCCGTAAACGAGGTCCAAAAATATGAAGACGCAAAGTACTTCCTACCAGACTTTGAGGATATGGAAAGGTGTCATAAGCCGGAGGATAAACAGAAGTCCGTCTTCACTATCCCAATCTTTGAGAGCGATACCGAGGAAGATGAAAAAATAGTCTACTCGGGGCAACCCCAGAAAGAAAACAATAGGCCCAGACCATCTACTCCTATTCTAGTCATTGGTAGTGACTCAGAGGACGAGGCCAACACAGTGTTCTCCATCCGCCTGTTAGTGCAAACCTTTGCCGAAACAGATCAAAGTCTACAAATTACAATGGCTCCGCCTTGGCATTACAAGAAACTTGATGCGCTCCATACATACAGCGTACAAGAACTGCAAACTTTCTACGTACCTTCCAGGCAAAGAGGTGAAAAAGCGATCTTCTTCTACCAATCGATGGAAAAAAGAGTAGAAAAAGAAGTCTGGAATGGTACCGATTTTGCACTCGACAGGCTTCAACCAATTCGTCTGCCAAGATACTAAGCAGGGTGATTGAAAAGTCTGTTAAGATGCCAAGGTGTACAACTCGAACAAACTGTTCAACAAGACCAATTCTAAAAAAAGATTTAGGATATTCCCGGGACTCAGCGAAAGATGCCCAACGGAAAGATAGAGACAACCGGGATCGGATACATTCGATCTAAAAAACGGGAGTGGTTCCATAGTTGCCACATCATAAACAGCTCCAATGATGGGGAAAATGCCCTTCCAAATGGCCGTGACGTTGAAACAGAGCGAAATCCCGCTCTAAGAACATTAAGTCCATCACTCGAAGAACAAATATACAAGCTAATAAAAGAAGCTTGTCAAAAGAGCTGAGACGATCACAGCCACGAAATGGCCATTTATGAAAAGGCCAGGACGCAGCGCCTCAATCAGCAATCTGCGGAGAAGGAATACTATAACGCTCTTCATCTCCGGCCCACTGTATATCTTCGCGAAAAGGGAAAATCCTGAAATAGAGTCAAAGACAGGGCAAAGAACAAAAACAACGTTTGAAAACAACAAAACAGGTCCAAGATGCTGCACAATCGAGAAAAACTTGATTGGAGCCTGTTCTTTATAAAGCAGATGGGTCGGGAATACTCTTTCCCCCAAAACAAGACAAGGAAATATTCAACCTTGTCATGAAGCACTAAATGATGATGCTTCCGGATTCTCGGCACCCCGAACAAATGAACGAGGTCCATCATCCGGATTATTTCTTCTACCATTGAGCAATAGGTCCATCAACAAAGCAGGCTTTCTTTATTCGACAGCTGGAGGGTAACCCCACTGCAAAATCATGAGCCACAGAGGACCTATACCATGAGGATAGGACCAGCTCAACATCAGGAATGGAAGCGAACTCGTGACTGCCATATAATAGCACTCTCAAAAGAGGGAGGGCACGAAACTATGGATGACCTCCATATGCACTTCGCAAATGAAGAAGGGGACGAGGTGATCTCAGAGTTTCCACCAGCACCAAAAGAGCTAGAAAATAGGATATACACTATGGCGAACAACCTAAGAAAAATTGATTTAGGGACATAAAATGACCCAAGGCTGACATTCGTCGGTGAGCTAATATCTGAAAAATAGGTAGCCACGTTAAAACACATGCTCATGCAATATAAAGACTGCTTCACGTGGAACTATTCCGAGATGCTACGTCTAGATCCAAAGGTAGCAGTACATAAACTGGCCATATCGCCGGACATAAAGCCAGTCAAATAGGCGCCAAGAAGAATGCGACTCGAACTTGAATGAGTATCAACACTGAAGCCAAGAAACTAATCGACTCCGGCTTCATCCAAGAAGTTCAATATCGTGACTGGATCGCTAACATCGTTCTAATGATAAAGAAAAATAGGATGGTGCACATCTGTGTGGACTTTCGGGACCTCAACAAAGCTTGCCCGAAGGATGATTTCCCAATACCTGTTACCGAACTGATGATCGATAACACGTCTACCCATGAAGTCTTCTCCTTCATGGATAGATCTTCAGGATACAATCAAACAAAAATGCATCATGAAGACCAAAAGCATACTGCCTTCCGGACTCCGCTGGGCATATTCTGCTATTAGGTGATGCCCTTCGGTTTAAAGAACGCTGGCGCTACCTACCAAAGGGCCATGACAAAGATATTCGATGACCTCATACACGAGATCGTCGAATGCTACATTGACGGCCTTATGGTAAAGAGCGGATCTCACGATGAACATTGGGAACATTTAAAAATAGTGTTCCGACGTCTTCGGAAGTATAATCTGAAGATGGGTCCTCTAAAATGAGCGTTTGGAGTCTCCTCGGAAAAATTTCTAGGATTCATCATACAGCACCGGGGTATCAAAATCGATACCTCAAAGATCAAGGCGATTATAGAAATGCCCACGCTAAGAACTCTCAAAAACCTGTGGTCTCTAGGGAAAGCTTGCATATATCCGACGGTTCATAGCCAACCTCTCCGGAAAATGTCGTCCCTACAGTCATTTGATGAAGAAGGCTACCCCGTTCGTTTGGGATCAAAAGTGCCAAAATGAACTAGACGAAATCAAGCAATACCTGCAAAATCTGTCGGTATTGACCGCTCCGGTTAAGGGAAACCCCCTTATCCTATATACAACAGCCCTTGAGGGTTCTCTAGGCGTGCTATGGGCACATGATGACGATCAGGGAAAGGAAAGAGCTCTGTACTATTTTTTTCGAGTTCTCCTGGGGGAAGAAAATAACTACTCGCCAATGAAAAGAAAAGCCTGGCACTGATCTTCGCAATAACGAAGCTTAGACATTATGCCTTAGCACATAAGGTCCATCTCATATCAAAGGTGGATTCTCTCAAATATCTTATGTCGAGGGCCATACTAACAGGAAGTCTTGCCAAATGGTCCATCCTCCTGATGGAGTTTTCAGTGACGTATCGATCCCTTAAAGCAGTAAAAGGTCAGGCCATAGCTGACTTTCTTGTGGAGCATCCGATACCAGCCGACTCCCCGTTAAATTACGAGTTGCCAGACGAACATGCATTTGACGCAATCGAAGAAGAGAAAGAAGAAAATGATTCCCAATGGGAACTCTACTTCGATGGAGCATCCTCCGTGAAGCAACGAAAGTGAAACACTCCATAATCAAAGCCGGGGTGGGCCTTATCTTCGTGACCCCGCAAGGAGGGATATTGCATTATACACTTTCCTTGATGGAGCCAAGGACTAACAACGAAGCTGAATATGAAGCTTTGATGGCAGGTCTCGAGATCGCTATCGACATGGGTATCAAAGACCTCCTCATATATGGAGACTCCCAGTTGATCGTTAGCCAAGTAAATGGCGATTATCAGACATGCAAGCTAGAGCTGATAAAGTATGGCGAAAGAGTGCATCAACTGCTGACATAAATCCCCTCCTACATTCTGGAGAGTATACCGCACGCAGAAAACAGCAAGACAGATGCATTGGCCAAATTGGCTAAGGAACTGGCAGATGAAGACCTCGATGATGTAAAGATCATTGTGCAAAGCCGCAGGATTCTCGCGCCAACAAATATATCTTCGAAAGACCTGATAGAGCCATCCGAAAGAAAAGAAACGACCGAACAAGTAGCCCTTCAAATAGAGGAAGAAAAAATGGTCAAGGATTCGAGGGAGGTCTTTATAGACTACTTCAAATCCCAACAAACGCCCAAAAATGCGTCGTCTAGACATCAGCTCATGAAACGAGCTTTGTCCTTCGCCTTCGTCAATGATACTCTATATAAAGATCGTTCGACTGTTTGTGGCTAAGATTCCTGGGACCAGAAGAAGCGAAGAGAGTCATCCAAGAAACTCATGACGGACTCTGCAGTTCTCATCAAGCTGGGCCAAAGATGAAGCTGAAAATAAAAAGAATGGGTTACTATTGGCCCACAATGATTCAGGACTGCCTCGAATATGCGAAGCAGTGTCACTCATACCCAATTCACGGGGACTTCATCCACCAACATCCAAATCCGCTACACCCAACAGTAGCTAGCTAGCCGTTCGAAATGTGGGGAACCGATATAATTGGCCCTATTGAACCAGCATCGTCCAAAGGTCATCGGTTCATACTGGCAACGACGGACTACTTTTCTAAGTGGGCAGAAGCAGTACCACTAAGGGAGGTGAAGACGGAGAATATCCTCCATTTCTTCAGAACACATGTCATGTATCGGTTCGTCACTCCGCGACGAATTATCTCGGATAATGGGATAGCTTATAGAAGTCATAAAATTAGCCGCTTCGCACAACAGCATAAAATTGATTGGAGATACTCTTCAGTATATAATTCTTGGGCCAACGGTCTAGCTGAAGAATTCAACAAGACCTTAATAATGATTATAAAGAAAACGTTGTCCAGAAATAAAAAAGATTGGCACGAAAGGCTGCACAAAGCTCTCTGGGCATACAGAACAACGTTCAAGATGGCCACAAATACGACACCGTACGCGTTTGGTGTTCGGCACGGAAGCAGTGCTCCCACTGGAAATAGAACTCTCTTCTCTACGAGTAGCCGTTCGATACGAGCTAACAGATGAACAAAATGCTCATCTTCGGTTTGAGGAGCTCCACGCCCTCGACGAAACATGCCTTATAGCACAGAAAAATCTGAAGGCTTATAAAGCAAGGATGACACGGTCATACAGAAGAATGACCAGACCGAGAATGTTCCGCCAAGGCGAACTCATGCTAGTCGTCAAAAGACCAATGATTCCCAATCGTGTAAAATGGGGAAAGTTCAAACCGAACTATGAAAACCCGTATATTATAGACAAAGTCTACCAAGGTGGAGGCTACCTGCTCATAGATATGCATGGTGAAAGACCCTTCCGGCCAATAAACGGACGATTCCTCAAAAAATACTACGCTTGACGAGTCACGACTTAGGTCAATGATAGATGATGACGCGTCCGCTCATTATCATCCTGAGTCAAGACTCTGAGAGTAGTATCTAAAAAACTTCGTCGCTTCAAAAATGGTGACAACGGACCGAGAAGTCCTTAAACTCATTACCTGCCTCAAACATGACGACAACGGACCGAGATGTCCCTAAACTAACAATGGACCGAGATGTCCTTAAACTAAAATTTCACCTCAAACATGGCGCAACGGACCGAGTTGTCCCTAAACTAGCACATCGTCCCAAATACGGTGATATGCTCTTTCGAGATCTATATTGCAATCGAAGTCCTAACGGCAAAGGTTGCAACTCAAGTCCCACTGGTTACACAGCTACTCCAGCGATGAAGCCATCCCCAAATCCCACCGGCAAACAAATGGGTCACCTACGACGAAGCTACTTTCAAGAATTTTGCCATTCCAAAAAAAGGGGGGTATGTCCACAAGCGAAATGGGCACGGATGAAAACCCGAAAGGGCAGCGTGTAAAAACAGCAGGGCTACCGGCAAGTTTGTGAAAACCCGGAAGGGTGCAATCTAGTAAAAAACCTGCGTGAGATCCTTACGATTCACAAAGGAGCAACACATTTAGGAATCCCTACAATTCCTAAGAAGAAACTACACTTGCAGGATCCTCATGACTCGTAAGGAGAATTCCCCTTATGAGACCCTCACGGCTTATAAGATTCAAAAGTTTTAAGCTACAGGGATCAGAACATGTTCGTAAGCCCTCATATTCCCCTAATGTTTCCCTACAGGTGGTCCCATATTGACCCTTGTATACAATCCATGGGTATAAATAAATATTCTCTCACTAAGTTCCACCAATGGCGAAAAATGTCCCCATATGATGAACGACACTTGTAAGTCCTCTCAACTAATAAGGAGAAAACACTCTTGTAAGATCCTTATGACTTACAAGAGAAAACGCACATAGGAATTCTCACGATTTCTAAGGAGAAAATACACCTACAAGATCCTCTCGACTTGTAGGGAGAAATACCTTTATGAGACCCTTACGGCTCATAAAATTAAAAAGCCTTAGTCGACAGGATCTTAACCATGTTTGCTAAGCCATTTTTGTTCAAATCGACAAAGGCAAATAATGATTTGCTCCTGGAAACATTCCATTTATAGCGATATTGATGCCTAAATAGGTGTCAAACCCCAGGTCCTCCCACGGCAAATGATGATTCGCTCCTGGCAAAATTCCAGTTATAGCGATTATGATGCCTAAATAGGTGTCAAACCCAAAGTCCTCTCAAGGAAAATGATGATTCGCTCCTGGAAATATTCCAGTGGTAGTGATGTTGATGCCAGAATCGGTATCATATTTCAAATCCCTTTAAAAAGCCGAAATGATAGGGCAACTCGCAATAAAAAGAAGCGAGTAAAAACAAAAATATCCTAAATGATTGGGCAATCGCGACTTTCGTGACATAAAAGCTGAAAAGATAGAGCATCAAGGAAAGAAAAAAAATGAAAATGAAACTTTTATGCCCTGCAGGTAGGTCCACAACGACTCCTGTATACAATCCATGGGCACAAATGAAAGAAAGAGAACTATATTTTCCCACCATGCTCCATCAAAGGGAGAGCCAGATCTTGATGACAACATCTAAAGCCTAAATATCGATTCGACGTGCTTCTCATGCCAGCAGGGTGCAGACACGATGTCAACAAAGACCCAAGGGTCGAATAAAGGAGGAGTGATGGCAAAATCCTAGCTCCAAGTCTTGACAGTGCATACACAACCTAGAAACTGTCCCGACGTTCCTTCTCATTCCAGCAGGATGCAGACGCAATGTCACCATCAAACAAGAAAGACCCAAGGGTCAAAAGCAAAAAATGAAGTCATGGAAAAATCCTTGCTCCAAGTCTTGACGGTACATATACAACCTAGAGACTGTCTCAATATTTCCCCTCATTTCAGTAGGGTGCGGATACAACTATCAAATGAAATTGGAGCGATGGAATATTCCCAGCTCCGGACTTCAATTGCGATACAAACAGCATAGAGGTCCTACAGATGTCTACCCTACTTCAACAAAGAATCGGCGCGACCTCGTCAAAGCAAAAAAAACGAAGTGACGGCATATTCCTAGTTTCGGATCTTGACGGCAACTCATATAAAGCTTAAAGACCGTTGGAGATCATCCCACCCCAGAAGGGTGCGGTTATGGCTCATCGAGGCTCCAAATTAAGCCTAAACTCAAGTAAAAAGCGTCATGGTTATGGCTCATCAAGGTGGTGGGTCACAACCATTTCGCGTGTAAAAATGACGGCTATATCAAGACCCACCACCTCCGTAATTGCCTTCTGAAAGAACCGCCAAATTTCATAAGCCCGAGTAGTCTTGGTTGTGATCTGGGCTTGAAGTTCTCCTAAAGCCTTTGAAGCCAACCCCCTCTCCGAAAACTTCCGGTTAAGCCTTTTCTCGCAAGATCGGAGATTGGCCGCACACCGATCAATCCATTCATGCAAGCGGGCCTTTACAGATAGGATATCAGAAGGAAGGTGTACGCATTCGACTCCATGTGGAGAAGCCTCCACTTGACGGCAATATTCAACCCAAGTACGCACCAGCGCCTCGTCATGGTAGGTAGCAAGGATAGACAAAGAAGCATTAACTTCAACAGCAAATTCCTCAGCCATGACGGAAGTGCCATCATGAAGGTATTCAAGACGAGTTGCCAGTGAATGAATGCTCTGTTTCTCCTTCCTCTCAGACATACGTCTGGCGTAAGGGCCTAGCGGCATGAAAATATGGGACTCTAGCGGAATCAGGGTTGGCAAAGCTGTGAAGATACATGTATGGTTAGTCGCCTTTCCGAATGGGGAATGAGTAAAAGAATACCAGGGCTAAAGCGTCACTTACCCATGGCCACATAAGGTATATCTGAGAAATCCCCTGGCCCATCAAGAACTTCAACTTCGTCCTCAGCCAGTAGGACTGTGGTTTAAAGTAAAGGGCACATCGGCATCATTATGAAAATATAATACGGAAGGCAAAGGAATACCAACCTTGACCGAAGGAAAGGACAATGCGCTGGGGGGTATCGCGTGCGGGGCCGCCATGTTAAGTAGACGAAGGAAGGTTTCCTCCGGAGAAAGATCTATAATAGAGGAAGCCAACTCTCGTAGTTCTGGGAGAAAGAAAAGGTCAGACACATGGAAAGGTCGTTATATAAATATAAATATATATATATAAGATTACCTTCAACACTTCGTCCATTCTGGGCCGGAGAGATAACAGCTTCAGTAATCTCCTCTACACCCTCCGGTGTGTCACTGGAAATATTTACTGAATCTATGGCCGGTCCGGCCACCTCCGCTGAAGGAATAAAAACCGTCAGTGGAGGCTCTAAGACGCGATCTGGGCTCGAAACAGCACCCGCCGTAGAAGGCCCTACAAAAGAAAAATGTGTAAAGACGAATGAGATATGAAAGCGATATAAATTATTTACTGAGAGGGATGTAAAAGATATATACCGATACGCTAGGGAGCCTGAATTATAGCCTTTTCGAGCTCTGCTCTTTTCTGGTTAATCGCACTCGTCGACCTTCGATCGAAGATAAATCCCTGCCCGCCTTCAGAGCGACCTCGTCTTCAGAAGCGGCCGATATTAGTTGTTTGAGATCCCATTCTTCTTCCAGCGTTAAACGAACTACTGGTAACATAGCAGGAGCCGGGTCAACATCACGGAATTTAACATAGGGAAAGCATCCCTTCTTGGGGTGCACATTTTCAGTTTCATCCTGTGAACGCTTCAAAGCCTCGGCCAACTGAGCAGCCTCCTCGGCGATGTACCAGGAAAGAGGATACCGTCGTCTGGTTCATCATGAGTGAGAGGCTCAGACTCGAGCAAAGCATCAAGTAAACGGGCGGCCGATTTCTTTCTCCTTTTAGGACCCGATCTAGCACTAGTAAAGGGACGCTTCCTCCCCTTCGACACTTTTGCACGGCGCTGCCCAGTCTCGCCTTCAGTATTTGACATTGGTGATGCTACTTCTGGTGCTTTATCAAGTATTCTTCCCTGGTTCCAGTGCAAACCGGCATACCAGCGGTATGGGGGACTGATTCTATTCGAGCAGCTTTAGAAATAAGCACTGAATCGCTGTCCCTCATAGGAGGGCGAACGACCGACCGTAGCTACAACGGAGCATTGATGGCTTAAGCTGGGCAGAGGCCTTATAGTAGAAGAGCACACGTCTCTCCTCTGCGATGATAGGACTAACCCGGTGATGATACCAGCCCATGAAGGGTCCCACGGGCGTTGGAATGTAGTCGGGCTTGGGGATCATGAAGAGGGAACCAGTATTTAACCTCATGAAATGATGAATAACTTCATGGGTGTTGGGTTACACTAGTACCCTGGCCATCTACCGTAGCCGTTTGCAGAACAAAAATTTTCTAGGGTTTTGAAAAACTGGCGCTAGAATAACCCAATGTCGGATCTACCATAAACTCTAAATTAGCAAACTAAGAGGATATCTATCTACTATGATAAATGTGTCTCACCCAAAGATCTATGTCCTTCGGTCTTTTAACCTCTTCATGTGCTCCTATTGATCACCTTGATCGAGCTTGTTCATCTTTCCTTGCACCTTTGGTTCTCCGGGATCGAGCTTGATGGTCGGTCTTCCTCCGTCGAAGATGATCCACCCGAGAGATGTAGTCCATGGCTCTAGCTCCACACTAAGAGTCTAGTAGAGCAACTAGAGGCCTTAGATTGCTACTCTAAGGTATCTAGGATGTAGTATGAAGTTCTTTGTATGTTTCTATCTCACCTCCTCTCTTGATTCTCAACACATGAGAGTGTAGAGAGGAGGTAGGAGATGAAGGTGGAAGAGCTTAAGAAACAAAAGAGGAGAGTGAAGTAAAATGGTGAGCTTGTAAAAATGGCAAGCATGTGAGAAAAAAATCCTCACATTTGGTTTTGTAAAACAATTTTTACAATATAATATACCAACCATGCTTTAATAGTTAGCACAAATGAATTGATTTGTCAATACTATTAAGGCATGGTTCTCACCATACTCCCCTCACCTTGCTTTACACCTCATTTTCCCATTAAGAATAAATGGATAATAACTAAAACGAGGTGTCCACCTTCTAGAATGTTTTCCGTATAAATACGGATAACACTTTACTGTATATACATACCCGTATTCATATCGAAATACGAATACCCAAAGAGATAGAATAACATAAAGAACATAATACTAGAATATATATATATATATATATCGAAATACATATATGTAAATTATTAAATCAATACCTGATTTAATAATCTGGCTCAATCCCGAGACGGTTAGTATTATCAACTGTCCGATCAAAAGTATGGGTACACAGTACAATCAATCGATCAGAACCCTGCACGTATCCAATACGGCTACTACATCATTTCGCCTGAACCAGGAAAACCCTCTTTGTGGGAATCTAACGACTTGATAGTACGCCGGCAGTGAGTTACTGGATAAATCCATAGCCACAAGCACGCCAGCGGCACTAGCTGTACGTAATGGCTACCCGGATGAAAGTGTGTCTTAACACCTCTACTAGATTTCCACACGCATCAAGTATGCAATTTAAAAAAATCTAGAGATCTAAGCTACACTAACCTAGAATCGAAATAGAGAATTAGAGTTTTTATGCATGTAAACAAACTTTACACTAAGTGAATAAATAAAACAACCTTTGTAGACCGGTCCTTCACTAGTAAAGCTCCAAGTAGTAATCCCTTAGCTCCAAGTAGTGGTCCCTAGAACTCTTCTTAAGCTCCACTAGGTGAAAGGAACGAGCTTGCTTCATTGTCTTCGAGGCCGAAGATGATCCACCTTGAAGTTACTCTAACTCAAGCTACATCTTCACTAATTAAGGAATTAGTGAAGCAAACAACCTAATCTTATGTGCTAGATGAGAGTAGGTTGATGAAGTAGGAATTTTTCTCACTTTAGAACTCACTTTCTCTTTTACTTTTCTCACTTCATGAAAAGCTAGAGAGAAAAAATGAGATGAAGAAGATGAACTTTGGTGAGAAAATATCTCAAGTGATAATCCAGAGAGTTAACCATGGGCTAAAAATAATGGTTGAGTTATAAAATATCTAGAGTAAAAACAAAATTAGTGGAATGAGTCATGGCTTCTACATGCTTCTACAAGCATCTAAGCCATGCTCATTTTCCACCAATTTTGAATTAACTCTTAATAAATAATCAACCAAATATCTTTAGTCTTGGTGTGAGTCTCATACACCCATGTCCAATGTATTATCCACCATGACATAATATATAAATACATATAATATATATCACATATATATTAAATGTATTATAAAGAGAAGAAATTCTTTAAGTGAGCACAATATTAGTTAATATATATTAATATATCAAATATAAAAATATATATCAAATTATTAAATCATCACTTAATTCAATAATCCGGTTATATCATATATAACCGACTAATATCAATTATATGTATATCATATATAACATATCACCGAATCAATACTTGATTCAACAATCCGGTTATATCACATATAACTTAACCGATATCACATATCGCGAGAATAGAATACGGTATCACATACTCGTATTTAATCAAGCTCCCGCACATATCACCATGTGTGCCCTACTTCGTTTCACTTGAGCTAGGAAACCTCTGTGTGGGACTCTAAAGACTCGTCAATACGCCAAGCAGTAGGTAATGATCAACAAGTAAGGGCTCATACTTCCGCGAATGAAACCCTTCAGTCACCCATAAGTCGTCAGCGGTACTAGCTGGACTTAACGGCTACCTAGGTATTGAGCGAATAGAAGATCAACAAGCAAGCTTGTCCAAACTCCCGTAAAGCCTATAATCAATACTTACCGTACATTCCGGTCTCTTCGTCTGATATGTCGCATATCAAGTCTAGGGGTAGAATCTTCAGACCCCAATAACTTGATAAGTCATGCCGATGTGTAGCGTATAACCGGTCGAGAAACTACTGATAACACTTACCAGTAAATCTCATCAGCCCTGGCCAGGGACTTGCTGTAATAGCCAATCGAGCACAGCGCAACATCAACTTCCAATACCGGGAGAGACGAAACCGCTCCTATCGCTCATTACCTCCATGTGACTCTGGACTGTACCCAAAATCCACCTGTTTGCACGACTCCTTTGAGCCGTGGTAGGGAGGAAATCAAAGAACAGTGGGAGCCACACAAGACACTATGACGATCTCGGGTCTACAGACTAATATGTACAAGTGTCACCAGAGAACTGCTATCTGACGATAGGTATAATACCAACTAGGAGTTCTCGGCGAGTCATGTTCGATGTACCCATTCTTTAATGAGCACCTATGTACAATCTTTGATGTCAAACACTAATGAATGTGGGATCAACCATCGCCCCATACAGGGTCAAGAAACGTACACACTAGTCTATTCTGGAATATCAATGCCCTATCTCGATACTCTCTCGACTAGGAACGGTTATAGGATGTGCTTGCAGACTACCCAAGCCCCACTAGTATGATCTGCATCATAGTCCTAGTAGTCAAGCTAACATCTAAGGGCTTTATCAACATGTATCAGAGAGACAGTATAATAATACTAGTATACATGTTAAGATAAAGAGCAACCAGATAGCATACTATCATGTCAAGAAAGAAAGTCCTCTATATATATGTCCAAGCATCCACTATATCATACAATAATGGCCTCTAGGGCATACATATTCCTAACAATCTCCCACTTACACTAAGGACAGTTGTTGTAGAATCTCATACCCAACATCCCAAAAAATCTCTCAAATTACGTTTTGGGGAGGGCCTTCGTGAGTGGATCCGCTGTAAGTCCATGTCACGCACCCCATGTGTTCGCGGGGAGGCGGAATATATGAAAAACAATTATCAAAGCTTCATAACACGTACTTGAGCACACGGATCGTGTCTAAACCATTACTAGCAAACTACGAGAGGTTTAACTACTCTGATTCGAAGTTATACCTCACGTTACTTGTCCTTCGGGTCTTCATCGCTGTCCTCCACACCCCGTCGGCTCTATGGAACATGGGTACCTCAATGGCCTCCTCGAGTCAAAAGACGATCCACCCGAGAGTCTATAGTCCGAGCTCCTATCTCGAATCCGAGATAACTACTGCTTCTAGTTTGCTAATCCAGAAGTCCTAGAGGGTGTAGAGCATTTAGACGGATTACTTAGTCACTTTAAACCCTAGGATTCTCAACTCATAAGAGCTTTTAGGGTTTGAGGAAGAAGATGAAGACTTGAGGAGAGAAAAGTGTTTTTGATAATGAAATTAATAATACTCATGCTAGAATAATATGAAGCATAATAATATCTCTCTTGATAATATCAAGATAATATCTAGCATGCTTCATTTAATTCTAAGGGTGAATCACCTCATGAGTCATTAAGCATTTAATGTAAACATACACCTCATCCTCCACCTCATTTAGTTTAAATCTTAAAAGGAAATAAACACAAATGAGTCACCTTCATCTGGAAGCTTCCCGAGAAATTACGAGACTGCCCCTCCCATCCGTATTTCCAAAAACCACGGATAATCTTTGACTGAATAAATCCATATGTATAATACTAGAATCTGGCTTAAACCAAAGCCCGCTAGTATTATCTGCCCGATCATAGTATGTGCACAAGTGTACGTAAGTGATTGCGGCCCTGCCGTAAAACCATACAGCCTCTACACCTTTTGCCCGGTGCAGGAAAACTCTCTGTGTGGGACACTAAAGACTTGACACTGCGCTGGTAATGGGTTTAACCATAGGCCACAAGCGGTACTAGCTGTACGTAATGGTCCCCAGGTAGATGTCTATAAGAAGGACGATGAGGAAACCCATCCGAACTCCTACTGAACCTGTATGTAACAATCTCCGTACAGTCCGGTCTGTTCATCTAGGACTATCGCATATCGGGCCTAGGGGACGGCAAGCGTCAGTCCCCTAATAGAGATATAAGTCGTGTAGGAGTGAAGCCCATTATATTTTGAGAAACTACTGGAGCACCTACCAGTAAATCTCGCTTGCCCTGGTCAGGGACCTTGCGTAATGGCTCTCCATACACAGCGCAATATCAACCCCCAATACCGGGATAGACGAATCCTGTCTAACCGCTACTGCCTCCAAGTGCTTCAGGACTGCACCTAACTACTACATGTTTGCACGACTCCTTTGAGTCGTGGTAGGGTAGTAATCTAAGTACAGTGGGAACACGCTCGAGGCGAAGTAGCAATGTCAAGTCGACGGACTAAGCTGTACTCATATCACCTGGGAACTGCAATCTGACGATAGGTATAGTACCAACCTGCAGTTCCCGGCGAGTCCTGTTCGGTGTACTCGTAACCTAACGAGCACCTGCATACTATCTCCAGTATGACGTACTGATGGCTGTGGGACAGACCATATCCCCATGCTAGGATGAGAAGCGTATACACCAGTCTACTCCGGAGTATCGATGCCTCGTCTCGATAATCCTACGACCAGGGACCTGTATAGGATGTTGCTTATAAACTACCCATCCCCCACTTGTGTGACTGCCATCACAACGCTGGTAATCAAGCAAAGATCTTAAGGGCTCTACTAATATGTATAAGCGATATGTTAAAAGAAACATATGCATATATTAAAGTAGAAACAAACCAAGTAGCATACTACCATTTTTAGCAACACTGTCAATACAACTGTGAATATCCCAAGCTTCCATTAAGTAATATACAAACTAGTATGATACAGTAATGGCCTCTAGGGCATAAACACTAACAATCTCCCACTTGCACTAGGGCCATGTACTGGCATATCGCAGACATATCTGTAAGTCCACGTTGCGACCCCCGGTTCTTACGGGGAGGCGAAAACGGTATAAAAATCAAATTTTTTGCGCATGGGGCAACATGGACTAAACGAGGTCGGGATCGTGTCTAAACTAAACTAGCAAACATGCAAAAGAGAGTTAACTACTCGGCAAAGTGGTTATACCTTAACTTGAACTCCTTCTTCTTGAAACCTAGTAGAGGTTGATGGTTCTCTCCTCGTCGTCTTCTTCCGTCGAAGATGGATCCACCTAAGGGTTCAACCTTCGGGCTCTTCCTCGAACTTGGAGTGAACTAGGATCTCCGGCTTGCTAAACCTTGAACCCTAGAGAGAGTAGAGTGTATCTATGGGGTGTTTTCTTTTCAAGGAGAGGGATTCTCAACACATGAGAAGGATTCTCCTTGAGCTTGAGGAAGAAGAAGATGAAATGAGGAGAGAGAATGGTTATGATAGAATGAGCTCTTTTTCTTCTTACAACCATAACAAAAAGAAAAAGATATATCTAATTAATAATAATAAATCAAAATGAAATAGTTGATGGTTGTATTTGGAATGACCACTACCATCACTACATTAAATGAATGTAAGCTAGAATCAAGGAGTATCCTTGCAAAGCAATGATGATGGTCAAACATTCAACCATGGTCAACAAGTCAACCATGGTCAACAAGTCAACTAAATCAACCATGACACAATTTCATTTTAATTACTATTATTAATTGATATTTCATAAATCCATTAGGGTTTGGAAAAAGACGACTGTCAACTGTGCATATGCACCCGTTCCGAAACCCTAATGAAAGACCTCTTCCTCCGCCTCAAACAACTGTGCATACACACCTGCATTCTCGTTCCGAGGAACAAGAATACTGAGAGATAAAAGCAACCCCAAAACATATACCAGTATCTGGCTCAAACCAGAGCCTGCTAGTATAATCCGTCCGGACTCCAAACGTGAACAAGTGCACGGATGAGAACGAAACCTTGTCGCAAAACCATGCGACCTCTACTCTGTTTTGCCCAAAAGCGAATACCCTCTGAGTGGGACTCTAAAGACTAGACACTACGCTGGCAGTGGGTTTAACCACAGACTGCAAGCGGCACTAGCTGTGCGTAACGGTCCCCAGGTAGAAGCCGACAAGAAGGCTGACGAGGTGAACCCCATCTGAACTCCTACTGAATCTGAATGTGACAGTCTCCGTACAGTCCGGTCTGTTCGTCTGATACATCGCATGTCGGGCCTAGGGGGCGGTAAAACGTCAGTCCCCTAATAGCGGTACAAGTCGTGTCGGAGTGAAGCCCAAAACACCCTGAGATAACATTGGAAACCTACCAGTATATCTCGCTTGCCCTGGCCAGGGACTACTCGTGTAATGGCTCTCCTAGACACAGCGCGATGTCAACCCCCAATACCGGGAGAGACGAATCCTGTCTAACCGTCACTGTCTCCAAGTGCTTCGGGACTGCACCCAACCATTACCTGTTTGCACGACTCCTTTGAGCCGTGGTAGGGGAGTGATCAAAATGCAGTGGGAACACACTCGAGGCGAAGTGCCAGTGTCAAGTCAGCGGACTAAGCTGTACTCATGTCACCTGGGAACTGATAACTGACGATAGGTATAATACCAATCTGTCAGTCCCCGACGAGTCCTGTCCAGTGTACTCGTAACCCAACGAGCACCCGTATACTATCTCCAGTACGACGTACTGATGGCTGTGGGACAGACCATCTTCCACACTGGGATGAGAAGCGCATACGCTAGTCTACTCCGGAGTATCGATGCCCTGTCTCGATAGTCCTGCGACTAGGGACTCGTATAAGGATGTGCTTATAAATTACCCAGCCCCCACTAGTGTGATTGCCATCAAAACGCTGGTAATCAAGCAAAGATCCTAAGGGCTCCACTAATGCGTATAGGTGATATCGCAAAATAAACACATGTACACATTGAAGTAGAAACAAACCAAGTAGCATACTACTATATTGAGCAAGATTGTTTATACAAGGTGAATATCCCAAGCTTCCATTAAGTAATATACAAACTAGTATGATACAGTAATGGCATCTAGGGCATATACACTAACAATCTCCCACTTGCACTAAGGCCATGTACTGGCGTATCGAAGACCTATCATCTCGATCAGCCGCTCGAACTGAGTCTGGGACAGTGCCTTGGTGAATGGATCTGCAGTGTTTTCTTCTGAAGCAACCCTCCAAACCTCGATCTCCTTGCGATCCACGATCTCCCTGATCAGGTGATACCGCCTCAAGATGTGCCTGGATCTCTGATGGGACCTGGGTTCCTTCGCTAAAGCTATAGCCCCGTTGTTGTCGCAATACAGAGGTATTGGGTCAACAATGGACGGAACCACCTGAAGTTCTTTCAAGAACTTCCTCATCCAGACAGCTTCTTTTGCGGCATCAGATGCAGCGATGTATTCCGCTTCCATAGTCGAGTCTGCAACGGTTTCCTGTTTGGAACTCTTCCAACACACCGCCCCGCCATTGAGGGTAAAGACAAAACCCGACATGGACTTGGAATCATCCTTGTCACTCTGGAAGCTGGAGTCAGCAAAGGCCTCGATCTGGAAGTCTTTTCCGCCATACACCAAGAACATCTCCTTAGTCCTTCTCAGGTACTTGAGAATGTTCTTTACCGCTATCCAGTGTTTCTCCCCAGGGTTTGACTGATACCGGCTTACCACACTCAGTGCATAAGCAAAATCCGGTCTGGTACACAACATCGCATACATTATAGAGCCTACCGCAGAAGCGTAGGGTATAATAGACATGTGATCCCTCTCCAAATCAGTCTTGGGGGACATCTCTTTAGAGAGGGTGATCCCGTGACAAGCCGGTAGGTTACCGCGCTTGGAATCTTCCATACTGAATCTTTTTAGTATGGTGTCGATGTACCTGGACTGTGAAAGTCCTAATATCCTCTTGGATCTATCACGATGGATCCGGATCCCCAGGATGTATGAGGCATCACCCAGGTCTTTCATGGAGAACCTTTGTGACAAGAACCCCTTGACAGATTGTAGCATAGGAATGTCATTTCCTATTAAGAGAATGTCATCTACGTATAAAACGAGGAATACTGCAGTTCTCGCTACAAATCTACTATAGATGCATGGTTCATCTGGATTTTTGATAAAGCCAAATTCCTTGACCGTCTCATCAAAGCAGATGTTCCAACTCCGCGATGCCTACTTTAGTCCATAGACGGACTTAAGCAACTTGCACACCTTTCCGCTGCTCCCACTCTGAATGAAACCCTCTGGCTGGTCCATATAGACACACTCCTCTAAATTTCCATTTAGAAAAGCGGTTTTTACGTCCATCTGCCAAATCTCATAATCGTGGAAGGCAGCAATGGCAAGAAGGATCCGAATGGATTTCAGCATAGCCACTGGAGAAAAGGTCTCGTCATAGTCCAAGCCAGGTCTTTGACGGAAACCCTTTGCTACAAGTCTAGCTTTATAGGTCTCAACCTGTCCATCTACACCAATCTTCCTTTTGAAGATCCACTTGCATCCTACGGGTTTTACCCCGTCTAGAGCAATGTCCAACGTCCATACTTTATTGGTGTACATGGACTCCATTTCGGTCCGCATTGCAT